>CM051404.1:9139971-10339971 GCA_028052125.1 Melia azedarach | reverse complement strand
TTTGACTTTAAATGGTGATATAATTCTATATAATGTGAGTATATTTAGTACAATTTTTTAAATGGTTAATGTAAATAACTTTTAGTTATCACAAATTTTTAAAGCTGTATTATAAAAAAATAATATAAAATTTTTAAAAATAAAATAAGACTATTTTAGATAATTTAATATTTTAGAAGAATTCAAAAAATTTTATTATAAAAAATTTTAAAATTTAAATTTTCTTAAAAAAAAAGAGATTTTCTTAAAAAAAAAAGAGAGATTTTCTAACTCCTATAAACCCTTTTTCAAAATTAACTAAACGACAAAAAAAATTGACATCAAAATTTTTTTTTGATTAATGAAAAAATAAATTAAATATACATTTAATGGTCGTGATTTAAAATTTAAAGTACCATGTATACTTATGTATAGTAGACATCAAAGTGATTAACTGAAACACATAGATTTAGATTTTATGAATTGAATGGATGAATTGTGAATTTTGATCTAACAAATACGACCAATTACTTTCACTTGATTTCACAAAATGATGAATCGAATAAATTATTGATTTGGATAGACTGGTAACATAATTGACAAGGCAATTGGAAACATTGTAGTAAACTAGTTGGCCCATGTGTCTTTCGGCTTTCTTGGGTCACAATCTCATGAAACTTTCTTGCTACGATTTTGTTTCCTCTCCATACTTGTACATCACATAATTTAATACCCATTTATATGTATGTATGTATATATATAAACAGCCCACGTATAATCTGGGATCTGTACTCTGTACCAGAAAAAAGAAAAAGAAAAAGAGAAAAAGACAAATAAGAATATGGGCTGCTGCTCTATTGCTTCAATTAATCAAGATGTAAATCTAATTAGATGTAATGAAAATTATTATCAAGTTAGAACACTTCCAAAATCGATTTAAGAATTTTGTCAAATGCTTCTTGTGAAGAAAGCATATTCAATTCACCTAACGTATATATATATGATGTATTTGGACATGATATTCAATTTCAGTTTCTATGATTGATTTTTTTGTTAATTATTTGGTCGTGAATCATCATTATCTTGGATATGATCTTAGACTTCCAATAATTCATCATTAACAAATATTAATACAAATAGGTGAAGATTAACTTAATGAATCCAGGTTCCGTAATGGTCCTTACAGACAAGAACCAGGCCTTTCTTTTTGGAACATTGCTTCTTTTTTTGGGTATTTTTCGGAACATTACTTTCAATTTCTTATCTTTATGGGTTCTCATTTGTATTTGCTTGTCTCTTCGTGTTATAATTTTTCTCTTTGCTAGAGAAGTTTTAACTACTAGAATGAACTAAAATCAACTCAATTTTGGAATTATACACATGATATATATATATATATATATATATATATATATATATATATATATATATATGTATCTCATGTTATACTTTATGAGATTGTCTTTCATTTTTGTAAGCTTCCCTTCCCCTTGAGGCCAATATATATGATACCGTTTAGGAATCAAGATGCTTATGTAAATTAAACTGCAAGTAATGTAATGGGAAGCTTGGAATTCTAACAATTGTGGTGTTGGGAGGAACATGTGGTAGGCTTGGTCTTGCAAGAACACAAGATGTGTGCATATTTAATTAAAGATATGGGGGAACATTAAACAAGTACACTTAGGACAAGACACAATACAAGAGAAGAGAAGAGATTGATTTGTATTTGAGCCTAAACTAAAGGCCAACAAATGATCATGTTGGTGTGAACAAAAATTTGTGAATTTTTAAAATATATATTCAATTAACCCTAGCTATATCTATAGATTTGATGTCCACCCACATGCCTTTTCCTTGAAAGATGTTACAGAACATGTATCTATATAATGTAGGGTGGGGAGTTGTCTTTGTCCTAATTTTCAAAAAGACAAATGCAAGGAGACATGTTAGAAAGCTGCCTTACCCTAACCCATATATACCCATCAACCGTATGCCCCTCCACATAACAATATCAACATCCCTCTCACCCTCAGTCCCCATTTGTCTAAATCGTACTACATAATCTTAGTTCACATTCACAACTATTATGTAGGCTCCATCATTATCAACTTGTCTCGTAATTTATCTTCTATTTTTTACATATTTAATTTTCGTTTCTGTCGTTCATCTTAATTATTGTCATGATTGATTAATTTTAAAGTGAATATATACATTGTCCCATAACATTATTCCATGAAATAAGATTTGTGAGTAATGTGGTGTAGATGTTTTTATATTAAAGTTTAGTTCATCTAATTAAAATTCTTCTAGTCAGATTTATTGACCTATCTATAGTTCTACACAACTATAAGATTCATTATACCTGCAATGCACAATAGCTTGTACACTCTTCTACTTCCAAATAATTGCTGAATTGGTAAATATGTAACATACAACATCAATGAAATTGCTTTCACCTTTTTCTTTCTTTCTTATTATTTTCATTTTTGTCTCAAAAAGACCACCAATATATTTTACTACTGTCCTGTACAGTTCTATACAGCAAATGACTTAGTTTTTTGAGTTTGTTAATGGAACTAACACCAAAGATCTCTAATGACACAACAAAGAATTGAGAAAGAATAACTGGAAGCGCGACCTTTCATGTGGTATTTGCTTCTGGAACTTTGACACAAATGTATATATGAAGGAAGTGGTCGGGATTCATTAAGTTGTTCACCACCCACGAGAACGGTATCTCCAGTTTTGGTTCTATTCCTTGTATACGGACAAGCTTGATTTCTGCATTTCTGGTTGTGGAAGAAGACTTCACATGTTCACTTAAATTTTCTCTCCCTTTGTTGTTGCTTGTATCATCTGAAGACATTTCTGTTTTATCTACCCTGTCTACTTTTGGCGATTCATCACTGATCAGAGGATTGTCGGAGAAAAATGATGGCAGAAGCATTTTAACAGCATCATGCAGGGTGAAGAATTTGCCTGCAGTTAATGAATAATAAGCAATGTACCAATATGAGGATGCCAAAGCAGTTACCAGATCATCACCAGACATGATATATATGAATTCTAATAGACATGGTCAATAATCCTTTACAAACTAAAAATAGCATATTGGTATTTTGATATCATTATAATAGTATTTTTTCGATCATTTCAGCAAATAATACTGTCAATATTCATGCCAAGAAGTGCCAACTCATAAAAGTTAGTTGCTGGATTGAAAGCTTAAAATTATCTGAAAACTGGTGTGGATCGAACTTCATTTCAAATGACATTCATGAATCCATCCAAAATGTGAACTACATTTCTGACTGCAACTGAACGATATCCTGCTTGTATTGGAACAACTTACATTCCTAAAATATCTCCAAATAGAGCAGCAAAACAAATACAAACAAATCATACAAACTAATATGTCAAAAAATGATTGGAAGGGCAAAATAAAAATGTTTAATAAATATTAACAAATGAGACAAAATGTCATGTTAACGTTAACTTTTAATATTCACTCTTCTGAGAATATATGCCCCCAGACAAGGTCTTTTTGGCAAAGTCAACACAATTCGTGTACAGGGCAACCATGATTAAAAGGATAATATATGTCAATATAATTATTCATCGGATGGACAACTGATATGCAGTCAATATTTTTTCCTCTTTTCTTTTGTCCTGAATTTCTAGAACTTGATATAAGAGGCAAAGATCAAGAGAAGGGAATAGTTAATCAGTTTAAAAAATATCATCAGTTGGCAACCATTTTCTTAATGCCCATTTCGATTAGTTAACTTAGGATCTACTTAAAATGGTAAAGAATTCATCTTGTCCTCATATGCATTAAAAGTGGTAATTAATGGCTATTTTGTTACTGTATTACAAAGCATTCAAACTCATCTGCATACAAATAAGTCATATGTACAGAGCAGTTTATCACAGATCCAAATTCTGCCCAATTCAGCCTCTCATTCACTTCCTCGTCAACTTAATATACTTTTTCCATACCTTTGACCATGGATGCTCATCTGTCACTATCTTATCAAAGAAAGGCTCTTTAAGTGTCGCAGGATAAGTCTTGTTGCTCAAAGACATCTCTATTCATAGCATTTCTTGGTTACATAAAATCATTACTTTCTCCATTCCCATATGGCTCAATACTTTTTCAACCTCTCTTCCGTTTAAACTAACCTAAAAGACATGTCAAGATTCACTTTTGGGTACTCCAAAAGTCACCAGGCAACCCCAAAAAACTGCTCCATTCCTTCAGCAATCTTTGAAGGAAAATCTTTCTCCTTCTAATCGTCAAAACAAACCTACTCAACCTTTCTCTCAAATTACCTGAGGTTTATTTGTGACTGATATAAAATATAAAATACCCTTATCATGTTAACCGACCCAAAATTACGTGTCTAGATGAGGATATACTTTTTAAAACTTTTTTAAGCCAGTTAAAATAAAGTGAAACATGGTCATTCATTTTTGCACTTTTGTCCATATGAAATTTCTGTTCCTTGGAACCCTATACATGTAATCATAAAAATAAACTACAAAGTTCTACTTCAATTTTTTCTTTTTGGCAGGAGTTGATAAAAAATAAGAATAAAGACAAGGCTTACCTTTTTCTACATGAATCTCAACTGGTCGATTTATGAAAGAGACTTTATCCCAACTATCAATGTTAGGAGCATCTTCTAAATCATCAAAATCTTCACTAACACTCCAAACATACAATCGAACCGGAATTCTACCTGCAAGCACTCTAACAATCAGAGAACAAACATTTTACTGGAACTAATACAAGTAACAAGAATTTTTCCAGAAAGATGTCATTTTCACCAAAAATTAAGAAAAAAACAAAAGAAAAAGATAGACAAACTTTCTTGTACATATGTAAGCATGGAAGACCATTTTCTTTTTTCAATAGGAAGATAATAAGAATAAAGTCACCTCCTGTATAAAAATACTGAAAAAAAGAAAGAAAAAACTTTTAAATGTCTATAAAATTAAGAATCACGCATATTGAAGAGAAATTATAATAAAGTCACGCAAAATAGATGTTTCTTTTGGGTAGTGTAAACTGAAAAATTAGTATATATCTTTAAACACATAAGAGAATCATATGTATCAGGATAAGGTGCCTTGGTTGCATAACAGACATGAAAGGAGTGATAACAGACCATTTAATCTTTTATGTAAAGAAATAGTGCCTGCACCAATAACATTTGTAATTTTTTTTATTTTCATTCCATCATAGTCACCAGCCACAGGCTGACTTCTTCAACTGCAACTACTACAGTTTAATTGTTTAATCAAGTATAAATTTGCTAACCTGTCTTTGGTTGTCCAGCCACATTTGTTTCCCCATTGCCTTGCTGAGATTTTGAGGAAAAATTCATTTTCATAGAGTACTCATCTTCAATTGTTACAAGTTTAAGCTTAGAAGATACTCGTAAGTAACCTTCAAGACTACCTGCCACATTAATAAACAATTTAAAGATGAAGAAGCTACGCAAATTATTGAAATTGAAGCATTGACAACAAAAGGTAGTAAGATCAATTAGTGTTGTAAGAGGATATGATTAAGAGCAGTTTCACACAAATGCTAAAAGTTTATCATTAAATTAGATGGCTTGTTCACTCATTCTTCATAATACACAGCATTTACTAAATCATCATCAATGACATGAGAACCCCAACAAATTACTCTTTTCAGGCCAGGCTATATCAAGGTTTATCTAGACACATTTATTTCAAACATGAGAAAGAATCTGACAAGACAAAGGGATTGGCATTGTACCCTCCTGATCATTTAGAAGACATACCATTCATCACAGAGCGCCAAAGCTCCGCCTGATCAGATTGGGACATGTTCATGACATTCTTGCAGTTTCCATTAATTATATAAGCTGCCTGCAGGCGATTGAATACTATCAAGACACTAAGAGGATAACAAAGCTTCCATATCTCATTCATTTGAAAACAATGAAAATAAATAAAATTCATTTGAAAAAAATAAAAACAAAAAACATAAACCACAAAAATTTGAACAAAGAAGAATCAACATGAAAAAAAGAAAAAAATGAACAAAGATCTTGACTCAGTTTGTCTCATTCTCTCTTTTGCATCATAGACTTTGTGGACAGGGGTAATCATATTAACACGATGTAAACCTTTAGCCTTGTTAAGTAAGAGAGAAAGAGAGAGAATTGAAAGGAATGAGAGCAACCTTTCAATCATTATACATATGTGTCAATATAGCATCAATATATGATGAATAGAACTTTATCCATATGTTATTATATATTATTAATACAATCAATTACAAAAAAAATTGAAACCGCCCACCCACCTCCTTATATACTTCTTTTCCTGGTAAAAGAAACTAACTAATTTGTCGATAACTATAATTCTACATAATAACTAAACCGCACTTGTATGAGAATTTGGACCAATCTAATTTAAATTTTGAGAACACAAAATAATCAGCCGTGAACCGCAAATTAAAGTAAATAAGAAATTTATCCAGCCAGACCATTTACTAGGCTTCTTTATCAGATTTCCTAATAAAACATGCAGTCAACATGAGAAGAGAAAAGGTTTGTTGACCAACAGTGGCAGAGGTCCCACAGGTGATTGTAAGTCAATGTGCATATTCTTTAGCCCATCATAGAAATTTTAGTGATTGTTTGAATGCTAGGACAACCAGGTTTAGGGATTATTTTGAATATGTTCAAAATGTGGAAGAAACAAGGAAGCCCTTTGCCATGTGGTCGTGCATATGTACGCATGTAAACATTGGAAAATATTCTTCATTTTCACGTTTCTTCTCTCTTTTGTTCAGTTTGAGAGGACATAATAATCAAATGACTGACCTTCCAATAACTATTACCAATAACGTTCTTGTAAACATCAGCAGAACTTTCATAGTAAAGCGATAATAGATAGAAAATTCAATACAAACTACCAAGTTCTGTCAATCTTAGGAACAGCAAGCACACACTAACCTCTTTCAATGAATTAATAAAGCTCCACTTTACAGAATCTTCGCCTTCACATGGGATCAATACATTTCCTGGATATCCTCTAAAATGAACCTAGAGAAAACTCAAATGTTAACTTTCAATTTTGGAATTACCAATAAGAACGACAAATGCATTTCACACACCATTGATACATGCATTAATGGAGCTAAAACAACATTGGATTTAGGCCAAAAGAGAGCTTTCAGATCTGGCTTTTGCAAGTTTCAGCAGAATCGCTTAAACCCCATGATCTATGGAGCTCAAACTTTAAGTCCTAATACAAAAAAATCGTGTACAGAACAGAAATATATAGATATCTGAAATTTTATTCAGTTCAATAATTACCTTGAACATGATTATAGCTCAATTTTGTACACTCTAAAAGAACACACACACAAAAGAACACCCTTAATCCTAATATAAGAAATGTCAAAATTCGCAGAACATGCTTCCATGCTTGTCATTTATTTCTTATTTTCGCATATGAAGTTTAAATTTTAAAAATACAAATATAGAACATACAAGTAGCATAAAATATTTTTCAGAAAAATTGATACCGTAAGATTCCAAGGTCTTTCTGGTTCTGGACATAGAAGATCAAAGAGAACTCCAGTTGGTATATACCTGTGGAAACACAATATACAAAATTCCCAATTGAATTCCAGCAGTTACAAATATAAAGTAAAAATTAAAAAAAAAAAAATGAGATGATACCATTTAAGAGGCAAGCCTTTGTATTCAAACCAAACGGTGTCGACTCCGGGAGGAAGTGCGCTGCTAAAATAGGGTCTTATGAGACCAACTAACAACGGAAGGTAACCTATCCTTGGAGCTAAGATCTGAAATTGAATTTTTTTATTAAATTGCAAAACCAATTTGATTTTTTTATTTTCTTTTTTAAAGAAAAAGAAAGAGAAGCAAAAGGGAAGAAATATAGGATGTGAGATACCAGAGTAGGAGGAGGAGGAGGGAGTGTGGTAACTTCAGATTCATGGAGATGAATCTGAAGCGGAATCGCTCCTTCCCACACGTACTTTTGAGCTTCCATATGCATTTTTCTTTGCAATTTCTACTGTAACTTGCGATTATACATCCAAATCCTCTCGTTTTAACTAGATTTTTTTTTTAGTGTAATCAGGAGCTTTCTTCCCGCATTGAGTGTGCCGCAAGGACTTTGAGGAGACAGCTCCTGTTTGGTTTAAACCAAAGTCAAAGCCGATTGATTGAAATGACCTGGACCGGGTTTTTCCTAAATTACGACTTGAACCGATTTGAATACTCAACGAACAATTATGCATGACAATTAATGAATAAGTGTTGTGAAATTATTATTTTATATTTAGATATTTTATTTCATCACAATTGTAATAAGAGCAAAAATGAAATTTTACACTCAAATATTATATAAGAAAGAAAGAGTGAGTGTTTAGATAGAAAGAAAAATAAAATTTCTTTCAAAACTTTGTCTTGAAATGAAAACATATAGTATTTATAGTTGTAGATTTGAGGATTAATTTAGTATTATTAAACTTAATAAGGAATCTTATGATATTTTTCTATAATAATAGATTTTTGTACCACTCGATTTTGTCTCCCACTCAACATTTCATTTGTCTCTTACTCAACATTCTATTATTGGAATCCATAATTTTATAATTCACCCCCTTGTATTCCAATGTTATCACTTATGTGAAAGTGATATTAGATGTGCTTAATGTTACCTCATTAAAATCCTTACTAGTAAAATTTATTAGGATAAAATCTTATTGAAGAAAAAAAAAGTACAAAGCATATATGTTTAGAATAGTTGTAGAAATTCTTTATTCAGAATTTTGCCCCCCTTGATAAGAATCTCCCCCTCAATAAAACTTATATTAATTAGATAGCTTGTGAAGTTAAAGCATGATAATGCTATAAACCAGTTTTTCAAAAGTCGATGTAGGTACTGATTTGGTAAGTAGATCAGCAAAATTCTCATTAAAACATATTTGCTTAACATCAATCTAATTGTTTTGTTGAAACTCATGAATATAGAAAAATTTTGGTGATATATGTTTTGTTTTGTCCTCTTTGATATATCCTCCTCTGACTTCTGTAATGCAAGTAGCATTATCTTTATCTATTATAGTTGAAGTACATGTAGCAAAAGATAGATTGCATGTACTTTAAATACGATGGATGACAGATCGCAACCACATACAATCCTTGTTTGCTTCATGTAATGCTAAAATCTAATAATAATTAAAGGAGGCGACAACAAAAGTCTGTTTTGTAGATCGCTAAAAGATTGTTGTGCCACTATATGTAAAGACATAACCAGTTTGTGATTCAACTTTATGAGGATTAGAAAGATAACCAGTATCCACATAATTAATAAGCCTTGGATTTTTTGTTAGTACATTGGAATAAAACAACCTTAAATCAGTTGTTTCATGAATGTAACGAAAAATATATTTGATGTCATTTCAATGCCTGTGAGTAGGTGCAAAACTAAATTTTGCAAACAAATTGACAGAGAATGTTATGTCCGGTCTAGTATATTGTGCTAAATATAATAATACCCCAATTACATTGAGATATGATACTTTTGAACCAAGTATCTCTTCATCATCTTCTTTAGGGCGAAATATATTTGCTTCTTTGATTATATTTTCGAAGCCCATTACTTGAAGATGCATTTTTGCATTCAAACCCTATGATAAATAATTGCTTCTAGATACATCAAGAGGAAGGATTTGCAAATATGTGAAATTAGCCATTTTGAAGATCTATTTATATTTAAAAGAAAAAATAAAAGTGATATTAGTATTAAAATTAAATAGAAATTATGCATAAAACATAATTATACATAAAACTTTTGGTTTATGCCAATTATATTTTGTATATTTAAAATTTTACCTTTTATTCATAATTTTACTTTGCAATCTTTAGGTTGTAATAATGTATAATAGTATTAATAACAAAAATCAAAAGTAAATATTGAAATTATCAATATTGAATATGTTGATACAAATATATAATGTATTATCCTTACTTTATGTTGTAGATGATCAATTATTGGCAATCACAGAGCATACTCGTAAAAATAATATTATAGGGAATAACATAATATATTATCCTTATTTTTTGGTATAAAAGTTTCATCATAGTGACAATCACAGAGCATACTTGTAAAAATAGTTATATAATAACAAGTATAATAGAAATAATATAATATAAAAGTATTTAATTAACAAAATAAAATAGAAAGAGTTAAATAAATACTTTTCATACCTCAATTAATAGCTTGTATTAATAACGTATTGTGAAATTATTATTTTATATGTAGATATTTAATTTTGTCACAATTGTAATAAGGGCACAAATGAAATTTTACACCCAAATATTATATAAGAAAGAAAGAGAGAGTGCTTAAACAAAGAGAGAGTGCTTAGTCAGAAAGAAAAATAGGGGAGAAAGCTTGCCTTGAAATGAATACATAGAGGTATTTATAGTTGTAGATTTAGGGTTAAATTTGGTATTATTAAAATTGACAAGAACTCTTATGATATTTTTCTATAATAATGATTTTTTGTTCTTCTCAATTTTATCTCCCACTTCACATTCTATTATTAGAATCCATAATTTTATAACAATAAGGATATTTCCAACATACTACTTTACTTTTGTCGATATCGTATTGTAATAAAAAAAAAGTTACATTGTAGTTCATAAAAATGTAATGTCATTTATCTCAACTAATTATTTTTCCAATCAATTTTTAGTTAGTGGAGAGATAACGTCTTTTTATTTAAATTCTACTAAAATCATAGAAAAATATTTCTCTCAATATTTGAACAAAGATTAAATTTTCTTTTCTAAATTACAATCTGAATTGGTTTGAATACCAAGCAAACAATTATAAATGATAATAAACTAATAATTGCCTTGAACTATTAGCTTACTTAAGGTAAAAAAAAATACAAAAATAAAAGTAAAGATTAGAGAAAATAAGAAATGAAATTTTAAGTCGAAAGTCAAAATTAAAGTGCCCATTTTTATTAATAAATTTGATCTATTTATAAAATATCATGACTAATAAAATACCAGCAACAAGCTCAAAAAATGCAAGAGATGTGAGGAGCATGTTAGCCAAAAAGATCATTATATACAAATTAATAAGAAAAATTAAAGTGAATATAATATAGGGACTAAAATATTACAGAATATTTTCAGAAAATAGTAGAGCTCTATCTAATTGAATTGATTAAACATTTAATCGTACTCCTCCTTAAATATCAATTAATTCAAGGGAATTGTAGTTTACCTTTATTAAGGAAAAAAAAACTAATAAGATATAAGAGAACTACAACCTTTAATGATCAAAAAATGTTTTAGCTTATTTTAGGAATTTTCTTATTTAAAATCTTTATCAGTAAAATGTGGTCAGAAAAAGAAAAAAAAAGCACGATGTATATATATATATATATATATATATATTCAATATAATTTTAGAAGTTCTTGATTTAAAGGTTTTACTTCTCTTGATCAAATGTTTCCTTTGAAAACGACATGTATGATAATTTATTCGTTCGATACATTTCAATACTTTAAGATTATCAATAGAACGGATTTGTTTGATATCAATCTATTTTATTAGAGCTTACGAGTATAGATGTAACATTCCTAGTTAGTTCTAAGAAACTTCGACAGAATTTTCTCTATAATATCACACATGCTAAATACGTAATCTTGTAAGTTTTGAACACTAACTGCTTTACCTCTTTACTTAACAAAGTATAACCAATTCCATGATTTTAAAATTACAAGTACAAACATAAAATTTTCATCACAACCATACATTATAAACTTCGTTATGCGAACAAAACTGCGCAATCATGCATACAAGAGAAGAAACTCTCATGTGAGCTTGGAGGGACTCAAATGCATCATTCACATAATTCATAAAACTTTTCAAGTGGGTTAAATTACAAAAGATGGATTGAATGCATGACAAAAATTCAAGTAGGCTGTAAGAAGAAGAATAAAATAGCTCTGCGCTTCTAAATCCTTATGCCGCATAGATAATTTGGGTTTTTAAAGATTTCTTGTTTTATATAGAATTAGTTTCCTAGTTTATTTAGGATGGTTATTTAGATTTTCTTATTAGATTAGGATTGTTATAAAAGCTTCCTTATTAGATTAGGATTGTCATTTATGTTTTTTTATTGGATTAGGATTGTAGTTTTAGTTTCTAAGTTAAGTTAGGATTTCTATTCCTACTTAATTTTGGACACATTTTTTATTTAGGATTATAATATTTATATGCCTATATAAATGCTACAAGTATGTAAAACGAATTTCATCATATTATTAATAATATTGAAATATTTTCAGCAAGCTTAGCTTTACTTTCTTATGTTCTTGGTAGAATATAATATCTTGACTTATCAAGAGAGTGATCAACCTTTGTGGCGTCTTCAAGATTGAAATTTTAAGAACTTAGTTTCTTTAAATTCTAATCTGATCATCTACAACTTGTTTTCAGGTTCTGAGATGCGTATAACAACTGATTTAAGAGTTTCTAAGGCAGGTCGTCTAGTGGATTTTTATCATTTAGTATCAGAGTTTTAGCTCTAGAAACAGGTGACGAGTTAAGGCTAAAAAAACTTGTGTCTTGAAAATTTTAGGGTTACATATCACATTTAATATCAGGTTTCTGTCACATCGTTAGTAAGGTTTAATATCATGTTCCTTTTAAGTTTTATCACATTGTTGGTAAGGTTCAATATCACGTTTGGTATTAGGTTTTATGACGTTATTGGCGAGGTTCATATCACTTCTACACCTATAATTAATTATAATTACATATAGTATCAACAGTAGCGAAACCCTTGTCATAGAATGTCCCTTATTTTTTACTTACAAAATCTTCAACGTTACCTAAACCTGAATAGTATGGATGAGCTAACGTCTAATAAATATTTATATATAAAAACAATTTTAAAATTTGCTATAAAAAAATTTGAATATATAAAACACTTCATGATTTCTAACGATGAGTGTAATAGAATGTCAAGTCAAAATCTCAATTTTTGTGTTCATAAAACAATGCAAAACACATTAATTTCACTATGTAAAAATAATTTCCTTGAATTGTTTGTTCTTCCATACTTCATGGGTATTATTTCAAAGGATCGTCACTCTAAAAACTTATCATACATATTTTATAGGCATTATTCTCAGGGATCGTCACCCCATCAAAAAATGATTTTTAGGGGCATTATTCTCAAGGATCATCGCCCCAACAGAAACGTACTTTAGAGGTATTATTCTCAAGACTGTAGTCCCAAGCACCGGTGCCACATCACAACAATAACAACGACCATCACATTTTCATTTATTATATTATTTCACAATATTTTTCATACAAATCATTCATTTATAAAAGCATAACACGTGTTGATATAATTTTCTCATTGTATTTGTAAATTACTATTTAAATTCGATTAAAAAAAATAATTAATTGGATCAACATGTGATAATTCAAAAATTTTATAAACATTTATCAAAGTATTAAATGTAATAAAACACCCTATTTTTTTTAGTTTTAAAACCAAAATCTACTAAATGCATATAAACACCTATATGATAAATGCGTATTAATTCTATGCTTCTGTTGATTTCTCCTCATCCTTCCAATCACCTTCTAATATCAATTTAACAAATAATAATAAATAATGATTCAATAATAATACTCCAAACTTAATTATCTAAATATATGTATATATATTTAAACATATATTTATATACTAATAATTTAACTTTGTACAACTAAATTATGTAAATAATTTATTAAACTTAAAATCTAAAATTAATCATTAAAAAAAGATACTAACTGAATCCTTCTTTTCCTTTTTTTTCTCTTCTTCTTTTTTTTTTTCTTTCTTTCTTCTTAGGTTTTCTAATTTGCTTCCAAAGAATTAATTGCAACAAATGCAATTACTATATATACAGGCATGCACCGCCTCAAGTAAAAAAAGCCAAGGCCATTCGTTTCCTCATTAATAATCCATCAATCAATTACTTTCATTTCATTCATTTTCCTATCACCACCTTGCCAACTCATGTCAATTAGCTAATTAGCAAACTTCATTTGGTCATGTGTTCACCCAAGTCTTACGCATATACAATTGCCTCAAATAACCCACTTCATAATATAATTTTGTTTCCCCTCTCTTAACATCAACTCTAACAAAGAAAAGAAAATTGTAATTGATTTCTCAATAACACTAGAGCCCCTTGATTTTTCATTTTATTCCCTTACCTCGAATAAAATCTCATTGTCAAAAAATCATATATATATATATTAATAAAAAATTTGAGTATTACAATAGAATAAATTTGCTGATATATTTTTCGTCCTATATATTTTAATTTAGACAAATTATTTTGTCATCATAAATATATATATATATATATATATCTTTTTTTTTAACTCTGCTTTATAAAAATCATATAAATAACCTATATAAATAACTAACAAAACCTAGCTAGATTTTGAATTGGGTTATCAGATAGAATAAAATAATTCAAAACTACTAGTTCTATGGATGTATTAAAAATATGTTTGATACTATTCTAGTATCATTTAGTAGAAGGTTGGAATTGAACCTAACCAAAAGATTTATTAAGAATATAATGTTTGATTTGGTGCATTATGCTAAATATAACAAAACACGTAATTGTGTTAACTATCTTACCACTAAAGGTACTTTTTTCTTTACTAATAAAGAAATTTTTTTCTTACTAAAACAAAAATCCAGAAAATGTATGGGAAATAAATTCCCTATAAAAAGTTTTAGAAGCCAAAATAATTATTCAACCAAAGATTCCAGTTGCATAAGCCATTATAGATGCTTAATCAAGGTTCCAAGTTTATAATAATTGATGGTGAGTTGGAGTTTACATAAGTACTTGAATAATCTTAGGGTTTCATTTTCATGCGTCATGATGAAGTAATAAGCATTTGCATAATATAGTTAGAGGTGTTTATATAGGTGGGATATGTTTATCTAATAACTAAGAATACATTATATTGTGAAATATTGACTGTATACATATGTCAAAGGTAAATTAAGACCACAAAACACAAAATAATAAGTCCTTACGCAAAAAAAGGTAATCATGCACAAAGGTACAGTTCTTGCAATCATCTGAAAAATCTTGTTAAATGATTCTAAAAGTTAATTTCTAGTATAAACTTGTGGAATTAGATGTTTCACAACCATTATAATTGATATGTAATAATTTGAGCATGCTCTTGGTCTTAAATAAAGTGAAATCGCTTCTCCTCTTCTTTCCCCACATTAATAAAGATATTTCCTTCTCAAAATTTCTATTATACATAAGTGGGAACAAGCAAAAGGATTAGATATATCCTAATAGGAACAAAAGTAACAATATAATTTATAATACTATAGTTGTAGTGCAATAAACAAAATCATACAAAAAAAAGAGATATGAAATAACCACAATAAATAAAGTAAATAGATGTAAAATGATTGATATTACATCATTCAAGACCAAAACTTCATGTTCTAGAAAGTCAATTTATCAAATTTGATTGACCATATAGGTGTGTTTGGTAAAGCACATGTAAAAATAGTACTCTAAGATTCACTGTTTATCCAAAGCTTTTTTATTCCTTTTAGCATCGATTATTTTAGCAAAAATCTTTTTGAAAGTTTTCCATGCAAACTTATTTACATTGTTACGACTTATTTCTTCATCTTACTTTATAACATATACTATTATTTTTAAGTCCATTTCTAAATAAAGTTTATACTAAGTAAAGCATAAAAATAAAAAGCATGATAATATAAACATAAAAAAACATAAAAGCTAATAGTTAGCCTTAATTGGTATGATATTTTCATCATCAGTTAATTTTTAGTATTATCATCATCATAGAAATCAAAGGTTTTTATATGAGTAGGACTGTAATTCGTCTCATATTATTCGCTAAGACTTTATACAAATTCATTAAATACTTGAATATATAATTATTGTATATTTTATAAAATATATATTATATTTCAAAATACTTATAGGTTTAATAAATGAAAAGGTGTATGAAAAGACATGTCCTAATAAAAAGACATGTCCTAATGAAAAGGTACATGTGTATATATAAAGAAATGTCATATCTTGGCTTTATTATAAGAGAGAAAAATAGAGAATGTGATCGATTTTGTGTTGTTCAAAGGGTTCTATACTTGGAAGTGCACCTTTATATAACTAACAGTCATTTTATCTTGGAGAGAATACTGCCATAAAACCTATTTGCACTAGAACATTGTTCTAGAGGGGCAGAAATTTCCTTAAGGACAATGCATTATGCAAGCCTTGGCTTGAGTATATCCTGTGTTATTCTTTATATCATCTAATCTATATTAAAAATCTCCAACAATCTTAAGGAAACTTTCTGATAATCATGTACTATAAACACCCTCATAATAGTTTATTTGAATATAAGTCCTCTGTTGATTGTGGTTTAAGTGATCCAAATTGATATGTTGTTAGTAGAAAAGGGGAAGAACACCATTTGGTCTAGGAGGTTGAAACAAATTATCAGAATTTGGATGATAATACTGCTGACAACGGGACTACTCAATTGGAGAACCCTCTCTGTTTGGCCTCAAAGATGAAATCTAGGAAGAAAATATTCATGGAAAAACTATTACGAGGGAGTTATATAGTTGTGATCAACTAATTGCATAATAAATAAATGGAACCAGTTACAAAACTTGATGATAACTTACTGCCTGTGTTACCGGATGAAATCTTGGAAAACTTTTCTAAAATAAGGAAAAGAGAGACACACTTTAACAAGTGTATTTTCATTGTGAACCATAACGTACGTGACTATAACATTATAAATATTTTGAATGCAAGATATATTCTTGAATTTGATGATTATGATGTACGCGTATGATATAATAATTCATAAGACTATTAACATATGTGAATATATGAAAACTGGGATTCAAATGATATGATTTCACTGAGTGGGGTCTGTTGAAATCTTTACCAATGAGCGGTCCGTTGAAATGAAACAAGATGGTTAATGTCATCCGTGTCCATTAATATATTATCATTGAAGTCTTTATTTATTGATTAATTATGATGCTTGAGATAACCTTTAGATAATGATGAGTTTGACTTAACTTTTCTTAAATGTTATTATTTAACCCTAATAATTTATCAAATAATATTAATATGACCCTAATGACTTCTGTTTGTTGATAAATAAGCCCAGACAAATTTTATTAAATAATTTATTATTTTGAGCATATTGGGCATAATGTTTGTGTATTGATGAGAAAGTTTTAATATATATATAATTCATTACAATATTGATGTGATTTTGAATTATATTTATTTGATCTTAATTTCTTTAGCATGCTAGTTCCAAAGGTTTAATGTTAATTAAAAAAAAGAATTAATGAATTGGTTTCTAGCATGAGTGACATAAAAGAGACTATGATTTAGTACTCATAGATTAATTATGAGAGGAGTAATTATTATATAATATATATGTATATTAAATTGAAGTTAGCCTCTATTAAACAAAATATGTGTTATGGTAGTCTTTTATTCAATAAAAGTTGTATGAAAAATGATTTCATGTGTTATAGGCATCATTGTTATATTTTTGAGAAATTATAAATATATCAATAATCTTCAATAAGATTATTGAATTGCCTATAAAAATTATTGAATAAATATTTAAGGCACTATTAGTGTGTAATGTGATGATCCTCTACTATTAAAAAAAGGTAATAGTGAAAAGTGGTATATTGATGTTGAATTACCTTTAGTGAAAAAAGTGTGTTGGAAAGCTTTTAACTAAAAATATGTATATATCTCGATCTTTATATCATTTTAGATTGAATGAAAAGTTTATAAAAAAACATGATATATAATTTTGGCCAATGTTTGACAAAACCATTAAAAAAATTTATGGTTTTAAAAGCTGAGGGGAAGGAGACTATGCCTAAAATAAAAGACAAAAGTGATAGGAACCCCACCTATGTGATTGGAAATCCCATGAAGTAGGTTCATAAGGGTAATAACAAGTCACTTATTGTCTTGTTGTATTATCGATCTTATACATAATATTGAATCACTCCCTATGGCAAGATAATACTTAAAACTATAGTGATAAAGGATTAACTTTTTAAGCTTTTAATGAACTTTATAGCCCAAATATTGAATGGTGGCATGTTTAAACTATAGGACATGCTTGATGGAGGGTTCACCTATACGAATGTGAAACTGGGTCGGTTTCTATAAGAGCTTGGGCAAGTATCTCTAAAGTATTCATGAATTCCAAGTAGGCACAAGGCCATTAAAGTGCCACATCGCAGAACAACACTCATTATGAGAGTTCAATGTGGATAGCTAGTCCTCTGACTTACACCAAATGACTTTTAGTTCATAAAAACTATATGTTTCACCAAATTCCTGTAAGACACGATTAGTTGTCCAATGACTGATTCATAGCCTGATAAGTATCAGTACATATGTATTGAATTCTAAATATTCTCTAATATCTTATATGTATTTTGAAATAGAGGGGGATTGTTGTATATTTTATAAAATATACATTATATTTCAAAATACTTATAGGTTTAATAAATGAAAAGGTGTATGAAAAGACATATCCTAATGAAAAAGTACATGTGTACATATAAATAAAGGTTATATCTTTGCTTTATTATAAGAGAGAAAAATAGAGAATGTGATCGATTTTGTGTTGTTCAAAGGGTTCTATACTTATGAGTGCACCCTTATAGAACTAACAGTCATTATATCTAGAGGGAATACTGCCATAAAACTTATTTGTACCAGAACATTATTATAAAGGGGCAGACATTTCCTTAAGGACAATGCATTATGCATGCCTTGGCTTGAGTATATCCTGTGTTATTCTTTATATCATCCAATCTATTTTAAAAATCTCCAACAATAATTAATGCATGTCCAACGACCTTTCATCTTATACCTATTCAAGTGCTTTAAAAAAAGTCTATAATAGGTATACTTTTTATCTTTATTTCTTTGCGAGAAAAGGACTGTCAGGTCCCAAAGGTTTGCCATAATACACTGAAAAGTCCCTATGATTTCAAAAAGGGACTGTTAGGTCCTAATACATCAAGTTTGAGGAAAATTTTAACAGTGAACAGTGTTGTTACGTTTTTACCCCTAATATCCTATTTACCGTCGGCCGTTGACCACCATTGACCACCGTTGACTACCACCTTCGATCACCATTTGTTTCACCATATATATGGTTAGAATCCTTGTCAAATGCTCTACACAATGGTACCATATTATCGTCATTTAAGTAGCCATTAGCTGTAGATCTGAAGTTAAAGGTTTAGATTCGGAAACTTTAACTTCAGATTTACGGCTAATGGCTACTTAAACGACAATACTAATGATACCATTGTGTAGAACATTCGACAAGAATTCTAATCATATATATGGTGAAACAAATGGTGATCGGAAGTGGTGGTCAACGGCCGGCGGTAAATAAGATATTAGGGGTAAAAACGTAACAACACTGTTCACCGTTAAAATTTCGGTCAAACTTGACGGACTAGGACCTAACAGTTCCTTTTTGAAACCATAGAGACTTTTCAGTGTATTATAGCAAACCTTTGGGACTTGACAGTCCTTTTCCCTTTCTTTGCTCAAAGTAGTCTCACACTTATAATGGTACGAATTAGCTCTTTTATGAATGCTATGACAACGGTTATTTCTTAGACTATAAAAATCGTCCTGATTGTTGCATGTCAACAATTATCGTAAATGCTTAAGACAGTATTTATTTTAGGGAGTGATAGTGTTAGTTAGGCGAGACTACTAATTCTCAATATGATCTTGTTTTACTTTTTAGTAAGAAAGAGGTAGGTATGAAACTTAATTAGGGTATTTATTGTCATGCTCAATGTTGTTACTATAAAATTATTTTTAAAGTACAAAATGTTAAATGTTCTTATCCAACATCCTTTGTGAATGATGCTATCCACATAATTTTAATTACAAAGCAATTCTAAAAAAATAGTTAAACAAAATTGTATTTACTAATTGTTTAAAATCTTGTAGCGAGATATTTATCCATTCATTAGAAACAAATATAAGAATTACTAACTTCAAGTGGACAAATTATTTATTCAATAAATTTTAGAGATCATGCAGGTATTTCATAGTTAGGTAACATTCTTCAATTATTAACGGAGAAAGAATATTACTTGAGCATGATCTTGCAAAGAGATGCTATTCTTGACTTTATTATGTTTAGCCAAATAGATTTCAAAATTAAAGATTTAAGACAAGTAGTTTTCACCAAAAAGATATAGAGTAATTAAATTTAGTTAGATGGGACATCTTTAATAAGTTTTCAAATGACGGTGCTAGACTTAAAAAATATTATAAATATTATAGCAGTATAATAAGTATAAAATAAATAAATAAAATATATAAATAATTATATCATTAATATTATTTTCTAATATTAAAGGATCAAATAAAGGATAAGATCTCCTAAGGGTTTAAGGCCCCACAAGAATTTACTCTAAATAAAAAGAGAATTAGGGAATAAGGGGATGAATGAGCAAGAATTAATTCCAATTTATTAATGAAGAGGAAATTGGTTTATAATTTCCCACCTTACCTCGTATTATTCTTATCAAAATAAATTATATATGTATAGTAGAAATTAGATTTTGTATACTTAAATATAAATTTATACAATATTTTTCTATTTTGTGATATAGTTAAATGTAATAAGAAATAAAAAGAAAAAAGTGGTGAAACACTAAAAATCCTTCTTGTTATTTATATGTAATAGGTATACTTACTTTAATGGAATAAAATTAGGGAGAATTCTCATTTCCCCCCTGTTGTTTAGCCTAATATCCCACTTTTTTCATATTGTCTTATAAATAGCCCAATTCCCACTTCCGTTATATAACACTGTCAAGATAAATATCATATGAGTTCTTATATTTTATATTATTACTTAAATAGTCATAATAATTTTAAAAATATTCATAAAAATTAATTTATTAAAAAATTACGATTATATCCTTATATAATAATAATTAATTCAAAATTACTTGCAACTCTTGTATGAATATAAAATAATAATATATATTATTTTATAATATATTAATAACTAAATATTAATTGATATATTATAGTTAAAATATAATTTTATTTATTTTACGATAGATTAACAATTTAATATATTAATTAATTATTATAAAAAAATTCTAAAGTATATAATTTTATTGCAAGGCAAACAAAAGGTCAAGGATCCTAACGAGGGACAAACAAAAGGTCAACAATAATGGGCTTGATTTGCTTGTGTCAAGGATGCTAAGTTATTAATGTCGTTCTGGTCTCATGCTTAGCCATCTGTGAAGCGGCATGCCTTGGTAACATACCTTGAAAACCAAGGTGTAACAAGGAAGCTGAACAAGTTGACTCGACATTTGACCATAATGTATTTTATCTTATTGGGCCGAGCCAGTCCATCGTTATGTATTGGGCCGGGTCCTCTTTTGTATGTAAATCTAAGTCACCATGAGGTAGCTTCCCACGTCAGTCGACCCTCGAGGACTTGAGAAGGCTCGATGAAACTCGAAGCGCACGTGACAGAAGTAAGATTAAACGGCGGCGCACGTTAGCAAAGAAGTGTAGGGTGATGCTAATCAGAGCCCACCATTTGAACCAGACTTGAGAAAAAAAGATTGATGAGTACGTAAGTAGATAACTGTTGTCGTTGTTGTTGTCCCATTTACATCACCAATTCCTCCGATATTTCCTTTACTCAGAAGGCTACGATAGATCGATCGATCTCTTTACCAACCAATCCTAAAACACTATTCAAGAATCTCTCTCTCTCCGGAAATATATATATATATATATATATATATATATATATATGTAAAAAGAAAATTGAAAAAAAAGAATGCCGAAATAATAGGGATCTATAATTGAATTTTGAAGTTCTATATAGAAAGAAATGGTTGGACTTGGAGGCATTCAATTAGGAGTTTTAGCGGCGTGCGTTGTGCTTTTCGTTCCAATGGCGATGGCGGGTTGGCATTTGAGTAGAAACAAAACGTTATTCTTTGGCGGTGCCCTGTTCATTACTCTTGCGGTATGTGTTCATTTGACTCCGCATTTTCCATCCGTATCTGATTTTGCGAATTCCTTTTCGTCTTTAGTTGTCTTTGATCATCGAGATTCTTGTATTAATTACGTTAATCAAATTATTTGGGATGTAAAACCGAGACATGATGTTATTAAGAGAAATGATTCTTCCTTTGACTGTTATGAGAAGAATTGGGATTGGGTCAAATCAGGGAAAGTCAATTCTTGTGACTTTCAAAGATTGGGTAAATCCGATGCTTCGGATTTGCTAAACGGGTCGTGGATTGTTGTGGCAGGTGATTCACAGGCGCGATTGGTTGTAGTTTCCTTTCTTCGGTTGATTTTGGATAATCAACGATTTGATTCCATTAGGGAGGATCTTTTTAAGAGACATAGTAGTTATAATATAGTGGTAGATGAGATTGGTTTGGCACTGGATTTTGTATGGGCACCTTTGGAAACCAATTTAACAGACTTAATCATTAAACTTAAGGAAAAGAGGAAATACCCAGATGTTTTGGTTATGGGATCAGGGCTATGGCATATGCTACATGTCAACAATGCATCAGATTATGGTGTTTCTTTGCGGCTTTTGAAAAGTTCTGTGCGGTCATTGTTACCACCTTCTCCGGAGTTTCAAACCATTGAGCCAGTAAGTGGTTCTACTTCCATCAGATCGCCGCATATGTTTTGGCTTGGGATGCCCATGTTGATAAATGGGAAGTTGAATACAGAGGAGAAGAAAGAGAAGATGAATGATAAAATGTGGCATGCATATGATAAGGCGCTTGGAGAGAGTAAGCTCTTGCGCCAAACTGGTGGACCCCTTATATTACTTGATATGCAGTCTTTGACTTGGAATTGTGGACCTCGATGTACCATTGATGGCATACATTATGATGCAGCTATTTATGAAGCAGTAGTTCATATTATGCTAAATTCGTTGCTCATTGAATCTCACCAATGGCTTTGAAAGCAATAGTTTGCTTTGCTTGTTGAATCTCACCAATGGTTTTGAAAGCAATAGTTTGCATTGTTCGGTGAATCTCAGCAATGGCTTGAAAGCAATAGTATGTGTTGAATCTCAGAAATGGCTTGAAAGCAGTAGTATGTGTTGAATCTTGGCAATGGCTTGAAAGCAGTAGTATGTGTTGAATCTCGGCAATGGCTTGAAAGCTAGAGTTTGTGTTGCTCGTTGAATCTCACCAATGGCTTTGAAAGCAATAGTTTTGAGTTTTCTTTATGTGCATGCGGCTTTTGGCATGGCTATACACGAGTTTTCTAACAAGTTGAAGATATTGACTTTCAATTGAGGTCGAACTCTTGCCTCCTGTTTGTATATTTGATTCTTTCTAGGTTTCTCCTGTAGCTTTTGATTAACTCACAAGTAAAAATTTTGTATTAGTATACACATTGAAAATTCTTTTTTCATTTTTCCTTTTGTTACTTGTTCAGATATGTTTAAATATTGAATACTCACAGCACTGGTATTCTATAGTCAAGAACTGGGTATTTCTCAAATTCAGTTTTAATTCAAATGGAGTTGACAGTTCCAGTAAATAGTAGAAATGTGATTTCTTTAGCTTTGGTTGGTTCACTGTTGCCTCCTTATGATTGGATATGCTAACCTTTTAAAGCATTACTAACATAATCTTTACACAATGTGAATGGTCTTATTTTTTAGCTATTATGATTGGATATGCTAACCTTTTAAAGCATTACTAACATAATCTTTACACAATGTGAATGGTCTTATTTTTTAGCTATGTGACGATATCTCTTGTTGAGAAATCAGTGCTAAATTTTGCTAAATTTTTTAATAGAAAAGGAAAAAGAGAAATCCAATTGCATGCTGATTATGTGCATGTTACTTTTGTGCTCAACATTGTTCCTATAGTTTCCACCTCACAAAAAATTGTTATGTTTATGTATATGTCATTTATGATAGTTCACTGGTTGTGAGCAATTTATTATGAGTGACATGTCAACCGTATTTAGAATAGTTAATAACTGTGAAGTGTTGTTTCTGGATAATGCTGACATATAGTTCAATGTATTTGACAATTTATTACCGGTATTTGATTGAGCAAGGAATTGGGGGTGCCTGTTTGGTATGTGTTTGACTTGTTTATTGATTTGGAAAACTTCCATCCAAACCAGAGGATAGAAATTCTAGCTTGTATATCCTTAAATGCTTAAAACATTTAGGGGGTCAAACTGTTCTGTTTTAAAATTGGACATAAACTCCCAATGTTGCATCTTTTCTAGTATAATGGTTTAGAAAGTAGCTGAGTTGGCAATGATAATGCTATCTTTCGACTATATTTAACTCCATTTCCAGTATCATTTGATTAAAGCTAGGAATTTAAGTCTTGCTTTGAGTCAAAAGTTTAAGTTGCAATAACCTATCCCATATTCAAAACACGGTGATAGTGCTATTGGTTTGAGATTGTCGTTTGCGATTGCTTTGGTGTTTGGCAGGGTGTATGTTAATCCTAAACTGATTTTATTTTAGAGGCCATTTTGAAATTGGCGTGCCAACTTTGCTTAAAACAATGCACTGTGAAATAGAAATTTACCGATAAATTAGGATTTCATTCCTCCATTTGCAGCACAGTTTTTCTTTTCTTTATTTTTTTCTTAAATCAAACACCAAAAATATAGCTGCATAATAACTTCTTTAAGAAAAAAATTAAAAAATGAAATTAATTAGTCAATGTTAATCCCATGGCAAACCTGGACGTTATTTGTGTTGTTGGCAGGTCTCAAGTACCAACTAGGTGTTTCTTGATTCATGTTTATGATACATAAGTTTGGTATGCAGTGTTAATCATCGCAAGACTTTTAGAATACTATTATTTATTGAATGAAACAGATAAATTTTTAACTTCAAATCCTAAAGAGAAGTTTATAGTGAGAAGACTAAAATTTTTATATTGGATGCACCTATCACACATAAATTGAACTGTAATTTGGAATGTCTTCTGACATATGTTAGAATAGCTTGTTCTTTCCTCAATTTGCTTCTGTTTCCTTTTGATGAGCAGAGGGAACTACTAGAAAGACTTGATTTTAAGTTCTCTAATATTCATTGCTTCAGTAGTATAGCATTTTTAGAAAGACCATCCCTTGGTCTATCATGTGACAGACAGTTTAGTTTGGTGACACTCTTTGAGATGCAGAGTATTGCCACTGTCTGTACATTAACAATCACCAACTATAAGAATTCACTTTTAGGTTATCTGAATCAAAAAGCTTAGCAGAATTTCTAGCTGACAACTTCATGAGACAGCATTAAACTATTAAAGCTCTTTTTCTTATCCTTTTTCTTTTTGCCTGCAGCTAACTGCTGTTTCTCTTGCTGATATGAGATTTGCAACCCTTACGGGTTAGTGTTGGAAGGTTTTTGATCTATTCCTTACTATACTATTGTATCATCTTGATTATCCTTCTTTTGTCAAGATTGTTGTCATATCAGTACCATTCATGTTATAAAATGATATGAGCTGCAGGCAATGAATGGCTCTGCACTGATGATGTGAAAATGCAATGAATGGGGCTCTTTCTTGCTTGCTTTGTTCATGGATAAGTTATTACAAATCAAATGGGAAGCAGCAGAAATTCTTACCCTTTTTGTGCGGTTATGCCAGTGTATTTGCGGCTTCTGTACTAGAGTAGCAAACCTCTTTTCTTCATCATCACTTGTTTGTATGAAATTTATATCCAGAGTTACCAAGTTGAGATTACTAATGTATACTGATGATTAGGTGGTAAGGTGAAGCTAATTGCAATACATTGTATTGGTCTAACTTTGCAAAAGAAGAAACTTGAAGTTGCTGCTTCTTTTTTATAGGACTGGACGAGAAGTATGAGTATAACCAGATTTTAAGGAAATATTTATGAACATGGCATTCCCAACAAGAGAAAAAGGCTTTTAGTAGGGATGAAAAGATATTGTATAGTATAAAAATCATTTCTAAGATGTGCAAATTTGCCTAATTTCGATATTCTACAATAGCAGATTTAGTTCCCTTTTATAGTTTATATATAGAGTTTTTCCTAAGCATAAATTAGTTAATTTCTTATTCGCTTAAGATTTCTCATCGTCAACAATACCATTTCCTTCTCGAATTTATCTTCTTTTAGAATTTAATATTGAACTAAATTCTCCACGTATTACTGGGCTTATTGGGCTTAAATCGAACTTGCTTGACTTGCCTTTGTATTTGCTAGCTTGAATTGAACTTATTAGATCAAGTTTTGAACTTTGGGGTCAAATGTGCAATTTAGACAGAGTTTACTGTTACAACAACATTGTTCACATGCAAGGTATTATTCACAACTAGGTTTTAGCGTTCATTGCCTCTTAAGACAATATGCTTAGCACATGTTTCTGGGTAGAACAAGGTGTCTAACTCGTTTTTTTTGGTAGGATAAGATATTTAGTTCATTTCTTTTATCTTCCTAAAACAAGTTGTCTAGCACATACTTTTTGGTAGAATAAGGTGTCTAGCTTATACTTCTTAGTAATACAAAGTGCTTAGCTCATACTTTTTGGTTAAGATGCCTAGTTCATTCTTTTTATCTTTCTAGGGTAAGCTGTCTAGCACACAGTTCTTGATAGAACAAGGTGCTTAGCTCGTACTTCTTGATAGAACAAGATGTCTAACACCCATAGGACATCATACCTAGCACTCACTCCTTGGTAGGACACAATGGTTAGCATAGATAAGCATGATAGACTTTTCATTCTTTCCGAATTACCCTTATCAACTACTAGTATTTATAATTTTTACAATATTTATCCACAAACTCTCGTAGCTGTACTTCTAGCTAGGGAGAGTTTCAATTCTTTATTTTCAATTTAAGATTTACTTAAACATAATGACCTTCGTACTATATTTATTTATAAAACTTGTCACGTCTCAATTAACATGCTTTCTTCGCACAACCACCACCTCCCAATTAATATGCTTTTTTTTTTTTATGATAATTTTCATATCATTTTACACAACTACTACTTCCTTTCAATTAATATGCTTTTGACGTCGTTATAAAACAAAGAAAACTTATTTTATTTTCACCCAAGTCAAAAATAAATCTCATCATTTATTTTTTCTCTTCAAGACTTCTTATTTTCAAAAGCAAAAGTCATTATCTCTTCCTTTTACTTTATTTAATTGCTTTTATATACTGTCTTCTTCTAAGAGTGAAAGTTCGTTATCTCGCATACTTGCCTTTCCCAACGATGACGAGAATAGTTGTCATGAGAAGCCCTACACCTAGTCAAACTTAAAGGTTTTATTCACCCCAGCCTCTTTTAACCCTTTTCAACTAGCTCCCACTGGTTAGAATAGTTTGTTGTTTCCTCAATTTGCTTAAGTTTCCTTTTGATGAGCAGAGGGAACTACTAGAAAGACCTGATTTTAAGTTCTCTAATATTCATTGTTTAAATAGTATAGCATTTTTAAAAAGACCATCCCTTGGTCTATCATATGACAAACAGTTTAGTTTGGTGACATATTTTTCTTACTCTTTGAGATGCAAAGCATTGCCATTGTCTGTATATTAACAATCACCAATTATAAGAATTCATTAACTTTTAGGTTATCTAAATCGAAAAGCTTAGCAGAATTTCTAGCTGACAACTTCATGAGACAACATTAAACTATTAAAGCTCTTTTTCTTTTTGCCTACAGAGTTTTTGACACTTATTAGCTTCATTTCAATAACTTGACGATTACAGTTTTTTTTTTTTTTCCGTATAATCTAATTTACTAGTCTTTAAAATATAGGGTGTAGTTTCTTGCAATAAGAGTTAGGATTTTCTATCTCAACAAGACAATTTCTTTAAGTTTGGATTCATTTCTTCTCGCCCGCCCTTTATGAAAGGTAAAGCCTACTTTTTTTTTCTTTTTTTTTTTACTTAGTGCACTTGCTAAGCTAAGAAATGTTTTCTTTGTTTTTTCCTTTTCTTTTAAAGGTGAACGTTATGTTGAATTAATACAATAGAAGAAAGAAAAAGTTTGACTATGAGGTTGGGAATATTCGTGTGGGTGGCAGGCGCTTGAAGATCACTCTGAGTGAAACTACTCATCCTCCATCATCGAGTTCCCAGCTTACCTTTGTGTCTACGCATATTCTCGCTTCCACACATGTTCCTCTATCTGCTCCACATCTTTTATTTTTGGACAGTCGTCATTTCCCACTTTTCCTGATCTTCCTGAGCACTTCTCATAGGAAGATTGCTCCCAAGAATGTCTGTCTATAGCAAACGAGCAATGTTCCCATTATGTTCCACCTCAAATTGTGAGAAAGCTGAAAAACAACTTTCTAGCTTCCATAAAAACTCGTGCCTACCAGGTTTTGTTTTTTTTTCTTCTTAACTTTGTTGGCACCTCGTTTTTCTACTTAAAAATTATTTTTCTACCCTACAGTTGCTGTGTCTCGTTGAGTATCACATACTTGATTTTAAGAATTTCAACTGATATGAAGGATATTTGGTTCTCAGTTTCATCTATAGACCAACCGGTGAAAACTGGTTGAAAATTGTTAAAAAGGGGCTGAAGTGAATAAAACCTTTAAGTTTGGCTGGGTATAGAGTCTCTCATAACAACTATTCTCGTTATTGCTAGAAAAGGTAAGTATGTAAGATAACGAACTCTAACTCTCAGAAGAATACATTGTGAAAAAGTAATTAAACAAAGCAAAAGGAAGAAAAACTCATTGTTGAAAGAAACTCATTGATGAGAGAAGATGATGACTTTTGCTTTTAAAAATAAGAAGCTTTGAGAGAAAAAGTAAATGATGAGTTTTTTTTTTGTGAAAATGAAATGAGTTTTCTTCTTTTATAACGATATCAAAAGCATATTAATTGAAGGGAGGTGGTAGTTATGCAAAATGGTATAGAAGTCATCATAAAAAAGGTAAAACATAGTAATTATGAGGTGGTGGTTGTGAGAAAAAAGCACGTTAGTTGAGAGGTGGCAAGTTCTATGAAGAAAAATAGTACAAATGTTATTATGTTCTAAGTAAATCTTAAATTAGAAATGAAAAATAAAAACTCTCCTTAGCTCAAAGTACAACTACGAGAGTTTGGGGGTAGATGTTAGAGAAATTATAAATATTAATAGTTGATAAGGATAATTTGAGAAGGAGATGATATCATTGATGATGAAAAATCCGAAACGAATAAGAAATTAACTAGTTTGCACTTATAAAAAACTCTATAATATAAACTATAAAAGATAATATTAAGAGAAAGAGAGAGACACTTAAGTAGAGAGAGGTATAGAGAGAAAAAATAAGAAATACTGAGAGAGAGAGAGAAAGAAAAAGTTTTGCTTGTCTTGTGACAACCATATTTTTAAAATATAAATAAAATCTCCCTCCAAAGATCTGCCCATAAACGTAGGCTATACCTTGAATCACGTAAATTATGATGTCTTATTTTCTTTTTCTTTGCTTACTTTATATTAAATCCCTAACTACACTGTTGACTAGTTACAAACTCTTTCAAGTACCCTCTCTGAATTAAGGACTCTATTTTTTCCTTTAAGTCGAAATAATTTTTTGTGTTGTGGCCATGGTCTTTGTGGTACCTGCAATATTTGTTTTAGTCTCTCTTTTTTGGGGTTGTTCATATTTTCTTGAGTCTTATAAGTAAATTTGATTCTCGAATTTGTGTGAGTAATTGTTCTCTTGGTACATTTAAAGATGTGTACTTTGAAAACTTACTTTCTGGAACTCTTGGCCCTTTAGCACGCTTATGTTGACCTCGTGTACCTATTGACTCCTCTTTTCTCTTCCTCTTCTTTCCTTACTTTTGAGGGTCTAGATCAGCTTGCTTCTTTGTGTTGGTCAACTCATCTGCATTGCAATACTTATGCACTCTAGAAAGCAAGTTAGTAAACGTCATTGCTAGGTTCTTTGCTAATGAAAAATGAAACCTTCCTATCATGATAGCAGTCAAGGCCATAACGTTCGTACAATTCTCTACTCTTACTGCTTCTACGTTGAATCGAGCTATATAATCTTTAAGAGACTCTTCATTTCTTTATCTTACGAACAGTAGATGCGTGGATGGGAGTTGGTGATCTTTAGCCCTCACAAATTGGCTAGTGAAGGTGCGGCTCAGTTATATGAAAAAGGCGATTAATCCTAGTTTCAATTTTCTATACCACTTGCATGCAGCTCTTACGAGCATCAGTCAAAATGTTCTACACATCGCAGCTCCAATCACTCCTTTTAATTCTATCCAATACCTAAAGGTGTCTAAGTGTTTTGTCGGATCGCCCTGGCCATTACAAGGCTTAATCTGCGACATCTTGAATTTCGGTGGAAGTGATAATTCAAGGATCTCCTTGGTGAAAGACGGCTCTAACTCCCTTACAAATAAGTCGGTAGGATTTTTTTCCATGTTATCAGCCTCTCTTTCAATCTTTTAATCTCTCCTTAGATACCTGTTGACTCGTCGCTAGACTCGCCTTGCTCTCGAGTCATCGATGTCATCTCACTTATATTTGTTGATAATTCAAATATAATGAAGAACCATCTCCATGTTGCGACTTAAATTTGTCACTTGTTGCATTAATTAGGGTAGATTAGCCAATTGTAGAATTAGGGTATGGCTACGTTGCCTCCGAGGCACCTATGGTAATCCACCTGGCTCATGACTTCCTCAACCTTGCTAATAATGTCATTATTGTTTCGTGATCCCCACAAACAACACCAAACTATTGACGCAAAAATTTAACCAACAATGTAGTTAGAGATTTAACACAAAGTAAATAAGAAAAAAAGAAGACATCAGAATTTACATGGTTCAACATATAGCCTACGTTTACAGATGAATCTTTAAGAAAATATTTTATTAATGCTTGAAAAATAAGGTTGCCACATTACAAGCAAAATCTTCTCTCTCTCTTTTAGTATTTCTTAATTTCTCTCTCTATAACTCTCTTTTCTCATGTACCTCTACCTTTCTCTTAACATTATCTTTTATAGTTTACATTATAAAATTTTTCTTAAGTACAAACTAGTTAATTTCTTATTCTCCTAACATTCTTCATTGTCAACAATATCATCTCTTTCTCGAATATATCCTTATCAATTATTAGTATTTATAATTTCTACAACATTAATAATTTAATATATTATTATAAGATTTTTTAAGATATATATGTTAATATATTAATTTTAAATTTTTTATTTTTACAAAAATAAATAACTTAATATTAATATTAAGATATTTAAGATAAAAATAAAAATAAACTCATCAATTAAATTCTTATTTCAATCAAATTCATATTTCAGTCATGTTCAGATTTAAAAAAAAATACTATCTAAAATAAATTAAAATATTGGAATAAAAGATTTGATTAAAAAAGAAAAATGAATCCTTGTATGAGTTAAATACTATTGTTACATTTAAAAATTTCGAGCATACTATTAAACTATTTTAACTATAATAAATTCAAGTTCTAATTTTCAATAGAATAATTGTCTTATTAAAATAACTTAACTTGCAAATTATGAGAAACCTGTGTATGTGGAGTGACCTTCGGATTGGGTTATTTAGATGAGGTCTACGGGAGTTAAAATGTAATTAGAGAATTGAACTCCTTTTCTCACAATATACTTGAGAGCTTTACCATTTGGTTAACAGAGTATAAAGAAAAGAGATAGGATTACTACACTCTAAATATTTTGTTTTTTGAATCACTACAACATTTGAAACCTCCCAAATGAATACCCCCACAATACACTTACAACCACAACCAAAATCAGGACAAGAAAACACTGAAGGAAAATAACCAAAAAGAAAAAAGGGTTCTGTATAATTATGTTCTTGATGCTAAGCTAAGACTCAAATTGCTTGCCTTCAAAAGTCTGCCCATAGCTCCAATTCTTAGGAGCAACATTATAAGATGTAACAGTGAGCCCATCACTACTAGTAACCTCAAATGAGAGAGGTTGACTTTTTAGATCAGCATTTATATGCCAGTTTTGGCCCCAATTTCTACCCATTGGAAGCCAACCAGTTCTTGAACCCTTGATCTTCACTCCAACTATATCGCCAGCACCGGCAACATTGCTGATCAGCACTGAAATGAAGATACCCGAACCATCAATTGCAAACCGAACACCTCCTTCCTTTCTGCACTTTATCCTACTCCAAACAAAATCAACATGCTTGAGGGAAAGGAAAGAATTCAAGATGACAAGATGGACTCACTCTAACAACAATACTTGGTACGACTTCAAAATGAAGATAAAATTTTAAGAATTCTGTTTTACAAGACAGCTTTACTTCAAATAAAAGGAAGAACAGGGCAGAACTAAATGCTTCTTGGTCCACTAGGAAGTTCAACTATTACAGTGCTAGACTCCAACAATGAAACTAGCTCAGATCACCTGTTGAACTTAATTTATCATATTGTCTAAACTAATTAAGATAAAAAGATTGATCCTTTTTGCCACTGATCTAGTAGAATTTTCTTTTTTCAGGAAAAAAAAAAAGGAGTTTCAAGCTAAAATGGAAATACAAGATAAAAGAAGTGTCTTCTTTGATCTTGCCAGGAGATCAAAACTTCGAAAATTATGAAATAATAAACTTTGGATTTGATCCTATAGTGCCAAACAATACTTTATTTCAGCATGTGAATGTTTTGAGTCATACGTGTTCTGCAAAATTTATCATTTACATATCTTAAATATTGGTTTTTGACGTCTTTTTTCTATTCTATAAGATCTTAATATTACTAATCAAATACTGCATATCGATCTCATAAGTACCTGATAAATTGATGATAAATCCCTTCTAAATAGATGAGTTTCGTAGCCAAGAGGCAATCTAGGTTCAAGGGGATAAGAAAACTTAAGGTCATGATTTGTAATTCATTTACAACACAGATTTAACACTAATTCAAGTTCATCTCCATTGATTAGGGTAGCTAATCACTAATATCATTCCACTCAGGTGCTCTAAGTTATTGTGGTTGTGATAGAATGAAGTATAAGAATAAGATGCAACATATATAGTGTGTGTCGTGTCTCTAGGGTATCGACACCTCATTATTCTATCTAAATAATCGTATTATCAATATCAGCATTCCATCATATCTTGTATCCTTATACTCGTCATTGTTAGTAACTACAGTTGGAGTACAAAATATCACGATGTTAAAAATTATTCACAGATGAAGTAACTTACAGGTCAAAGAAGACAGTACTTACAGGTCATTCTACATAAAATAACCTAGTACCATCCTTTGTAAATAAACCTAAATGAAGGCTCATCTAGAATCCTTCTTACATTATTATACTTCCATTTGACTCTTGTTCAGGTTGACAAGGGGCTCAAGCTCCAGTGACATGCAATGCTCTCATCTCGCACACACCACACAATTTTAAGGCTATTCATTTGCTGCTTTGAATAGTGATAAATTCTTTTCAAAATGCCATCTCCACCATATAAGTTGCATTCTTTCTGTTTTGTTTCTTCTACTTAATTCTTTTTTGTTTTGTTTCTTCTACATAATTCCATGGAATTAACCTCGAGTGTGTCTAATTCTACATGTAAATGATGCAGCAGTACAACATAATAATGGTTAAGTTAATGGTTGTCTTCCATGGAACCAGTGAAAATTAAATAGGAAATAGGTAAATGTAGTGTTAAGGTAAGAGTTAACAATGAGAAAATAAATTCTGAAAAATGAATTACAATATTTTAAAATAGAGATCATTTTACAATAATGTATGCACAACTTCAAAAAAATTACTGGAGCAATCCTTATGTCACAGTGATATTCTAGAATATAACACTTTGCACCTGATAAGCAGTTAGCTTCCTTCACCCTATGGTTTCTGTCCTAAGTAACATAATGATAATATGTCGAAACCTTTAAAATTTTTACAAAACCATATAAAGTATCAAACAGTACTGGGTTACTAAATCAAAAATGTTCATCAAGAACCTTGTTTATAAAGTTTGACTTTGCTGATGATTTCTTCGAAGTAGACTATCACAGACATCTAACTAGTTAGGAATTTTTTCTCCTTGTATGTGTAATATATGAACTCTTGAAGTTGGTAAGGTTCACATCCAATAATCCCATAGATGAACTCTTAAACCACAAACAATGACTGAATATTCAACCATAATGGGTTCTCTCTCTCCTGATCAAGATTTGTTTTACCACTCTAATGCTATTCAGTGCTTATTTCTTCTTTTCTCTCCAAAATCTTTCCAGTTTATTACCTTGTAATGTTTTATATCCGAGAACAAATTATTGAAGCTCTTTCCTCCCTAAGCAGTCACTCGAATCCTTTCAATTAACTTCTCTAACCCTTTAAAACTTAATCCTGCATCAATCTTAGTACCTTTTCTCCATAACTCCCAACTATACCAATGAATTGAAAGCTGTCTTCATGAGGAGATACTTGGGAATCAATTAAGAGGAGTTAGTGACATGGAACATGGTCATATCTTTGCCTATACCTTAGAAATAAACATGGTGACACATCAATTAGCTATAGAATATGCCTTTTCTTGAACACTTTCTTAATTTAATTATCTTATTCGCAAATGAGTAGGGTATGATAAGTTTAGTTAGCTAAGAATTGTCCTTGACACCAACTACATCCTTTTTTATTAGAAAAACAATACTGATATACATTCTGATTATTTAGATAAACTGGCCAGAACCTAAGACTTAATTCTTTTTTCCTTTCTGAAATAATTTAAATTTACGAAATCTATAACTTAAAAGTTTCCTAAGAAATCACAACTTAAAAGTTTCCTAGGAAATCTAAAAGATCTTAATATGGTGAACTCGCACCCACTTATTCACCTCAGTACTTTCCATCATTGCATTACTATCTTAAGCATTGTTCTATCAATAGCAACCCAACTTTATCTATGACTAAATCTGTCTGGTGCATGTTTCAATATGTAATGTAAGAGTTGGTTCAAACCCAGGTAATCACTTCTACAGACATTACCATTTCAAATTAATCAAATACCAGACTCATGGGAGCAGACCATGCACCTTGTCACTTGATTAACCTTCAGCAGTTACAACTTACGATCATCACTATTATTCTTCCTATCTTCAAAACAAAACTTTCAAAGATTCATCGAAATTCCACTAATATTACAAGATTACCATTCTTTTCCTGTACTCTGTGTACGAAACTTATAACATTGAATGTAGAACTCGTAAATAATATACCCTAGTAACTTACAATAAAAACATAAAATAGAAGCTTCAATGTAACTATTCCGGTTCAATACCGTCTGGAAGATCCGTTACTATATATAACATTTCGATAGTTAAAATGAAGTAAAACATAAGGGCAACAACAACACCAGCCTAGGAACCCTAACCCATTCAGCAAGAAACATGTTTCAAACACTCCAAATTCCCAAAAGAAACATAAAGATACACTCAGCAAAACGAGGGCAATTCAAACCCACACCACAGCACATGTTATCTCAAGGCAGCAAAACCAAGACAGTGGAAAATTAAATTACTGAAACAGAGAGCAAAAAGAAAATACCTCCGATACTGAACAGGCATGTTACCAGCCTTCCAAATGGCGATCTTCTCAAACGCTTCAATAGGAAGAACGAAATGCTTGTTAGGCGGATTACAGTGTCCTCCTCCATCAGGGGTAAAACCGTAATTAGGAGCACAAAAATTAGTAACAGTAACAATTATAGACGTTCCGGGAATGCACCAGCGCAAGTCCTCAACACAACGAAGCTCAAAGCACGCGCCGCAGATCTGCCCGCGCTCGAAGAGCGCCTCGGACAATCCCACGGTGGCCTGACCGTAACCAGCCTTGACCAGGTCTCCGTAACCGCACGCGCCGCCCACAGCGTCACGTGGATCGGAGGCGGCGTAGTAAGTGGCGTGTGCTGGACGCCACTCTGACTGTACCGGAGCAGAGGAGGGCGAGGAGGAGGAGGAAGAGAAGTTGTAGTAGTTGTTGTAGTTGTAGTGCGAAGTTACTGTTTCTGGAGCTAGTGTTAGAACAAAGATCTGTAATAGAGTTGGAATCGTCGGCAGCATTTTTGATTTACAGAGAAAAGGGAAGAGACGGAACTAATGCTAGAAACTGAAAACAGGAAACAGAATGCTGCTTTCATTCATCATTTTTTTTTTTTAATTTCTTTACTGCAAGTGGAATTGCTTTTTCCCTCCTTTTTAGATTTTAACTCTGTTGCTTGAATGATAAAAAGACAAAAATGCCCCCAACAAAAGTCTTAATTATATTAAAACGTTAATTTCAATTTACCCCTTTATTTATTGATGAATTTTGATTTTTATCACACTTTAATCGTTTTTAAAGCATAGGTTTCGAATGTAATGTTATAAACAAACTGAATGATAGCATCATTGAAGTTGATATTGATGACGGCAAACTATTAATTTAATTTTAGATATAACTATTAATATATGTGTAGTTAATTTCTCAATTAACTATATTTTAATTATTTATACATGTTTTAGTATCAATCTACGTGTTATTCTCTTAGATTTTTGTAACTAAAATATAAGCCTATCTTAAGCTTATATAAATTCGTATACAGTGCTAATTTGCTATTTTTGTCCCAAACTTGTATTTTGTTATGCCAACTCAATTCATTTGCTAATTTTATAATGATGGTGATTGATGAAAACTCATTTTTTTTTTCTTTTTGAACTTTAAATGTTTGATGCAAATGTTTCTTTCACATTATTATTTTTCATTGATTGAAAAAAGAAATAATTGATTTATTAATGGTGATTTGTTGTTAAACCGGGATAAGAAGAGAGAAAGGATAGAAAGAAAATTATTAAGAAAATATAATTATTTATAATTAACTTATTTAAATATCTTTTAGTATAGTTTGAGTGATTTGGAATATATTTGACGTTCTTACGTTATCTCAAATTCGAATAATAATATCTTTAAAGATTATTAAGTATAAATCAAAAAGAATTAAAATAATTCAATATAAAATTATAATAGAAATAAAATTTATGAAAATTTTGAGATATAAATCCACCAATAAAAGTGTAAAGATTCTTTTAATAAATATTAAGTGACTAACTAAACATATTTTTGAAGGTGTAATATTCAATAAAGTATAACAACGACTTCTAAGAATCGCGATCAGAGAACTATTTCTTTTGAGAACAACCTAGCTAATTAATCTTTGGTGGACCGTACCATTGTCTTTCTTAGAGGAACACGAACCGATTTCTGCTATTTCGGGTTTTTATCGGGTGTAGCGAAATCAAGGTTTATAATAGCATGATGGGTCAGCAAGAAAATGGAAACAGCGACTTAAGCCATTAGGTGTAGGCGCTATCCAGAAGTGGAATCTCCTCTCTTAGGAAAAGGAATCCCTAGAATTCAGTTCAAATAAGGTTGGGAAGGTTTTTAGTCCGGGAGTTATGTTTTAATAAAATGCATTTGAAGTTGTAATCCATAAGTTGAAAATAAAGCTCTAAACATATCAAAAACCTCGAAGTTGCAATCAGGATAAGAAGTTTTTTTTTTCTGTCTTTTACTTTACAAAACTTCAAAGTTGATGATTTCGCTTCTGATCAATCTGTTTTTCCTCTTCTTTCTTGCAAAGGAGCATTGGACTTTTATGACATGCTTCTTCTCGCAGATGGTGAAAAGACCTATTAGTTAAAAATGATCACAAATATATTATATTTCATAAAAAAAAAATCAAGGACCTAAATGCAATTGATAGCTAATCAATTTTCCTTAAGTGAAAGGAAGCTAACTGACGGCTAATCATCACCGTCAAACCAGCCAATAAAAGTTGCTAGCTATTGCTTAACGGTGAAAGTGAAATGAAGTGTATTCGGGGGGGCCACGTGGGGTTCACATGTGTCTCTTACGCCGACTATGCGAACACCTCTACGTGTAACTGAAAATTAAATATTCTCGTATTGAAGGGATTCTTTTTATATTATATTTTAAAAAATTAAATTATTTTAAAATATTATATATACAAACTATTACTATTACATTAAAAATTTATCTATTTTAATAAAATCACATATTAAATAATATCTTACTCTTATATTTAAAAAAAAATTTACTTATATTTTAATATAATAAATTTTACTTATAAATTTATCGATAATCTTAACAAAATTATATATAATACTACTTAAATATTTTTATTTAATTTAAATAATATCTTATTTTCACTTAAAAAATTTTTATCTACACTCTAAAATGATAAGTCTCACTTATAATAAATAATATTTTCTACACATAAACTTTAATACTCTAAATTGAAGTCTAATATTCTGACCACTTCGCCAGTAATTAAAAATTTAAAATAATCATTGTTGGAAAAACTTGATTAAAGGATTTAATTTGGTAATTAAATGATATATCACATCAAGAAGCACAGGAAGAAAGGAAACAAAAGGGCCAACTTTGTTAATTTTGTATGGAAGGGGAACCAAATAAGACAGATCAGGTGTGTTTAACGGTGGAGATCCACCCAACACAACTATCCTTTCATTTTGATATTTTTATGTGTAAGGACTAGATGAGACATATTATTAACTTACCGAAGGTCTTACCACAGGATAGTTGAATGTTAGTAAAATTGCCAGCTTGGTGTTTTTAGCAGAGAAAATGTAGTGCCCTGGATTTTGCATATTTAGCTTGACTTACAAACTGTACATTTTACAATTTTATATATGCAATACAATGGCCTCCAACACAGGTTATTTACTTACTGCCTGTAAAAGCATAAAATAATTTTACAATGATTCCCTCATGAGCTGCTCGGTGTATCTGCTGCAACCTCTTTTCTTGTCCTTTCTTTGTATGTTTCCAGGAGAAAGAGCTGTGAGCGTGAGCTGAACCTTTGCCTGGGCTTCAGCATAGATTGGATTGGATCTGAGTTTGGAGCCCACTACTTCCAACAAAGATGGTCCACATGCAATTTTATAATGTATGCATTAAAGATCCAAGATAAATCGTTTGGCCTTGGAGCAGGGTGCGAAAGAAATTTAACGAAACTTTAGATTGTAAATAAAAAGGCAATCAGAGAGAGCCGAGGTAGGCCGATTGCTTTTCTCATTAATTCATGATACTTTTAGTCCAAGTTTTCATAGATTCATCCTCTGTTTATAATCACTTTCACCCATCACCCAATCATTAATGGAGATCCACCCTACGGAATCATGATGTTATAAATTTGGTCTGAAAACAATGTTATAGTCTGCAATCTAAAGACGGGTTGGCAATAGGCATAGGCCCTTGACAAACCTACTCCCACATAAGCCAGTTGATAACAAGGGCAGAGTAACGAAACAACAATACAGCAAAAGGAAAGCCATTAATATTATGCATCTGTAGCAGCACATACTTGCACATTACTTTGTCAAGAGAAAGCTGGTCTCAGATATACAATATCATACAAAAAGGTAGAACAAAATTAGTGACCAAGGTGGAATTCACAGAGAAAGGAAGCAAAAGAATCAAAGGGAATATAAGACCTAGTCTTAAGGAGCATAAGAGAGGAACCAAAAAAATAGGCAACAGAAAATATCGTACAAAGAAAAAGGACTATGGAGGATTGAACGGTATCAGATGCAAAACTAGGTCAGTAGGGAGAATTTGTGCAGCAGCAGCAGCGATATGCATTAACTTATTTCTCGTTCCATGTCATCTGGCAGCTAAAACCAGCTACAGTCGGACGTTATCTGCACCCGAATCAGTTCCTTCAACCTAGCAAGAAGATGAACTATTTACTAAAAAAGGAAACTCTTAAGAATTGAGCGCCGTCACTAGTAACAATGACGGAGTCTTTGTCCTTCCCTCTCATCCCCTGTTACTGCTGACAGTTGATAGTCTCTCTCTGCCATACGTTTTTTGTATGGCACAAAACCTTTCATATGCTTCATTGGGCTGGATCTTATTACAGAGAAGGCTGAAGTCTCACTTGGCTTTAGCTCAAAAACTGTGTATGATTCCTTTTCCTCTTCCTCTAACGATTGTCGCCAACTCTTAGTGTCAACATCGGAATTTTTATCAAAATTGTCATCCTCGTTCACTGATTTGGAGTTTGAACCAGTCCAAGATCCTTCCTCCCGAAATTCTTTATCCTGCACTTCCTTCAAATTAGAATCTAAATGCATTTTCATTGGCTCCGGCTGACTGTATGAAGTTATAGGAAACACGGTACCACCACAGAAGGTCCACCATGGCAGATGAGCACCAGAACCACCTTCTATCAGATTTGAGTTTTCATCTGGGCATTGAATGCAACAGGGAGCTTCAGACCCTGCATGTGGCAATTGCTTCTGGGAACATTTTGTGTCCCCTAACGGTGATTCTGCACGCATAAGCTTCAATGGTAACAATTGCAAAGGTTTTCCCTCCACACCTTGAGGAAATAATTTACAAGCGCCTGGAGTTGGAGACAATGGTCTCTGGGAGTCGGTAACTAATACAGTCGTTCCAAAGAGCTTCAGAGTCCGGGTAGATACTCCCTTTTTAGCAAATTCTTGAGAAGATGAACCCAATTTCAAAACATTCTAGCCAACAGAAATAATAGAAGCATATCAAAAACACTGTAAATTTTTGTGTTACTTTATCAGAATTTTGACTGGTTGATAAACTAGTGAATAGTACCGTGGGGGATTGCTCATCAGGAATTGAATCAGTTGTTTCAAGTACAGGTGATGGAGGTATATTTTCTTCAGGTGATGAATTGGGTTGAGAAACTGTAAACCCACCTAGATGGGCAGGGGCAACAGATGAAACAGGTGATAAGCTATCATTTGGTGTGTTTGAATCATCAGAACCAAAGGCATCTGAGCCTACAGCACAGAATACTGATGTCGGAGATTGGTTTTCTTGTTCCGAAATTGATAAATTTGGGGATGAAGATCTTCTAGGAAGCCCTGGATTTGGGCTCTCTCTGACCTGTGGATGAACCAATTTACGAGGATAAGGGTGCATAGGTTTTCGTTTTGGTCGAGGAGGAGGAATATCAATGGGCTCCATTGGACTAGTGCTGTAGCCACTGGAGTCGCGAGCAACCTAACCAAAGGGGTAAGAACAGCAGAGTAAGAATGACATTAAGCACGATTGAATGAACCCTGCTAAAATTGTTTTCACACACTGGGTTCACTCATAATTCAACTTACTTTAGTAGATAGCATATATTGATTTTATGGTAAAATGGACACTGGAATAAGAGCAGTAAACCTTAGTAAAGAACTTCTGAGCGTGGCTTCGAATCTGAACTGCAGTCTTTGTGCCCACATGTTCTGTTAGGAAAACAGAATGGTTTTATACATATGGGACAATGGCAACATGTTTCTTGAAAATAATAATGGCTCACACAATTTACCCTCTATCTTTCGCCAAGCTCGACCATATAGCTTTAGAGCTTCAATAAATTTCTTATGCTCTTCTTCCGTCCATCTTTCTCTTTGTTTTGTAATTGTGTATGGTTTTCTCGGCTAATCAAAATAAATAAAAAGTAGAGTTAGTGACTATGAGGAATCATTTTTCTTAACAGAGAATCAACACACAGAAAAGCTATATAGGACTAGAACCTTGGGAGCATAGTCGTTCCCACAAGAGAACTGATCTTTTATTTCAAGGCCAGTTACAGGATGCAACCCAGCATCATATGAAATTTCATTGCCAGCAGAGAAAGCCGAATTTGAATGAGTACCTCCACATTGATCCTATATCCAAAACGAAAATTAGAAGACATTTAAATTAGGAACTTCACATAATATTCCCATTTAGTTCACTTCTTTTCCTTAATTCAAAAACACCTGAAAAATCTAAATGGCACAATTTCAATTGGACAAAGTGATAAACTAAGAAAGCTTCATTCAAACCAATTATGCATAACAATTAAACATTTACTTTGATATTCGATAACTAATGCATTCCAAAAAAAGAAGAAATCTACAGATTTTTTAAGAAATCAAAATTCAAGTAACAGATCAAGAAAATAGTAATCCGAAGATTTTCTGCCATGTTATAAATTAAGGTGCATCAAGTTGCTAGTAAAGCTGGAACTATTGATTACAACATTAAGAAAAAATGATAACATGATACAGAGCTTATCAATATAATTCTTCGACAAAATAAGATCTACGATGCAGATAATAAGACCGACAGAGCTACCAACTCTTCAGTTTTGATTTTCATAAATGGCAAATTTGGTCCAACCCAAGACCTAGAAATCCAATAATTATTTTCTAAAAAATAAAATAAAATAAATCCTGCAATAATTCAAGTGATCTTATCTTCTTTAAAAAAATTAAATCAACCAAAAAAAAAAAGAATTGGATACATACTTGAACAGCCATAGCTGCAGAAACCATTAATCCTAAAACCATACAAGATCTCCCTCTCTTATCAAGAACAGCTTCAGCATGCACAATCAACACTTTTAGCTAAAACAACAGTTCCTTCTCTTCCTCTCCCCGCAATCAAAACGAAGCAAAATCATCACAAATCCGAGATTTCACTTCCTTTCTCCTCAAAATCTCCCAACTTTCCAACTGGTTTGATTCACTTCTTTTCATCATTAATCAGACGCAGCAACAAAACTGAACGGAATTCACCTCTAAGAATTTGAATTTAAATTTAAATTAAGAGAAAAATGAAATCAAAATAGGAAGAAGGAACTGAAACTGAGAAACAGAGAGAAACAGAGACAGTAAATTAATAGTTATAACGAGTCTCTGGCTTTTGAGGAAAAACAAAAGGGCAGAAAGGAGGGGTTGCCACGTCAGTTCCCTTTTTTCTTTTCATTTTCAATTTTTTATTTTTTTATTAGAAATCTCGAGAATTCGATAGAATCTTGTGGCTCACGTCGAGAGACCGCCTTGACACGTGGCGGTCTTTGTCCTGTCCCTTCTCTTTTTATTACTCAGCGTGTTCAATTCGGTGGGAGAAATTCAGCCATTACAATCAACTCCCACTCGCAAGCTCCGTACTTCTCAATCGCTCCTCTCCACTCGATCGCCACGTGCCCAGAGCAACCGTATTTAATTTTAATTAATTATTAATTATTGATTAAGACAAAATAAAAGACTGATTGGGCAATTTTAAAATGAGTAACATATTTAGCTCATGTAGTAATTAAAAAACGATTTCTTTTTTACTTGAGGTGGCGCAGGCGAAGTTTAATGTGAGCCACAAGAAAGGCACCGATTGGTCAAAAAGGGGATTACGGAAAATATCATACTCGCAGGCAGTGAGAGAAAATGAAGTTGGTAAAATACGATATTTTTGAGAAATTTAAAATATCTGCAGCCTACCAAAACGAAGGAGATGATGATGATGATGATGAAGAAGCGATGAGAGGAGGAGAGAAAGAGAGAGAGAGAGACTCAGGGGACTTTATCTGCACTTTTCGCCACGTCATCAGCACTTGCCGCCCTTTCTAATCAGCATCGCCACGTGTAAAAAGGAGAAGGAGGAGAGAGAAAGCGGATATGGATGGCTCCAGACCACTCGTTTCTTGTTGCACTGATAATAAAATAATAAGAAAAATTCCAGACCACATGTTCGGAAACTTAGGGTTTCTGAAGTTTCTGGTGACGTTGAAAGCGATTTTTTTAGAGCTATAATGGAACGCTTTTAAGGAAATGAAGAAAGAGACATAAAGGTCCAATTATTTATTTATTTTATTTATATTTAATTGAAAAATAAAATAAAGGGGGGATGCGCAGAGAAACTTAGAGAGAGAATTCTGAAGAATAAAAGGTGCAGAGGGGGGAGGGGATAGGGGCAGAGAGAGTGCCACGTGAAATATAGAATAGAAGTATCGAGTCAAAGTTTGGAAATAGAAAAACGAGAGGGCTGCCCCCATATTTTCTCAAATTCCGGCTCAATAGTAAAAAGCAATAAAGCGAATCAAAGCAATAATGATATTAATACATGTTGCCCTTTTCTTATTTGAATTTTTATTAGTTAAAATAGTTGAATTTTTATTGAAAAATATACTAATAACATATAATGTGTTAAACTAAAGAGGGTTAGAGTTATAATAAGCAAATGAAATCTTTTGTTTATTTGATTTGTTTGTTTGTTTGTTTGTTTGTTGGGGATTGGTAGATGGTGTAGGTGGGGTTACTACTACTACTACTACTACTAGTAGTAGTCTAGTAGTAGGATTAGTGTAATATTTCTTTGTCTATGCTTTGTTGTTGTTAATTTCGTATGGGTTTAATATTTCTAAACATGTGGTTCACAATTCTTAGTATTTATTATGATTATCACCTCACCCACTTTCTCTCTTTTTATGATTTTAATACATTATATATTTTTCTAGCATATTATGAGGTTTATTTTTTTATTCATACCTACCTAACCAAAATTTAGTAATGTTTGAAAGGTACCATAACTTATTCCCTAAATTGTACTTACTTTCAATAATTAATTTTAATATTTATAACAATTTATATTATCTAATGAATGAATATTACTTAAATATCACGTTGTTTAAAATATAATTTTTAAGATTTACAAAAAAAAATTGTATTATTTTCACGTATCTTTCACAATTTATAGCAATTTATATTATCTAATGAATGAATATTACTTAAATATCACGTTGTTCAAAATATAATTTTTAAGATTTACAAAAAAAAATTGTATTATTTTCACGTATCTTTCACAATTTATTTTATTTTTTCTCCTGAAAAAATAAAATATATGATAATAATACGATATTATAACATTTATATGAATTAAGAGTTTGTATATATAAGATTACTAATTTCATTTAGGTTGAATTTTGAGATATCTACTATTATTTTTTTTTTAAAATGATATTTACATGTGATAGTAAATATACATAACCTATATCTAATAAATATAATGAATTAAATATTTTGTTTAACGTATAACAGTTTCTAATAATGTTAAATTATCTATAGCATAAGTTTGAACATAAATTATATATCTCAAATTTTATGATTGTATGATTATTATTTTTAAATAAAATATGAAAATTTATGAAAAAGTAGAATAAAATATCTCAATGAAAGAGTTTCGTATAACCCTAGCTTCTTTCTTTTATCCAAAAGTTTCAAAAGCAAAAGGAAGAAAGATTTTTCATTACTTTATTTAACTTTTCAAATGTATAGTTAGATCAAGATATTTAAAGATATTAAAGTTAGAATCTAAACATGTTTTCATTGATAATAATAGTGATTTTTGTGATACAATCAATAGTGATTGATGCTAAACATGTCCAAATTAAGAGACTAATAGATTGATTTGTATTGATTGATTCAATTGTCATTTGTGCATGTGTTAAAGATCAATTCTTTATTGTATTTTTAGTAACTATATATAGACAATATTTTTGGGACAAATTTAATTTTAGCCATTATAAAACTTTCATTATTTTTTTAAGTCAAATATATATAAATTAAATTAAAATATTGGTTTCTTGTATTAGCAAAATAATATTTTTTCATGCAAAAGAAACAAACTTAACCATATTAAATGAAATAAGAAAAGTGATCTATTATCTTACTCGAATAAATACAAAGTGGTGCAATCTTAAGTTCATTATCTAAGTGATGATAAATATTTATTTTTATCTTTATTTATGTATTTCTTACTCAATTAGTTCAATGTGGTATTAAAAATGCTTAGTTTTCATGAGATGTATATGATTCCATTAACATTAATTGATATCTATTTGAAAAGTATAATAAGAGATTAAATCTAAAATCTAAAAATTTATATTTGATATATTCTATCTAGCTAGTGTCATCATGCGCTTTCTAACATTAGAATGTAGAATACTTATGACGTTTAACATTAAAATATAGAATATTTATTTATTTATATAATTTATATGATAGAGACCGATCAATAGTTCTATATTTTTATATTATTATTTTATGAACTATTAAATCTAGGCATTTCCAATAATTGAGATTGAATATAAAATATGCATTAATTATGTATTCATTATATATGTCAAACTTAATCTCAATTATTGAAAGTATTTAGATCTAATAATTAATAATTGATATAAAAATATGTGTAAAAATATAGGATAATCGATCATTCTTCTTATATAATATATATAACCTAAAAACACTATCATATAATTGGATACTTCTTGCACTATATGTTATTGATAATGTTATAATTCTTGGTAGAAATATGAAGAAATTTTTGTTGATAATTCCCTCTGATAAATCATAAAAAGTTCATCAAATAATGGTGAAATTTATAAGGGTGCTAAGAGAGTTGAGGTGTTTATGTATTATTGTGATACCCAAATTTTGATTAGTGTATGTGTGTGTGTATATATATATATATATATATATATATATATATATATATATATATATATATATATATATATATATATATATATATATAAATTAAAAAGTAAATATATTTATTGGAAATGAATTATCTAATTATGGATTAATAAATTCTTAATTTTAAAATAATTGAATTTTAAGGTAATATAAATTTTATTATGGATAAAAATGAAAAAAAAAAGTTAAAGGATCTGATTGAAATTAATGGGAGATGTGTCTTTCTTTCAAATGATTCATAAAGGAATTGAAAGTGTATGTATGGTGTATAGGTGTAAGGAAAATAAAATAATAAAATAATAAAATAAATGAATAAAAAGAAGTGGTGGTGTATTATATATAAATAGTTTTGCTTTCACATATTGAAAGCTACGGACAGTGAGGAAGATAGACAAAAAAATGTTCGTTCTGAATTTGTATTTTTAGATGATTAGCTTTTCGTTTAAGAATTATAAATAATTTCATATGATTTAATTGTAAAAATTTAATTGTTATCATATATATACAGATGTTTATATACATACATTTTTAGATAACTAAGTTTGAATTATTAAATCATTACATGTTATTATTGTTAAATTGATACTAGGGAATGATTTAGAAGAGAACGAAAAGTCAGCAAAAATGTAAGAATAATTGTTTCATATTCAGGTAAGTATTTATATGTATTTGGGAGATTTTAGTTTTAAAACTGAAAAGTATGGTGTTTTATTACATTAAATATTTTGATAAATGTTTATAAAATTCCCAAATTATTACGTGTTGATCCAATTGATTGTTTTTCGAATTGAATTTGAATAATAATAATTATATGAATGTCATATTTATAAATACAATGAGAAAATGGTATCAACACGTATTGTGATTTTATAAATGAATTATTTGTATGGATATGTTGTTAAATAAATGAATAAATGAAATTGTGATGGCTATGGTTATTGTTATGATGTGACACCGGTGTTTGGGGCAACGGTCCCTCAGAATAATGCCCGTAAAGTATGTTGGGGCGACGGTCTCTTGGAATAATGCCCATAAAGTACGTTGACCAGTTTTTGGGACGGCGGTCCTTCAGAATAATGCCCGTAAGGTATGCAAGAGTAAAAATTAATAGAAATTATTTTAAATGATAGACTGAATGTGTTTTTATAATTCTTGTGAATACTGAAATTGAAATGTTATTTTGAATTTCGTTAAACTTGCTGTTCGAAATTAAAAGGTGTTTTATATATGCAAATTTATTTATTGTAAAGTTCTTAAAACTACTTTTATGTATAAATATCTATTAGGCATTAGTTCACCCATACTTTTCAGGTTCTTAGGCAATGCTAGAGATATTGTATATAGAAGATAAGGATACTCCAGAACAAGAGTTTTACCACTTTGAAAACTATATGTAATTATAGATGCAAGAGTTTATAATTTGTGGCTTTGAGTTTCATAGCGTTACAGTTTCTCACAAAGAATAGTCCAGAAAGATTTCATTCAAATTGAATATAAGTTTTAGGATGAATATCGAAATAAATCTATATAAAACTCTTAATTTTTAGTAGAATTTTAATGTATTATTAATAAATTGTACTTATAATTTATGATATTACGAAAAAAAATAGTAACTAAAGTTGGATTGCAAACGATAAAAAAAACTCTCATATTGTTTTGTTGGTAAGACACATCATAATTGTCCAATTTTATTTCAACACAATAATTAATTTCATGAAAGAATGTGATATAACAGCATTATATTTGTTATTGATTAACCCATGACATTACTCTAGGCAAACAAATTATAATCAAATTATTTGTCCAAACATACATGATAATCATTGCCAAATCAAGGACAAGACGATAATTAACATTAATTATATTAATTGATGTAAATATTACATTCAACGGGACCAAGACAAGACTTGATGGAATTTCGGTGTCCGTTTGGCTTTTTTTTTTTATTTGTCAAAAGCTATTTTTTCTAAATTCCTTCAAAATTTTTAATTGTTTGGTGCACATAAAATGGCCTTTAGAATTAAAAAGTCTTTTTTTATTTATTAAAAACAACTTAAAATTTAAGTTTTTAATGATAAAATTATTTTTAAAATTTAAATTTTTAGTGATTAATTTTTTTAAAAGTGGAATTGTTTATAACACATTATTATATTTTTAAAATTTTTATATTATATTTTTAAAATAACTTTTAAAACATATTTATTAAAAATAATCACTTAAATTTATTCAATTTTTTTAAAATTATTTGTTATAATTAAATTATTAAATAAATTTTTAGATATTTTTTACTAATTAGTTCAAGTTTATCTATATCTTATTGTGATATAATGATTATTTTAACGTTAAATTACAGTTCATAAAAATGATAAATATCTCAATAAATTACAGATTCATAACATTTGTCTAAAAAAATTTAATGATAAAAAGATAAAATTATATTTTTAATAAAATAATAAAAAAAACTTCATTTACCTATTTAATTTTAGATGATATCTTATTATGATACAATAAATATTAAATTCAATTAAAAAATTAAGGTTAAAATTTTTTTATTTATTTCAAAATTTTTAATTTTTCTTGAGATAATTTTATACAACAAATATTAAAACATTACACTATTTATAAAATTGACAAATATCTTAACAAATTATATAATTAAATATATTAAAAATATTTATAATATGTAAGAATTTGATCATTACATTAAATCTTTTTAAATGAATATTAATGACATATTTCTCTAAATTTTTTGTACTACAATATAATATCAAAATAATCATTATATCACACAATTAAATATAAATAAATTTAGAATAGTTAAACAAAAATATTTATAAAATTTTATTAAAAACTCTACTTATAAAAGATCCACTCATAAAAAATTTACTAAAAAAAACTCTGCTTAAATTTTTTTTTCCAAATAAACTTCTAATTTGGTAATATCTTTTCAAGAATTTTATTGAATAGAGTTTATGCAAACGTCATCATCAGCTAATAACTTTTCACGAATTTTATTGCATTGAGTTTATGTAAACGTGATCATTAAAGTAATCAATCCAATAAATTAAAATCAAAACCTCAAGGACTTGTCTGGTATTATATATATATAATACGAGAAGCAACCACTCTAATTCTATTTATATTATTCAACCCATTTTGTAGAAGTGATAATTGTAGCAAGATTGTGAAATGCTGAAGCAGCTGCTACACATCATAGAGATTTATGAAACCAAAACTAAAACAGAAAATAAAAATCCTGAATCAAATCCAACAAAACAGCAAAACAGGACTCTGGTTCTCAATGTGCAAGATGAGTAGACTTCTCCGAGTTGTAATCTATTGCATGTATTCTCACAGATCCTCAGGGCCATTGATTTCCTGGAGATAAGAATCATACATACAGGGAGATCAATAGACATAAATTCCGCAAAATAAAAAATAACCAATATTAGTTTTTTCACTCTTCCTTTTCGTGATAAAAGATAGAATTATGCTAGTGATATATATATACACACCTTGTTTTCAAGCACAGCTCCATCCGGAATTTCCAGTTTCACCCCGGGTTTGGCAGCAATAGTCAGTTTCCCCTTCAAGATAAACAGAAGATAGGAGTTACAACAATTGTTTTAAATGTATTTGCAAGACCTAAAAGAAACAATTATTGAAAAGCATCAACAATTCATTCAGTACCTTAAGGGTAATCCCAGAACCAAACCATACGTCACCAGTCACCTTAAGGCTATCTAGCTCAATGATACTAGGAATTGACTTGAATCGACTCAAGAAGTTGCCGACCTGTTACAGAAAGATCCAAATATCACTAATATTATCAAGAATGGCATGCATCTAAGTGCACTGTCTGTCCATTGCAATAAAGCTTCACCTTCTTAAATTCAGGCCCCAGCTCAATAGTTGGATTTGCTGGATTTTTTCTAGCTTCATTCCGGGTAACATAGCCATCAGCTAAGGTGTAAAGATCAGACTGAACGAAAAGTGACAGATGTGTCAGCTAAGGTACACACATAGCAATCATCTAAAATGTCATACAACTAATGAGGGAAAGGATTATGATGATGACCTGAACAAGAAGCAAATCAGAAGTTGCTTTCACTGGCAGGAATCGAGATCGAGGTACATTAATACCAATAGCATGATCAAAGAACTGGACAATGGTCAAAAGTAATCAAGTCAAGCTATAAAATATAAACATTTGAAGAATCGTACTAATGATTTAAATACAATGAGTACCCGAATTGCCGCACCAGCTGCAGTTTCTAGCTGAAGAACTTTGATTCCATCCACTTCCTGAAAGCAAGTTAATCAGAAATCGGCATCTCAATAACAAGACCAAATCCTTCAGCTGACATCCAAGAAAAGTAGTACGAAAACACAGCACCTTTGGATTCGGAATGATCTCCATCTTGAGTGCATCAGCTTCCACCAGCCTTTTGATTGCACTTAAGTTCACCCACCTGTAAAATACTTCGTTAGGCTCAAACCTGCGCATGTTTACATTATATAAGAAAGCAACACTTACAAGTTGTTTGTATTGAAAATTTTGAACTTCTCTATGGACTTGAATTCATTGACCTACAAATGAGTACCACATGTCAGCCATTAGCACAGAGGAACTCTCGATTGTCACAAAGAAAGCATCACCAAAAGGTGTTCTGTATGTCTGGCCATGCAAGTCAGTCGTACATCAGAACCTTTTCATGTCAAATTGAGGTGAACTCTCCGCATACAACTTCATAGGTGGAGGAAACAATAATATCAAACTAAGCAAAAAGGAATAAGCACTAACTCTGCCCGTAACCATAGGCAACAAAACAAATTATAAATTTCCCAATCTTTTAGACACTAACTAGATTTCTTTTCATGACATCTGCAAAAGTATAAATACTCTCTGAAATCAAGTTTATTGTCTTATTTGGATAACTTTCAATAGATTTCAAATTATGTGTAATTCCCTCACTACAATCCACTGGCAGTGGCAAAGTGTGTGATATTCACCACACAAAGCTCCGTTGTGTGAATATCTTGACCTTAAAAGAAACACAGCACCCAGATTGTAGCCCTTGATTTTAATTACTTGAAAGACCATTGTTCTTTAAAGCACTGCTTGCGCTCTATTATAAAATTAATATGTAAAGGAAAATAAATAGATAGAAGAGCAGGATAAAAGCTTACGTGTTCATCAGAGACTTGCGCAATTTCAAGTAGCTGAATCACATGTAGAGGGAGGAAAGAGAAAGAAAGAAGTTAGTCAAGAGTAAACACCATAAGTAACATAAATAAACATAAAATCAATTATGTCTCCTTTCTATTGAGATAAGATGGGGTCCAATAACTTCATGAAAATGAATTTTAACAGTTTGAACTGTATGCCAATTTGGCTCAAGAGTTCTGCTAAAAGAAAAATTAAAAAAGCAAATATGGATTCTCTTTCCATGCTAAATTTTTACAGAGCAGTGTCCAAAAAATAACAATTTTTCTTTGCCATCCTTTGCTGTACTTTGTAATTTCAGCTTTCAGTTGAAGTTGTGTAGGTATAGATCATCAGTTCAGTAGCTTTTCATACTCTGGTGGAGATCAATATAGGTTCAATTATTTTACCATGTTCATATTAGCTAGTCCGTCGTTTTCTTTTCCTGTTTTTTTTTTTAAAGTTTTGGCTTGGTGCCATTTCATCTCTATTTTAATTTCCTTCTTCATTTAGCATAAACTCTCGTTCTTCTGTTCCCCCTAAGTTGATCAGAACTTCTCTATTAAATTAATAAAAAGTCATAACAATCTAAAACCAGCGCAGTTTCCAATCCAACCCATCAAGAATTTTTTTATTTTTCCTCCTGGTTTAAACTTTTATTTTATTTATTCATTCCAAAACCAATGCAAACTATGTGTAAAAATCAGAATAATTATGAACTACATATTATAAAATAGATAATGTTTTAAAAGACAACCAAAAGCCCTTACTTTAACAACAATAACAATGAAGTAACCAATATTAATGTGAATAATATCCAATTATCACAAATTGTATAAGACTCATTTTCACTCATTGCACCTGGAAAGCTAGTAAATTGTCTAACTGTCTAACTTGGGTCAAATGAAGTACTTATTGCCATGCATCACAGTAATCAAACACAATATACACTTTCTAAAACTGATTTAAACACATTAAAAATCAAGAATGATTTAACCACATTAAAAATCAATGACATATAAAGGAAAACAATTAAAAATTTTATAATCATATGCCTAGCATGCACCAGCCACAGGTACTCTTTGATAGATCAGCTATGTCATTAAGAAAAAGTAATTGCAAAAAAAAGAACAGAAACATGAAATGATGATGCATTATATTTACCCATTATGCTCATAATAAGAACAAACCCAATACAGAGGTCTTGATTGACAAGAATTAATCTATGCTCATCCCTTGTACATAGGGCGAATTGTGAAGCAGGTATCATGGGAAAAAACAGAGAACTATTTACCTGGACTTTTCCTTCATAAGAAATGAGAGTACCACCCTTCACATCAGCTAAAGTTTTGGGAGTAACCTAAATAAATGAGGAAAAAGCACAGTAACAACTTTGAAGCAGAAAAAAAAAGGAGGGGGGGGGGGGGGGGGGTGTGGGTTGGAAACTGATCCAAATATTGTTTTCTTACCTCCATACAGTATTCGTTCTTGTTTTGAATCAAATGGCTTAAGATTTCTATGGTATCCAGTCAAGGATAATGTACAACGGATACAATTGTTAATCCATCTCTTTCATAGATAATATGTTATTATATATAATGAAGTGGATTAAAATGAAACCGAGGATACTCAAGTCAACAATAGCACCCAAGTTATCGGAGTTGGCAATAAACACGTATTCTTTACCCTGTTGCAGAAAAATAAACAAAGGATTATATGAGTATCTTGGACTACAAGTTAACATTAAATAATCAGACTGCTTAAAAGCACTCACCTGAGACAGCAAGGCATCAAGCTTGCCACTGTTCTTTAAGGATGGGAACACATCACCATGGCCAGGAGGATACCTTTCATATTCATAGAATTATCTTTTATAAGAATATGCATAAAGTTACTATTAGAAGAAAGAGAAGCCACCAATAAAATATTTGAACATGATCAAGAATGATAGCACTAGTAAAACATAATTATAATTAGTAATATTCCCACCTAACTTCTGAAACAAATGCTAACAAGCCCCATGTTCAAATTACAATAATTAAGGAAGATGATTTTGGACAATCATAAGCTTAATGAAGCATGTGTTCAAAATCCACGAAAACTGCCGAAACTTACCATCCATCCTTTTCAGTCTTCCCTTTGCATGGCAATGGCACAAATTCATCGGCAACCAAACGAGGATATTGGCTCTGAGTAGATTTATAATTTAAAAGTAAATTAAGTGTAAGCTAAAAGTTTTTAAGTTCTCAAAAAATGCAAGGCAGCTAACTTTGCAACAGTATCACAAACCTGGTTAAAAGTATGAATTTGGACATTTGATTTGGAATACTTTTCTACAATCTGAAAATAGGCAAGAATTAGTAAGTTTGCAAGTAACATTTGATTGGGTTGGTGAGAAGGTGTGAGAGGGTGGGAGCACAAAGAGGAAGCAGCAGAGAGATGAAAGATTGTATACCTTCAATGTATCATCATGAGTGTTGAATGAGTTCATTAGAAGCAGAGGAACATTGCATCCATATTTAGCATTGAGATTCTACAAGTATTTAGAAAAGTAAGATGCACATTGTGATGTAATAAAGGAAAACAAATATCAATTGTAGAGAGAAGACAAAAAGAAGAAGAATAATCAATCACCTCAATCTGAATAACAATGAGGTCAAGAAATGTTAACCCATTACGAACTTCAATAACAGATCTGCAAAAAACAGGATGATTTAGATTACAAATCTGACAACTAAAAAAAAAAAAGAAGAAGAAGAAGAAAGTTCTTGAAAAATGATGGACAGTAGACAAGATGATTAGGGAATGCTGAAAGCACATAAAACACCTGGGTCACTATTTGGCATTCAAAGGGAAAATTTTTGAAGATTTTAATCATGATTTGATTGTATTACAATATTTAATCGTTCAAATCAGAAAATTTACAATGGTAAAGAACATGCTCATTAAATTTCATCAACCTTTAATCACATAAAACTAAAAAGGCAATGGAATGATAAATATATTCTAATATATATCAACAAATATTTAAACAGCAAAGTAGAATCAAGTATACAGTTAGCAAGACTAAAAGTAGTGAACTGACTTTTACATTGGGCATCACTCAGTTTGTTAATTCTGAACTAATGTTATACTAAATTCTATTATATAAATAGGACCGTGAAATTGAAAATAGGATCATCTAATTAAAATCACATTCATTACTCATGGATTTAGATTCTGAATTCAATTGCAACTACAAGGATCTAATACCATATCAAAACCAAGAAGAAAAAAGAGAAGGATTAATTAGTTTTCAATATATGAAGAAAAGATGATAAAACCAAAAAGACAAAAAAAAAATGATTGATCTAGGAAATAGTTACAATTTCAACCAAAAATTTCATTTACAAAGGAACAGTAACCGATGAGGTCATATAAAATGCATACTTGGGACCAGTGCAGCCCATTGTAGTCCCCAAACCACCATTGAGCTTCAACACAACAAGTTTATCCAGAAGCTTTTTGGTTTCCTCCGGATCTGCATCAATTCCAACATATTACAACTGAAACTAAAACAAAACGAAATGCAAAGCCAATTTGTATCTATTATACCTTCTGGACTTGGTGCCAAGGTGTCATAAGGGACCACCACTTCATCAGTAGGAGTTTGGATCTTGCTCCATTCCACGTGTTGCGCTTCACCACTTGAATCAATCAACAAAGAAACAGAGAACACATCACATCACATCACATCACATGAATTCGAATGTTACGAACAAATTATAAATCAAGATCAGAAAGCAGAGCACATGTATCACAAATTCGAAATTACCTTAGATAGCGAGCAACGAGGTTGATGAATCCGTTTTTCTCATTTTCACTACAAAAAGAGAACGCAAGCAGCGGAATCACTGAACTGAAACAATCAAGAACAGATCTGAAATAAACCGTTACAAACGAAGAATTGAGTACCTAATTTGATTAAGACCGGCAACGGCAGATTTAAGCGCGGAGAGCTTCTCGGTGTCAGTGGCCATCTGATCGATACGAAAGAAGAATCTGGAAGAAAGACGTTGTATCTTACGAAAGGCGAGGGCAGATTAGAGAGTGAACTGTGAAAATCAATGTGCTTCGTTAATATATATATATAGAAATTTTTTCAAAATCGTTTTCTATTTGACGATAGCTAACGGGTGGTGTGGTATTTGCATTGCATGTAGGATTGGCACTCCCTGATTTTGACCGTTTAATTTACGAATTAGAAAAAAAAAAAATGAGAAACGGTCGGGTCACGGTCACAGAATATACAGGCGAATATGACGCCTAAGCCATTGAGCGCGAGCCAAGATTAGCGCCTGTTTTACGCAAAGGTGACACCTCACCGCCCAACTTCACACATGGGCCTGCTAGTTCCAGCCTACTCTCAGCTTCCGCTTAGTATTCTCCGTTTGCTTCCGTTACGGTTTTCGGTTTGTTAATCGTTATTTGTCACTCATTTTGCCATGGGAGGGAAGCTGACAATTTTTCCAGGATAATAACATTTTAGTTTCTATAATTTTAAAAAACAATTAATTATAATATACTTTGAGCAAATCAGTCCAAAGGTTACATTTACCAATATTTGCAAGTTCGCTAGAAACAAAAATATTAAAATTAAATAAATTATAGATGATAATATTATAGAGAAAGATTGACAATCTCATATGTTTATAATTTTATACATATATTTATATTATTTATAGATCGTTAGATTTATATAATTTTAATAGTTGATATTGAATCTAATACATATAATTTATGCACATATTAGATTCAATTTCAATCGTTATAAGTGTATAAATTCAATAGTTTACAAATAACTATAAATATATATGTAAAAATATAGAGCTGTTGATATTTCTCTAATACATTATTAACTCATTTCTATAAAGTTTATTTTGGTATTAGAGTTTATTACTATATTTAAAATTAAGTACATAATAAAATTATTTGATCACAAATACAAATTAAAAATAATAATAAATATCAAGTTTAAATTAAAATTAGTGTACATCAAATATTTAAATACTATGCTTCTAAATTTAAAGATATACTCCAATTTTGAACATATATGAATTTGGTATAGGGATGTAAATGAAATGTTTTAAGTTTGAATTAATTTCTTCTTAATTAATTATGCATTATGTTCAAATTTTGTAAGTTAAATTCAATGTTAAGAGAAAAATATTATTATTAAAATAATAGAGCTGAAGGTGTATAAAACTAAAATACAAATTTTATGTCCCAATCAATACGACATTAATTTAATAATTTTCACATATTAAGTAATTATTAAAACTATTTTATTATTAATATAACAATTATATAACATCAATTTCTTCACCAAATTGTGATAAACATGGCACTTCGAAATTCTCATGATTTCTTCAATTTTAATTTCAGAAAGCACAATTTCCAATTCCGTTTGGCACTTTCTACACACTCATAAATTTCTTTTTTTGAAAATTTCAAATCCTCACTTTGATTAGTTAATAGAATTTGGAAGTACACAATGTAGGGGGGGCATAGTAAAATTTTGATTCGATTATGTTGAAAACATAGGAAATCTAAAAGTTCTGGTTTACCAAAATTTAGAAATAAAAATTTCAATAGTACATATAGAAAAGGGTTTTTAAGTTTCTTGGTTTTATTATTTTATTTCTAAGATATTTTTTGAATTTTTAAATTTTGAATTTCAATTAATTCAACAATTTTTTACTAAATTATTTTTTATAAATTTGATTTTTTTTCTAAATATACAAATTTTAACCAAAAATCAATAAATAATTCAATTTTTTTAACAGTGGGTAAAAAATTTATTTGAAGTTTAGATAGTACACAATCATACTACATCATGAATTTAGACAATACAGTTATGATGTACCCCAAATATTTATTTATAATATTGTGAGATACCTACAAACTCTTGTAGTAGAGAAATTCATGCTCTCAAATTGAGAGAAAATTCTCTCAAATATAAACTCAAGACTTCTTTTTTAGAGACATGAATTCTTATCACCACGCCAAAGTTTTAGTGGTGTGTTAAATTTTTTTTTTAAAATTTGAAAGAGAGAATGCCTAATATCCTATCACCCTCTTATATTTTTTTTAATATCCTATCACTTTTTTTATTTTTTTTTTCGATTTTGCCTTTCAATTCAATTGATTCATATTTAAAATACACATGATAAAATTGAAAATATTTGAATTATTGAAAGGCAAAATCGGAATTCAAGAAATAATAAAATATTTAAAAAAATATAAGAAGATGATAGAACGTTAGTCAAAACAACAGGAGGTATTGAACATTCTCCTAATTTAATATAAGAGAACGCAACATCAGAAATTAAGAATATAACTTTTTATCAAAAAAAAAAGAAGGTGTCAAGCATGCACACAAATAAAACAATACAAACTATGTCTAGAAGACAATATTATCTACACTAGAAAAGGAAAAGTAGCAACAATATTAAAAAAAGAAGTAGCAAAGAACCAAAACGTGGTCAAGATTCAAGCTATAAGATTTCAAGAAAAATTTTAACAAAACCTTCATTTTCCTTGGGCTTGGATTTAGTCAAATGATGAAAATACAAATTTGTACTAAATTAACAATAAATAATCACCAGTGTTATTGTATTTTAATTTTTTTATATAAATTTGGCTATTTTGGTTAGTTTACATATTTTAAACCAAAAATCAATAAATAATTCAAAAATAATTTTGAACAGCGAGTAAAACATTTATTGGGAATTTAGATAGTATAATTATAATGCACACCAAATACTTCCTCTCATAATACTACGAGACATCTACCTAAATTCAGAATCTTTGAATTCTTACTATTAAGCCAAAATTTTGATAGCGTTGAGATCCTTTAAAAAGTAAAGTAAGATAATTATAAGAAGACGCAACAACAGAAATTAAGAATAAAACTTTTTATAAAAAGAGTATTGAATATGTACGCAAATAAAAATAATACACAACATGTGTAGAAGACAACATTATTTATATAAGAAAAAAAAGTAGCAACAATATTGAAAAAAGAAAAAGTAGCAAAGAACCAAAAGATGATGAAGATTCAAGCTATAAGATTTCAAGAAAAAGTTCAAGAAAACTTTCATTTTCATTGTCCTTGGATTTAATCAAATGATGAAAATACAAAGTAAAAGAAGAAAAATAATACAACAAAGCTACTAGAAGGAAAAGTGAAACAAAGTAAAAGACTTGAAGAGAGACAGAATTTTCAAACCTAGAGAAAAGCACAACAATGACAAATCATAAAGGAAAAAGAAAACTACTAGAAAAACAAATATGAAAATGAAGATATATCGCTTTCAATCCATGGAAAAAGACATTCAAAAGAGAACCGAAGAAGTAAGTTGTTGAAACAACAACATGTTCTAGATACATGACTGCTCAAACAAAAGTAAGCAAGAATATATAGATAACAACACTACAATTTCAGTACGCAAATCGCTTTATATATTCCATGAGTAATCTTTTAATTTTCTAATATAAATTCAATTTATATTATTATTAAAATATTTTATAATTATAAAATGGGTCATTTTTCCCTCTTCACTTTCTATTATTTGTCATCTTTCAATAGGATATATGGATTATTATTTGCCTAAGTCTAACGTTAGTATTTTTTGAATCAATCAATAGTAACTGATTATTTTTACTTCGGTGATTTCTAAATATTATTTCTTTTTTTATGTAACAATTTGATTTTTTTAATAATTTTAATAACTATTCTACCTTTAATTGTACTTTGGTGATTTTTAAATATTATTTTTCGTTCATTAGCAGAGGAATTAAAAAATTTTATCATTTAGATTTTAATAAAAACATAAAAGGAGAGTTTATAATATTTAAATTTTCATTTAAATTTTAATAAATTATGATGGTACTAATAGGAAAAAAAGTTTTTTTATTTAATTTTAATAAAAATATAAAAAAAGATTTTACGATGGTTTGAATCTTAAACTTGGGTAATAAAAAATATATCAATTACGACTACACTTATACATTTCATATTACTTTACAATATTGATAATATATATCTATAACTAGGCCATTCACAATAAAAAAATAATTTTTATGTTAAAATTTAAATTATATTTATTATTTATATTTTATTGATGTTAAATTTTTTAAAAATTTCATGTTAATACATAATTTTAAAAAAATTAAATTTTAAATTAAATGTAATATTGATTGAAAAAATTTATTTGCATTAATCATTTTTATATTAGTGTTAAGTTTAGATTTATTAATACTAATAAAAGTAAAATTTTTATTGTGAATGTTGTCCTCCGCAAAACGTTATTGAATGTGTAAGTGCTCGAAGGGTAAATAATTTGCTGTTTTTCACCCAAGTCCAAAGTTGCTACGGTAAAATCGGTGTACCATATAACGGATTATGGCTGACCATTGAATTTACCATCGAGTCAGTTGAATTCACTATCAATGAATTAAAAATCCAACGTCTCATGGAAAAAAGGCCTGTATACAGCCACAATAACTATGGACAACTCGATAAACAATACTACGAACATGACTTGTTAATCAATTTTTGGTAGTTCTCTCGTATCAACTTATTATGTACTTATATGCACTAACTTTAACTCGAGCATTTATATATATTTTACTTTTTCAAATTAAGCAACATAGATATAATTGAGTACGGTTGTGACTTATCATCGACCTGAGATTTGTGAGATGGAGGCTGTAGCGTTAGAAGTAGAAGAGGCTGTAGATGTGGATGTGTCTTGATGATGCTCACGAACTCTTCTGTAATCAGGTTCTACGAACGTAGGCCTTAACAATGGTTTATTCTCTGATAACAGAGTAGTCTCTTTGCTTTTAAGCATAACTACTACTTCTGACATTGTTGGCCTTGAACTAGCAGCAGACTGAGTGCACATCAAAGCAATTTCTATTACTCTTCTTGCTTCTTCATGTGTATATTCATCTGGGTTTAAGTTCTCATCCATCAACTCCTCTTGCTTTCCATTCTCATACAGTGTCCATGCCTGTAATACACAATTCTAATTAGCTTCATCTATAAAACTAACAAATGCACATTATACACAGAAGTTGAGTTACCCGTTTGAGGAGATATTCATCGTTATCCTTGGTTAATTCACTACTCTTTTTGCCGCTTACGATTTCTAGTACAAGAACACCATAGCTGTAAGTATCTGCCTTCTCTGATAATTGTCCATGAATTGCATACTCAGGCGCTGTGTATCCCCTGAGATATTGAAGCATTACATTCATCAATTCTTACTCGCTTATTGATATTATATGCATAATTGATATTTAACTTACAATGTTCCAGCAAACTTGGTGCTAACATGAGTTTGATTCTCAGGTAAAAGCCTTGCCAACCCAAAGTCTGCTATCTTAGGCTGAAAATCATTATCGAGAAGAATATTGCTAGGCTTTATATCCCGATGTATAATGCACACATGAAAATCCTCGTGCAAATAAGCAAGCCCTCTTGCTGTTCCCAAGATTATATCAAACCTCTGCTTCCAGTTCAGAAAGCCCCTTTTTTCACCTATTGGTTTTGCTAAAAAAACATCAGAGAAATCGATTCATAAACATGAACTAATTATTGATTAATTAGTAATTACCGAACAAGAACTTGTCAAGGCTGCTGTTTGCCATATACTCGTAGACAAGAAGAAGCTCAGATCCTTTGCTGCTACATCCTAGAAGTCTGATGAGATTACGATGATGAACATTACTTATAAGCCTCACTTCATTTTCAAAGTCAGATACAACCCTCCGAGTTAGGCCTATTGCCAGTTTCTTGACTGCAACTACTTTCCCATTGCTCAGAATGCCCTGTTCAATGAAATACAAGAATCTTGTTAATTTGCTCTCGATTTTTTAACTGTTAAATATACTGTTTATTGCTTAATTACCTTGTATATGTCACCAAAACCTCCCTCTCCTAGCTTATTATCATCACTAAAATTTTTTGTTGCAGAAATCAAATCTTTGTGCCTGTAGTTCATTGGACCTCGCAACTCAGTCACCTCTGATATGTTGCCTGTAACAAATATGTTAAGAAATTTGCAGAAAAAAAAAACAAATGTGTTAAGAAATTTGTTTGCTGTATACCTTTGCGAGTCATCTTCCTCTTTCGCGATATTCTGAACCAAACAAGCAATCCAAAAAGCATTAAACTTATTCCTCCAGCTCCCACAACGCCTCCAATGATACCTTTCTTCTTCTTTGAGTTACCTCCTATAAGAATACATATACAGAATGATCAATAAAGAAGAGTTAGTAAAAAGAAAATATATATATCAATGAGAGAAGGGTCTTACCAGTTTTCAAGAAGGGAGTAAGATCAGTAGTTTGGTTCAGGGGAAAGAATGGAGAATCTGAGTACCTCAAGAAACAGCCAACATCAACAGCCCAACCATAATCGAAATCAATACATTTCTGGATGTTACTGAATGCTACTGACAAGCAATCTTGGCAACCGGTTTTGCTAATGGTTTCAACGCATTCTGCAATTCCATACACAAGTGCTGAGCTATTGCCATTGCCAATGTCCTTGGTGCTCGCAGCAAAGAAGCCATTGATGTTAGGAGTAGCAACTTGAAGATCTTGGAGAAGATCTTGAGCTGCGGTTTGGAAAGCAGTGCTCTCTACTGCAGTTTGGTTGCTACAAGTGCTAAAGCGGCCTTCTTGGGTGCTTTGATCGAAGAAATTGCTGCTCTCATACCTTAAACCAAACCAAACAATCTCCAACATTATTACTCTATTTTTATCTAAAATTAATGCTGCTAATTTTATCTATTTTTATCGAATAAATGTATTTTTGTACATATTTTAAGAGACAGGTTGCTTAATATCAATAATTTCAAGGTATGTTCAGATTAATTGTTGTGAGTTTAAAATACAATAAATGTATATAATTAAATATTAGCATAAAAAATAAGTAGAATTCACTGAAATTTGATATTTACTAAACATTTTATTTTTTAAGTTAAATGAAAAGGTGACGATTAAAAAGACCTTCAATATATTCAAATTAAGGAGGATAGAATACCTAAAATAAATGTAAATTTTTTAATATATTGATTATATTTGAAAAATTAGTACGTTTCAAAAACAAATTAGACTAATTTAATACGTATCCAAAAATATAAATTTACTTATTCATGTAACTTAAGATATAACTTATGAAATTTATGTTTAAATTGTGATGATGTAATTTGTAATTAATAACTATTATAAAACAAACATAACTAGTAATTATATCAAATTTAACTGGTTAGTCTACGAGTGTTTAACTATAAAGTAAAAGATAAATATTTTTCAAACACTCTCATATATTTGTGAATGTAAAAAAAATAATACAAAAACAATTTTCTTATCAGTTTATATTGTACAATAGTGTTCAGCACGAGCGAGCCCCCTTGCCTTAGGGTCTCTAAATTTTTTAAAATTTTTTACTATAATATATATTTTTTAAACTTATATAATTTGATCTCTACAAATTTATAAAATTATCAATTTACTCATTTTTTAATTATTAATTAATTAATTTTATCTTTTAAATATTTAATTTCTATAATTATTTATTTTTTACTCTATCCTAATGTTAAACTGCAAACTTGTATATAAACTGGATATAAATTTATATTATTGTTATTATTATATGTCTCATGTCATGTCTTTTTATAATATAAAGTAATGTGAGTTTATGTTATTATTATTATTATTATTATTATTATCTGTTTTATATATTTTAGTAAAAATATAAAATATGTGGTAATAAATATTTTATAAAAAATAAAGTAACTAAAAAATAAAAAATTCTGTACCTATAACATTGTGACTGCCTTCTAAACGATTTCAGCCAAAATATTATTTAAATATTTAAAAAAAATTAGAAATTTGGGAAATTAAATAGTATTTATTACCTTAGAAAGCAGCCTAAATAGACGACGCGCGCACCGTTAGCAGCGGAGCAGTTGCGTATAAGAGACTGGGCGGCGGAGAAACAAGCCAGACACTGTGCCGACGACAAATATTTCCGGCACTGTACCATACCGTAGACCGGAGATGACCCCCTCGGCTGCTGCGCCGTAGCAAACTGTTTGCCACCGTTGAGTTGCTCTCTGAGTTGCGTAAAGGTGGCGTTTAGATTACTGGTGAAGTCCGACAAGTCTGTAACGTTGTACTGGCTACATCCCCTGTTTATCAGCTCCATATCCGACTGCTGCGCCTCCGCCCCTTTCAGCGCCCAACAAGTTAATATCGCCGCCGTCGCCAATATATTCATCCAATATTTTTTCTCCATCATCATCGATCATCAACGTAAGTTTACAAAAACCAACAGCTTGAATACATTGCTCGTAGGGTTTTGTTATTCTGCTGATTAAAATCTGAAGATGGGAACTGCAATAAATTAGAATTGACCAAATCGTATGTCTTGTTTTGTTTTTTTAGTCAAGAAAACAATGACAACGGCAATTAGTTTCCTTATCATCAACAACAGACTGAATGAATAGAAAGACTATGAACAGTGACAAACTTATAAAATTAATTAATTGATTACTTCATTCATATCAATCTATGGGTACTTATCACCATTACATCACATGGCACGCACACTGGTTGATAAGAGTTTATATATATATATATATATAGAGGATTAATTTTTTTTTTTTTATACAAAATCTTAAATTAAATATAATTCATTAGATTTAAGTACATTCAACGGCTGAGATTATATCTAACCATATATTTAATATATAATTAATACATCTATAATTAATGTATTGTCAGATGTAATCTTAGTCGTTGGATATGCTTAAATTCAACGATCTATATTTTGATATAAGATTTTGTGTAAAAAAATGGTCATTGAACCTGTCCCTATATATATATATATATAAAGAGAGAGAGGTAAGTTTAAAATTTTTTTTTTTACATAAAATTTTATATTAAATATAAATCATTGGATTTAAATACATTCAACGATTGAGATTGTATCTGATATATACATTAATTATATAATTATATGTAATTTCAATCGTTAAATATATTCAGATTTAACAGTTTATATTTTATGTAAATTTTTGCGTAAAAAAAAATATCATTGATCATGTCTTTATATATATTTAATAATTGAGATTAATTAATAAATGTGAAGAGAATGTATAAAGCGTAATGATTTAATAAAAAAGTAATAAATTATATAAAATTAAGGTAATATTAATTGATTCCTCGTCTCCTAGTAAGAATTTTTTTATCAAACGAAACAAATTATTTGGTATGTATAATTGATTAAAATAAATACTTATTATGGGTGCTATAATTTGCCAAGTCAAAAGAAATAGTGATTGCCGGCTGCCCATCAAATTCAAACAATGGATTGGATTTGGAGGTCACCTCATCGCACTACATTTATGATTTAACTTAAGAGCTCACGCCTAGACAATGACATTATATTTCACTTTTTTGATAAACACTTCCCCACTAAAATATACTTCAAACCCACTTGGAAAGCAATTTTTATATTTATTTTTAAAATGTTGTTTATGTATATATCTAAATCTTTTTACAATGTCCTAATCATAGTTTAATGCAAAACTTTATAAAAAAAATATCAATTTTTGACTTATATTATTAGTTAACTACTAGAAAAATTAATTTAATTAAAAATTGGAGTCAATGACTCCATAATTTTCTGTGTCATTTTTGACTTAGTGTCATATTAGAGCAGTGCATTGACTTTGATGAGATCTAGAGTTAAAGTATGGTATGTTGCTTTCTTTTTTTCTTTTTCTTTTTTTTTTATTGATGTTATATTATATTAACAATGTAGTTAAAATTTTATCAAAATTTATATAATTACTAAAAATATTGTATTTTACCCCTGCATTTAAAGAAAAACTAACATACCTTGAGCTTTAAGAAAGGTAAGATATCATATAGATTTTGGAAAAAGTCAAAGATACTCTCAAAATTACTATATATATTTTAGTTTAACTATTTTGTCCATTTACTATTAAAATATATAAAATAATTATATTATATTAAATTTATTTTATAATAACCAATATAATTTTACTCTAACATTTAAATTTAAAAGTTATAATAATATTTTGGCTCATAATTATTTCTTTTTCTTTCAAATTTATTATCTAAATATTGTAGAAATTTCTAATAAATATCATATTATTAAATAATTTATTTTTAAAATACATATAATTAATTATAAAAAATTTTATAACATAAAATTTGTTGTCAAAATTTGTTAAATATTTACATAATTATATATAATTTTGACAATATTCATTATACATAATTTTTAAAATAAATTATTTCAACAATATGATATATTTTAAAAAATTTGACAATATTTTGATAACAAATTTAAAAGAAAAAAATAATTAAGGGTCAAAATATTATTATAAATTTTAAATTTAACTATTAGAATAAGATAATATTAGTTATTACAAAAAAAAATAAAAACAATATAATCATTTTATATATTTTTAATAGTAGAGGATAAATAATCAAATTAAAATATAAATAATAATATTTAAAATATCTTAATTTTTTCGAAAACTTAAAAGTATCTTATCTTTTTCAAAACTCAAAAATATATTTTGATTTTCTTCCAAAATTTGAGATAAAGTACAACATTCCTAATTACTGTAATAAACATAGAAAAGTATCATAAATCTCTCAACAGAAAAATGCATAATGCATGGACTCAAATCCAGACCCACCAACTAACTTGATAGCATGACGTGTTACTTGGGACAAGAAGTCTTTTGATATTTCATCTTGACTTGTGAGAAGTCGAATTTAAGTGACTGATCAATTCTTTAGTTTTCATCAACCGACAATACCATCGACATGCCTCTTGTTGCCAGAGGCAAAGACAAAATTAGAAAAATTAAGAGGGTCAAAATGTTCAAAGAAGTAAAGTTAGTGCACCAAATTTTTAAAAATAGTAAATGATTTGAGGAGGTAAAATGATAACTATTGAAAGCCGTAGAGCCCAAAATATAAAAAATAAACTTATTGATTGATTAAAACACTTGGTCTTCGACTTTACAGCCTCTCCTCCGATACATACAGTATCCATCATCAGCTAAAACTAGTATGTCCAAAAGTAATGTGTTACAGAACAGGTAGTATACAATACACCTGGAGACAAATCCAAGGTTACAGAAGTGATACCACATGCCGAAACCAGTAGTATAAACCTACAGTTCGTGGGAATATGTTGTAAAATTCTTAACCATCAAAATTCAAGTGAATCTATTGTTGGATATTTTTAGTATAAATCGATGATGCACAAGATAGGAAATTTATACCCATTTAGGACAATATCCTAATGCAAACAGGTCCTGTGATGTGACAGTATTCCTTCCAAAAAATAATGATTTTTAGTTTTATAAATATACACTTCTAAATATAGAACGTTTAAACTATACAGATTATTTACTCTCTAATAAAATTTTGAGAAGTGATGGAAATCAAAAGACTAACACATTTTTTTCATATATCTCAATTTTCTAAGGTCAAAATATGACTTTTATTTATACGCACACATGTACCTCTTCATCAGGGACACGTCTCTTATAATACCATTTTATTTATATAACTCCCATTATATACATAATTCACCATATTAATATATATTAATATAGTTACAACAACAAATATATTTTGAAATACTTTGTATATTAATAAAATATACAACATCTATAGGATCTCAAATGCAATTGCCACTGCTATTCGTTTTGTGACCAGAGCTTAGGCAGAAGGATTTAACTCCTTTTGCAACCATTTTTCACAAATCTTTGTGTGAAAGTATCTTTATTTATAGGGAACACGTATACTTTTTCATTAACACATGTCTTTTTACAATACCTTTTTATTTATATAACTCTCGTAATATATAATTCACCATATTAATGATTATATTAATATGATTAAAATAATAAATGTATTTTAAAATACTTTGTATATTTATAAAATATAAAATAAGTGGAGCATATATATATATATATATATATATATATATATATATATATATATATATAATCAATTACAGTTATCGACCTGAGATTTGTGTGACAGAGGCTGTAGCGTTAGAAGTAGAAGAGGCAGTAGATGTGGATGGGTCTTGATGATGATCACGAACTCGTCTGTAATCAGATTCTACGAAGATAGGCCTTAGCAAGGGTTTATCCTCTGATAACAGAGTACCCTCTTTGCTTAGCAAAAATACTACTCTAGACATTGTTGGCCTTGAACTAGCAGCAGACTGAGTGCACATCAAAGCAATTTCTATTACTCTTCTTGCTTCTTCATGCGTATATTCATCTGGGTTTAACTTCTCATCCATCAATTCCTCTTGCTTCCCATTCTCATACAGTGTCCACGCCTGTAATGCACAATTCTAATTAGCTTCATTTATAAAACTAACAAATGCACATTATACACAGAAGTTGAGTTACCCGTTTGAGGAGATATTCATCGTCATCCTTGGTTAATTCACTACTCCTTTTTCCGCTTACGATTTCTAGTACAAGAACACCATAGCTGTAAGTATCTGCCTTCTCTGATAATTGTCCATGAATTGCATACTCAGGTGCTGTGTATCCCCTGAAATATTGAAGCATTACATTCATCAATTCTTACTCGCTTATTGATATTATACGTATAATTGATATTTAACTTACAATGTTCCAGCAAACTTGGTGCTAAGATGAGTTTGATCCTCAGGTAAAAGCCTTGCCAACCCAAAGTCTGCTATCTTAGGCTGAAAATCATCATCGAGAAGAATATTGCTCGGCTTTATATCTCGATGTATAATGCACACATGAAAATCCTCGTGCATATAAGCAAGCCCTCTTGCTGTTCCCAAGATTATATCAAACCTCTGCTTCCAGTTCAGAGAGCCCCGTTTTTCGCCTATTGGTTTTGCAAAAAAAAAACATCAGAGAAATCGATTCATAAACACGAACTAATTATTGATTAATTAGTAATTACCAAACAAGAACTTGTCAAGGCTGCTGTTTGCCATATACTCGTAGACGAGAAGAAGCTCAGATCCTTTGCTGCTACATCCTAGAAGTCTGATGAGATTACGATGATGAACATTACTTATAAGCCTCACTTCATTTTCAAAGTCGGATACAACCCTCCGAGTTAGGCCTATGGCCAGTTTCTTGACTGCAACTACTTTCCCATTGTTCAGAATGCCCTGTTCAATGAAATACAAGAATCTTGTTAATTTGCTCTTGATTTTTTAACTGTTAATATACTGTTTATTGCTTAATTACCTTGTATATGTCACCAAAACCTCCCTCTCCTAGCTTATTATCATCGCTAAAATTTTTTGTTGCAGAAATCAAATCTTTGTGCCTGTAGTTCATTGGACCTCGCAACTCAGTCACCTCTGATATGTTCCCTGTAACAAATATGTTAAAGAAATTTACAGGGAAAAAAAAACAAATGTGTTAAGAAATTTGCTTGCTGTATACCTCTGCTGCGAATCATCTTCCTCTTTTGGGATATTTTGAACCAAACAAGCAATCCAAAAAGCATTAAACTTATACCTCCAGCTCCCACAGCTCCTCCAATGATAGCTTTCTTCTTCCTTGAGTTACCTCCTATAAGAATACATATACAGAATGATCATTTACGAAGAAGAGTTAAAGGAAAATATATCAATGTGAAAATGGTCTTACCAATTTTCAAGGAGGGAGAAAGATCAGTAGTTTGGTTCAGGGGAAAGAATGGAGAATCCGAGTACCTCAAGAAACAGCCAACATCAACAGCCCAACCATGAGCATAATCAAGACATCTTTGAATGTTACTTAATGCTAGTGACAAGCATTCTTGGCAACCGGCTTTGCTAATACTTTCAACACATTGTGCAATTCCATACACAACTGTTGAGCTGTTGCCATTGGCAATGTTCTTGGTACTCGCAGCAAAGAAGCCATTAATATTAGGTGTAGCTACTTGAAGATCTTGTAGAAGCTCTTGAGCTGCTGTGCGAAAAGCAGTGCCCTGTAGTGCAGTTTGGTTACTACAAGAGCTTACGCGGCTTTCTTCGGTGAATTGGTCGTAGAAAATGATGCTCTCATACCTTAAACCAAACCAAACCAAACCAGACAACCTCCAACATTACTCTGATCCAAATTTGCTGCTAATTTTTCTTTAATTAAAAGTGTTGATTAATGAAATCATTTCATTTTGGCCTTTAATGTTTTTTAAAATATTTTTTACTTGGTATATTTTACATATTAAATAAAAAAGACACTAACTTTATCGAAAATTATTACTTAGATCAACTTGTTTCGGTTAATATTAAGTCTCTTAACCAAACTTCTATCAATTCTCAACTGTTGGTGATACGGGTAATTTTTTCTAATTTAATCAACCCTAAAAAATTTTAAAATCTTTCATCTTTATTTTTAACAACTAAAAAAATAAAATTATAATTTTATAAAATTAATTAATTAATTTTATATTGTTTCTTACTCATGTTTCTCCTCTATTTCTTTCCTTTTTTCTTCTTTTTCTTCCCAATCTTTTTCTCTCCTCGTTTTTCTTTATCAAAAAGAAATTGCAATGAGATTAAAACAAATTTAAAGTAGTCATTTAATTTTTATAAATTTATGGAGTAATATAATAATTTTGTTAAATTTTAAAATTGGATTAAACATTGTTAATACTAGATGGGGTAAATTAAAAATTATCCCACCTTACTAATGATCAAAGGTTGACATAACTTTGGTTTAGAGAAGTAAACAATATTGATCAGAATAATTTGGATCTAAGTGATAATTTTTAATAAAGTAAAGGACCTTTTATCTATTATGTGAAACATGCCAACCAAAGTGAGATTTCTAAAGACGTTGAGGACCACAATAAAATTATATCTAATATGCCAGACATTATGTGCAACCAAAGTGAGATTTCTTAAAACATTCAAAACCACAACAAAATTATCCCGTTGGTCAATAGATAATACTAAATACTATTTTTTACTTTAAATATCAATAATTAAATTTTATATAATTAACGAATAAAAATTTGTAATTCATTTAAACTTGAAATAAATTTCATAATATTACTAGGAATTATATAGAACAATGCTTTTTGCTAAGAGAATAATGTATTTGAAAGAATGCCCAATACCCTTTTGTTGTTTGGATTAATATCTCATTTGTCCTTATTATTTGCATATATATAAATCTCATTACTCTATCAATGTTATTTCTGTTAAATTAAAAAGTTATTTTTTTGGAGACAATTACTTATATACCTTTGCTTGAGTCAATTATAAAATAAAAAATAGATTAAAGTTACATAAGTACTCTTACTAGAAGATAAAAAAAATTATATTTTTAATAATAAGTTGTATGATTTTAATTTATTTATATCCTAATCTTTTAATGTTTTTTCTTAATTTGATAAATTAAATACAATTAAAAAATTTATCCATTATTTTTTCATTTATCTTCATCTTCATCTTTTTCTTTCTCTGTGCATAATCCATCCATTCTCTTTCTTTAGAATCTTTACAATTTTGATTTAAAAACGATTTCCCAAAAGAATAAAAGTAAAAAAGACAAAGAATAAAGCACATTGTTTAAGTGATTAACATAGAAAAAAAATAAAAACAAATTTACATATATTTACAATACTTTTAGATAACAAATTGACTTAAAATTTATAAATTAGAATATTTTATCACTAGTAGTTGGGTTCCAACAATATTGTTGATCATCATCTATTGTTGATGACCAACTCCAAATAAATTATCGTCGATATCATTAAATTTTAAATTTCTCAATTTATATGATGGTTTATTTATTTTCAAGAAAAAAGTGATGAGAGGAGGTCGAAAGTAGGCAAAATTATAGCTGCCACCATGTTGCTCTACCATAATGTTAGCGAGGGGAAGCACACCGCCTTAACACAAGATTCGAGGAAAGCCTATCTACCTAATATTGGTGGCTCTGTACTGCCACTTGTCGCGTGTGATAAAGCCCCATAATGGCCGCCACTATTTTAAACATTCTTGACCTCTTTTTGTCTTTTTTTTTCTAAAAAATAACTAAACTATCATGTAGATTGAGAAATTTAGAGTCTAATAATATTAATAACAATTTATTTAGAGCCGATTATCGCAGTTGATTATGGCCAACAACAATGTCAGTAGTGGTGATCTACCACCGGCTACTATTAATAAAATATTAATTAATTTATTTATTAATTTTAAATTGATTTAATATCTAAATATTTATAAATTTATATATTTATATAAATTAACAAAATAATTTCAAAATAGTTAAGTTTTTTCTTCAATTAACCAAAATAAATCCCTTTCAATGTTTTATATTAAATTAGCCCAAAATATTTTTGGGATAAAATTATCTCTCACTAGCCATTACGAAAAAAAAATTCCTTATTTTCCATAAACAAATCCCTAAATCGAACACCCTAAATCCCCCTATCGAAAAGAAGGGGAAATTTGTTTATAATGGAAAAGTATGGGGTTTTTGTTTAGGGATTTTCTTATGGAAAAGAAGGGAAAAACTTTTGTACAATGGTTAGTGAGAGCAAATTTTATTAAAAAAAAAAAAATTGGGTTAGTTTAATGCAAAACATTGGAAGGGAGTCCTGTTGCTAAATTGATGCAAAAACATGAAAAAAAAAGAATATAAATCCTATAAGATTATATAGGGTTTTAACATATATCTCTTTTGAAATTTGAGACTTTAACACTTAAACGAAAGATTTAAAAAAAGATACACTTACCTCCTATAAATTATTAGTTGACCATCTATTTTTATTTAAATAATTATAATACCCTTATTTGCTTTAAAGTAAAATTTAAGAAATTCAATTTTAATTTATTTAACGTTTAAAATAATTAAAATAATTAAAATTTAATTAACAATAATTTTAATTGATATTTATTTAAAATTAGAAATTTAATTAATGATAATTTAATTTGACAATTTTTTACATTTATTTAATATTTATTGAAATTAAAATTTTAATTAATAATAATTTAAGCTGATAAATTTAATTTATATTTATTTAATATTTATTGAAACTAAAAATTTAATTACTAATAATTTAATTAATTTTTATTGATATATCATATTTATTCAAATCTCAAACTCTAATATATAAAGCGGTCGCCTTTCTTACTCATTTTTTTCGCAAATCCTCCAGCATTAACCATATTTCTTTTAATTTTTTACCAAATAACTCCATAGCCTTATTAATTTGACTATTCCCATAAAAACTCTTTAATATAAAATTTATGTTATACATATTCATACTAAATTCACGCTTTAACATCAATCCTATAACTCGTCAAATAAATTTAGACTTTTAGATTTGCAGAAAAATTTCAATAAAACTAATTAACGATAGAAATTTAAAAAAAATTAATATGAGTAAATTACTAATTTTAAATGAATATAAGTCAAAATTATCATTAATTAAAATTTAATCATTTTAATTTTTAAACATTAAATAAATTAAAATTGAATTTTTTAAATTTTATTTTAAAGCAAATAAAAGTATTATACTCATTTAAATAAAAATAGATGGTTAACTAATGGTCCGGAGAGGTAAGTGTGTCTTTCTTAAAACTTTTCATCCAAATGTTAAAATCTCAAACGTCAAAGAAGATATGTGTTAAAACCCCAAAATTATATTAACTTATTAAATTAAACATTTATAGAAATTAATTAACATATTTATCAAAACAATATAAATAGTCTAAAATTTAAATTAATTTTTAACCATCTAAAACATTTATAATTTGAATATTATTTAATATAAAATTTAAATTATTTTGTTAATGTTATCTAAATATATATTTTAAAATATTTATAAATTAATAGGTGTTTAAAGTGTTTCTTTTATCCTACTTTTTTCTTTTTAATGTTTTAGAATAAATTATTCAAAAACAAAAAGCATATTAGGTATATCTTAAAAGTAGGAAAAATGCCTCATTCCCTCGGAACTCATTTGAACAGTAACTGATTTTTTACCATTGCAAAATTATATATATTTAATGATAATCGAAGCTTAGACTTGTATAGAAAATATTACTACATTAACTATTAAGCCACTTCAACTTTATTAAAAAATACTTCCACCATTTGTAAATAACATATGCAAACACATATATAATAATTACCAAAAATAAAAATATTTATAAAATAAAATATTTAATAATTTAAAAATTATTTTATAATAATTAAGTTTTAAAATATTTCAAATTTAAAGTTATTAATTTCAAACTAATTACATATAAAAATATTATCTATATAAAAATTTATTATTATTTTAATTTGATATACAATTATTATTATCAATAATAATAAAATTAATTTTAAATAATTGATAAAAATAAATGTAATTATCATAATTTTTAAAATAATTGCTAAAAATAAGTCTAAATTATCATAATTTTTTGAAGTCATTAATAATGATAATGATAATTGTTCATTCAAATTAAAATAAGAATAAAACTATTTATGTAAATATTTTTATTTTTATATGTAATTAGTCTAAGTTAATGATTTTAAATTCAAAATATTTTAAAATTTTAATTATTGTAAAATAATTTTCAAATTATTAAATATTTATTCTACAATTATTTTAAAAAATTGGTTATTTATAAATGATTATTTCTAAGTTGAAGTGACTTAGTGGTTAATGTAGTGATATTTTTCATACAATTCTGAGGTTCGATTCTCATTAAATACATATAATTTTGCAATGGTAAAAAATCAGTTACTTTTCAAATGGGTTCAGTTTATGTCCATTATTATTTAAAAATCTCGGTTTAAAAAGTTCAGTTTATCTTTAAAATATTTAAATAATTGAAAGGTAAAATTGGATAATCATAAAAATTAGGAGAGAATGGAGGTATGATGAGTGAATAATAAGGTATTAAACCAAATAAAAAAGAGTATTGGGCATTCTCTTTATATATTTTTGTTCATATTTAAGAGAGAGATTGTTTAATCTAAAATATTTTAAGGTATGTTGGGAAAGAGCTTAGAACCAAAATAAGGGTATATTAGAATTACATGGTATTAAATATTAGTATAAAAAAAAAGTAGAACCCGTTGAAAATTGAAACACTTTTTCGATTTCATTTTTAAAGTTAAATAGAAGTTAGCAGTTCAATATATCAAAATTAAGGAGGATAGAATGCCTAAAATAAATATAAAATTTTAATATATTTGATTATTTTTGGATAATCGTACATTTCAAAACTTTTATAAACTAATTTAATACCTTATGCAAAAGCATAAATTTACTTATTCATGTCATTTAAGTATTTAATCTTTTTTTAAAAACATAAATGAACCAAACCTCGTGTACTCCTAACATTTTCTGGACCTGTAAGATTGTGACTATACCTTCCAAAAGATTTCAAACAAAATATTTAATCTTTTTTTAAAAAAATTAAAAAAAAAATTGGGAAATAAAATAATATTATCATTACCTTAGAAAGCAGCCGAAATAGACGACGCGGGCACCGTAAACAGCGGAGCAGTTGCGTATGGTAGACTGGGCGGCGGAGAAACAAGCCAGACACTCCGCCGACGACAAATATTTCCGGCACTGTACCATACCGTAGACGGGAGGTGACCCCGTCACCTGCTGCGCCGTAGCAAAATGTTTTCCGCCGTTGAGTTGCGCTCTGAGTTGCTTAAAGGTAGCGTTTAGATTACTGGTGAAGTCGGACAAGTTTGTAACGTTGAACTGGCTACATCCCCTGTTTATCAGCTCCATATCCGACTGCTGCCCCTCCGCCCATTTCACCGCCCAACACGTTAATATCGCCACCGTCGCCAATGTCTTCATCCAGTATTTTCTCTCCATCATCTTCGTCAACATAAGTTCAAAGAAACCAGCGGCTTGAATTCATCTTTCATACTGTTTTACTGATTAAAATTTGAAGATCGTAACTGCATTAGATTATAATCGAGTCTGATTTTGTTTTTTAAAGTCAAAAAAGTCGATGACCTTATCATCAACAAGCTGTGGAATGAATGACTGCAAAAGTACCAACGGTCACAAACATAAATTACTTGATTACGACATTCAAGTCAATCTACGGGTGCTCACCCGATTACATCACACGGCTTAGAATTCCTTTTACGCAAGCAACACGGAGCACGCTTAATTTTATAGCTGAAAATTTACTTTATATAATATATGCAGCAGCATGAGCCACAGCAACAGCAACATCTTGCAGTAAAGTTGCCATAACACTTCTCCTAAAACTAAACCCCATTCACAACCAGTTGGGTCATCTGCTATCTGAACTCAGTAGCAAAATCCAACAGTTGTATCACTCTACCTGGGGAAATTGTACAACAATGCCCTTAATTCCACAAATGGGTGTAGCTCAACACTTTGTACTAACTAATTCTCATTAACATTATACCTCGAGGAGTGCTTGCAGATCCATGTCGTGTTTCCTTCTCTGAAACACAGTTTGTACTAACTAATTCTCATTAACATTATCAACAAATTGTAGCAAGTGCATAGAGAAAGAACAAGGCTACTTTCAGCAACAATACAACAGACATAGATTCCAGTTTGTACCAAAGCTTAGTTCTACAATCGAACTTCGACATATATTTATCCTAACAAAGCATCATCATAAAGCTAGTCTGTCAAGGGGTAATGTATTACAGAACAGGTAATCTAGAATACACCTGGAGACAAATCCAAGGGTACACGAGTGATACCACATGCTGAAACCGGCAGTGTAAACTTGCAGTTCGTGGGAATATGTCGTACAAATTCTCAACCATCAATATTCAAGAGAACCTAGAGGATCCCGTATGAAATTGCCACTGCTATTTTTCCTGTGACCAGAGTTTGGGCTGAAGGATTCAACTCCCTGTGCACCCATATTCTGCGCATCTTCAGGTGGAAGTGTCTTTATTTATAGGCGGACATATACTTTTTCATTAGGACATGTCTTTTCATAATACCTTTTTATTTATGCTAACTCTCCTAACATATAATACACCATATTAATCATTAATATGGTTATAATAACAAATGTATTTTGAAATATTTATAAATATAAAACAACTCAAGCATATATAACTTGAGTACAGTTATCGACCTGAGAGTTGAGAGATGGAGGCTGTAGCGTTAGAATTAGAAGAGGCTGTAGATGTGGATGTGTCTTGATGATGTTCACGAACTCTTCTGTAATCAGGTTCTACGAATGTAGGCTTTAGCAAGGGTTTATCCTCTGATAACACAGTAGTCTCTTTGCTTTTAAGCAAAACTACTACTTGAGACATTGTTGGCCTTGAACTAGCAGCAGACTGAGTGCACATCAAAGCAATTTCTATTACCTTTCTTGCTTCTTCATGTGTATATTCATCTGGGTTTAAGTTCTCATCCATCAATTCGACTTGCTTCTCATTCTCGTACAATGTCCATGCCTATAATACACAATTTGTAGTTAGTTTCATCTATAAAACTAACAAATTAATGGACATTATGCACAGTGGTTGATTTACCCGTTTGAGGAGATATTCCTCGTTATCCTTGATTTCACTACTCTTTTTGCCGCTTATGATTTCTAATACAAGAACGCCATAGCTGTAAGTATCGGCCTTCTCTGATAATTGTCCATGAATTGCATATTCAGGCGCTGTGTATCCTCTGTAACATTGAAGCGTTACGTTCATCCGTTCGTATTCGCTTATTGAGATTATATGAACAATTAATATTTAACTTACAATGTGCCAGCAAACTTGGTGCTAACATGAGTTTGATTCTCAGGTAAAAGCCTGGCCAACCCAAAGTCTGCTATCTTCGGCTGAAAATCATCATCAAGAAGAATATTGCTAGGCTTTATATCTCGATGTATAATGCATGCATGAAAATCCTCGTGCAAATACGCAAGCCCTCTTGCTGTTCCCAAGATTATATCAAACCTCTGCTTCCAGTTCAGAGAGCCCCGTTTTTCACCTATTTGTTTTGAAGAAAAAGATTAGAGAAATCGATTCATAAGCATGAACTAATGATTAATTAGTAATTACCAAACAAGAACTTGTCAAGGCTGCTGTTTGCCATATACTCGTAGACAAGAAGAAGCTCAGATCCTTTGCTGCTACATCCTAGAAGTCTGATGAGATTACGATGGTGAACATTACTTATAAGCCTCACTTCATTTTCAAAATCAGATAAAACCCTCCGAGTTAGGCCTATTGCCAGTTTCTTGACTGCAACTATTTTCCCATTCTTCAGAACGCCCTGTTCAATGAAATATAACTTTCTTGTTAGTCTGCTCTTGGTTTTTTACTATTAAATAAACTGTTTCTTTTTTACCTTGTATATGTCACCAAAACCTCCCTCTCCTAGCTTATTTTCTTCGCTGAAATTTTTTGTTGCAGAAATCAAATCTTTGAGCCTGTAGGTCACTGGACCTCGCAACTCAGTCACCTCTGATATGTCGCCTGTAACAAATATGTTAAGAAATTTGCAGAAAGAAAAAAAGAAAACACTGAATATGTTAAGAAATTTGTTTGCTGTATACCTCTACTGCGAATCATCTTCCCCTTCCGGGATATTCTGAACCAAACAAGCAACCCAAAAAGAATTAAGCATATTCCTCCAGCTCCCACAACTCCTCCAATGATAGCTTTCTTCTTCCTTGAGTTACCTCCTACAAGAGTACATATACAGAATGATCAACTATAAAGAAGAGTTAGTAAAAAGAAATTATCTATATCAACGAGAGAAGGGTCTTACCAGCTTTCAAGAAGGGAGAAAGATCAATGGTTTGGTTCAGGGGAAAGAATGGAGAATCCGAGTACCTCAAGAGACAACCAACATCAAAAAACCAACCCTGATTATAATTAAGACATTTTTGAATGTCACTCAATGCTGCTGACAAGCATTGTCCGCAACCGGCTTTGCTAATGCTTTCAACACATTGTGCAATTCCATACACAACAGCTGAACTGTTGCCATTGCTAATGTTCTTGGTACTCGCAGCAAAGAAGCCATTGATGTTAGGTGTAGCAACTTGAAGATCTTGTAGAAGCTTTTGAGCTGCTGTACGAAAAGCAGTGCGCTGTAGTGCAGTTTTGTTGCCACAAGAGCCAAAGCGGCCTTCTTGGGTGACTTGATTGAAGAAAATGTTGCTCTCATACCTTAAACCAATTCAAACCAGACAACATCCAACATTACTCTATTGCATCCAAATTGCTGCTAATTCTTCTTAAATTAAAATAGTTGATTAATGAGATAATTTCATTTTGGTCATTAGTGAAGTGATGGGTAATTTTTTTTAATTCAATATATATAATATTAATAAGCTTTAATTTAACCTTAAAATTTTTAAAATCATCATATCATCCGCACATTAACTTTTTATCTTTATTTTTAATCACTAAAAGTATAAAATTATAATTTTATAAAATTAATTAGTTAATTTTATATTTTTTCTTCCTCATTTTTCTACTCTATTTCTTTCCTTTTTCTTCTTATTTTTCCTCCCCATTTCTTCCTCTCCTTATTTCTTTTATCAATAAAAAATTACAATGAGATTAAAATAAATTCAAATTAGTCATTTGATGTTCTCAATTTAAGAAAAAATACACAGTAAAATTAAATTTTTTAAAATCAAATTGCTTTTATAATATTATAAATCAAAATCAAATTCATAATCTTGGCAACTAAATCCATTAATTGAAACTTACATAAACAACTCAAATCCAAAAATCTCTCTCTATGAACAAATCCTAATTGTAATTTCAATCTCTCCTAAATTCAAAAAAAAACTAAAAAGAAAAGATAACCGAAGAAGAAGAAGAAAGAAAAAATGAATAGGAAGACAAGAAAGAAGAAAAAATAAAAAAAAGTTATTACTTTAAGTTTATAAAATTATAATTTAACTTTTTTAGTTGTTAAAGGATAATAGTTAATATATGAGGATAATATAATAATTTTTATAAATTTTAGGGTTCAGTTACAAATTGTTAATATCAGATGGGGTAATTACATATTATCCCGCCTTACTACTACTACAGTGAAACGTTGATAAAACTTTGGTTTCAGAGCTAAATAATATTGACCAAAATAATTTAAACGTATGTGAATTTTTTATCTAATATATGAAATATGCCAAATAAAGCCTATAGGTTAATTGAGAGTACTAGTTACTAAATACTGTTTTTTTTTTCTCAACTTTAAATATCAATAATTAAATTTTAATGATTAATGAATAAAAATTTTGTAATTTGTTTTAACTCAAAATAAATTTCATAATATTTATAAGAATTATATATGACACCAATTTTGGCTGAGAGAATAACGTATATAAGAGAATACATAATATTTCTTATTGTTTAGTCTAATATCTCATTTACCTATATTATTTACGTATTATTTTATTACTTTTTCAATGTTATTTGTATTAAATTAAAAAATTATTTTTTTTCAAACGATTACTTGTACCTCTTTGTGCATGTCAATTGTAAAATCAAAAATAGATTAAAGTTACATAAATACTCTTATTAAAAGGCAACAAAATTAATTTTATAGTAGTTTGTATGATTTTAATTTTTGTTTATTTAATCTTCATCTTTTAATTTGATAAATTAAGTACAATTAAAAATTTTATCCATCATTTTTCCATTTATCTTTTTCTCTCTCTCCATAATCCCTCCATATCTTGCCAAAAAAATAAAAAGACAAAGAATAAAGCAAATTATTCAAGTGATTAACATAGAAAGAATATAAAAATAAATTTACATCTATTTACAATAATTTTAGATAACAAATTGACTTATCATCAGTGGTCAAGTGTCGACAATGTTATTGATTATCGTTCGTTGTCGTTGACTGACTCTAAATAAATCATTGTGGATATTAGTAAATTTTAAATTTTTTGATTTACATGATTAAATACTTATTTTAAAAAAAAAAGTGATGAAAGGAAATAAAAATGGGCATGATCATTATTTTAAGATTTTTAAAATAATTTTAAAATTATTAAAATTAACAATATAATAAACCATACGTTAGAAACTCCTCAAATTATAAATGAAAAATTAAAAAAATAATAATAAGTTTCTGGACCTGTAAGATTGTGACTGCTTTATAAAAGATTTCAAACAAAATATTAATTAAAAATTTAAAAATAAATCGGGGAATTAAATAATACTATTATACCTTAGAAAGCAGTTTAAATAGACGACGCGGGCACCGTTAGCAGTGGAGCAGTTGCGTATGGCAGATTGGGCGGCGGAGAAACAAGCCAGACACTCCGGCGACGACAAATATTTCCGGCACTGTACCATACCATAGACGGGAGATGACCCCCTCAGCTGCTGCGCCGTAGCAAAATGTTTTCCGCTTTCAAGTTGCTTTCTGAGTTGCTGAAAGGTATCGTTTAGATTACTGGTGAAGTCCGACAAGTCTGTAGCTTTGTACTGGCTACATCCCTCGTTAAAGTCAGTCAGCGCTGCCGCCCAACGCGTTAGTATCGCCGCCATCGCCAGTATCTTCATCCAATATTTTCTCTCCATCATCTCTGTCGACGTAAGTTCACAAAAACCAGCAGCTTGAATTTATAGTTCATACTGTTTCGTCACTCTGTTTATTCAAATCGGGTAAAAACCTTTTTAATCCCTAAATTTTGATTAAATACCTCATAAGTTCTAATAGTTTTAAAACTATTCTTAAAAGTCCTAATTTCATGAAAAATACTTATTATACCCTTATACATAATATTTATTAAAAATAACTAATAAAATCTCTAAATTTTAATAAAATACATTATGTTTATGTAAAATATATTAATTAATAAATAAAATAATTATCTTATAGTACATATTTTATATAATTATTATTAACATATTATAATTTTTATTTATTGTTATTTTAGTTTTATTATTTTAATTATATTTTAGATATATGTATTTTATATAAATTACAATATAATCATAAATATTTATTATACTGTAAAATAATAGATTTATAAACTTATATTTTATTAATAAATTAATATTTTTATGTTTTATTGTATTTAATTTTTAGTAATTACAAATATGTAATTTGGTATTATTTAATTTCTTACAATATATTACAAAAAAAATTTGGTAATATATTATTAAATAATATTTTTATTTATTAATTAATATATTTTACATAAATAAAATATATTTTATCAAAATTTAGATATTAGATTAATTATTTTTAATAAATATTATATATAATGATCTAATAAATATTTTATATAAAATTAAAATTTTTAAAAATATTTTTAAAATCATTAGAACTTATAAAAATATTTAATTAAACTTTAGGGACTAAAACAACTTTTTCCAATTGACTGCAATATAAGTCTTATTTTGTTTTTTAAAGTCAAGATATCAATGACCTTATCATCACCGAGCTTTAATATGAATGGTCACGAAATATATATAGAAATATTAATTAATTACTAGATTAAGACATCACATGGCTTAAAACTCTCTTTTAAGTATGCAACACCCTTATTTTTCGATTAACTTTATATAATTTTTTTATATTACTTATAAATTATTATAATTTTAACAATTGAAAGTATGAAAATCATTAATTAAGATAAAATAAAATATATATATAAAATATAATTTTTATTGTCAAAAATATATAAATTTAACAGTTTATAAATAATATAAAAATTATATAAAATTAAAAGGTAATATTTTATATAATTTTATTCCTAAAATTTTTTTTAATCAAATGAAACAAATTATTTTATATAATTGAATTAAAATAAATAAATAAATAAAACAAAATATCATCTCGAATTTGTGGGAGGAGTGAGGGTGAGATCAGAAGATTTTATTATAATTCTAGTGGATGATATTATCCACTTTTCCACAAGCCCTTTTTCAATTAGGGATGACAATTTTTTTCTATAGGAGGAGGGCAGTCTTTTTCGTGGAAACGAGGCTCACAGAGATCCTTCCTGTTTAGGGCTAAAATTGGGGTGAACATTTGGACTAATGTTTTTATTTATCAACAAAATATTTTTCTGCAAACAAAAATTCAACTCTAAAATTAATTTAATATATTTTTTCTAATTTTTTTATTAATTTTATTAAAATTTAGATAAAAAAATTATTACTATATTTATTTATTTTTCTAGTTATATAAATTAATAAAACAATTGAAGTAACGTTTATTTCAATTGATATACACTATTAAACATTTTATTCTAATATATATGTATATATATCTTACATGCTTAATATATTTAATAATATTTATAATAATATAAATTAAATACGTATCCTAGTTAAAAATATTTATTTACATACATTGCTTATAAGTTTGACAAAAACCCAGGTTCGAGCTAAGTTTTTAAAAATTTGACCTAGATTCAAATTTAATTTTTATAAATTCGAATCGAGTCAAAAAATCGGACTTCAAAAATCTGAAAAAATAAAAAAAAATTATTGAATTTTGTTTATGAGCCAGATTTTGACCCGACTTTAATTTTCTCAAAACTTGGATGACTCGAGATTGACCCGGACCCGACCCTGACCCGGACGGGGTTATAATATAAAAAATTCGGGCTGAGCTGAGCTCAAATTTTTTTGTCATGCCTAATTACTTAATGTGGTTCAATGATAAGAAAAGTGTTAAATTTATAATGTTTCTCTAACGATATATAAAGTTTCACTATATTAGAGTGTGAGTCAAATTTTTTTTAATTTAAAAGTAGACATCATACAATATGTACGTAAATTTTTCTCACTATATATAGGATTCTACCATATTAGAGTGTTGGTCAAATTTTTTCTAATTTAAATATAGATATTATATAGTATATATATAGAAATTTGGGGTATTACATAACTATATTAAAGAAAAAAAACACTTCGGTTAAAACCCTTTTAAAGAAAAAAAATTATTTCAACCCACTTGTAATTTGTAAAACAATTTATTTATTCAAAAAATGTATATATATATATATATATATATATATATATATATATATATATATATATATGTATCTAAATCTTTTTACAAAGTCGTAATCATAGTATTAATTACCCGAGAATATACCATTGGCATGTTCCCTGTTGCCAGAGGCAGCTAAGACTAAGACCAAGAGCAAGACTAAGAGGGACCAAAATGTTAAAAAAACAAGTTGGTTTGGCAAATTTTCAGAAACAGTAAATGAATCAAGGGGTAAATTGATAACTTTTGAAAGCTCTGGGGGCCAAAATGTAAATAAACTTATGTGATTAAAATTACTGGATTTTAGTAGAGCATCTCCGTGTCTCCCCCGATAAAGTATCCATCAGCTAATTGAATTCAACCTTGGTTTCCAAATGTATTGGGCTCAAGCTCTATGCTGCTGGTTCCATCTCCATCTTTGTGCTTCTATCAAACCAAATTCTAAACAGGATTAATTAATTGCATGCCAACAATATGCTGTGATTGAAAAAACAAGCACGAGGAAAAATCATTTGGATCATCATCTGCCGTCTCTATCTAGGTAATGCCATCTAACAGTGGTATTACTTAACCTGGGGAATTGGATTACAAATACAATGCCCTTAATACTACTACTAGCAAAGGTGTAGCTGACACTTACTCCAAGCTCAAGGAGAGTGTGTGCGTATGCATGTCGTTTTCGCTTCTCTAAAATAAAATTTGTACTCAGCTAATTCTTAGCAACAAACAAACTTGTACAGATTATTCATATGTTACAAAGATAATATTCCCATTCACAATATCTGCAAAACTATAGCAAGCCCATTGAGAAAGAAGAAAGCTACTTTCGGACCAGTAGTACCAAAATATAATGCCAATAATCCAGACATAGTTCCAGTTTGTAACAAAGTTTAGTTCTGTGATCGAACTTCTGACATATATTTATCCTAATAAAGTGTCATCATAAAACTAGTCTGTCCACAAGTACTGTATTACAGAACAGGTAATATAGCATATACCTGCAGACAAATCCAAGGTTACACAAGTGATACCACATGCTGAAACCAGCAGTATAAACTTACAGTTCGTGGGAATATGTCGTACAATTCTCAAACCATTAATATTCGAGCGAACCTACAGGATCTCGAATGCAATTGCCACTGCTATTCGTCCTGTGACCAGAGCTTGGGCTGAAGGATTCGACTCCTTGTGCACCCATTTTGTGCACATCTTCAGGTGAAAGTATCTTGATATACCAAACATTATTCACAAAAGATCTGCACATGGATCATGGTTAGTGTGTCTATCAGAAATTAGAATTTGATGGGCTGCTGTAAGTTTAAACAGATATTGTCACGACAAATCCAACATAACTACAGTGACCAACACGAAATCATCTGCATTTGCAAAGAGAATCTCACTTGCAAAAGCATGACAGTTAAAAATAAAGATCATATGTAATTTCAATCATTAAAAGTGCATCGATTCAATGGTACAAACATTTACAGCGTGTAAAAAAAGAAATGCCACCTGTTTTACACAAATTGTGACACAATTTCTGAGTTATTTAATTAATAAAACTTTCAACAGTTGAAATTATACTTGACATACATAATTAATGCACCTTGAGGAAGACGATATCAAATATAATTTCAACCATTCAAAATGTTAGTTTGTTGGCCCACAACCTGGGTGACAATACATGTGATAAACGTGGTAGTATTGATCCTAACCTCATACAAACTAAGCATATAACATGCAATAGGATATTTAATTTAGAACAAGTAAAAAAGAGAGAGAGATCAGGGTATTTCTCAGAATTACTTACTCCCACGGATCGTCTCCAAGGAGAAGAACATCATTCTCCCTGTCGACGAATACAAGCTGCCAGCCTGATCTAAGAGGATCTTCTAACTTCCCCTCGATTCCAAACATCTGAGCCAGTTCTTCTCGCAGCTCATTATAGCTGCTGAACCGGGAGATGTCTAGTGAACGCCCAACTGACCCTGATTTATAAACCTGCCAAATATAGACTTAATATCATTTGCCAACACTGTTACACATGTAACTGGTAGTGAAAAATACCATAAATCCCAACTCACCTTGACAAATGTCCGGTCCAGGGTTGGTTGGTCAATTTGCCCTGCACTGTGCAGTAACTCAGAAGAGTCTTGCATGCACCCATACAGAGAATTATGAAACCCAGAATCTCCTAATGGAGTTGAGGATACATCGGGATCAACTGAAGTAGCAAAAGTGGACACTGTGGTGGGGAGTACAAGCCCAGATGAATCAATATGAACACCAAATATAGTGGAATTCTGTGCATCTGGATTACTATTTTCAGGTTCCCCCACAGTATTTTTTCCATTATATGATAGTGGAAGTGACATTGAGTTGACAAAAGTATGAACGGGTGAATGTGCATACTTTGAGGCTGAGGGCTGCTGGGGCACCTGCTCCCTTAACATAGACTGACTGGTTCCAGAGAAGTTCAAAAGATTGCCACTCCCTTCAGTCAAGGAACCCAACATGTTCTGCATAGGGGTCATAGGACCTGAGATCTCTGTGTTTGAGTCCATGAAGTTTGTTTTAGAAAATGACAGTGAAGGAACTTTTGACTGTTGCCTATGCAGAAGCTGATCACCTTGAATCTGAAGCGCATCATGATACATATGTTGCTGTTGCTGTTCCAGCTGCTGTTGCTGTTGGTGTGCTTGCTCCTCTGGCTGATTGTTCAGTTGCTGTAGAAGGTGCTGGGGTACGTTCTCTGTTAAAATTTGGGATTGCACCTGTAGCAGATTATTAGGGTTCGACTGCTGAAATGCTTGATGCTGCTGTTGCTGCTTTAGCTGCAACAATGGATTATGACTGCCTGCTTGCTGAAGATACTGAGCAGACTGCTGCAACTGCATAAACTGCTGTCTCATAGGATCTACACTCTGCATACTAGCTGCCAACATTGCCTGGTACTGCTGGTGGTGATCATTTCCTAGCAATGATGGGTCCAATCTCTGCTGCATCCAGGGAAACATACCAACAGATGGATAATTGAGAGTGGGTGGACCCTGTTCTCCAGTTGCCCCTCTTAGCCACATTAAGCCATTAGCAGTCTCATCTCTGTTATCTGCAACAAGACAATATTGTGAAAAAAAAAAACATTTCCAATGCTATCTGATATCCAATTGAATTGCCATCAGGTTCCAGATAAACATGTTTTAAGAGATCTCAAATTTTCTGATGAGTCAATATTTATTTTGCATCAATAGGAACCAAATTACGTTCATGTCTGGTTTGCCAAAGATTTGACAAAATCAGGGGCCAACAACATACTTTGACTCAGGAAGGACTGAGTTGCACTGTTCATTGTTGTATGTTTGATTCTAAAGTTTAGGCAGGGCTATGAATCTGAACTTGGCAGACACCATTCATATGTTTCACAAGTGCAAGGTTTCAGTGTTACCACTTTATCATGATATTTATTTTCAACTTCCCTTTGTATCTCAGTTTATTTATTTTCAACTTGGTTTTTTAATTTCTTGTGCTTAAATGTTAACTGATTACCAATCCATAAAGCATTAATCAATAACAAATAAAAAACAAGAAAAATATAATAAAATCCAGCCAATCACTCATGGAAATTTTACCAAATAACATTAAAGAAAATTCAATACCAGAAAAAGATGAGGGCCCAGGATGCCAAGGTCGTTTCAGTCTGAGAGGAAACAATGATGGATACATTGGAAAAGTTGTTAAAGGCTCAATCTCCCACAAAGATACCCTTGGCTGCCTCTCACCAGCGGTTGACTCGTCCCAACCAACCTACATTTGACGATGGAAAGAACGAAAGTAGATTTCTACAGTCACAAGTTATACACTAGAGAAATAGGCTTTCCGAGCATGCTATCTCTTTGGAAAGAGAATTCATTAGCCATTTAATTACAGAGAAATTTTGAAATAGCTCCTAAAACTTGTGCCATCACAACAATTTTCCAGTAACATACTAAGCAAACCAGTATTTTGTTTGCAAGTGCAGTCTTCCAAAAGCTAACACAACAGATCACTATATGAAGGATTTGTTCAGGATTTAAGAATCTAGTGTTTGAAATGTGCAAACCAGGACATGTGAAATTAATGCTATAAGCATGAAATAGAAATAGAAGAAATTAGCATCAAACAAAATAAACTAAATACAGCAGCAAAGAAAAAGTAAAAGCAAATCATGCTATCTTTTGTGATTGATGGTCCAAAATCTACAGAGACATTTCATCAAATAAAAGCTGTGCACGACTAAGTGTAAAGAAATAGTTCTCATTACATACCTTCTATTTTAATTCAATACTGCAAAACTTAAAAAAAATAAAAAAAAGTGGAAGAAAAGAGCTAATAAATATCATCAAACTACTATTCATGTTCAGCCCAGAAAATAGGGAAACATCCATATCCATGAAAAGGATCATTTAAATTACATCAGATGCAGGTTGCTCATGATATAGCCACATGATTAAATGAATATCAAGGACTAGGATTCAAGGATATGTTGGCCTATAGGCAAGCAAAAATAATGATAATGCTTAAATACTATTCTTGGGCCTTTACCTACAAGCTTAAGCTTTTAGGTCAAATGGTAACTTAAACATTATACCAAAGCAGGTTTGACATTATGATCTTGTATTTCAATCCTTTTGAAAAGTTATTACACAATAATTTAAATCATTATCTTACTGATATTTGGATCAACATGGCGAAAATGCACGTGAGGGAAAGAATTAAAAGCTTAAATACTATTGTAGTGCCTTATTTGCAAGCTTAAGCTTTTAAGTCAAGTGATAACAAAAAAAAAAAGGGACAATACAAGTCTGGTCGAGATCTAGCTCTCTCCCAGAAGTTTTACAGCTCAGAGTACAAAAAGAAAATTGTGGACTCCAAATCAAACAAAGTTTGGTATTCAAACACCAGCCATTAAAGACAATCAATCACCTGTTTCCAAAGGCTGATATTGTTCACAAGTTGCAATCAACCAACAAGACAATTTTAGATTTTATAATCAATAAGCAAGCAGAAGGCAGATCAGAACTCTAGTGAATGGCCTTTTATTGTTTTGGATCTTCAAATCATTTTATAGAATTGCAGGCAGCCTATGGCATGGATGGATGGATATATTAGCTTAAAATGATGAATCCATTTTTGGTTTTCAAATCTCACATTTATTACTTAAAAAGGCCCTGCAAGCAGTGACAAGCCTTTTCCTCATAAAGAACAAAGCCAGAGAACTACTGTGTTAACGTTATAGACGGTATAGATGTAATGGAACGTAAAAACAAAATGACATTCTTAATCCAGAGTAAAGATTAAATCAATTACCTTGACTGACCGCCAGTGAGAATTTGGCCAACGAACAGGATCCAGATCACTTATCCCAGTTATTGTGCCCATGTACCTGGACAATATAAGTCTTCCACATGACATTCCGCATGGCATGGGCAGTATAAAGTGCAATTTGAAACAAAAGTCATTTTAACCCAATCATTGAAAGATACATGCATTTGTATAGTACATTTTCCAGTATTCTAAATCTAGCAAAATTCAACTAACAATTCCAATACAAATCCCAAAGTAGGTAGATCTTTTTACCAGCAACCATAATCTGGAGTTTGATACAGTAAATAAAGCAAAAGAGAGAGAGATAGAGAAGAAGGATAGTAGTGACGAGGGGTTGGGATGCCCTGAAGGTGGTATAAATGCATATACAACCTGAAACTACAGTATGTACATCACAGGGCAACATGTCAACTTATGAATATCTTTTACCATCCTATGAGTTCAGTTCAGATCAGATCAACAAAGTGGAGATATATTATAACCAAACACACACATCAAGATATAGAATGTCAAAGTGGCACAGCAAAGTTTAGCTACAGATATCAAACCATACTATAAATAAGTCTACCAAATTAATGCATTAAATTCATAAAACTTACAAGAGCAATAATGACATCCAGAAAATAAATACCATAGTGCAATATCAACTAAAGTAATACCTACGAACGCTTGATTCTTCAGTCTCAAAAAGCATCCGAAAACGCATCCCCACTGAAACACGTGTGTGAAACACTGCTTTAACGTATTTTGAAAGGGGTATTACAAACTCGGATGGACTAGCCCTGGACACTAAAATATATCAGTAAGAAAGAAAAATGATAATAGAGAAAGTCAGAAAATTGTTCTCACCTTGGATTATAGAAAACTGTAAAACAGCTGTTAGTTGCAGCTGCATGAGCTGCTGCAGCTAAGAGTCCAATGTGCATACTATCACTGGATAAAACAGATGATGGCATAACAGTCGGTGGTCGAATTGCACGGCGAATTCCTAAAAGAAGCTGATTCTTTTCATTCCTACATATTTGTTGTGACCAAGTTAAACATGACAAAGCAATGAATCATATTAGCTAACAAATTCAGATTTACATACAATGAGAAAAATATGTGTGTGTATATATACATATATACACATACCAAATGAAAAGAACAGAATCTCCAGCAACTAGTCTTTTGGCACTAACAAACACACTCCAGCCTGTGGTAAGAAGATGTCGTTTGGGCTGTCCTGCAAGATAGATAATGAAAACATGTCAACTTGCATGGACAACAGTAAGTCAGAAAGTAAATTGACCATCTCATTTCACAGCCTAGTCTAATCAATTTTAGTTTTAAAACCAAATTGTTCAAAGAAGTATCATCATGTAATTTATTGTGTAACAACATGATATGTCATCTATGCAAGGGAGTAAAATTTATAAAAGCAAGAAGATAACTTATAGAATGTAATCCCATTCAATGGCAAACCAGCAAATCATTCCACGGCTTATAAATTAACGATAAAATAGCTCAAACCTGACAAGAAGTCAACAGAACTATGTAGAGTATTGAGTAAATTAAACTTCCTTGAGGTCTGGCTAAACTTGACAAGATTAAGGCATGTTTCTCAAATTTTGGCTTTTTAATTACGAAAAAGTAAAAGAGTAATAAACAACTTGAATACAGACACACAAATTACAAAGATTTAAAAGTAGATAATATGTTGACTAAAAGACATAATTAAAATGAAAAAAGTATTTCGAAAGGTAAAAGCACAAGGCAAAATGTCTACCTGAAGCTAGGACATTAAAAATTAGAACTATTTCAATTAGGTAATTAACAGGAGAAGAAAATTGGTGGGAAGTGTTTGGCATGTTGGACTACATTGGATTGAATAAGATTGAATTGAACTGCATTATATTTAGTGTTTTCTAGATTTCGTAAACTGTCGAATGGAACAAGGTTTTATATAATGAATAAGCTCAAATTATACTCTTAGGCTAATTAAAACCAATTTATTAATATGTATTTATGATAATATAATTTATTTATAAAATTTATATTATCAATTTAATATTACAATAAACTATAGTATTTATATTATCAAATAATCAAAATCAATTTAACGACGATCAACTAGATATAAACATTAACTAAAAATGACTATAGAACATTAAATTAACATTTTAATTAAAGTCAAAATACTAGCAACAATATATGATTATAAAATATAATTATAAATTATAATACTCATAATTATGGCATTTAGTGTATATGTATACGACTTAGATCAAATTTAGCAATAGAATACAGGACAAGCTAGACCTATAGCCCCCAATGGAATTAGTTATCTAGTGTATGTTAGATAATAGGACCCATGCTCAACTTTCTTGTCAACTTTTTACAACACTAAACACGAGATTGTGCATGAAATCCTATTAAATAGTATAATCCCATCTCTTCTTCAATGTACCAAGCACACCCATGGTGTATTAGCATGTATAAAAAATAACCTATATACAACGACATAAAAATAGGGGTAAAAAAGGAATCTAGCTCCAAAGCGTCATACTAGGTTCCTCCTAACAGTAACTTGTGGGATCTTAGATATCAACCCTTTGGATGCGCACCACATCTAAGGAGGCTGTTGACTAAGCTGATATACTTTCTAGAGAAACTATGCAATATTCCCGAGTCAACAATTTAAATTATTTACATATGCCCAACACTTCTATTCAGCTTTCTTTCAAATAATTTAAAATTCACCTACCATTGAAGCTGCCCACATATAAGACCAAATTTGCTAAATCCTCGAATAGGTTATGCAACACTGTCTCTAATTTGTTCAGAATTCAAGAACTGTTAAAGTATTACTACTTTTAAGCGCAAACCCTAGTTTCAGTGACAGAACATGAGCTGAGGGTAGTGAGGATGTCATTAAGGGATTCTCTAATTCAACAATATCAGTAAACACATCAGAAATGACAAATCAATTGATCATCAGTTTGTTTCATAGAGACATTTTTTAATTCACCAGCACCTCGACCTTTAGCAGCATGCATAACCATTTTAATTTTAGCTGCAGTTCACATAGTTTCTTCTATCTCCTCCTTGGTCATTTTTGGTAATAACCATAAAAGGGGATTTTGTCTCATGAATCTCTTAGTTTGTACACTGCTCCTTTTCCACTATTTCATTGTTTCCTTGAGTTTTTTATCCAACTCCTCGCTAACATCCATACTGAAGGTGTCTGATTTCCTAAACACTTTAAGAGTGAAATATAATTTTAGAATTCAACTTTTGCTTCCTTGAAAGTAATTGATACAGTTGGTGCAGAACCAATAGAGAAAAACTTATTGTCAATCATTGGCATAAACTTATGTTTTTAACCTCTTAATTTCTTCACATTTTTCTCCCCTTTCTTCTCTAAACTTCTACCTCTTCTTTATTTACTGGTTTTGCATGACTTACTCTCAAATAAACCTCTTTTATTTCATCATTTCCTTTTCTCTCTTCACTAATAGCACTTGATGCCTAAGAAGAGACTTGTTACCATCTTTTATGGTTCAATCCATCACTTTTGGAAATGGCTGATTGAACCTGATATAACAAGTCAACAGAGTGAAGTATCAGTTTGATTCTAATTCAACCATGTAATCCAAGGTTCTTAATATTTCTAGGGAACACAAAATTAAGGATGAAGAAAATGAAGGATGAGCAGAAGGAAAAGAAGACAGAAAGCACAAGGGAACTGTTCCCAAGGTAGCAGCACCTAATGGTCCTAGAATTGGTAATAGAGAAGGAAAGCACTGAGCTGCTAGTTTACTTTATGTTTTATAAAAGTTGGAATAATAGGTAATATGTTTGTTCATCTTGAAGACTTTACATGGGCAAAACATTCTACAATTTTGCTTGCCCAATCATGCACTTGCGTGGAACTCAAGCTAAAGAAGGTAAATTTCGTTGGAAAAAGATATTATGGCAAGAGTATAAAATTTTTCTCTCTTTATTCTCAGATATTTGAAAGGTTTGAAGGATAAGGTGGATCTTAAAAATTTTGGGTTTAAAGTAAGATTAGTATAAGTTGAATGACTATAGAAATGAGTATAAAGAATGATAATATTTTATTTAATTATTTTAGATTGTCTCGTGATATATTACCCCATAAGAAAAATTAAATATTTTTTACTGGAAATGAATATGGATTATACATTTCTAGGTGCAAATAGACACATCCAAATATATAATAATTCTAGAAGTAAAATAATGTACATGAAATTTCAGGTTATAAAAACCCTGCAGATTTTAAAAATTAACGAGAAGCCCCAATATCTTAGACAAAAGTTCCCTGTAGTCACCAAGACCTAATAGAGTTCTCTTTTTATAATTTTTCAAAAAAGCTTAGAAGGGTTTCCGACAACTTTGGAAACATTACAGTGTTGACAGCAAAATCATAGGAGGTATAAGTTACAACAAAAATTATAAAGGAAAAAAGGGGGACTAGAAAACAATAACTAACCTACATTGTGTATCTATGTTGAAGTTGTGAATTTGCTCAAATTTTTCAGAGGTATTTCCAAATCAGATAATTTTCCATGTCTACAACATTATCTATTACAAGGATTAGATTAATTCAAGGTTGGTAAGGACAACATCCAATCTCACAAGTGTCTAACCTAAACCAACATCCCGAATGATTTATCCGCAAGAAAATTAGGATGGTCGCGGGGCCTAATTTTGGAACGCTTGCAATATGACAGCAATCTCGGTAACTCTTTTTCCTTCAGTTAAGGATGAATTTTACAAGGAATGGAAAATATGATAAGGGGACTAAGCAAACCTCTTTAGAAAATGATTTCCTAGAAAAACAGACAAATACAACCTTACTGCATATCAAAAAGTGTCAATAGGAGGAGGGTCCAAATCTGGTATCTCAGCCAAGGATTTGAAGCCTCCAAACTCCGTCTCACTCATGAAAAATATATCCGACGCCTCACTAAAATGCAAAAGACAAGGACCCAGAAATTGACAGATAACTTATTGGAAGGGGGAAGGCAGAAAGAGATAAAAGATAACCTGTATTAGTGTATGAAATTATAGCTGGACAATAGCAAAAAACTTAGTTCTTATCTAGTTGAATTAACGGATTAGTCCAAATGTAATTTACTAAAAATCCTAAATAGGACCATCTTAGAATCACAATGATGCAACAGCTAATTACTATCCTACCAGTAAATCCTCAATAACTCCTTATAGTAACAAATTGAACAAATACCTCTATACCTACTTCAACATGGTAATGGCAAAAAGCAAAAAGCTTATTGTCCTTTAGCTGCATTAAGGGAACAGTGCATGGAATAATTCACTATAAATTATGTCTAAGACCACCTTAGAATCACAATGATAAAGCATTTTACCTATATTCTACCAGAAATCCCTTTAAAATGATTATAAAACCCATTAAAATAACGAAATAAACAAATGACATAACCCCTACCTCGAAAGATATGTCTGAACTTCCACTCAACATCATGGAGATCCCTTGCAATGAGTTCCTGAGCTGGTGGCTGCTGCGAGAAATCCTGCTCCAAAAGAAAAACATTGAATAACATAAATAATCATAAACATTGGTCAATTAGCTTAAAGCAGCAAAAACTATGAGACTACCAGTGAAGGGAAGACTTTCTCAGCAGCACGACGAGGAACAGAAAACCCTCCATGTGTACTAGTATCACTGGCTGTCAAAGTCTTGCAAAAGTAATTAGTGGGCTGCTTGCTTGGAACCCCCAATTCAATTGGAATAAATGTATCTTTCTGCTCCTCCTGTATATACAATGATAACAAAATAAATGTTGCTACTGTCAGATACAAGTTATCATCTTAGGAGTTACAATGTATCAAAGTTCAGCACAAGACAAACATTGAATTACCGGAGATAAAGGCTGCAATGTCAATTGCGCATACACTTCATCTGTTTCAACATCTGCCTGAAATTCCACAGAGCCTATATGATCTAAAAGTTCCCTTTGCCATCTATTACACCCAGAAAATATTGAACTGGAGTAATAGAAAACAAATTATAATACAAAGAAAGAACCTACATGCATAGTGACATTGTGAAGTTGGCATATCAACTGCGGGGGCAAGTTTGGGTAATTCGGAATGTGGCTATCAACTTCTTTGTTAGTTGTGGCAGCTACCTACAATTCAATTCATTTTGAATTGGAAAAACATACACAAGCATATTTCTAAAAAATGAATTGGGCATATAGGGTATATGCAAACTCGTTCAAAGAAAATAGAATTAAAATAAAAACCTGCTCGCTATGCCCCTGGGGGAAGTAGACCACACGGGTGCCCACCGTTGGTAGGGACACCAACGGCCCGGCGCAGGCGTGCCATAGCTCCGAATTCAAGCACTTATTATCCCCTGTGATCATCATCATCATCATGTTTATTATAATTTAATTCCCCAAAATTTAAAATTTTATCCCAATACTACATGCAGAGGCAATACAAACAAGAATAATTATTAAAAGAAAGAAAAATAAATCACAATTAACAAAACGAAACTGAAAGAGACAAACATGCATACTAAAGAAATTGATAATAATGAAAAATAAATAAAAGGAAAGCGAATAGATAAGCTACCTTCATGACCCTGTTGACCCAATCCTGATGTTGAAAGCTTCATCAACACTTTATTTTATTTTTATTTTATTTTATTATAGTAACATAAATTTATAAATATTAAAACCTAACACTGATACAAACAAAGCTCATCTTATAATCTAAATTGTTTCATATCATTTCATTTCAGCTGTAATTCACACCATCCTCACAAATCAAACCAAACCCAAATCCATGGAGATCTTCCACTCTCAGAAATTAGCTAAACCGCCTCCACTTGAACAACATTCTCCTCTCAAAATCGAACCCAAACGTTTTCCGAGATCGCCATGGAAGAGCAGTACCAACCTTTTTTTCAAAAAAAAAAAATTAATTTTGTGGCCCTATCACAGTCTCGCTTTTACTGAAGAGATGGAGAGAGGCTTTTTGGCTTTTGGCTTTTTGAAACTCACTCTTTTTTTTTTCCTCCTTTGACGAGAGAAAGAGAAAGAGAAAGAGAAATGGAGAGACTGGTGTCAGTAGACTCTCTTATAAAGGACCCGACCAAGCTGGACCTGAGTGCAGAGGAGAGAGATGAGAGTTTTAGGAAAGTATGATCTCGACCGTTCAAATATCCGTACAGGAGAACATTCACCGTCCATTTAGTGACTGATTTGACAGGAAGCATGTGCCACCATTCTTCAATGGTCGTTGTCAGAGTACGGATTTATGTATTGTAAGATTAAAATTTTTTATTTTTTTTTAATTTATTTATTGTTGGTCGTAAAAAGTATATCAGAAGAAAGGTTGCTGCGTTCTGCGATTTACCAACATGTAAATCGGGTCGGGTAGACCCAATCCTATCACGCAGCTATGATTCGTGGTCGTACGGTTCGGCAGGCCCGGTCCGCTATTCTGATCATAGCATTAGTTTATCAATTATCACACAGACACACCCGAATACGGATACGGATACGGATACGGATACGGATACGGATACGGATAGACTTGTATACCCACAAACTCGTTTCAATAACTTTTAGAATAGAGTTTTTTACTCCTACAAATTTTATTAATCATTTCATTATCGTAAATAACTTTTAAAAAAATTAAATAATTATTTTAATAAATAATTTTTAAATTTTTACTTTTAAAAAAATAATATAAAATTTTTAAAATAAAATAAATATATTTTAGATAATTTTAATTTTTAAAAAAGTTAAAAAAATTTTACTATTAAAATTTTAAATTTAAATTTTTTTATAAAAAACATAATTTTTTTTAATTTTCAAAAAAAAATTAGTGTCAATCAAATGATATTTAAAAAATTATTATTAAAAAAAAATTTTTAACCTATAAAAAAATCATTTCTCTTTTTAATACATAGCAGTCTTATATTTTTAAAAATATATTTATACTCATTTATAAATTATTGAGTTTATGCAACAGTTAAAATTAAATATAATTTATATTAACTATGATACATTAATTATATATATTAAATTTAATTTTAATTATTAAAAGTACATACATCTAATGATGTAAACATACATGTAAAAATATGTATAAAGTTAATCTTTTTTTTATATTTTTTTATATTAATTCTTAACTTTTGAATTTAGGTGTATTTAATAATTGAGATTAAATTTAAAATATATAATTAATACTTAATTAATATATTATAATTAATACACATATATTAGATTTAATTTTAGGATATGTTTAGATCCAATGATTAAGAATTAATATAAAAAAATATTAAAAGAATTAATGGTTTATTTATATAATTTCTCACACCATTTTATACACTGTTTGACATTTATAATACACCCTAAACCTCTACTTAAAGATAGCGTAATTTCTGTGCTCAAATCAAAAAGATAAATTTAAAACTTTCTTCATAAATTTCTCACACATTCTTCAAGTAAAATTTGGAAACAATTTTAAGAGATATAGTTTACACTTTAAAGGTGGGCAAAATAAAAACCAATAAAATAAAATAAACTGAACTGAAACTTTCAGTTGGCTTCTCGGTTCAAGCGAATCAAACTAACTAACTGTAAGGACTTAAATTTAACTTTAAACCATGGGATGATTCGAGATTGAAATTATTTGATTTGTCGGTGGTGACGTGTACCCCTAAAGTTTAGCGTAAATACAAAAGGGTCTCGTAGTTTGTAAAATTCGTCTAATACCCCTCAAATTTCAAAAATGACAAATGCTGTAGCCTGGCAATTAATGCTTGGAATCTATGAAGCCAAATTCATAAAGTCCCTATATTTTATTTCATTAATAAATTCTTTTTATCTACAAACTTATATTGTTATATTTATTTAAAAATTTAATAATAAGATAATTTTTAACTTTATCTACTATTTTATTGATAAATTTTACAAATAACTTCAATTTTTTAATAATAATCAATAGTATTTCTCAATTTTGACAAAATAATCAATAATATCCCTAACAAATTTACTCTTACTATTATTAATAGTGTATATATAAAGACAAAAATAATTTTGCATAGTAAAAGTTAAATTTTATTCTATAATTATTAAAAATAAATTACTTAGATATTAAAATTAATTTGAATTTTTTCTTAAAAAAGTAAATAGAATAAAACTGAATTAAATTATATATCAAAATAATCCGTATATAAAATTAATTATTAATTAATTAAATAAATAAATTATTATTATTATATCATGCGTTGTGTATATTTAAATTTTTGGGAGAATATAATCCAAGTTTATTTAATTATTTTTTAAGAAAAAATTTTAACTTAATTTTAATAAATAAGTAATTTATTTTTTTAATAAAATATAAATTATTAATTATATATATAGTAAATTTTATTATTTATTATATAGGATCAATTTTACTATTAATAATAGTAAGGGTAAATGTATCGTTTTACTCTTTTTGGGAGTATTCTGATTATTTTATCAAAAATTAAGAGACATTACTTATTATTGTTAAAAAATTAAAATTATTTATAAAAATTGTTAATAAATTAGTATGAATAAAGTTGAAAATTACTTATTAATTTATATTTTTACTATCCAACCAAACATGAACATGGGCATGAATAATTTTTCTTAGTCCAAATATCTAATTTAGATATTTTATTGTAATTTTAAAAAAATAATAATGCTCATAATGATTATGAAAATATTTTAAGCGGCATTCTTATTAAACCGATGAAAAATATTACAAGCATTTTATTGAGTTCTTAATATTTTTATTTAATTTATAATATTTTTAAGATGAAATTGCATAGACTTTATGAGATGGTCGAGTATTTTTAAAATCTTATTTAAGATTTGTAATATTATTATTTTATTAGATATGAATGTGGATATTAATATGCAAATGGATGGTCAATCATGGACATGAATACTCTATTATCGAGATCTATGCTCTAAAATTGTCATCCTTACCACTTATTTGTTACAAAAATATGCCATTATTTTATTAATAGAGGTGAACATGTAATTACGAAAAATTTTACTATCCCTTATATAGCTTTACTTTAGGGACGAAAATGTTCAATCGGGGAAAATTACGCCCTTGTTTATTGTTTTATCAAAGTTTAGAGGTTAATTAATAATATTATATTTTTCATTGTTTACTCACATTTTATCTTAATTAATTTTTAAATAAATTTAATAACTTATATGTAAACTTATGACACAAATAATATCAAACAACGACCTCAAATTTCGATCATTGGGGATAATTTCGTCAATTTGTTAATGTTTTTGGTCACAAATAAGGAAACTTTTTAAAAGTTAGTTAAAACTAAAAATAGCCCCAAATTTTGGTTATTTGCCAAAATTTGTCTTTCTTTTGCGATTTTATTAGAGAAGCTTCATATTAAACTATTTATTAGGAGAAGAGAGACAAATTGAAAGGAGAATTATTGAATGTCTGCCTCCAAATATTTGAAAGCAAGGCAGAGAACAGTGTATCTGTTGGACAAATGCCTGAACATGAAACAAATAAAGCAAAGTCAATCCCACCTCACAGTTTCAGGCACCCTTTTGGACCCTTACGCCTCAGGTAAAATCATCGCCTTCTGTGCTTCCTCCCCCCACCTTGGCGATGTTTCTCATGCTTACAGACTCTTTCTTTCCCTCCAATTTCGAACTACATTTATTTGGAACACTATGATCAGATGCTTTGCTGAGAGAAATGAACCTGTACAGGCCATTGCTCTGTATAAGAAAATGCTTGAGAGCGATTTTTTGCCTAACAATTACACGTTTTCTTTTGTTCTTAGAGCTTGTGCTGATACATCCGATTTGTTTTTGGGTTTAGGATGTCATGCACAGGTAATTAGATTAGGTTGGGAGTCTTATGATTTTGTATTGAATGGATTGATACATTTGTATGCCACTTGTAACTGCATGAACCCAGCTAGGAAATTATTTGATATGAGTGATAACCGGGATGTTATAACGTGGACGTCTTTGATAAATGGGTATGTGAAATCTGGAGAAGTTTTGATTGCACGTCATCTGTTTGATCAAATGCCGGTGAAGAATGTGGTTTCTTGGAGTGCGATGATTACTGGGTACGTGCAGATTGAGCTTTTTGAGGGAGCATTGGAGCTTTTTAATAACATGCAGAGCTCGGGTTTTAGGCCTAACCATGCTGGGATTGTGGGTGCTCTTACAGCTTGTGCTTTTCTCGGGGCTTTGGATCAAGGAAGGTGGATACATGCGTACGTTGATAGAAATGGCATGGAATTGGATAGAGTTCTGGGAACTGCTCTTATTGACATGTATGCAAAGTGCGGCTGTATTGAGACAGCTCGTAGTGTGTTTGATAGCATGCCGGATAGGGATGTCTTTGCTTTTACTTCTTTGATTTCAGGGTTAGCGAATCATGGTCAGAGTGCTTGTGCAATTGAGTTGTTTATGAGGATGCAGCATGAAGGGGTTGTACCCAATGAAGTGACATTTATATGCGTCCTGAGTGCTTGTAGTAGAATGGGGTTGGTGGGTCAAGGGTTGAGAATTTTCAATAGCATGCATGAGATTTATGGGATTGAGCCTGGAGTCCAACACTACGGCTGTTTGGTGGATCTACTGGGTAGAGCTGGGATGCTAGAAGCAGCAAAAAAGGTGGTGCTGGACATGCCTTTTGCACCAGACAATTATGTATTGGGTGCATTGCTTAATGCCTGTAGAGTGCATGGTGATGTTGAGTTGGGCAAGGAAATAGTTCAGAGCTTGATGGAGCAGAGACTTGACCATGGAGGAGTTCACGTGCTTCTATCAAATATATATGCCTCCACTGACCAATGGGATGGAGTGGAAAATGTAAGGAAGGGAATGGCAGATAAGAAGGTAAGAAAGGTGCCGGGATGCAGTTTAATTGAAGTAGATGGTGCAATTTCCGAATTTGTTTCTGGAGAGAGGTCTCATATGCTTATGGAGGAGATTTTATTATTGTTATTTGGGATTGAAAAACACTTGAAGTCTCTATGTTCCATTGATGATGATTACTAGTGATAGAGGCAGTCTACTGAATTGTTACTGAGGTTCACATTTTTTCAGTTTGGTTTTCTGGCTCCTTGTTGAATTAGCAGGTAAACTTATTTGCATTTGGGAAAGCAGCTTAAACCTCGGAACTATCATGTGTGAATTAATCGTTTATAAGAGTTATTTAATTGTTTACAGGCATTGCAAGTATGTGCATTTATATTTGCAACCTAAGGGCTAACAAGCTGAAACAGATTGACTATCCGTTCAAATTGATCACGGCGTATGGGAGGTTAGGAACTATACAACATCTATCTCTGTTTTGGTAGTTAAACTTATATTAACATGTTTTCACATCTGCAGTTTGATAGCGGTATCTGGATTCTATTAGAAGTAGATAGCTGTATTAATTATCTGCCATGTGCATGATTATATTAAGTTCTTCACACGTATTAGTTACATTGTAGGAATGTGGTCCATGCTTGATTTAAATTTTATTACCAAATCATTATTTCACACAAAAGAATAAAAAGGCGCTAAAATTGACATGTACAAGTGATTTACTAAATAAACATTCTATATTCGCTGTTCTATCTCCCTCCATTTTGTGAACATCTGTGGGATCAGGTGTTAAGGTGGTATATGGTTTCTGTCTACTATGACTGGAAAGGTGAATTATCAGTAGTATATAAATAGTTCACTGAAAAGATTCCATGCTTAAAAGATTTCTATTCCTATTCTCCCGTGCGTACACTCCAATTGTTTTCCATTTTTTTCGTTGATTGCAATCATTGTCTGTGTGCCAGTGCCTCTTTCTATTGATAATTAGGACCGAATTTCCTGTTTGGTACGCTATTATACCCCAACTAAAAGATGTGGGCTAGTTAGCCATCAGGCCAGTGGCCTGATGGTTAGAACTCACGCCCTTAAAGGGCTTGGGTTCAATTCCTACGCCCGCTGGGGGTATGGATTTCCCACTTGTTGTGGGTATTTCCCAGAAATTTTTAGGCAGATTTTCCTCTCCAACGAGAGTAGATCATCTGGGTACTCTCCAATGAGGGTAGATTATCTGAGTACTAGGTTTGTTATAACAGTGTCTGCAATTTCCCAGTAGACTCATGATTGTATATCAGTAAACTTGCAAATGATCTATAAGATTGTAACACTCAAACCATAAAAAAAAAGATGTGGGCTAGTTTGTATATGGTTTCATTGATTTTATTATTCTCAGCTTAGCTCTAATCAAAACCAATTATTCTTATAGTTATTTCCCTGAATGCAGTCTTCACTGCAATCATTCAGTTGCAAGGTCCAGTTGGAATTCGACTTGTGAAGCTTGTTTGTGTTGGGTAAGTAGCTAGCCTTCCTATAAATTTTGTTCATTACCATTGTAGTTATAGCATTTGAACTGACAGTATTTGTAAATAAGCCACCTGGACTATTAATGTTCTTGGTTCAATTTTGTTGAAAGTCTATAAGAGCTTTTTTGTCCTGTCATCTTTGTAACAATTCAATAAAATTTCTAAAGAGGTAGAAGATTATTGTAAAGCAGTGTCTCATAAACTTAAGTTTAGGGATTGATTGTTACTTAATGTTATGTTGACTAAGAAATCTCAAGAACATTAAAAGTTTAATTTCATCGAACAGAATTATGCACTCAAACTTTGTACATTTAGTACTGCTAAATTTCACTTAATTTCTTATCACTACATTGACTTAACAGCTGCTAAACATAAAGAAAACGCGTTTAACTTCTGTGTTGTAATGCACATGATAGTACCCACAATTAATTAATGATGCACAACATTGTGTTTTCTAAATTTATTTTAATTAACTTTGAACACCATACCTAAAATATTTGACATCATGTTTATCAACCACTCACTCATATATACTAGTGATTGCATTTCATAATGGTTGTGGTTTAAAACTACACCACCTCAAATCCCAAACATTCTCCATGTCATAAGTTTGAAAAGAAGAAAAATGCAAGATATAAGTCAAACCACACCATTATTATTATCATGCTTCCATTGGGATAACTGTTTTTACCCTGATGAAGGTCTGGTTCTTCAATTCATCAACATAGTCTTAAAATAGTCTGTTATCAAATTTTGCTGGATGCCCTTAGGTACAAAGGGCAAAATGACACTTTCTCAATCTTAGCCTGGGGGCCAGTTCATTTGTCGTCCCCCCAGGAGGTGGACGTGAATGTGATAAACTGATTGACCTGCAAATAGAGCTGTCCAATGTCAATTTCCGAACATATTCTGTACATCCATAGAACAGACTTATCTATATTTTATGCTTTAAGATGAAGAGATACTAACATCCACTTGGTCCATCATTAATCACAATCCTGAAGCCGTCTTCTAGACCTTCTTGTTTGGCAACTAACTTGGCAGTGTAAAGAAGCCAGCCAAGAATATCGCAGTGTCTTTCCTCAGCCTAGGAAAAAGAAGCCACAGTACAAATAGCTGTGAACTGACATAAACAAGGAAAACAAAGATGACAACCAGCAGGTGATTTTGAGTTTCTACTTCGCCTGGTATATCTTGCATGCAACTTGGCAATACAGACGCTCAGTTCTGACAGGCAAAAAGTTCTCAATGGGACAAGATGGATGCAATGGTAAATCAGAAACAACAATTTCTTTCTTTTATCTTTCAGCTACACATGCACAAAAAATACTAAGTAATTAAATAAAATAGGAAGGCAAAGCAATATTGCCACACCCCAATCAAACAATTCAAGGTCCATAAAAGTAGTATATTTCAACATGCATCAAAATTAAGCATGTTTGTGTTATTGATTTAGAATCCCACAAAGCATGGTACAAGCTCAATCTTTCTTCTGATCCCTTCAAGGTGTTAACAATTAAGGGCTCACTTAGCCTTAGACAGTTTTGGAAGGGGGTTTCACTGAGCATCTTCTTTTCCCAATGTAAATTCTACACTTCTGATAGAAACAGTGAGACAATTTTTCGTTTAATGTAGATAAGGAGATATGGATACGTTAATCATTTAGGGGTAAGGACATGAATAACAATATAATTATGTGGTTATAATGAAAGATACATTGACTGCATAACTTGTCTGGGCAAAGAATCAGTCTCCTCTATTGACTTATTTAGTGAAGAGAATAACTAAATACATTGTTCAATGTAGAAGAACATTTGAAGCACTCTCACAAAGAGTCAAAACTCTATGGAGTTTATTTCATGGTTTATATTCTTGATGAATGAGTTATATTGATTAATTTAAAGAACTCCTAGTTTCACTTGTTATTTCTTCTACAAAATTATTCTCCCCATTCTCGCAAATTTTATGTGATTTGAATAACATGCCAAGAATTTTTTTTTTTGAAATTTACTTTGATAATATTTAAAAAAGGTGAGCTTATGGCAAAATTTTGTAGATGGAATAATAATTTCTAAAACAGTTTTAAACTGATTTCAATTTTGAAATAAAAAAGTATGCTTTATCTATTCTTACCTTGGAAAGAAAACATTGGCTGGCTTCTCAATTCTAGGTTGGGTTAATACCAACAAACAGGGCCAAATTGTGCCAATTTTAACTAAAAAAAAGATTTGGCCTATTTAAAAACAGGTGAAAAGAATTTCCAAACCAACTAAAATGTACACAACACTTTTTTCACCTTAAATTGTTCCCTGAACCTAGGCATCTCCATCTGTTGCCTAATAAAATAAGGTATGAGTGCAGGCGTGCTTGTGTGTGTGTGTGTGTGTGTGTGTATGTGTTTGAGAGAGAGAGAGAGAGAGAGAGCTGGATGAGTCAAGATTCTTTTGTCAGGCTCACAACAGATACAGATTTATAAGTTTTTGCTTGGTTGATTTAGTAATGGGGTGCAACAATGAGCAATTTTGTTGTTGCAGTCCCATCATTCCACTATGTGCAAAACCTAACAGATACATATCTTGGATATATACAGTAAACAAGCAACAAACAAATACCTTAGAAAGTCCAGTCAAGCCATCCTTCACTTTGGGGATAATTAGAATGTGTGTAGGAGCTTGGGGGTTTATGTCCCTAAAAGCTAAGACCTGCCAAGCAACACAAAAAATGGATAATAAATACAAAAGCCAGAACTACTGAATGATTCAATGAACTAAGATCTAATTCATAAAGAAATAAGAAAGTCTAAATACTGAAACACCTTGAAACAAAGAAAATTTGCATATTATTAATCCTATTAATTCATGAGAAAATAAATAAATCAACGCTTGTAATCTATTTTTAATAACCAACACTTCAAGCAAGAGCTCTACTGTAATGCGCATACGCAAGGAGCTAGATACAAAATACAAAGGTAATAGACACTGATACAAACTAACATGTATCTGGTGCTTGTCAAGGTATCAAAATTTAAACATAAAATTAAATTTCAGGATGTGCTCGGTACCTCCAAATTCACAGGGATACAACTACCTGTGTATATTAGGAATGTAATAGTAACTAGAAACAAAGGAGGATTTCATCTATAAGATTTCTATAATAAGCTTTAGCCAAAACAATTTTAACAACTGTAGAGATACCCAGTACTTAGCTCAGTTTCAGACAAAATATCAAGTGCCTGGCAGAGCTTAACTTGCCTATTGGTTTTGGAGTACATCCCATTAAAAGAAAAATACAGTATAATTACAAGATAATTTAATAACCATAATTTAGTAATTTTTTTAACCTTATATTTATTTATAATATACCATTTTTTGTCCATCTATCTATCCCAATTTTTTTTAACAAATTTTATACTTTTCCTCTTTTTAACAATTCTCTGTGTCTTAAAATTTCCTTATTTTTTTATAATCTTTCTATTTGGATTAGGTTACATGACAAAACAAACCTATCTAATAAATTGGGAATATTATAAAAGAAAGAAGGAAATCACTGGTAATTAATTTCTCCCTCTCTTTTTACTCTCACTTGTATATTATTCACATTCTCTTCTTTCAGATTTAATGAAAAACAGCAGTTTTTTATAATAAAATGCACCATATAAAGATAGTATTATTAGAAAAAAAGATATCGCTGGTTGTATGATTTCCATGGTTGGAATTTGTGTCATTCTTATATCGTAGTAGTTAATCTTTAAAGTTCTCAAATATTTTGGTTGGGAAGCTTTCAAAAGTGCAGAGAGATCACAACACATTTCTTTCTCTATTCCACCTTCTTTGTTTTCTCCGATACATATTGAATTTTGTTGATCCTGATTAGGGTTTTATTGTCAAACAAACAGTGAATACAAATTCAGGAAGATATTTCATAGTTTTCAAAAGAAAGTCTACTAATTGGGAACCATGGAACTGCTGCAAAGCTTATAAAGGAAGAAGTGAATAACCAACTAAATACTGCAGATATTTATGCTGATGAAATAGACGGATCCAATCTTAGATATACTACTAAGGTCTCAGCCAAAGGTAAAGGGGCAAAGCAGTACCTTATCATCCTCATAAACCACTTTAGACGGGATTTCTTTCTTAATTATTTTGTCAAATCTGCAAATGATTGAAAATAAGGAGACAAATATGTAAATTTGTTAATAAAAATTCCTCAAATGAAACAAAAATATTCCTAAAAACATTCATAAGATGAAACTCTCTCATTTTCACAACAACTAGATGTAGAAAGAATTTCAAATTTCTAAAATAGTATCTCCAAATTTCCTGGAGTGAAGACAACTTAATCATTCATCCAATTGTGACATTCAAAGAATTGAATAATTTTGCAGCTGAAAATTCCAAAATTGATACAAAGCTAGAAGCTTTAACCATTACCCATTCCAAGGAAAGCTAAAAGAATCAATCAAACCATTATAGTTGCAAGCACTAAAAAATCAGATGATTCGCAAATGAAAGTTTTACTAATGATGGTGATGATGATGATGATGAAGGAAAAGGCTTACATGGTGGGAGTATCGGAATCAGAGGGAGCGGCCGCTGCTGCAGCGAGAGCAGCCTCTTTCTCAGAAGCCATGACGACAGTTGACAGATGCGACGTCAGCACTGCAAGTCGGCTGTTTCCTCTTCCACCCGATCCTGATGATATATTATTATTCTCGTTTTCGTTACTCATCAGGATTAGGGCTCAGTTCGAACCCTCTATGCACTTCCTTATACTCTTATTCTTTTGGCCCATTTCAAGGCCCAGGATCCACTATTCTCCTATAAACTAATCTAACATTAATTTCAAGACTTTATTTTAATTATATTATTATTTAAGAATATCCCTCAAGGTTTAGACAGGATGATTTTAATAAAATTATCTAATCTCACATTGTTATAATCATTTTTATAATCATACGAGGAGATGGATCAACATAATATTTATAGACAGTAAGATATATATTTAATTGTTGAAATTAAATTTAATATATATAATTTTAATCGTTAAAAGTGTTTAAATTAATAATATAAAATATGTAAATTAAAGAGTATTGATCTTTCTTCAATCTATTAATATTAAATTAAATGTATATGTAAAGTGATAAAATTGAATAAGTGTATAAATGATGTGGTGTATTTGTCCTATTTAAAACTTTCTCCATAGCAATTAAGTAACTAAACAGTCAAATTATATTTCTACCATACAAGTTAGATAATAAACAAAATCTTAAAATTTTATCATTCAAACATTTATGGTACGTGACATTATCTTAAATAAGATTGATATTTGATCGGATAAAATAATAATAATAGGGTTATAACTATTTACTAGGAATTAAAATGTGGAAAATTGAAAAACCGGTGTTAATTTATTATAGTGATAAAGTTTAAAGATGAATATATTATTACTAAAAGTATTCTAATGAGTTGGAGTACATTTAAATAGTTATTATGTAAGAAAAGAAAAAGTTATAACTTTTTATCGTATAAATAATAAATTATAATATATGAACTAAGTATAATGTCTTGTATTTTTTTTTCTTTCTCTTTCTCTCTTCTTTCTCTAGAATTATGTGAACTCCAACCACCAAAACACCTTACTTCTCACTATAAGAGAGTTCTACTCCCTCTCTAGTGGGATTTCTTCATCTTCGTTCTATTTTTTTATTAATTTTTTCTTTAATAAATATATATTTTCACCTAGATATAGATTTACGGTTCTTTGTTTTCATTCTATGATAGTTTTCGTCCACCTAGTGGTGGTTTATATTTATCAGAATCTAGATTTATTGGAGTTTTGTTATTTTTTATTTATTTATATTAATATAATATTATTTTCTTTCAAATCTGAAAGATTAAAAACCTATATAAAGAAATTTGAAGAAGTAATATTTTAAATTTGGACAATCTATACTATAACAAATTTATTGAGAAGATTTGCTTCAAAATGGATAAGAAAGATTGACTATAGTATTGGAAGTAAAGAGAAAGGGCAGTGGGAGAAATTTCAGTAGAACTCTAATCCAAAATATTTCTTTTTAGTTAAAAATACAAAACGAAAAGCTGTTATAGTTATTTTTCTACATATTTCTCAATGAGTATTATAATTTATATAATTTTATACTATAATGAATTTTTTGTAATATCTTGAAGATGTTAGGTGTAGATTTGCAATGGTTTATAATATTTGATTTAGAAAGGGAAAGAATTTTTTGAAAAAAAGTTCAGTGTCTTTGTGTTAATGGAATTAATAATAAGATAAATTTTATATTGTTATTTAATAGTTTATTTTAATTTTAATTTTAATTTTTTAAGAAAAACAGAGAATTTAGTTATTTATTTAGTTGTAATAAATATAATATGCATGTATTCTTATTTTTATGTCTTTTATCAATATTTGCATGTGTATTTTGTAAATTAGTTTGATTGAAGAGTACATTTTACAAAATTTTATGGTGTGCATATATATATATATTTTAATGTTAGAAAGTTATCTAATAATTTATATAAAAATAAAGATATAAATAAATTGGCGTAGGAATCATGCTCTTATGTATGCTTTTTTTTTTTAAATATAAGGGATAAATAAATTTTAAAATATATGATTTTTATACCTTATATATTTCATATTCGAATTTAGGGAGAGTTCCTAAGAAGAATTGTTCTTATGTATGTTATTCAAACTATGAAGATAATAAATTTAATCTTGTATATTGTAAAATTTACTATTATTATCACAAAATTGGTGAGTAGTGCTTTTGTCTTTATATATATTTTTAATTTTAAAAACAACATAATAATATTTAATTATAATTATAATCATTATAAGTTATAAAATAATTTTATCTAATAATTATATGCATTTTTTAATTATGAAACAAAGATAATAACATTTTTGAATCATGAGGTAAGAATATCTATCAAATCATTAAGCGTAAATCAAATTTTGAATAATAAATTTTCTGGGTCGGGCTTTAAAAAAACCCGGCCTAAACTCGGAAAATTGTCCCAGCCCAATCAAATATATTTATAGGTTCTTTAAACAATTTAAAATTAAGAGACGGGAATTTGTGTACTTTTGGACAATTTAAGGGACATTTGTGAAGTTTTGAAACTATTTAACCTGTTATGAAATTACACTACAATGAAGGGGTGTAAATGCCATTATCCACATTAATAATTTTTTTGGTTGTCGTGGGAAAGGTTTATGTTTTCGAATTAAATAGTAAAATACCCCTCCTTCAAAAGCAGAGCCCTTATCTGCAACACAAACCCTAGCACTGGCAACAGATCTCTGCTGCCTTCTCGAAGCAAAAGCAAAAGCTTTAAGGTTACTCTTCTTCTCCTTTCTCTGTCTCCATCAATTCAATGGCAAGGAAGCGAAAGCACGAGCCGGTATCCAGCGAACCAACAGAACCACCACAAAAACAACAACAAACTGTAGAGGAGCCAATTGAAGAGGTGGAGGAATACGAGGAAGTAGAAGAAGAAGTGGAAGAAGAAGAAGAAGAAGAGGAGGAAGGAGAAGAAGAGGAAGGAGAAGAAGAAGAGGAGGAGGAGGAGGAAGAAGGTAATCAAAACATTGCCAACACCTTCTCTACATCAGTTGATCAAGAGGATGACGAGGACGACGAGCCGATACAGAGTCTTTTAGAACCGTTCAGCAAGGATCAGCTCATTAATTTGCTCAGTGAAGCAGCCGAAAAGCATCGCGACGTAGCCAAACGAATTCGGGAAGTGGCGAATGAAGACCCTGTCCATCGGAAGATTTTTGTTCACGGTTTAGGTTGGGACACTAACGCTGAGAACTTAATTGATGTGTTCAAGCAGTACGGAGAGATCGAGGATTGCAAAGCTGTTCGTGATAAGATTTCGGGAAAATCGAAGGGTTATGGTTTCATTCTGTTCAAGACACGTTCTGGAGCTCGAAAGGCACTTAAGGAACCGCAGAAGAAAATTGGGAATCGTATGACGGCCTGCCAGTTGGCATCCATCGGCCCTGTTGCGGCCCCTGCTGCTGCTGCTGCTGCTGCTGCTTCTAATACGCCGCCGCAGCATCAGCATCAGCATCAGCATCAGCAGAAGCAGCAACAGTCAATGTCTGAGTATACTCAAAGGAAGATTTTTGTGAGCAATGTTGGGGCTGAATTGGATCCCCAGAAACTGCTTACATTTTTCTCTAAGTACGGAGAGATTGAGGAAGGCCCGTTGGGCCTTGATAAATTTACAGGAAAGCCCAGAGGGTTTTGTTTGTTTGTTTATAAGACATTTGATGCTGCCAAGAAGGCGTTGGAAGAGCCACACAAGAATTACGACGGTCATATTTTGCATTGCCAGAGGGCTATTGATGGACCAAAACCCGGCAAGTCCCATCATAATTCGCAGAATTCTCATTTTCAGAGGAATGAGAATGCGGGTTTTGTCGGCGGAGCTGGTACTACAGCAGGACCTGGCCACTTGATGGCACCATCTGGACCTGGAGTTGCACCTGCAGCACCGCAGGTATTGAACCCTGCTCTTGGGCAGGCACTGACAGCATTACTTGCAACTCAGGGTGCTGGTTTGGGATTCAATCCTGCACTTGGACAGGCATTGCTGGGGACGCTGGGCTCGGCTGCTGGTGCAGTAGCACCAATACAAGGTGCTTACGCAAATCAGGCGAATGTAAGCCCCAGTGTGATTGGAGGGTATGGGAATCAAGGGGTTTATCCAAATCAGCCGATGCCACAAGGTGGGACTGGCAGAGGGCAGCATGGTGTTGGCCAATATGGCAGTGGCGCCCCCTACATGGGTCATTAGGTTTCTCTCAGGTATTAATTAATTGCTGGAATTTAATTCTTCTTACTGAGTTGTTAAACTAGCTGCATAATATTTATGCGGGTTTGAGAGTAGCTATTGGTATATCTCATAGGTTAGGTAAGATGGTTTCCAACTAAGGATTAGAGGCTAAAATCTCCTTGATGTTTCTTGACTACTAAAGGTTGTAGGTTATAAGGTTTGGCCATAGTCTTAGTTTTGAACATCGTGTACACACCTTAGATTTCTGGTTTATAAAAAAGAATGATAAATATGAAAGAACAATTGGTCTGTCTGTTGAAATATCACGTGTTATAGAACTTCTCATAGGTTGTCTGAAGTTATAGCTCAATCTGTATATAAAGTAATAAAACTCACTATTTTTTTTAATAAAAGAAATAGAGGTTTATATTCTCTAGTCCTAAAATTTTGTAACGTAACATTCCCTAATATAAAGTTCAAATATTTCATGATTGTTATGAAATATGATAATGATACCTTGCAAACTAAATCAAAGGAGTGTGAGTGCCATGTACTTTCAGGCTCTAAATGAGTTTCTTTCGATTAAAGTGTGTCCTTTTTCTATTTTTGGTCATACAAGGTTATGTGGTTTTGTCCATACTATTCATGTATTGTGTGCAATTCCAGTTTGGGCGCATTGTTTTCATTGAGTTTTTTTTCCCTTTTTACATTAAATGGAAGCTTTGTGGTTACTTTATTGCATGTTTTTTCTTCCTTGCATTTTACAAGACACCTGGCATGGTAACAGGGGCAGAACCAGCCATTCAAGGTTGGGGCCTTAATGTAAAACATATAAAACATATGTGAAAAGTAAAATTTTGGGCCTGGTGGGGAATACATATTTTACGGGTAATAATTATACACAAATTTTCTTATCTATAAGAAGAAATAAGATTTGGGGGTCTGGTGGCCATGGACCATCAAGAGCCTAACATAGTTCCTGCCCTAGTAATCCTTGCACCTTGTTCGTAAATCCTAATCACCACTTTAGATTCACATTAATAATAAGTAATTGGAAGTTATAAACCAGCTTTAGGTAAATCATTTACTGCATGTGGCACATGCAAAGACTTATGCTCTGCTGGTGTCTGTTTAGTTAGTTATCCACCTTTGATAGTATTGTGAATATACTTTATTTTGATAGAACTCCAATGCTACGATCTGTTTTTACTAATTATTACATCTTTTTAAAGCCAATTTCACTGTCATTTATGATGTCTTTCTTTATGGTGAAAGTAAGCTATAGTTAGCATTTGAATGGTACTTTCAACACTTGCTTTAAATTATTTTCTTTATTAAAGGCTTTCTCATTTTTAATTATTTTAGCTCTCCACAATTTTATCAATTATAGCTTCATTCCTTCTTATCAGCTTTAATCATTTTATGTCTTTGATTATTTTTGTGGCAAATTATATTATAATAGTAAATGCTCAACAAAGTAAAAGTTTCCCTTATTTTATCTCTCTCCGAATTTGATTTTGTCAATTTTAGATGTAGCATTTAACTCTTTAATAAAGGATTCTGGTTCAGGAACCCTTTTGTTTTGAAATTGTCTCTTTATGTTTCCTATTCATTGTGCAGATCCCACACAGGTCCATCACTGTTTTAATACTGGCCTGGTGATTCTTCTGACATTTAAGGAGCTGATGCAAATGAAGTCCTTTTATTTATGATGAATGTTACTATTTGGCCACTACAAAGACCAGAATCTTAAAACTACCAAATGGAGTTCATGTTTTCTCTATTATTTTAGTCTTTTGTTCTTTTCATCCTTGTTTTCCTTTTGTTCTGAATTGTTGTAGTTTTTCAAATCTTTTCGAATAGTTTAAAGTACTTTCAAGTAAAAATCTTGTACTCTGTGGAGCCTGTGAGGTTGAACACAAAACCGCTTTAGAAATTTCAGTCAGTATATATTAAATAAATGCTTGTACTTAATCCTTAAGATTTGTTTTTGACCTGCTCTTCATTCAGCTGGTTTATTAAAGCTATATATGTTTTAGCTGGTTTTGAATTATTTGCCATGAAATCATTTCTAATCTCATTTTCCTTTTCAATTTATATCTTGGTTTTGCTAAATACGCTGAGACATTCCCTAGTTGATTTATTTGTTATTTTCTCTATGAACAGGGAATGATCACATTGTGCTTGCTTTAATTACTTGTGCTAAGATTGCTTACTACTATTTTTATGCAGGTTGATTGATCCTAGTATAACTACTTTACCTGAAATAATTGCTTTTGCAATGAGGTCTGATTATTAAGGAAGAAAAAGCATTTGACGCTATCCATTTTTTTATTTTCTTGCTAAATTTTCTACTAAATCAGCAAGGTCTTGGATGTCATGTTCCAGCCTTTAAAAGAATTTATAGTTTAAGCAGATCCATTGAATTTATAAAAATGCATTAGTATTGCTGGAAAACCAGCTTTGATAGTTTTCTCTCTTGCAACTAAATTATTACATTTCAGCAATGTCTTAGCTATTGCCTTCAAAGAAATGTTTATGGTTATGCTTGTTCATGCTTCAAGTGAATTTTTCTTTTTAAATGATGCCAAAGTTAGATTTCAAATCTTTTATTGGGACTAAGTTGCTATGGGCTTAGTTATTTGTCTAATGTATTTTGAAGAGAAGCCTAGATTATTGTACTTAAAAAATTCTGAACAAGCATGGGGTTTTAAGTCCGTTAGCGTTCCCATACAACTTGCCATTTCACCTCATGGAATTTGAAATTTATCAATGTCATAAGGGGCAAGAGAGAAATATATTCTTTCGATTTTTTCCATAAACCCATTTCATTCTTTAAACAACCTAAGGGGATTGCCTGAGATGGAGTTGTTTGCTGCTGTGGACATGGAGATTGGTGTTTCCTCCATGGAGTGGAAGGTAAGAAATTGTACTTATAAACTTTAAGAAAGTTGCGCTTTGGCAGTCTTAAAAGCTTTAACAATTCCAAATGCTGAAGTAGGAGTTTCAATGCCTTTTCTCATATTTTTGCCCCTTTTGTGTGGGTGCTTGCAGATTTCTTTAGAGGCAGGCATAAAGGTATGATCAAATTCACTATGAAATTTCTGGTCCATCTTCTTAGTTTCTTTTGACTACAACATCAAGATCCACAAGGGTGTCTTAAAATGAAGTGGTTTTTTTTATTAGATTTCTTGAAACGTCTTTCAATTTTATTTATTTAGCGGGTTGGTAGTTTCATGCAATTAATTCTCATTCTGATAATTGGGAGCTTATGTAAGTAGTCTTATGTGCTTATGACTTGTGAAGTTTAGACCAGACAAAAAAGGTGGAGAGGCCTATAAAAGAAATTGATGTAGAGGAACCAATGCCTGTGTATCTAATGTTGTTTCCAGATCTCTGATAAAATCCTTGCACGATTATTTTGAATGTATGTTTGGATCTTTTCTACTTGTAGATGTCATTTCTTTTGGCATATCTTCATTGACTTCTCTCCTTTTGAAGTGTCTTTGGAAATACTATACTGCATTGACCTGGAGTCTTGAGTAATACTTCTATTTTATTGCTTTCAAGGTATGTTTGGTACTAACGACCTCAACTTAATCTGAAAGTAAAATGAGAAAGAGTCTGTTAAACATCAATTTTTAGTGGGTCTACTTTTACAAATATTTGACAGACTCTTTTTATATCACGATAGTTTGTAGATTGAAAGTCAGAACATCTCAATTTTTGAACATATTTTTAATATATTTTTTATGTATGAATATATAAATATTTATATATGGTTACAATTTCTCAACTTCGGTATAACACTGTATAATATTATATCCTATAAGTGAAGGAAAAAAATTAAGAATTATCCTATCTATGCGTTGGATTCATTCATTGAACTATAAGTTATTAAATCTATTCAAGGAGTCTACTTATTCTAACGTTACACAAATGAAAAGAATAAAAAATAAAAAATTGAAGAAGATTCTTCAAAGAAGGCTCGGCAAAAGTAACAAGGAAAAGTTTCAAATTAGGTTGATGGAGAAAGATTTCACAGTATTATGTGTTACAATCTCTGTCAAAGCTTAAAATGCAGTAAAGATGTTAGAGGAGGAAATGATTTCAATTGGAATACAAATCAAGGAGGAAATAATTTCATAAATTTATATTAATAAAATCTGAATTCTATTCTTCTTTTGTCCATTCATTTTTTTTCTTTAAACTTTTAAACCACTAATGCAAATGTAGTACTTGAGATTCATACATTTTTTTATTATGTATTTGGTTTTTATGATTTATTTTTTGTCGTTGAATAATGAAAAATAATAATTGTTGTTGTTTGAAACAGTAAGAAGGAATTAATTTATTATTATTATTATTTTTTATTTTCATACAACTATTACTTTTTATTTTTCAATAAAAACAAAATAAATGAAAAAATAAATACAAAATAATAATAATAGATTAAAGATAAAAATTCAGAAATATTAAGTACTATATTTGGGTTAATAGGTGAGTTTAAATGAAAAAAAAATAGATAAAAAACAGTAGAGTTACAATTTTATTAGTATGTGTTAATGATATCATGTTGGTCATTTAATGCCTTTCTAATAATTAATACTCAATAGAATTAGATGAAAATAATATTGTAGACATAAACTTTATTCTACCTAGAATTTTTATATACCTCAAGGGAGGTATGTGAATGAGTTGGATAATTGATAAACTAGTTGTCAAATTACAAAAAACTCCCTTAATTAGTTGTCAAATTAAGGGAGGTATGTGAATGAGGTATGGAACATCAACCCATCTCGGGACTCACAATTGGAAAGCAACTCCCAGCACATGGCTCTCCTGCTTATATAGCCTAGCATAGCATAGCATAGCTTAGTTTTTCTTTTTCTTGGGGGCTACAAACAAACAACGTGATGTTGGTTGGCCTTGGCTTACTCTACAAAGCCTAGAATAGATGGTAGATGAAACATGCCTCCATAAAATGCTCTTAAAGAGAATTAATTACTTCTTTTGTTTTTTGTTAAAGGCAAACTAATGTTGAAAACATGTTTGGGAAGCATTTTTGTACTTGTAATGGCAACAAGACTATTGTTCTATAGAAATTAGAAGCTTGTTAAGAAAGGCGGTAAGTAACAATTAAGAGTCAGTTTAATTGATAATCAAGAAGATGTTGAAACTAAATTATGATTAGATTAGCAAGCAGCAGCTCTTACAGCTTAACAATCTAATTATAGTTCTTCCTACATGCTTTCCATTAACTGAGTAACGCCCAGGGAAACTAGACTCAGCCATCTTTGATACCGTTTAGAAACTTTAGTACAAGAAGCATGGTAGGCCTGTTAGCAGGATTATCCGAGAGGCATACAGCTGCAATCTGCAGCATTTGAAGCATCATTGGCTTTGAATCTGCGTTCACAACTGTTGGATCAAGAACATCAGCAGCCTGTCCCTTCTTGATCTTCTGAAACACCCATCCCACCAAGTTCCCACCTTCTATCTCTTTGAATTCGGGACCAGTAGGCTCTTTCCCTGTCACCAATTCAAGCAGAATTACTCCAAAGCTGTAAACATCTCCCCTTATGGTAGACCTCCCACTCTGCCCATACTCTGGTGGAATGTAACCAAATGTTCCCGCAATATCAGTGCTGACATGGGTTTCACAGGCACTGATCAGCCGGGCAAGTCCAAAATCTGCAACTTTTGCTTCGAAGTCTTCATTAAGCAAGATGTTACTCGCTTTAATATCCCTGTGGATAATGTGGGGGATGAATCCATGGTGAAGAAAAGCAAGTCCACAGGCAGCGCCACATGCAATTTTGTAGCGTTTAGACCAATCAAGGACTTCGAGAGCTCCAGTGCGATTTCTTAGCCAAAGATCTAAGCTTCCATTTACCATGTATTCATAAACAAGGAGCTTTTCCTCACCTAATGAGCAGTAACCGAGCAACAGCACGAGATTCTGGTGCTTCACCTTGCCCAAGGTTTCCATTTCAGCAGTGAATTCTCGGTGACCCTGTGTTTTAGCCTCGCTTAACTTCTTTACTGCAACTGTTTTCCCATCTGGCAAAGTGGCTTTGTATACAGTTCCAAAGCCACCATCTCCAATTATGTTTGTCTTGCAGAAGTTGTTGGTGGCTTCAAGAATGTCAACCAAGGTTAATTTCAGCAGAGGCTGCTCAAACATAGCTATGTTGATGCTCAAAGGCTCCTTCGATCTGCTGCTGCTGCTTAAAAAATAGAGATTTTGATCTATGAAACTGTTTAGCTTGCTTTCCTCTGTTTCCTCAGGATCATTTTGCCTGCTGCTTCTTACAATCCATCTTCGGAGAGCATAGACAGCAGTTAAAACGATGAACATGCTACCAACTACAATTCCTGCAACTCCCCAAGCATTTAACAGTGCCAATTTCTCATAAGTTTTCACCTGGCAATCTAAACCCATTATTTTCCCGCACAGAGCTTTGTTCCCAGCAAGTGAAATATTTGATAAGTTTTGGCAAATACCACTTCTCGGAACCAGCCCTTCCAATCTATTGTCTGCCAAATTCAGGTACAACAGATTGACTATACTGCATATTTTCTCTGGAATCTGCCCAGATAGCATGTTTCTTGAAACATCGAGATATTCCAGTTGCACAAGATTACCAAGGTCCGGAGGAATCTCTCCTATAAACTTATTTTCATGAAGGTCCAAATTCGTTAAGTATGAAAGGTTGCCCAAAGACCGTGGCAAAACCCCAACAAAGAAATTATTGCTCAAGTTCATTGTTTCAATCCTCCAATCCATAGAATTTGAGAAGAGCTTGTCTACTGAACCAGAAAGTCTATTGTGCTGAACATGAAGCCCCACAAGGTTCAGCATATGTGACAAAGATGGAGGAAGCTCACCATCAAGCTCATTATAGCTTAAATCCAAGTGAGTAAGCTGATTCAAGTTCCCAAAAGTTGCTGGAACTGAGCCAGATAACTTATTGCCAGTCAAATTCAATTTTACCAAACTAAACAAAAGACCTAAGCTTCCAGGGATGGAGCCAGCAAGCTGGTTATTTCCCATATACAAGCCCTGCAGCTTGAGAGCGTCACCAAATTCTGGTGGAATGGAACCTGTTAACAGATTCCCAGACAAATCCAAGGTCGTGAGATTTGTTAATCGAGAAAGTGATCCAGGAATCTTACCAGAAAGCATGTTGTTACTGAGTAAAAGATCCACCACCACCACACAGCTCCCCAGTTCTTCAGGTATTGAACCAGACAACCTATTGTTTGACAGATCTAATACTCCATGATGCTGAACAAAACTCAAATCAGGCATATTGGCCTGATGAAAATAGGAAGAAGTCTTCGAAGGAATTGGCCCAGATAAATTATTGTGTGAAAGAACCAAGCATTGGAGCTGAGCCAAGTCTGCAATCTTCTCTGGAATTGACCCATTGAGAGAGTTGTTTCCCAGGTCTAATGTGGTAAGCGAAATGCAGTCTCCAAGGTCATCTGGAATGTTCCCTTCAAACAAATTTGAATTTAAATTAAGAACAGAGAGAGCAGTAAGATTCCCAATCTCCTTAGGTATACGCCCCTTCAACAGATTGTTACTGAGAACAAGTCTCTCCAATGCAACTGCATTACCGATCTCCCCAGGAAGAAAGCCCTCTAGCAGATTATTTGCCGCAGAAAACTCCATCAAATTCACTGAATTCCACAGATTCACAGGTACAGTACCGGTGAAATTGTTAGAATCCAGGTCGAGAACCATCAATGGAAGCTCTGAAAGATACTCGGGTATTGAACCGTTGATATGATTATTAACCAAAACCAACTGCGTGAGATTAGTACACTTAACAAACACATCTTCCATCGTCCCTGACAGGAAATTTCCATCAAGATCAATTTCAATAAGTGACTCTGCATTGCACAATTCTCTTGGTACCGAACCAGACAAAAAGTTGTTGCTCAAGCTAATGTGCTTCAACTTAGAACAATTTCCAATATCAGGAGGGATTGTTCCAACGAACTGGTTACTCGAAAGTAAAAGGGAATCCATCTGGTTCCACTTTCCAATCCAAGAAGGCAATGGTCCAGAAAGCTGATTTTTTTCAGCAGAAAGTGTCAACATTGGTAGTTCTGCAAGCTCCTCAGGCAGTGACCCAGATAATGAATTGAAAGAAAGCATCAAAGCCTTCAAATTCTTGCAGTTTCCAAGCTCAGCTGGTATAGACCCATTAAGCTCAGTGTAAACAAGATTCAAAATACTCAAATTCTGCAAGTCCCCTATAGCCTTTGGGATTGGACACTTCAATGGGTTATATGAAAGATCAAGTTTGCTTAACAATTTCAACTTAGACAATTCTTCAGGTAAAGGCCCTGTTATTGAACAAGAAGGTAAAAAAAAGTTTTCAAGAAGTGAAAGTTCTCCAATTTCTGGTGGTAACTGGCCAGTAAATTGGTTTATGCCAACATAAAGGTCAGTGAGGTTTCTCAAGTTACCAATTTCAGGTGGAATATTACCTGACAAGGAATTGTTTGAGATGTCTAGAGAACTCAAAAATTTTAAATTTGTGAAGAGAGCTACGGGAGGTGAACCTGAGAGAATATTATTACCCAGGTCCAAGAACTGCAATCGAGTTAAGTCACCGAGTTGACTCGGTATGATCCCAGTTAAACCATTGCCTGATAAATCAAGGGTCTTAAGTTGTTTCAACTTCCCAAACTCAGGTGGGATTTTTCCGGTGAAAAAGTTGGGACCGAGTTTCAGGGTATCTAGTTGAGTCAATTCCCCGAGTTGACTCGGGATAGAACCCGACAACTGATTCTCACCAAGTGACAACTGTTTCAAACGTTTTAGGTTCGATATTTGCTGCGAAAGTTGACCATACAGAAGATTTCCGGACAGGTCAAGAATTCTAAGGCCGGTAAGAGCAAAAAGAGAAGGAGAGATCGGACCTCTAAGGAACCGAGATGGAAGAGCGAGTGAGATAACCCGGCCGAGTTCGCACGTAACCCCAACCCAGTGACAGTACGGAGTTGTCATGTTCCATGAGAAGGGAGCTTGCGGGTTTTCAAGAGAGTTTTTGAACAAAATAAGACTTTCCCTTTCCCAGTTTTTCTCTTCCACCTCTACAAATTCTTCAGACTCTGAAACAACTAACACAAACACACATAGCCAGATAATCCATGAAAGCAGCTTAAACGCCATTTGCATTACAGGGTAAAAGTTAACACATTACACCAAGAAAGAACTTTTCTTTTTCCTTTTTTTTTTCAGAGAGAAAGAATAAGATAGAGAAGCAGAAGCTCAATAGCAAAAGCCACTGTACAAGAAAGAACAAGGAGGAAAATGCAGGTAGATAAAGAAGGTTAAGCGCCATAACTACACATGAAAGAAGTTATATCCAGAAACCGGCACACGCAACTCACGTGGCATGACGAACATCTTTTTCCTTTCAGAAACGGCAATTTTGTTTTTATTTTCAAAAAAGCCCCTGAACTTCTCTATTATTTCGAAATATTATAACGTAACGAAATAATATTCTTTTGGTGTGAACATAAAACCCTATAAACAGAGGTATAAAAGTAAAGCCTACTTTCAGATAATCGGGTTCTTGTCTCTTCTCATTGTCCTCCTTCAATTTAATTTATTTTATATTTATAGTTTCCTTTTGCTTTTTTTTTTTTTTAATAATAATTTTAAATGATTTCTTTGTAGCTTTTAGTTCATGGTTTCAACACTCTGTGATGTTGGTTAATTTGTTTAAAAAGCACAAAAAAATAACAATAAAAAGATGCCTAGTTAATTTATATATATGCACGTGCTTAATAATCAATCACCTATACATATTAGGGTAATGATTATGATACCAAAAATATATATAAATTGATACAAGTGTATTAAATTTGTAACATAATGTCAAAGTTAGAACTTCAAATTTTCTTACATCCATTAATTTGTTATTATTGTTAAATTTACAAAATGAATCATTATACTCACAATTCATTATATCATAGCTTCATTAGTATTTTTAATTATTGTTAACAATAATTATACTTTGAAGAAGATTATAAATTTTTATATATATATATATATATATTATAATAACTCAAATCTAAAATTTTCACTATTTGAATAAGTTATTTTAATATATTTACTAGCTTCAATTATTTAATATTAAAATAATATAATCAAATAATAAATTTAATTGATAAATATTACTTTATTCAAAATAAAAATATTATATATAAGAAATAATTTTGCTTGTTAAATAAATATAAAATTCATTTTACTATATATCACTTTCTATTTATTAATATTTTAGAGTGATGCTATTAGGATGAACAAAATTTGAATTCAGGTAGGGTTTTTAAAAGTTTGACCTAAACCTAGATAAATTTTATTTAAGTTTGGTTTGTGTCAAGTGTTATATTACTCAAATTGAACTTTATATTCAATTTATAAAGTTCGAAATCAAAGTCTGAATTCGAATCAAGTTCATAAAAATATGATGTAGATCCAGATAATATATATTAAGACTAGGTTGGATTTTATAATTTTTAGGCTGAGCTTTGATTCGATTAAGCCTAAGCTCGAATTTTTAAAACTTAAAAGATTGCTAGCCTAGTTAACCCAGAATTTACTCGAGTCTAGCTTGAGCCGCATTATATCGAACTCATAAACTAAAAACTTGGGCCCATCTTCAAATATATTTAAACGTGACCTTAAAATTCATTTTTACCTAAACTTTTTTATCAAATCTAGATGCTATTGCCACCTCTCTAATATTCTCTTGGTGATGTCTTTTTAAATGTACGTGATCTTGAAATAATTATTAAAATAATAATTTTATTAATAATTTTGTTTGATAAAGATCTCTTTCTTAAATTAAACTCTTATGTTAATATTTTAGTTGGACTAAAAGTGTAAACTTTTTTTAATTGTTATACTAGTTAGTATAAATTTCGAGATAAATTGACACACACACACATATATATATATATATATATATATTACGCATATTTTAAAATGAAATCGGTGTAAGAAAAGAGTTTATTTAGGTATAATTATTTATTAATTAAAAAAGGGTTGAGATTGTTTTTTATACTTAAAGCTGGGGTTTTAAGAGAATACTAAAGAGATAGTAGTAGCTCTACTCTAATGATCAATTACTTAATTATGAGATTTACTATAATACATTAATTATATCATTATTTACACTTCAAATTTTGAAGTTATTGTTTTTTTTTTGTTCAAAAAAAAAATTTTGAAGTTATTGTTGGGTGATTCAAAATTTAAAAACTTAAATTTTAAGTTTTATATTATAATTTTCAATTTTTCTTTAATATATTTTAAATTTTATATTAAAAAATACATGCAACAATAATAATACATCTAACATTTCGTAGCCAAATCTTTTGACTATATTTTATTATTCTTTTTACTAGACAAATCCCGCAAAAAAAATACTACGGTAGTACAGTCAAATCTGCAAATACGTATATTTGTGGTCCCACAAGATTCGGGGCCAATGTACAAATACGTAAAAATAGCGGGCAATTGCAGAAGATTGACTTGCTCTCTCGAGTCGACGTGAGTTGCGTGATCGGTTCACCGCCACTGTATTGTTCAATCATGTTTTCGGTTTTCCAATATTATAATTAAAATAAAATAAAATAAAATAAAAAATAATAAATATCTGAATTTATTTTTATTTTTTGATTAATAATTTTTTAATATTAAAAATTATTATTTTTTATTTTATTGCAAATATGTTGAGAAAAGACAAAGCTCGAAGGCTGTCTCGATCTAAACTAATTTAAAAGGTCCTACAAAATCTGAAGGTGGTGGGGCCTATGGTCCCATCTATCGGGGCCTATTAATGAATCAGTTACGGACTTACAGAAGCTTATTTGACTATTTATCAAAGTGTGACGTGGTTTTATTATTATTATTATTAAGGGAACGTTTCACATACCTCCCTAAGGTTTGTCAAACTCACACACAGAGAAAAAAATATGACGTAAATTACACATATCTCCCCTCTCATTTAATGAAAATCTACTTTTTCCGACAATAAAGTTATTTTCACCTAGACACAACTATTGCTACACTTATACTCATTTGAATGACTTCTTACACACATACGCACATAACTCTATCTTTCTTACTAGAAGAACTAAAACTATGATTTTTGAAATGAAAAAAGAAAAGTCGTTCTAAATTTTGAGCAAATTGATTTAATCACAGTAGTTTAAGGTAGGTTCAAGAGGTATTTGGAGAAAGATTTCGCTCCAAAGCAACTGTTACTAGAGCACTACTGATGTGATGTGCTCAACTAGCTTAAAAATGGACATATATATGTAATGAAGGATAAATTTCGCGCCTAAATCATGAGCGATCAGCTGAATTTAGCTTGAAATCATAACACATGACCAATAACAGATTGCTAAAAGTCTGGATTTGTCGAAAAAGGAAGCAATCTCTCATATCCAATAGATGCGAGTAAGATTTCACTTTTCATAGTGTTTACATCTTCGATTAAACTTTGTACGTTTCTAATTTTGCTTTAATAAATTTTTTTTGTATGTTTGATTGGTATTTGTAATTAACTCTAATTTTAATCGTTTTAAGGGTTGTTTTGCTCGTTTCATATCTTACTGTAGATAACTTTGTGATGCGTTTTTTCATTATTGATTTGAGATTTTTTTTTCCGTTATTGATTTGAGATTGGTGCTACTTGGTTTAATTTAGTGTTTAATTAACCTTATTTGTAAAGTTTGTTACTTCTCTGTTGTTGATATAAGTTTGTTCCTACTGATTTTCATGCTAGTTGGTTTGTTGCATCTGTACATTTTATTTAACTTTCATGCTACTACTTTGCATGTTACTTTAAGGTCAATTTGTTATTATTATTTTTTATTTTTTCTTGTTTTAATGTAACTTTTGTCTTGCTGCTTGGTATTAAGTTTAAAGCTTTTGTGTTTTGCGCATGATTAATGCCATTTTAATTTTGATCTTATTTTCAAGCTGTTGTGTTGTGGATGATTCTTCCTAAATTTTTTTTTTCCGATTTTGATCTTCCTTTGAAGCTTCTGTGTATGTGTAAGATTGAGGTCAATTTTTTTTTTTTTTTGATTTTGAAGGTGCTTTAAAATTGCTGTGTGGGGGAGAATTTTTATGCCAATTTGTATTTTTCTTTTCTAGTTTTGATCTTCGTTTGAAGTTCGTGTTTGGGCATGATTCCTGCGAATTTGTAATTTTTTTATTATTTTGACGGTCCTTTGAAGTTGTTGCATGTGTAGGAAAGTTTATGCCAATTTATGATTTTTTTTTCTAGTTTTTATCTTCCTTTGAAGTTGTTGTATGTATGCATGATTGAGGTCTATTTGTGATTTTTTTTTTATTTTGCAAGGTGCATTGAAGCTGCTGTTTGTGTAAAACTTTATGCCAATTTGTAATTTTTTTTTTGGTTTTGATCTTCCTTTAAAACTACTATGTGTGCAAAATTGAAGTCAATTAGTGATTTTTTTTCCTTGTTTATTGTGTGTGTAGGAAGGTTTATGTTAATTTGTGAATTTTTTTTTTCTGGTTTTGATCTTACTTTAAAGCTGTTGCATGTGTGCATGATTCAAGCAAATTTGTGATTTTTTTTTTTTGGTTTTGAAGGTGGTTTGCCGCTGTATGAGCATGTATAAGATTGAATGTGAATTTTTTTTCTAGTTTTGAGTTTGTTTTTATGTTATTGTTGTTTGGGCTCATTTTGTTCCATTTTTTTAGCTGGTTTTGGTGATGAAATTGTTAACTATTTTGTGTGCATGTATAAGGAAGACGTGTGAATTTTTTTTTTCCTGATTGAGTGTGTTTTCATGCTGTTGTTTAGTTAGTATTTGGGCTCATTTTGTCCTATTTTTTTGGCTGGTTTTGGTGATGGAAATTATGTTGCTGTTGTGTATACATGTATAAGGTAGAAATATGAATTTTTTTTTTAGTTTTGATATTGACATTATGTTGTTTTTGCAGGACGAGAAGCATAGACATATATTGTTAAGTTGGCAGATTTAATGTGTGTTAATGAATGATGTTTTTAGTGCTAAGTGAGTTATTGTGGGGTAATTGCAAGAAGTAGGATTCTGGTTGTGATTTGGGAGCGAAATTGGCAATATTGTAGGAGTTTTGGAAGTAATGTTGGTTATGTATAGAGCATTATTTGTAATGTGTGTGTAGGGTAACTTGCATGTACATATATTGAAATGGACATAAGTAGCTTTGCAATTGCATATTCTTTTTCTCTATTTTTTAACATTTTTATAGACTTAACAAAGATATTCACAGTAACAACTTTTAATTTTGATAGAGTTTAAGGGTAAATTTGACTTTTTTTACAAAAATTGGATGCTAAGGGGCATGAAAGTGAATTTTCGTTAAATGAGAGGGGAGGATATGTGTGAATTATATCATTCGTTCTCTCTACGTGTGAGTTTGGCAAACTTTACAGGAGATACGTGAAAATTTCTCTTATTATTAATAATAATTAAAATCGAGAGGGTTATTTAGGTCATTTGAATTGTTTGAAATTTTTAGAGCGAAAGGAAAGAGATGTTATGATGAGACAGTAGTAGTCGCTGAAAAGATTGTACTGTAAGAGTAGATTGAGGATGATGAGCATGAGCTGTCCCTTCAAAGGAAGCATTTCGAAAACAGCATTTCCTTCTCCTTCGTCCTTCTCTTTATCTGCATTTATTTTCAACTTTTACTATTTTTGTTTTTCTTGTTTTCTTATCCTTTCTCTGTAACCACTGCTGCTGCATGTTGCTCAGGAAGGCAATGATTCCATTTCTAGTATCATATGAGCATTATACATTTGCTACATCATCAGTTGGACTTGGAACTGAGTCGGAGATTTCTTAATCGTCACCGTTGAAGATTTTCCTTCTTTGCAGGTGATGCGCAAAGCATCTGCGCAGTGTGTATCAGAGCAGCTAATATGTAGTACTGGTATTTTGTCTTCTAGCTGCTACTGGAAGCGCCCTTGAAGTTGGGCCTGAGCTCAGTATGAGTTTGGACTTTGGGCCTCCTGGGAGAGTCCATTTGTTTCAACAAATATATAGAATGATTAAGATACGTGCTACATGGAAAATCTTTCATACGGGGAAAGAAATACATATACTATCTGCAAGGTAATTATGATTCTCACCATTCGATCACAGGTAGCAAGCAGTCATGTCCATGACCCTGCAAGGGCTTGAATTGGTTACTGCTGATGCTCGTGAAGCCGGTCCTATCCTAGCTAGCTACTTGCAGATTATCAAGGCGCATAACCATTGGAAATCTTGCATCTTAATTATCAAATCGGTTTCTACCACTGCTAGGCTTGGCTGCTAGGCTTCCAACGTATCCTTCAGAGAAAGCACAAATTAAGCAAAGAATAATCACTTATAAATTCATCTACAGCAGAGTAGAGTAGTTAAGTTGATTTCCCTTTGAAGATCAAAAGCTTCAAAAGCAGCTAGCTGCGCAGCTTCAACTGATCTTCAACTGCCACCAGAAGGTTCCTGCTTACATTTTAAAAAATACTGATAGGCATGCAGGAGACGGCTGATATTGTATATATACAAGAACCACTCTCCACAACCTGTGTGGTGTAATTTATTTGCCGAATGCAAATCAATTGAAAGGCTCATAGCAATGAAAACCAAATACCAGCTGTTGCAAGGAATGGAAACCTTTGGAATTTTGGACAAACAAAACAAACCCAAGAAGCCATCTCCGAACATGCAACCGCATACTACATCTAAATTTTATATAATAGACATAAAGAAGATATTGATGAAATAGGGTAAAGATTCAAGAACCTACTGGTGCCTGCTTCTTTGCTGGGTGTGCCTTTCTTCAACTGGAGTTAATAAACCCACAAACAAGAAACCCTAACAGGCCCAGAGAAAGCTAAAAACAATGAGAAGATAGTGCGTGTACGGCTTGTTTTAACATTTGAAGCATTTTTAAATCACGCGTGCGTGTGACACGCAAGCCATCGACTTACCGTCCTAACGGCTACATGAGCACCAATCTCACTCATTCCACAATTCCGCGTTAAAAAGAGAAAGCCGATTTGGCTAAGAAGGAGAGCAAGTCGAAACAAATTGGTGAAAAGAATGAATCAGGACAAGGAGCCCGAGAAAGAGTAATCAAAACAAGCAGCATTGACCTCCCTCACGAACGATGATTAAAGAAAACGTTTAAAGGCTGAATATGAAGTGGAGACAGCTGAGCCACTTGGGTATCTTGCTTTGAAGAGTTGTTTTCTAATATCGATCATGAAATGTTAGAAGTTGGTTTTTAGCAGATAATTATGGTCCATTTATATATATATTGGAGACTTATCCTCTTTGAAGTCCTCGACAGAACCCCATGCATGCTCTAAATGCTTTTGGCCATCATATCTAACTTAATTCTTAACTGCTTCATATATATACATTCATACATACATATAATGTAATGCGATTTAAATAATCAAAGAAATCCAGGGGGCTCCATTCTTCGCTTCTCCTAATTCCATCAAAGACATTCGTGGATGAGCTTGCCTAATTAAATATAGTCTTTGCTGCCAGTTGGATCTTCTACCAGGTGATATCCTTACTGTTTGGCCTTTTCAGCAGATTGATTTTCAAGAATGGGTACGAGTCTCTGAAGGTCACTAGCTGCTTGTGCATAGTCTCTGATCATCTCATGTTAGGCGGCTAGCTGTTCTAAAAACAGCCTGTTTTAAGGGGAGAAACAGTCAGACCCGGCCAGAGATACTATAAAGGCTAATGTAAGTACGAAACTAATTAAGCAGCAAAGAATGAAATGACAGGAAGTAATTAAGCATGTTTGTCCGCTGGAAGTTCATGATGGAGGTAATTCTCAGATTAAAATTAATTTTGATGAAACTGACAATTTCCTGACACTATCATTTTGAGCAAACAAATTAACCTGCTGGAATTGCCTTTTTATTTTTCCTTAAAAAATCAAATACACTCCATTTTAAAAGGAATGAAATGGCTATATAGCACCATGTGGAAGATAACTACGATGCTGCAGAAGAATATCACCTCAAAATAATGTAGACACATCGCAAGTAATTTGAGCGAACAACAACAGATCAGGTGAGAAGAGTTTGAGAGACAACTATAATAATATACCTGGCTGGTATTGATTCTAATTTGGGATACAAATTTGGAACATCTAACATCACTCCTATCTATCCATATATATACTGATCAGCTCACAAACACAACCGTGAGAGTACAAACTATATATAAAAATAATAATAATTTATAAAAATCATACCCATGAATTTTGCATATTACTTAATTAATCAATTAAGAAGGAAACCTCTCATCTAAGAGCAAATGAATATGCCTTTATAGCGATTAATAAACTTACAAAGGTTTTGGGATGCATAGAAAACAATCCATACCATCCACTTTCCTATTGGCTTGATCGCTTCTTATTTCTCAAGGTCCAAAACTAATGTACTCAGGGTTTTAATTTGCATCAGTTAGGAGTATAACGTTGAAGAGGGCAGGGGTTTGAAAGAAAAAGGCCAAGAGCTAGCCCTTGTTTACAACAATTATATAAGAGTATTGGCCGTGGTAATGGAATATATAATATCGCATTGTAAGTCAAAACATCAGGTTCATCATCTTACTGAAGCTCTCCAATGCTTTCACAATCACCCACTTTCTCATGGCCTGAACTAGCGGTTCCATGGGGTTTACCCTGTTAAGGATGGTAAGAACTTCACTGAATATAGGCGAACCTGAGGTCGAAGAATATGAAGATGAGTGGCGATTGAGCGAAGACGAAGAAAAGGAAACTCCATACCAAATTGTGAACGATAATAATATACTCGAGGCAAATTGACCATCTAATTGATAAATTATAAATCAATTTAAGCAATTTAAATAGATATGTTGTGTTCGAGATGTTATGAATCAATTGACAAATCAATTTTGGATGATTATGTCCCTCCATAAACTCTAAATCTCGTGAGCTTGAAATGAAAGTGCATGAAGTAAACAAATTTCTTCAACAAGTATTTTGGCATATCAAAGTACATTATTAAAAACTATATATATATGCATCAGTTTCATAGTGGTTCTAAATTATTGAAAATGCAATTATAGAAACATAATTTACTTCCAAATAAGGCATAAATTACATAAACAACAATAATAGAAATTCCAAATAAGTCTAATTAGATAACACACACCTTTGTTCTCAAGACGACCCAAATAAGTTTTGGAGACAAAACTTGGGTTTTATATATGTAAACTACTAAACCTGCAGCATAGCGTTTTTCTGGTCATCTTCTATATTAACACTACTAGCAGGGGTAGATATGGATTGCAAAGCTTCATTTTTCTTGAAAGAAGCAAGAACCAGCTGACAAATTATAAGAAAACAAATATTAGTTTAATTTCGATATTAAGACTTAATTAGGTTAATATCATGCTAATTTTATTATATTTTAATAGTAAAATTAAAAAAGTAACTTCAACTTTTGATAAGATTTTTATATATTTATTATATTTAATATATAATACTTTCATTTTACAATAGCTGTGATTTTAAAGCCATAACTTCTTAATATCACACAAAACTATATATATATATATATATATATAATTTACAAAATATACGAGTATAATTAATAATAGAGTCAAATATTAATTCAAGCTAGGAAGAAAAAAAAGAAAGAGAGCTTAATTAATTACTTGGATACGGGTATGTACTACAATAAACCCCTTGCCCATTAGGTTTAGCCATTGTAAGGATCACTTGTCCTCCCAACTCTTAGTTTGTTTTCCACCAGACGATACGATACTTAAAGATCCTCTTTAGAGGTAAAATCTTAAGAATGCCCTATATCATGTAGAAGCAAATTAAAGAGGAATTAAACTAACATATAAGTTTATTGCTACAAATGATAAAAGCAAAGCTATATTTGAAATGTTATACTAAAAAGACTCTTAATTTGTAGAGCTTTTAGGTTAGAAATTATACCTCAAAAACCATTATAGTTTCAGAATTAGTAGGAGCTTCTATAACGCCAGCAAAAACTTTACTAGTCATAATATCCTACGAGTAAATATATATATATATATAGAAATAACTTCTTATGGTATAATATTCTTAATTGTAGACACAAATAATGAAATACTAAAAGAGAAAATTAGCAAAACAATGTTTGAAGATTAATTAATATAGCATCACCTCTCCTGCATTAACAGTCACTACATGATTGTGGAAGTTTCCTGCAACTCTTGTAAAAAAGTCTCCACCTTCAAGCAATGATGTTTTAGTTAAAGTAATAAACAAAAGGAATAAGTAAATTAATTATCAACATCATTACAGTATAAATTCACAAAAAATAACAAATTTATCAAATAAACAAATATTGAAACCTCTAATATAAAATAGGAATGACAACGAGGCGAGATAAAGTGGGATTCTTCGTTCCCATCTCTAATTTAAAGTACGTACAAATAAGAATTTTAGGATTTAACTATATTATATATGATGTTGAATATATTAGCTCAACTAAAAACCTTAAATTTTTTTAAATATCTTATATAAAAATTTAAAATTTAAAAAGAGACTTAAAATATTAAAAAAAATTAAAAAATATAAAATATAAAACTTAAAAATTTAGATATATGTAACAATACATCCAATATATTATTATGGCCATTCTTTTTGGGGTAGGGGAAGGGTGGGTTAGGAGCTTGATCCCTGTTTCCCCTTCTTTCAATTTTAAATCGAGCCTAATAATCAATAAACTTTCATCTCTTAACCATGATTTCTTATAAAATTTTATTTTCTTTAATTAATTTGATATTATATTGCTAGTATTCCTTAAGATTTTATATTTTGTTTTACTTTAATTCTTAATATTTTAGAGAAATTTATTTAGTTTTTGACCAAAACTTTGTCAATTTCTATCTATGAAATATATTAAATCAAATTAAAAAGTAATTGTTTATTCATAATATATCTTTTAAAGGAAAATTTATTGGTCCTTTATCTTAAATGAACTATATATGATGAACTCAAAAAATTTAAAAGTTTGGCTTCATCATCTCTATCAAATCATTTAAAGAAATTTTAATTACATGATTAAAGTGAATAAAGACAAAATAATAGAGATGTTTCTGACAATATGTCAAGCTAGTTAAATAAAGTAAAATTTTCTAAAAGGTTATGAATTTAAGCCCTCCAATAGGTCCAATGAGTTCTTAAACTTCTTGTGATGAAGTGCCCGTCCAAATATCAAAAAAGAAAATAAAGGTTATATCATGTTAAAAAAGAAAACACATCATTCTAATAAATTTATCGTATTTTATAATTTAGCAAAAATTATAAAAAAAAATGGAGAATTTCTGATACCCCTTTTTGTTTGGCCTAATATCTCGATATCCCTTTATTGTTTTGCTAATATCTCGAGTCTTCCCTGACATTATCTTCATTAACTTGAAATGTTAAATTTTGGGGTAATTTCATACTTTTAGCATATTATGTATAAGTATGAACAAAACCTGTTATATTAGTCAAAATTTCAATCAAGAATGAGTCCCTACAAATCAAACATAAGGCACTTATTGTAGCCTAGCAACCTTATCTAAAAAAAAATCTAAAAAAATACTTTTAACTTATAAAATCACTTTAAACTTAAAAAGCAATATAAGCCAAACATTGGTCATCATAAGCAAGTTAACAAATACTTTTGGCTTTCACTCTTGTCTTTTGTTCATTGCTTCCCTTTGCGCGGCAGAAAACGTAACTTAACTTCAAATACATATTCATGCTCATCTTCAAGCCCGAATCAACAAAGACCATATTTGTGATAATATTGCAACGTTTGACAGCCATTGTAGGGAAAAATTAGGGGTAGGTTTCTTAATAGCTTTTAACTGTAATCTGGCATGAAGGCTCTTAATTGAAGCACAAAAAAATATTTTACAAGTGAGTATTCAAATGAACTTGAACTGGTTTTGAGAAGGTATTATTTTAGTTAACTTGTTAGTTGTATTATTTGTTTGATGTTATTAATCTTGAAATATGCTTTTTCTGGGGTACTTGAAAAAATGTATTTCACGTGATTTGATTTGTTGTGGGTATGGGTATTGTGTTGATTTAGATATGATTTCTTTCATCTTTGTTTCTTGTATAAGAATCTTAAGAGATATAAGGTGATTGGATGATATAATGGTTCCCATTTAGATGTAGTATACATGGGTTTGTGATTTTTTTCTTGCAGTTGGATATATAATGATATATTATGGGTATTGATGCTGAATATGGCATAAAATTGTGGTAATTGTTTTTGGATGGGTGTTTATGCGTACATCATGTTTATTTTGTGTATACTTGCTATTCATACGTGTTTGGCCTTATTTTTTTTTGGTGCATTGGTTGCATGTAGCATGTTGGAAATAAGGGCAAACAGAAGAGTTATTGCATGTTGTTATTGATGGACAACTGGTAGTTTTTATTCATGGTTGTGTTCACAAGATGGATATTGATGAGTAATGGTTATGTGTTATTATTGAGAGGATGGACATGACTCAAATCAATATTGTTGCTATGTTTTGTGGCATGACAGTTGAAGTAGGAAGGGTTGATGTTGATTGTTGTAGTTTAAGATCAATTGTAAATGACGTATTGGAGGTCATTCAAAATTAACACAAACTTGACTAGGAAACAATTCATTATTAATGCAGGTGTGCCTTGGTTAAAGGAGAGATTACTAGTTGCATAATAATAATAACTTTATAAAGATCATTTAGAAATCTTGGACAAAGACATCGACCATTTATTATTCGAGATGGATGTGCTACTTTTACAATAAAACGAACCAGTTCGAAGAATGTTGTTCTGTGATCTAAACCCTACACTTGAATATGGTATAGATGAAGTAAATAATGTTATTGATGCTGATAATGAGTTCCTTGACTCCTAAATCACACAAGCACATACATAAGAAATAAGAGAGGAACATGTAAAACAAAGAATGTCAGATTAAAGAAATTCATTGCTTGTAGTTAATGAGGCATATGCAGAAGATATAGATTCTGATATGATGGATGCGATTAATAGGTTATTTGCAGCTTATAAAGAGGATTCAAATAACCAGAATGAGAAAAAAGATGAGAGAGAAAATAATGTATTAGATTCTGACTTGAGGGATGAAAGTGTAGTTACTGATATTGGTAAAATAGACAATCATCATATTACTAAGGCCAAGACAGAATCTGAAGATTTTGAAGATAAAGATTATGAAGTGAGGAGTGAAGATTTCATTGAATGGACTAATAATGACATCAGAGATGTTCTAGATTTTGAGAAGGATGCTGATGTTAGAAATGTTGTGGACAGTGGTGAGTTATTACAATCAGATGAAGAAGAGGTGTTGTCATTCTAATGATGTTAGTGATGATGATATTCAGTTTCGAAAATAAAGAAAATATTGTGGGCAAAATGGTGAAGGATTTGAGGTGTAGATTATATAGAATACCAACAGAGAATGACATAAAAATTACAGTTGGCCAAACTTTTAATACCATCTAGGAGTTTAGAAAAGTTTTGAAGGATTATACGATTCAATAAGGTTTTTGTTTGAACAATATTAAAAATGAGAGTAATAGGGTAACTGCAATATGTGTAAGGCCAAATTATAATTGGAGGATCCATACTTTTGTAGTGGTGAATGAGGCAACTTTCATGGTGAGGTCAATTTCAACTGAAGACCATACTTGCAAGAGGAAGTTCAAGAACCCCGAGGTCACAAGTGATTGGATTGTCAAGAAAATGTATACAACCATCAAGAACAATCTAACTATTGGTTCAAATTCATTAGTTACTGAATTATGTAGTATATTTTGTGTGGGACAACAAAAAAGAGGTTGTATATAGCCAAGAAAGAAGCTCTTAGATTGACAACAACTGACTTCATAAGTTCTTACACTCGGTTTCAAGATTATGGCCACATTTTACTAGAGAAAAACAGAGGAGCAACTGTAAAAATCTAACAAGAGTCTATTGATACCTTCAAAAGAATGTTAATAAGTTTTGAGGCACAACTAAAAGGGATTGCAATGGGTTATAGGAAGTTTGTTCGCATGGATGGCTGCCATTTAAAGACACCTTTTGGTAGAGTCTTACTTAGTGCAATAGCCTTGATTTCCAATAATGATATCTTCTTTTTCGGTATTTGTGTATGCAAAGGTGAAAATTTGGATAGCTAGAGTTGGTTCTTTTCGTTGCTTAAAGAGCACATGCATATAATGAATGGGATATCAATCACTTTTATGTCTGATAGACAAAAAGAAGTGATGGCTGTACTAGAAATCCACTTCTTTACAACAGAGATCAGGTACTGCTCCTTGCCCTTTTTTGTTCTAATATTTTATGGTTTACTTGATTTCGCTTATATGATTTATTAATATGGGAATTTTCCTATCCTTTCATTCCTGGTGGAGTAACATCCTTTGAAGATTAATTCGTTTCTTACGTAGGACAATATTGGCTTGCTTAGTTAAAGATTTCATTATTTTTTTTTATTCTTGGCAATCGTATTTCGGGGTCTAATGGCTTTTTTCTGCATACATTTTTTGCTTTTTGATTTCCTGTTAACATGCTAGTTGTATGTTTGGAATGCTTGTTGGATTTTGGTTTACTATCATGTTGGATTTTTTTTCGTTTTCATGCTATTGTTGGGTCATTGGCTAGTTGTTACTTTTATTTTTTGTTGCAAATTTGGCTTGTTGGTCTTGTTTTACTTTAGGTTCTGTCTTTATTGTCTTTTTGATTTGCTGCTATATTTAAATGCAATTATGGTTATTAAAATTTTTAATTTTGATATGCAGAATTAACTCCCTCTTATTTTTAAATTTTTTAATTATGCTTGCTTTGATTGTAGAACTGGCTCCCTTCTATTTGGACTGCTTGTTGGTTTTCTTTTTCATTTTCATGCTACTGTTGGGTTGTTAGCTGGTTGCTGCTTGACATTTTGTTGTAAATTTGGCTTGTTGGTTTTACTCTACTGCTGGCATCTATATTTTTTTTTTGGTCTTTTTGATTTATTACTATATTTAGATACAACTAGTATTCTCAAATTTAGGTACTTCTGTTATCTAGAGTTGGCTCTCTTTTCTCCTTAAATTTTTAATTCCCCACTTGGATTGCAGTACTAGCTCCCTTTTATTGTTAATTTTTTTTAATTCTGCTTGCTTAGATTGTAATAATTAGCTCCCTCCTGTTATTAAATTTTTTAATTTTGGTTACTTGGATTACAACAATTGGCTCCCTCCTATTCTTAAATTTTTTTAACTTTGCTTGCTTAGATAACAAAATTGGTTCCTTTCTACTCTTACAGTTTTTAATTTTTTATTCATATTGACATTATTGTGCTTTCCTCTCTATTGTGTATTATTTGGCCTTTTGTTGATATATTTGTTTTAAGCTTTTGCTTGAAAATGATATCGGAAACAAAAGTAAGAGATGATTTAATGGTTGCTTTATTATAGTTAATGCTTGTTTTTTATATGATTTTATTAACATGGCTTAATGATTGATTTCTCGTATTTAGTGCTAGCTTTTTATGTAATTATTTGTGTGGTTTATCTTACTTAGTGTGCTTGATTTTAATATGATTTATTTCTTATGGTTTAATCATTTATTTATTTTATTTGGTGCTTACTTATTATATGATTTTATTAACATAGTTTATTGATTGATTTATTTATTTTACTTGGTGCTTGCTTTACTATATCTCACTCATATAATTTAGGTATTATTCCTTACTTTTAAGCACTTTACCTAATGTGATTTTTTTGTGTTTGCATATTTTTGCTTAACGTAAGCATCGTTTCTTACTCTATTTGATTCTTATATATTGTGCTTTATTGTATTTCACTTATAACATTATTAACATGGTTTAATGATTGATTTATTTTACTTAGTGCTTGCTTTAATATATTTCACTTATATGTTTAGTTTCTATGCAACATTCGAACCACTATTTTGTTCTTTTTCATTTCTAAGCTTGATTTCAATAAAACACTGTCCTTCTCAAAGATGTTTAGTCTTAATGCTTGCTTATTTTACCGTAGTGCTATTTGACTTATTTTCAAGCAATGTACTTAGTGTGTGTGTGTGTTTTTTTTTTTGGGTTTGCTTATTTGTGCTTATTGTATGTACTGTGCTAGGCATATATATACAAACTTTAGAAAGTTGTTCACTTCCGAACTCTAAGGGATCATTTTTAGAGAGTCTCTAATGTGACAAACAAGCTAGACTTTGATTGTGCAATGGATAAAATTAAGGAAATCGAGCCTAATGCATTTGAATGGCTATTGAAGAATGATCTGCACATATGGTCATACCATTTATTCAGTCATTTCTTCAAAATAGACCATGTTACAAACAATATGTCCGAGTCATGGAACAGTTTTCTTAGTGAGCATAGGAGGAAGCCCATTACTGAGCTATTAAAATTTATTCGACTTAAGTTAGTGAAAATGATGATTAGAAGGCGAGAAAAGTGTTTAGAATAACCCACCAACTTGCCTCTAAGAGTCCAAAGGAAATTAACAAGTAAAGGTTGCAAAGAAGTTATTGGTTATCAAATCTAGCGAGCATTAGTTTGAACATGAAAGACATTTTATGGTGGATCTTAGTAAGTTGACATGTGACTGTTTAGCTGAGAATGCTGTCATGTAAGCATGCATTGGCTTGCATTATGCATTATAACCTTGAGTCGACTGATTGCGTTGACAAGGTCATGACTAAAAAGGTTTATTTAACCACATACTCATCGACAATCAATCCTTTACCTGACAAGTTGATATGGTCAAGAACAAATCTACCAAATTTAAAGCCTTCCATAAATAATTTCCAAGCTGGAAGACCAAAATATAATCAAAGGAAAGACTCAAATGAGCCTCCATGTGAAAGCAGAAGATGCACTACTAAGTGTACAAAATGCAAACAACTTGGCCACATTAGAAGAAGTTGCCTACTTATGAAGGTATGTAAACTTTTTAGGTTATGATGTATACAATAAAAAATGAAATTAAATTTCTTGCTTTGGTTACTAATATTGACTATGTTTTAGGTATAGGAAGTTGGAACTCCAAGCCAAACCTTAATTGCTCTGCATTCAAAACCAAAGGAAAGGACTAGGAGTTGGTAGGGGAAAAACAAGTGAATGTGGTAAAAGAACAGTGAATTCCCAAATACCATAGTAACACTCAGGCTAACTTTCTTAGGTACAAAACTACTTAAAAGGTATGATTAGTTGTGCAATCAGACCTTATTTACATTGTCAAACCTATTTATGCATTAGTTAAAATATTAATATACAACATTATCTTGAATCTTTTTTCTTTGCATTTAACAATGATGCATAATGCAGCAACTATTGGAGCATTTATTTTATTGCTAATTTTTTGATGTTCTTGATTTGTTGAACATGGAACACATATGATAAACATAAGTTATCATTTTGATCAATAATCTGTATCAAAATAATATGCATCTTGCCTCTAGATATTTTCATAATCCTTTCTTTAATTATGCGATAGATATTGGAATTCAACCTACAAATACATTTTGTATCAAACATTACATATGTTGAATATAATTACATATTTTGTTTACATCTTGCCTCTACAAATCTTTCATAATTATATTATAAAAATGCATAACAACATTATTATTACCAACATCATCTTCTCAGTATTTACATTGGCCTTTGCTACTTTTTTAGGTTTCTCATTTATTTTATTTTGTTAATTTACACATGATGTAGTTGGGATTGCATGACTAGAATTTATGCTTGATGTTGCCATCTTTTCCACATTAGCATATATGTCCTACTTGGTTGGTTTCTAGAAACTAAAAAACACATAACCCTGTTGTTGCTTGCAATAGAAATACAATTTGTTTGGATTTTTTGAACTCGCTGATATTCTAACTCCAGCCTTGACATCACATTGGCAATACCTACTCTTAAACTTGAAGCTTCGCCATTGACATCACTTAGATTTGCACTATTATCGTTTAGTCCATAGTCTACCGGCATATGTTGGTTGAGATCATCACTACTTGGCTTCCAAAACCAAAAAAATCCACAATCTAGGTCCTGCATACAAGAAAAGAAAAGCTTACTAGGATTTGTTTCACACTCGGAGATACCTAATATAGCCTTCCTCCTATATCTATATAATTTGTTCCTAAATTTGATTATTTCTCTATTCACTTGCATTCCTCAAGGGTTGAATGATATGTAAATTGACCACAAGTAAGGATATTATAGTCACTTCACTTTTCCTTTGAATTCCTAACAAAATAAGTTCTAATTTCTCTCATTTTTGCAAGTGATAGATAGGAGTTGATGTGACTTCAAAAGGGTAAAAAGATAATTGCTCCCAAAATTTAACATTTCAAGTTCACGGAGATAACGTTGAGGGAATTCAAGAAATTAGCAAAACAATAAGGGATTATTGGGATATTAGGCCAAATAAGGAGGTGGTATCGGAAATACTTCCTAAAAAAATATTGGTTATGTACCAATGATCCATAAAACGGTGCCTTCGACTTATAACTTAGGTGGTCTAACACATATTTGACAGTCTTAAATTATTTTGAGATCAATTAATAGTAGAGAGTAAGAATTTAGCATTTCATGAGAGAGGTTTTTCACTCTCACCAAAACTTTTAAAATTAAAGAAAATTATTTTTATAATAAAGTAGTTAAAACTTACCGAAGATACCCAAAAGTTGTAAATTTCCATAACCCTTTGGTCGCTTTCTATAATATTCTCCTACTGAAGGAGCTAAAATGACCAGCAAATATTTCATACTTCATCAACTTCAAGTATAGTTTTCTCTTCCATGATTATACAAAAACTAATTTTTTTTTCAGTACAATAATGAAGGGAAAAGAAAAGTATATATAGAAGAAACATTAGAGTTAGAGAGAGTTATTTATCTTGAAATTTTTTGAACTTATTTGTAAATGACACCGGAAAAGAAAATTTGGTGACTCATAGTGTAAAGAATAATGAACATTAGCATTTAAACAAAAAATAAAAATTAACAAAACAATTAATGCATTTTTTTTCATAGATATTTATTTTCATCTATCACCAATTTTACAAATTGACAATATTAGAGAACCAATCTTAATTTATGAGCGTAAGTATATTATTATCAAAAAGAGCAAGAAATTTACCCCTTTTTTGTAATTTATTATCAAAATATTATTATTATAGAAGGATTTTTTATACTCGTTAATTAGAATATAAAAAGATTTAGTTATCTCTCTTTTGTTTAAATGTAGAATAAGATGTTAATAATTTAGGATCGTAATGATTATATTTTTACTAATTTTCATATTTTTTTTCATATTTAAGTACTATAAATAAAAAATAAAATATTATATATATTCATTTTTTATATTCAATTGCCTTCAAATTTAAAATAAAATTAAAATGAAAAAAATAAGTTCAAAAAAAGAAACATAACATAAGAAAAAATAAAGAGGTCGAAATTATTTTTAGTGATATAATTTTTTAATTTTGAATAAACACTATTGATTATATTTGATAATAAATATATAAGTGCTAGTGGCCCTATGCTGGTGGCTCGAAGTCAGGTCTTTTATCAACCTACAATCAAAATCAGATGGAGAAAGATTTTATTTTTTAATTTTTAATCAAAAATATTTTTATAATAGGGTGACTTTATAGAAAATAAAAAAAATTAAGTATACCTCTTTTAATTTATATCTAAATTTAAAATAAGATGTTATTGGTGTAGAGATATAATAATTATATCTAAAAATATTAGGGTAACTTGAATGTCGTTAAAATTATAAGGGATATTATAGAATTAACCCTTTATCTAATTATATATGCATAATCACTAATTTTTATAAATTTTATATTTAAACTTTATTAATAAAATAATAAATGATCATTTAAAATTTATATATTCAATGCTTCCGTTCAAATTTAAAGTGAAAAAGAAATGAAATGAAAACAAATACAAATAAAAAAATAAAAAATTGAAATTGATCTTGTTGTCACGTCTATTACATAAACATTGTAATTTTAATTTTAAAACCTAATTGTCCAAAATTTATAAGTTGAATTGTACATACAGTGTTATGGTCAATTTCACTGTAAAACATGATATTCAAGTGTTTAACAATATTCCTAAAATTTTATAACATATACTAATATGTATTATTATTATTATTATGAAGGTGATGATGATGATGATGCTCAATTTTTTTTTAATAAAACTATGGCCTAAAATTAGATATATCTTGAATTGGGATAACAATATTTTAGTCCTTAAATTTTTATAAAATAATAAATTAAGATATACTTTGATCATTTTTAATATTTTCATTTCAATGCTATTATGATAGAATTAGAAGCCAAGGAAAAAATTAGAGACCAATTCTTAGGAATTTTATTTTCCTCCATCTTCTCTAAGAAAACAAAGCTTTACTTCTACGATGAGTTGGATCCTCTCTTCTTACAAAAATCAATGAGAGAAACTCCTTTGTTACAAATCATTTCATTCTTTTTCTCTTCTTCCATTTGCAAAAATCATGATAAGAAAAGTAAGGCTATTGAGAAGGAAAGATTAAAAAATCATAAGAGAAAGGAAGAGGAAGAGAAAGAGGAAGGAAATGAGGGCGGATTGAAGAGAGGCAAAACGGTGAACGAGATGTGACCTTAGTTGGAGGAGTTGATGGTTTGGTGGGCAAAGGCGATGAAGACACAAAAAATCAAAAGGTAAAGCTAGAGGTTTTTGAGACTATGTTGTTATTGGTGGTGCAACGAAAGAGGGTGTTGATGCAACAGAGTAAGATTGTAGGGGATTTGAGATGGTTAGATGAGTTGTGGGGAGGGTCGGATTATTAGGGTCTAAAGAGAGGTTAATTTGAATTTTTTTTTTATTCAGCCTTTTTAATAAGAAAAAATAGGTAATTGAATTAATTTTTATCAATAATTTAGACAACATAATTGAAAATGTTAAAATTTATCAAATATATCTTGATTCATTATTTTGCTAAAATTTAGAGACTAAAATGTTATTAACCTGCATTGAATTTATTGAAAAATGTGAAGCTAATAATTTTCCTACTATAAAAGTATAATGTTGAAGGGTTGGTTCATAATTGAATTCATTAACTTTGATAAAATGCAATAACACTCTTCATGGCATTATTAATTACTTCTTATTTTTTAAAATGTTTTTAATTAACAACATATATCACAATGATTATTTAAAATTCGGATAGTTTTGAAAAGTTTGAGGCCCAACAAAATGTTATAGTAAAGCATGGATAAAAGTTTTATTTGAGTTTATTTTTTTGGTAGATGGTATGCTTGTCTAGAAATTAATATTTATATTTATACTTCATATGTTCAAATCAATCATGTTTAAATTTATAATTAATTCATACAATAAATAAAATTATGATTGTGAGTTTAAGATGCATTTTAAGCCTTTTTTGAAAAAAAAATGTTGGTGAATTAATTTTATGGTTTTTTCAGCTGGGAAAGTACAAAATAATCCTAAAGAGTAAGATGGACTGAAATGTAAATTTTTGAAAAACTCATATCTTGCTCTATTATTTTATCAAAGTTTAAACACTAAAATGAAAATATACTAAAAAATCCACAAAAATAATAATATTAAAAAAATTATTTTCCTTTACTTCTCTAATTTGTTCTTATAATGTTTATTTTAATTTTTACTTTACAATCTTTTTCTTAATAGAAAGATTAAAAATGTCATGTATCTTCTTGTGTATGTGTATACTATTCCTCCACAGTTGTATGTTAGTATTTCGAAAGGAAAACACCACTTCCACCCACTTCAAATTAAAACCAATTAAATAAAAGTAGAAAAGTGCTTAAAAAATAAGCAGAAGCAGGTGTTGGGGATGAAGAAGAATGAGCACGTGCAACACACCTCGGTGGAATCCACACGCGGATCCTGATGCATGCATAACATGTGCTTTTTAATGACTTGTCTTCTGTATGGCTTTACTTTTAGTGTCACGTGCGCATGTAGCTAAGAATATTCTCTCTATCCAATTTAGGAAAGTTATCATGCTATTGCTAGCTATGCCACCTCAACACTAGTTCTCATGTGTTCCAATATTTTAGATTCATGTAATATCATCACTTTCAAGTTTTAATTAATTTATTTAATATAAAAAATTGATAAGTGTTACTTATTAAATAAAAGAAAGAGTTTTCAATTTTTTTAACTATATATTAGTTTACAAAATTTAAATTTACTTATGTTGTAATTATACTATTATCATTCAACACTTTGAATACAATACATAATTTAATTATTTGATTAAAAATAACTAATGATGTATATGACTTTTTATCTTAATATAAAGGAAGGTTTAACTTAATCATATAATTGTAGAACTCTTCTCACATATTAGGGGTAATATCTCATAAAATTATAAGTAGATTTTTGGAATGTATTACAACAGTATTTAACTTAATTTTTAACAGGTTTATAAAATAATATTAATAAATTATATATATAATTATGTAATATTATACAAACAAGATTTATGGGCATGCTTGAATAACTAATATATATATATATATATATGGTGGATATTTATTTAACTTTTGAAATACACTCTCTTTTATTCTAAGGAAGCCCTAGTAGAAGGTGAATTGAGTTTATAAGTGACTAAATATCATCTTTTCTTAATTTAAAAAAAAATTAAACTCCAAGTGTGTGAGTAGGGCTGTAACTCGAATGGATTGAATCATACTTGAAGCTCTTTAATCATTTTAAATTTTAGTTTAAGTAGTAATAGGAGGTAATATTTTGATATTTCATAAGAAAATATAAAAGTTTTATTTTAAAAGATGAAAATTTTCAAAATATTAGTTATATTTTTTAATTTTTTTTCTATTGCAGCCTAAGAATTAAAGGCCACTTCAAACTTTGAAATAACTATGTTCTTATCACGTGTGAGTAAACAGAGAGAATTTCCATTTTTCCATATTGTTTAACATAATATCTTAATATTTTCTTCTTGTTTCATTAATTTTTTGAGTCTCCCTAATGTTATGGCCGTTTGTAAAAAATGTAAATTTTTAAGGACAATATGTGTTTTTAATTTCTTGTGCGGAATAATTATATTTTTACTGTTTGAAACAAAAATAAAGCCCAAGGTTGACACTTGGGACCCACACTAATATTTACTAAAAAATTTAAATTAAAAAAAAGTTATTTTTTGTTGTTTTTGATTTATTGGACGTGAAATGCATATGATAGGATACATATCAAATATATGATTTGTCATTTTGATTGGTAATTTGTATCAAACGGTACACATCATTGCCCTTGAGTATTTTGATTGATTATATTTGATATTTGAATATTAAGCCTACAAATATATTGAGGTTATTAATTATATATAAATTATTAAAATATATTATTTTAATTAAATAATTTTTTAAAAATTTATATATAATTAATATTATCAAAATTCTCTTAATAATGCAGTTTTTTACAATATTAATAGTAAAAAAACTGCTACAAAAAATTTTACATTTAATATTTTACCATTAATTAAATTTTTTTTATATATTTTAAAAATTATGTATAATAATATTGTTAAAAAAATTGAAAAAATATTTAGAAGAAAAAAAATTAAGGATCAATATTATAATTTCCTTGTTTTACTCTCCAAAATTAAAAAAATAAAGTTATCATTCTTACATTCAAACAAGGTTATATGCATAATTTCCTTCCAGATTTTTCCAACGCTTGTGTTTCAACTTTCAAAAATAAGCTTAAAAATATTACTAATTTAAATAAAAATATTTCAAATCAAATAGTATAGTTAATTATATTGTTTGACCAAAAGTAGGGGTAATTTTGTAATTTTAGTACTTTTTAGTTCTTAAAAAATATAAAAAATAAAAATATAATTATCCTTAAAAGTTAACATTTGTCATAACTATAAGGGATTCAGAAAATTAATGAAGCAATAAGAGAATATCACGATATTATGTTAAACAATAAGGGAGAATCGAGAATTATCTACCTACGATAAATATGTACAAAAATTATAAAAATAAATTTAATTTAATAAATATTAAATTAATTATGATGTAATTATTATTCATCTACCTAGTACTTGCATTAACATATTAATAACAGTAACTTTTACATTCAATTTTTGTTCTTGAATTACAACTCATAAGTGAATAAGTTTCCTTATCTGATTGTTTTCCCACCCAAATTCATCTACTTGCAAGCCTTTTTTATTTAAACTTTTCAAATAAAACCTATCAATTTTAACATAATGATATAATAGATAACATTAATAATATTTTTTAAAAAAATATATTGTTAAATGTAAGTGGGTTGGCGAATAATAACAACAATCATTAGAGAAATATTTAAGTAGACCTACATTTGCAAGGTCGCTTCTATAAAACTAGTATATAACTACTTTTTCTTTTTATATCATATAAAACAAATTATTTTTCAAAAACTCTAAAATAAATATATTTACTTTAAAATGTTGAATCTCTCTTGTTTAATGATAAGAATTTATATAACACCTTAATGCGTAACTATTAGAAAGAGCAACAATAAAATAATTTTAAATTATTTAAACTTTTAAAACAAAACCTATCAATTTTAACATAATAATATTAACAAGTAATTTTAATCTTAATTTTTTTAGAGAATTAATGTATATTTTTAAATATAAGTGGATTGGTAAGCATCAACAACACCTGTTAAATTGAATATTTAAACCTATATTTACATGTATACAAACCGTCACTCTTATCAAATCGTCACTTTTACTGAATCGAAAGTAGTTTATGACTAATTTTTTTTAGATAGTATAAAAATAATTAAGTTTTTTAAAAACTCTCAATTAAACAAATAAATTAATGTATTTACTTAAAATGCTTGAATCTCTCTTGTTTAAAGAGAAATGATAAGGGTTTATATCAAGTTTTTATATGAAACACACCCTAATGGAGTAAGTACTAGAAAGCAACAACAACAAAACAGGATCTATATGAAGTACAGTTAAATTAGAAAAAAGGTAAACCAAAAATAAAATATAAAAAAATAAAAAAAGTTAAGCCAAAAGGGAGCTTTCCTATGCATGCACGAGGGAAGAGTGGAGGTGCAGCAAAAGCAAAGCAAGAGGCCACATGATTATGATTAATTATTTTATAGAGTGAAAGATGATGAGTATATATGCAAACAAACTACAAGCACTAAGTAACTAAGTTCAGAAAGAAACATATACAGGCGAGGTAGGCAGCAGCTTTGCCTGGTGTGAGGCTTTAAAAGTTGAAAGTATATATATTTTAAAAGAAAAAAGAAGAGAAAAAGTAGGCGAAGGTAGGAATGTAGGTTGTTTGGAAGTGTCCCCACTGCCAAAATAAATTTAACTTTTTCAGATTCAGATCGGATCCTACAGCATGTAAGTAAAATACCCACTTAACTTAGATTTTGTTTTAATTCCTTTCACTTTCAGTCAGAAACTCAGAACTCATCAGAAGAAATCCATCTGTTGCTTTCCTATATTTTCTTCATTTTTTTAACTGTCTATTATTTATTATTATCTTCTTATTATTATATAAAAGAATGGAATGTTTATTTGTATGTAGGTCCTCCATATTTATTGTTTTGAATATTTTGTATACCGTAGATTCAGCCTGCTCTCTAGTCTTTTGTTCTTTTCCTTCTGTCTCTTTGACTGTGAGTGAGAATGTTTTCAATGACTTTAAAAGCTTTCTTTCTACTTTGTTTCTATGTTTAGTTAATTTTCAAATGGTACATTCAGATTGAGTTTTGCTGCTGCTTCTTGCTTATATTGTTGTGGATTCATTTCTTTTTTATTTCTTTATTGTTTTTTTTTTCCATTTGAATTGTTTGAGGGGTAACTTTAATCTTGCTGGTTAGTTTTCTTAACAATGTTCTGTTGGGTTGGGATGTTACTTAGATTAGAAAGTTAATATTAGTTCTTGCTTGAGAATACAAGAGATTGATTTTCTGAATGATAGATGTATAGGATTACAGGGCGGTGAATGGGGACACAGACAATGGGATCTGAAGGTGCAGGTGCGGCTCAACAATCACAGATGCAGTCATTGACCCGACAAGGCTCTTTGTATAGCCTTACCCTTGATGAGATTCAAACCCAGTTGGGGAATAGGGGGAAGCCTCTCGGAAGCATGAATCTCGATGAGCTTCTCAAGAGTGTGTGGACAGCTGAAGGTAATTTCCAGTCTGAACCCAATCACGTCTCGGGTATGGCCATTGACTATGGATGTGCCCTAGCCTCGTCTCTGCATCGTCAGGAGAGTCTAACATTGTCCCGGGATCTGAGTAAAAAGACTGTTGATGAGGTATGGAAAGATATCCAACAGAAGAAGACTAGCAATAATCAAGAGAGATCGAAAGCTCAGGAAAGACAGACTACTCTTGGGGAGATGACACTTGAGGACTTCTTGGCAAAAGCAGGAGTGGTTACTGAATCTGCTGCTTCAGGACAAAAGAATGCCGGTCCCGTTTTAGAGGTTAATTCAATTCCGGCTAGCCAGCAAAATCTTTCTCAACATGGTCAATGGATGCAGTACCAGCTCCCTTCAGTGCAGCCACACCCACAGCAGCAACATCAGCAGAATCTGATGGCTGTTTATATGCCAACACACTCTATTCAACAATCTCTTCCTGTCAGTGCTAATCCAATATTAGATTCTCAGTACCCTGAAAGCCAAATGAACATGTCACCATCCTCTTTGATGGGTACGCTATCGGATACGCAAACACCAGGAAGAAAAAGGGTTGCCCCAGGAGGCGTGGTGGAAAAGACGGTGGAAAGGAGGCAGAAAAGAATGATTAAGAACAGAGAATCCGCAGCCCGGTCACGAGCGAGGAAACAGGTGGAACTTTATTGTCGTTTTCTTTTATTTGATGAATCCATTTTAGTAGTTGTTCTTGTTTTTTTTTGGTCTTCAAGAGATGTCAATGTTGATTGTCAGGCTTATACCCATGAGTTGGAGAACAAGGTCTCACGCCTAGAGGAGGAGAATGAAAGACTCAGAAGACAAAGGGTATGTTTTATTTTCGACTCACTTGCTATTATGTTATTATTTTTTCTTTTTTGCTAGGAAATTTCTCTTCGGGATCACCTTTTCACTATCTTACCTGTTTGATGAATATTTTTGATGTGATATATGCAATGTCTTTCAGGATTGATTTCAAATTAAAAGCAGATGAATACCTAACTCATAGGCATATTGAATTAATACTACAATAGCTGCTCCATTGTTTATTATGAAACTGGATGTTTAGCTATTATGTGACTTCTAGGTACAACAACTTCTCTAAATACTACCAAATCAGATGACTAAATATGACAAGATAACTCCAGGGAACAAATTCTACAAGTGCGATTGACTGGATGGATGCAATTCAATCAGTTACTACATCATCTGACCATTCTAAACTTTATCATGAGTGGCAAAATTTAAACCAATATGCTGCCTAGTCTGAGCATAATGATTCTATGTTGATTTTATAAATCATATCTTGTAAGATGATTCTGAGTCTTCTGCCTTGACACAGTTTAGGATACTTCTATTCTAGGAGACTGGGAAGCTTAATCCTGGTTGAAAGACTAGGTTTCCCTGTGATTCACATATGATTTTTTATCTCAAACTGTTGTCCAGTCGGTCTCAAACTAGAAGAGTTGGATCCTTTTCTATCAACTTAAGATTTTGGAATTCAAGCTAACACACTCTGCACTTGTATATTCATTACCAGTCACATGGATCCAAACATATGCAAACACAAACACCAACGCCTCATTCAATTGATAGAATTAGAGTTATAGCATAAGACTGCTTGACAACCTCACTCAAATACAATCTTGATTAGAATTTAAATGCTATCAGTGGGTCAGTTCTTATCAGCTGAAGCTTTTGGGGTTACTGATAACTCAATAAACAATATGTGCAGTTTGGAGTTGTTGAAGGATTAGAATACGCTAGAAGAAAATAGGGAAACAAACGATTGTTGAATTATAGCTCAATGGAGGATACTCAGTTGGATAGGACTAGGAGAAAGGAGTCGTATCTTTGTGTGCTAGAACCTCTGTTGTTACATTGTTGCAATGTGGTGCAATTAGTTTGCATTTCTTTAACACCATTTTCTGGTACGTCCTTGTACTAGGATATTCAATTAACTGTATTGTGAGCAAAGCACAAAATAGCATATGTATAACTATCTTATTTAGGATTGGGAGTATTTTTTCATCACAATTTTCTCCAGTTAGCCAACTTCAAAGGTTGTGTGCATGTCTGCTGGAACATTATACTACTAATCTCCTTGAGGTAATTTAACAGTTTAGATATTTAACTTTGTCTCTCCCCATCTTTCTCTGAAGCTCCAACAAAAGCCCTCGGTGCAACTCAATCCCTCCAATTTTGTTTGCAAAATGCCCCTTGATATCGCAAGCCACCAAGATAATCCTCAATTCTTGAATGCAGAATCTTCTTCTGGTTTGAATTTAATGAGTTCATTCTCAACAAGAGTAGGAGTACTTAAGTAGAGTTGGCGATGCTGTCTTCCTGATTGGTAATGATAGAAGAGAGACATGAAAGAGACTGTAAAGGACTGTTGAATCATATATCTTTGTTATGGCAGTATTAAGAGTTTAATTACTAGTGTTGGATGTATTACCTTAAGCGTTTGGGATCAATGGTTACCTAACGTGGTATCGGAGTTATGCTGAGCAAGCTCTCATGTTTTTGAGTCCTCTAGTTCTATTTAATTAATTGCCGCAAAGAGTGAGTTGGGTGCTTATTTGGATCCAAGTACATGTTTGTGTGTCTTGAATCCATGTATCAAGTCCATTAATTAATTCATTCATGTGAGTACAAGTATTAAAACCTATTGTTGGACCCTTCTGTACTGGTGTAAACTTTCAGGTGTAATTGAGTTTCAGCAAGTATTCCTGTAATTTAATGAGAGACACGGAATATTCTTTAATAAGATAGAGTGAGAGGAAGGAGAGGATTGCATGTGTTCTTTGTAAGGGTGAAGATCTGTGTAGTTCCGTTGAAGAATCAAATAATATTACGAAAGTATATGGGAAATAAGTTCTGCCATCCAAGGCTAGAGTGACATAGTGATAGTTAGAGAATGGGTGAGTAAGGGTTTCTCAGAAAATAGGGTGATGGTGATTGGTTTGTGGTGGTTTAGAGAGAACTGCCGAGAGTGGATATAGGGTTATATGCATTTCAAATGATTACTGTTAGCAGAAAGATTTCATTTTTACAATTTTTGAATCACAAAGAGGTGTGATTAACAGAATTTACACATGCAGGGTTCTATTACATTTGATGGCCTTAATGATACATTAATGTTGGGGAACTTATGGTACAGTCCTCCTTACATCTCACTAGTTGTAATAACATTGACTTGTAGTTGCTTTAACTTGCACGGAGGCCTCCATTGTGAACTAATCCTCAAACTGAAGTGGTCTTGCAACCTTGATATCATTTCATACCCATCTGTTACCAGTAGGAAAGTACACACCCTGAGTCAAGTTAAAACTTTTTCTCTGTTCAAACTTGCCTGGAGTCATTTGGCTCTCGTATCACATAAAGCCTTTTGTTTGAGCTTGGATTAAAAGATGTTTGACCAGCTTAGGAGCATAAGCCGGGGTTTATAAGTACTATCATTATCATCACACTGTATTTGAGATAAATGAATAGAATTCTCCATGAGGTGGCTTGGATTCACCAGTTACTTTCACCCTATAATGTAGGACAAAAGCAGCAACATTGTTAGGTTGATCTAGGATCAAGGACAGCAAGTTTTAACCTGCCTCTCGTGCTTAAAGTGATCTGAATACTAATTGTTGTACTGATGGATTAGGCTTTCAACAGCATGATATTCGGTGTTGGGGGTGGATGTGTTAGAATTGCTGAAGAATTATAGATAGAAAGATGAGTCTAGATATCTAGGAAAGCTTAAAAGCTGGTTGAAGTTATGCCAGAAATGATCTTCTATGAAATTGAAACATTACATTCATGTCTTGTTCTCCAAATCTTATGAAGATCAGACTTTCAAACATGGAACTAACAAATTAACTCAATGAAACTTAAAATTATGATTTGATATAAGCTAGTAATGGCCGTTTTGAACTTCCATATTCAACTATAACCAAACATTTTTTAGTTTCTGCTACTTTCAGACAGTAAATCCATGATTCAGCTGCTTCCACTTCCTCTTCCTTTTCCCCTTTTTCCTTCTTTTCTTCTACACACGGACGCATACATGCAAACACATCAAGCTTGAAAAATATCATCCAAAGCAATATAAGTAATTGAAATGCTATTTATCTGACTTTGTAATTAAAATCATCTCAACTTGCAAGAAATTATAAATGCTGTTAGCTTAGTGAGTATAAAATAGGTTTTATTTATCATAATATCTAATAACAGAATAAAGGCCTAGTTTCACTGTGTTGTGGGGGTCTACTCGATAACCTATTTAAGGTTGAATATCTAGTCTTTTCATGCAGAGGTTTACTTCAAATTTTTTTTTGTAAGTCATTTGTCCTAAGCGGCTGTTTTCTCCCTCCTTTTCTAAAGGCTCAATCCTTATTTCTTGTTGCTCAAATTACAAGTTACCATGGTAAAGATTATGGAACTTAATCTGTATTTGAGCATGAAATGGATAAATTCTCAATTTAACTCTCTTGCTGTTTTGTTATGCTCTGTTATTGATGAAACAAAAAAATTCCCAGCTAAAGTCTAGCATATAGATACAATGGACTTAAAATGTTGGATAACACTGTAAATCATGTTTGCAGGCTGCAGAAATCTTACCGAGTGTGCCACCTCCGGAGCCCAAGTGTCAGCTTCGCAGAACAGGCTCAGCGCCTTTCTGACATCTAGTTTTCACATGTTACTGTCAAGCTACTGTTGTTGTATTTCCTTACCGGCTAACAGAAGGAAGGCTCGTTTTCTCAATTGGGAACTTCCATTACAGTGTTGATGATTCTTCTTCACTTTACCCACATGAAATAGCCTTGTATTTACATTTTCTTTTTGCTGGAATTTATGCGATGCCTGAGATTTTCTCTTTTTGTTCATTTTCTAATTCTATAAATTACAGTAATCACGAAAGAGAGTGCTTATATTTCTAACCATGATACATGCTCACCCGACTAATGATCACGAAGCATGTCTCATAGCATTATATATATTATATATACACCAAGCACAGTTTGTATGTATGTGCAATACAGACATAGTATCTGTAGAAAGCATATGCATAACTCATAATACAAAACAACAAAGTTGAGGACGGGACATAAATAAACGTCCAGTTGCTCCAAGTTTTATCGGGAAACAGTAGTCTAACCTGATGTTGGATTGCTTAGGACTAGCTAATTTCAGCAGAAAAACACAGCCACACGATGGTGCAACACTGGCAACTTGATTACAAGGGCAGTGACCAGAAGAAGTCAGACCTCCATGGCTTGTAGATGTCTCTGAAAAGTCATCCAAATTCATGAATTGTGATATCTGAGCTGCTGCCAAGTGAGCATAGCGGACCAGAGCAGCTGCAACAACAATTATGGAAGCTTCAACATTTGTGAATAAAGAAATGTTACAAAAATTTTAACAGCTTTCTAAGAAAGTTCACCATCTCGTTGAACTCGATCAGAAGGGAGTCCAGAAAAGAACAACATCCTGGTTTTAACTTAGTCTTGTATGTTCACTGAGCAATTGCTTTATGAGAGCTCAAAAATTGTAAGAGGAACAGAGAAACTCCAAAAATTTATAACAGAGAAGATATTCTGTTTACTTGCCATTAACTGCTGCTTGTATTTGAATAATCACATAAGTACTCATTTTATGCGGAAATATGCCACAATAGCAATTAGAAACCAAAAACTTTTCCAAAACATCCCTTTATAGGATGCATGAGTGAGCCTTGAGCTTTGACCCTATAGAAGTGTAGCACATGCTGTGATATCTCAGTAACGGAAACAATAATATTACTTGCTAATTATCTACAAATTTGTAAGAAAAAAGAGAGATAGTTCTGCACATATAACCCTGAGTATGCAATAGGTATGAACGAAGGATGATTACAGCAGGACTCGGCAACCTTTAGTATTCAAGAAACCAGTGATCATTAATATCCCAGGTAGATAGTCTATAAGACATTTGAACCTCCGACTCTTGGATGGAAACAAGGGTAAGGCCATTTGACCTCACCCCACCCATTGAGGTTGAACCCAAAACTATCTATATTTGTATCTTTCAATTTTAATCTGACTTCAAATATTTGAGTATATAAAAGAGCAGGGTATTACCTTTAGATATTGCAGTTGTGCTTCTTTGATACCTGCAAAACTCGAACTGGTAAAGCAGTGATCACAATTCTAAACACCTTTAGATAAAGAAGCATGGCCGATATAAACTTACACATAGCAAAGAAAATGAATCAGTTCCTGTAGTTCATCAGGTGAAAAGCCAATCTGATCTAACAGAACTTGGTAGTGTGTTGGTCTTGTTGTCAGATCTAGATATTTTAGATATTCTCAGACACAATGAAATTTTACAAAATAATGTGGAAACGAAAAAAAATATTTTGAGATAAGTAAGTTATAGGGAATACTAACAAATAATAGCATTTTCATGTGCAATTAAAACTACTGGGCAGCCTAATGTAGAAACTTACTATAATCCAAGCATGTGCACACATGTAGAAATCATATTTTGTTGGGTGAGAATGCTGTTATCAACAACAGTTCCTGCAAGGAGGAACACTGAGAACTTTGGACCACAATAAATTGATCAACTTCCATGTTCTCCATCATAAAATATGATAATACCAACCTGGAAGAACATTTTCCTAAGATCCAACTTGGAAAAACTTAGTCTGATTTCTGTGCAACAGTCACAGTGAATTAGGAGACCAACTTTCATCAAGGAACTTGCAGGCCTGATTAACATAGGGAAGAGAAACTTTGTTTAAAAATTTACTTAGTGGAAATAATAAAAAGTAATGTGCCGAAGGTATTCATTACAAGGAAGAAGAAGAGCAACCTCAATAATTTTTTCCAGCTCAATGTTGAGAACTTGATTAAACTGTGACTCACTGACTCCGTCCCTTGTTACAGAAAAAACAATAAATCAAGCAAATATAAAACATTCAGCCGGAACAAATAAAAGAAGAGATGGCACACTCTCAAAGATAAGTACTATGTTCTGATAAAAAGTATAAACAGCTGTAAATTAGAACTTCAATCGAAGTCCTGATGCGTGGTCTTATGGTTGAAACTGATGATAAACAACAGCAGTTTCAAAGGACAATTTAGTTCAAGTAGCAGTTTGTACATAAGATCAAATTTAGAATTACTTTTATGTTTGTTTAGTTAGATCCTGACGATTAGGCTTTCCAGGAAAGCATGCAAAGATATGATTCAAAAGAAGATAATAACAAAAGCGGGAGAAGAGAACTTTGAAGGGGTCGGTTTGGACCTTCGGCTAGTTCATGCCCTAAACCCCAATTCAGCAAGTTGCTATTCCTCTTATTCTTGTGAGTTTCCTGAACTTCGTTTCAGCTCTAGTTTTTTATCACTCAAATCTTGCAAATTTTTTATTCAATTTTATAATATGAAGTCGATTCAGTCTATGGATAAAATTAGTGTTCTGTTTGTGAAAACTATAACTCTTTTGTAGCATTTATTCTGCTCGAAATACCATCTTCAGGTCGTACATTAATGTGGAACATATTAAATATACAGGGTAAATAGTATATGTAAAGTCAAACATATGCAGTAACACAATACCAACTGCATCATTAAAAATATTTGGTTGTTAGATCCTTTTGTTCCAGTAACCCATAAAATTACCCAAGCCCTTTTAGCAGCTGGCATGAGAACACTAGAACGCTTAAATATTCCCCCTTTTATGTAAGTCGATTTTCTGTTTTTAATACATTTTTCTTTTTTTGTAGCCAAAAAAAAAACGAAGCATGCCTAGAGCCCATCTCACATATGCTCTACGTACCTAAATTTCCCTTTTCTATCCGAAATGTGCTAAGAACTAGATTTCTATTTGTCAGTTTTTTACCAGCACTTATTGTGCTTGCATAGGACATGCAGTCCGGATAGCCACTCAGGATGGTACTGGTCATGTGTATGGTAATGTTATTGGTCTAGTGCCATAGCAAGCTAGAACAATTTTGGTTTACAGAAAGAGTGCAAAGCTTAAGCTTAATTATTTGCATAAAAAATTTAAGTCGAATTGATTTATTTATTTATTTTTATTTTGGAAACTAGATGAGGTTTGGTTTGTCTGGATTGATTATTTTGAATAGCATCCGTTGATTTTGGTAATTGCAAAATGGTTATCAGGAAGGCAAGGATGTGGTTGCAAGAGCAAAAAGCGGGTTCTGGGAAGACCTTTACGTATCTTCTTTCTTTGCTTCACAAGCTATTCAATGAGGCTTTACCTAAGAGCAAGCTTGCTCCGGCAGCGTTAATTCTTGTGTCGACCATGGAATTATGTCAACAGGCTGGTCCTTAGCCATGCCAGCTCTGATTATATACATGCTTATTTCATTCGTATGACTGCTGTCGATTCGAATATTATGTTCTGTATGTACAGGTTTACTCGGCGGTTATGTCACCTATTGAGTTTTGTAAGGGTCAAGTTCAATTTAAAGTTGTGCAGTTGACTACCAGCATGCCTGCCTCTGATTTGGTTGGTTTCAGTCTTCTCAATTTTTTTAATTATAGGTTTGGTGATATAATATATTTTGTCCTTTTCTAATTCTCGAATGATTGACTAAAATTGTTTACAGCGGGCTGCATTGACAGGGCCTCCTGATATTGTGATCTCTACCCCTGGTTGCATACCTAAATGTTTGTCCACTAGTGTACTTCAATCCAAATCTTTTAGCGATTCACTAAAAATTCTTGTAGTCGATGAGGTGAGAATCTGATCCTCATTATATTGAGAATTTTATCTTGTGAATTTCAGTTGGGTAGTCATGACATTTAATTTGAAGGCTTACAACACATTTGAAACTACTAGTTAGTGTCCATGACATCAAGTGAGTACATGCGTTGCTGAGATAAGATTTTGTACAAGTAGTAATGTAAGCAACAAATATGGTAAATTTTGGTGTACAGTGTTGATAGCTAGTTTGATTGGATTAGTTTCTCAAAAAGTTTAGAATTTATAGTATTTCATTTACCACCACATTTGTTGATAGCCATATTCTTCTGTTATTTGATGTAAATTTCTCTTGACCATCTCATTTGGGGGACATGATTATTCATATTCTTTGTTGGTAGATTATTGATTCATATTTTTTTTTTCAGGCTGATCTTTTGTTGTCATATGGATATGAAGATGATCTGGAAGCTCTTACAGCTCTCGTTCCAAGAGGCTGTCAGTGTCTTCTTATCTCTGCAACTTCAAAGAATGTTATCATTTTTTTTTTGTAGTCTATTTAAAAGTTGGATTATGACGACAATTGTTATTCGCCCTCATGAAGATTGAATCTAAGATTACCCAATTATGTCCTATTCTTTCCTTGCTAAAATAATAATCAAGTGCTTCATGATATTGAGGATAAGGCAATTTTATTTTTTTGACATTATCATACCTTTTCGATGGGTGTCAATTTCAGTCCAAGGTTTCATTTTCTTTGATTTCTTAAACAACAGAAAATGCAACTTATAAGCATATTCATGAGCTAAAAGTATAATTCATGTCAAACTGCCAACTAATTGCTGCCTGTAATTGAAGATTATATGCTTGTTATAAACAAAATTAAACGATTAGCATTTTTTGTGACATATTAAAGTTATGCTGTCATTCTCTATGCCCCGTTCGGCTACTCATAGCATTCAATGGATTTTGCAATTATGATATTTGGCACTGCTGATGTTGAGAAACTGAAGAAGCTGATTCTGCACAACCCCTATATTTTGACTTTGCCAGAAGTCGGAGATGTTAAAGATGAAATTATTCCCAAAATTGTTCAGCAATTTTGGGTAAGAATTACTATGTCCAATGGAAATTTGAAGGCCATTGCATTTTCAGTTTCCTTCCACTCATGTTACTATATTTGGCCTATAAATATTCTGCCATGTTTGAATCATTTGTTGGTTTTAGCCAATCACATTCTTATATGATTTGTGTCGCTGTTGGATACAATAGCATGAATGCATGTTGAAAATTATTTTGTTTTGTGAGCTTGCTCGTGGATGATAAAATGATGTAATGTGAATACGTAAGAAGTAATCGCATTCTTAGATTACTACCAGTTTAAAGCAAAGCAGATAACTGGGCGTTCACTCAAGCATGGAATTGCAACCGTGTTGATTTGGTGTTCGTTGAAATTTGCAACCACTAATTTTACCGTGACATTTCATTTTCTATAACTGAATCTTTTTCTTCATAGACCAATATGCATTTGTTTTGTGATTACTTCATGTATCTGTATTTTATTTGTGCCTCTGGATCTGTGGCTAAATTAGATTATCACAACTAACTACGTTCATCTTTTTGTTTCTTATTTATTATAGATTTCATGCGGTGAACATGATAAGTTACTTTACGGCCTTGCCCTCTTGAAATTGGAGTTAGTTCAGAAAAAAACTCTGATATTTACTAATACTATTGACATGGGTTTCAGATTGAAATTATTCCTAGAAAATGTATTCTCTATGATGCAATCATTGCTTTGTATGTTCTTCCATTCTTTTACTTTCCATTTATCGATATAATTGTTGCCTCTTCTAACAGTTTGGTATCAAGTCTGCTATTTTAAATGCTGAGTTACCACAGAATTCTCGTCTGCATATCCTCGAGGTATGCTTGCTATCAAGTTTCCTGTTGTCGACTTGTCGTTTCTTTCAATTGATGGATATCTAAATTTTGGCTAGAGGCTTTTTTTGTTTTAATTTTTTAAAAAATTAAACAGAGATTTATTTTTATGATTTCCTCGCATATCTTGAGAAAGATGGCTTATGTTGTCGAATAGTGGATGTTGCCACTTCAAAAATGATGGCTTTGATAATCTTCATTCACTAACAAATTCAGAGTTAGTTTTCATAACTTACATGTTCTTTTGTCTCTGTCAGGAATTCAATGCTGTGCTTTTCGATTATTTGATTGCAACTGATGATAGCCAAACAAAAGAAAGGGAACAAGCTGATAGGGGTGGTCATGTTGACTCGAAAAAGTCAAAAAAACATGCAAAGTGAAATTAGACTCTGAATTTGGAGTAGTGAAGGGCATTGACTTCAAAAATGTACACACGGTAAGCTAATATTATGCTTCACAAGCTTGATGGGGTTAGTCATCTATTGTCTTTTGTTTCTTGTCCTCATTTTCCTTGAATTAGCATCATAGTTAATAGCAGCTGTGGTTATGTTTTTCAGGTTATTAGTTTTGAAATGCCTCAAAATATTGCTGGATATGTACATCGAATTGGACGTACTAGAAGAGCATACAATACCGGTGCTTCAGTCTCTCGGGTCAGTTTTTAGTCAAAATTAACGTTTATTTTTTGAAGGGAACAAACTTTTGTAAAATAGTTACTGTTCTCCATCTAATAATCATATCAACATTATTGATATTGGTTGATGATGGTTGGATTATGCACGCTTGATGCATAACATTTTTTCTTTTTTCTCACCTATATATTCCAATAGAATAGGGATGATGACTCACCAATCGTTGTTGGGCATGCTATAGCATGGGGTTTGATTCATGGCATGAATAATTACTGGGAGATTTCTATGTTGGTATGGATTGTGCTTGTGTTTGTGTACAGTTTAAAGAGGTATGGTACATATGATTTCGACTTTCTTGAGATTGAATCTATGAGAAATCCATCCTTGCTGTCTGTCCGGTTTGTTGGAATGATAGAACCTTGCAAATGAGTGCAATTCCAGTTGAAGGAGTTGAGATTGTCCTAACTTTTGATCAAGAACTTACTTTATCTTTTGAATCCAGCTTTCCTCACTCAAGAGTCATCCCTTGATGATCCTGTATAATTTTTCTTTGTCAAGCTAGGCTTATAGACTTGCAACTGTTGGGATATACGAAATTCTCCAGATTTGTAACTCTCTTCCACTGTGATCTTACATGCTTCCAAGTGCAACTTTGTGCTTAATAGAATGAAAATGCATGCTGTTGCTGCACTATGTGATTTGGAAGATTAACAGTCATTAGTGTCATCTTATATTTCACTTCATATACTACATGTATTGTTTTCGATATTTTTTGTAATTTTTGGTCCTCTGAATCTTGTGATTCTGATTATTTTAATTGCTAATATTGTTTGTCCATTTTTTTCAAAGAAATGGTATACAAAGGTTGTCTGAAGTACAGATTGTGATTCAGATATGATAATTCTTAATCATTGAACAAGACTTATGAAAGAAAGTGTTTTCAATTTTCCTCCTTCATATCTTAATTTTATTTCATAGTTCCTTTTGAAATTACGAATTGGTGTATTGTTACAGCATATTTGCGGTTACATTGAGGATGAAGTTGTGTCTGGTTTGGCATTTTCATGAGACAAAATAATAATTTTGTGTGCTTTTTTTTCTATGTGAGATATAATAACAAGTAGATGACTTTTAGTTGGGCAACAAAATTTTATATACTTGCCCTTTTTTGATTCTATGTTACTGTTGAAATGATCTGGATATAGTCAGTCCATCACTATTCTATTGTCCCTCAAATGCTTCTTAAAAGAGCAGTCTACTCACTGGAATTTAAGGAACCTCTTTTTACTTGATTTGTCACTTTAGTTAAGTGTGACTTGAGGACGGAAGGCTGCTTTCGTGCACATTACAGAAAAGCCTTGAGGATGTATGTTAGTTACTTTTAAGTAATCACATGATTTCTCTTTTGCTAATTTTGTCTTGTGAAAGATCTTTCAGAGATTTTAAGGTTGCATATGTCCTTTTGCTTGTGAGGGCTAGTCGTCTGGTTAAATGGCCTACCCTGAATCAACTCTATTGTGCTTCTGCTCTGCATATTTGCTTTTGTATCAATTCATTCTTCAACATCTTTGTATCCAACGTTTAGGTCTCTCACAAATGGCAAATATCTGAGACTTTGGTACTTTTTCTTTATACTATTGCTAGGGTTAAAGAGTTTCTCGTATAATCTTCCGGTTAGAATTTGTCTTAACCATATGTATTTTCCAAGTTAGCCATCTTATGACAGAATGGTAGGTTCCAAAGTTAGTGGAGTCTGGTTAACTTTTTGAAGAATTCCCATGCAATATAGGTTTATTAGATGTCTGGTTCACTTTTGAAGAATTCCCATGAAATATAGGTTTATTAGATTTTGTTCTTGATAGTTTATAGGAGGAGGAAGCCAGAAAATTTCCATGGAAGATTGTTTTATCCACTGAGGAGTTGTTCCAAATTCAAGGCTATATGAGGGATTTTGTTGATTTTTGCACTTTCCATTCAAGAATAACGACAATATCTGCATAAACAGCATCAAGGAAACTGGACATTGAAAACTAATTTTACCCTTCTCCCTCCCTTGAAAGATTGTATTAATATCCTGTCAGGACCTTTAACTGGAGTCTTAAATACCGCATATCGATTTTCACAAATATAGGCTAGGGCATTTAAAATCACAAGCTTTGTGTATTTATGTCCTTCAAAATGGATTTCTGATACTTAAACGCGGTTTTAACTTTTATTGGGGCATAATTTGTAATTTTCTATCTCATTTTGTACCTCAGTTTATTTAATGAAATTTGTTTATATCTACTCTTCTTAAATAGAAGGCATTTCTTTGTTGTAGTATTTATGATGATGACAATAATAATATCAAATCATATGTTTCTTTGTTGTAGTTTATACATCTCGTTTTTTATCCTAACAACTTTCTTTCTTGACAGATTTCTGCAGATGAGATGGAAATCTTTGAAGAAATAAAATCCTTTTTGGAGGATGATGAAAACAAGGACTCAAACATTATTGCACCATTTCCTTTGCTAACTAAGAATGTGGTGGAGTCTTTACGAAATAGAGCTGAGGTGATTTTCTTACTCCTCTTTGTCGTACACTATTTTCCTTTTGACTATAAATGTGATTGGTGAAAATCTTTCAGTGACTATCATGTTGTTGATGGATAAATTGAATGAGTATATGGCCATGAAATATGTGTCAGTTGTATATTTCTATTCTGGCCAAAGTGAAATGTATATGAATTGGTTTTCTGGCACTAAAACTGGACATCAACTTTTTTCTTACTGTAATTGGAAGTCATTGTTGAATGAACTTTTCAATTATCATTTGCTAGCTCTCTCTTAGGAAGAGATTATTTAATAAGAGCGAGAAAATGATTGCAAAATTTTGTAAATAGAATTGTAGTATTAACCCTTTCTTTGTCTACCAACTCTCTTGCTTCATAGGCAGGCAAAAACTCTTTCCTCTCTTGATGCAAAACAAGGACTAGCAATTGGTGCTTGCTAGCTTTCTTGGTCCTGCTTTTCCTGTAGGAACTATAATCCTTGATGTGAACTGTTTCTTATATATTTACTCTTTATTTGCTTTATTAAACGTGTAAAAGTGAACATTCATGGGGTTTCCCTTTGTATTCTCCACTGAACAGATGGTTAGTTCAACTCAAGCTCTGAATTATTTGATGATGTTAATTGGGGATATATAAGTGATGGATGCTCGGGTCATCATAGTTATTATAAAATATTTTAACGATGGGGATATAGCATGTGGGAAAATAAATTGGGTAGATGACTACTAGAGGAAGCATGAATTAGTGATGAGGGTGACAATTGTAGGATGTTGTAATGAGTGTGACAAAAGTTGCTATAAGAGAATCACGAGCTCAGGACTTGAGAAACGAAATTCTTAACTCTGAAAAGTAAGTGATTGCTGTCTATTTGCATTTTGAGACTTCTCTATCATATTTCTTTTCAAAGGGGTTTAAAACACATTTAAAGTATCAATTTTATAAGTAGTTGAATTGCTAATTGATCTTGCGATCATTCACTTGATATGTTTGCCTTTTGTTTTCCTTGCACTGTAAAATGGGTGATCTATTGTTGATTCTCTGTTTCATTAATGAAGTGATATATATGCTTTTGTTATTGTAGGTTAAAGGCTCATTTTGAAGTTAATCCTAGGGACTTAGGTAAGGAAACTATAGGTTTGATTGGTTTCTATACCAAATTTTTTAGGGGTTCAGATATCCCTAGTTTTCATCTAAATGTTAACTAACATATGAGCAGATCTATTGAAGCATGACAAGGATCTAAGCAAGAAGCCTGCGGCTCCTCATCTACATGATGTGCCCGAGTACCTCTTAGACCCAACGACAAAGGAAGCCTGCAAGATGGTAAAGCTTGCAAGAGCAGCAATGGGAAATAAAAACTCTTCTCGCCGCCAGGGACCGAGAAAAAATATATAGAAAAACTGATCCTCTCAAAAGTTTCACTGCTGAGGTACATACATACATGGCTTCTTCATGATCATTATACTTAAATCCTTTTTCAATTCTTAATTATATATGGCCCCTGCATCTATTTCGTAGTTACGTTTCATATGAAATATATAACAATAAAAATAAAAATGTTAACATATATGCATTGGTTTGTACTTCACTTGGTCTCTCTCAGTCTCAGGGCACCAAAGAGAGCTCACAAAGGTGGGGATGGAATAGAGGGAAAAGAAAAAATCATTGATCTTGTTGTAGCCTATTCATCTGGGGTTGAAGACTACTCAACTCCTACAGTTTTGTATTAATTAATTAGTGTATCATCAAGTCCTGGTAGGCTTAATTTCTTCAAAATGCTTTTCAATTTCAATATCAATTTTGGTATTCTAAGTTTGTAGAAATTAAGATTAAGCTGCTTCCTTGTGGCTTGTGCTGCTGATTCTCCAGTCCAGGGATTACCTTACCTTGCCATTGCGATCGCAGCAACTGCAGATATGTCCGTAAACAAGTTTACTCGGATCAACATACATTGACGAGCAAACCATAAATAAATGCATGTCGTGTTAGGAACTAATTTTTTTTAATGATTAATTAGGTCGTTCAAATTAAGATCAGAAGTTCATTACTTTTTATTACCCTCTAATTTTTTTTTTGAAAGATTACAAATTACAAGTCTATTAATATACATTAAATATCTATTGGTATATAATCAGGGATTTACTGAAATTTAACTAAGAAGATAATCTGCAATTATAGTACACCCAACATTCAGAAGACTGCCTGTATATTATAGCAAGAATATTACCCAAAAATCTCTGGAAAAACTCATATATTATAGACAAATTCCTATTTCTACAAGTGATAGGAATCGAACACACTCCCTTTAAGAAAAAAATATACATCGAACAGTGAATGTTGCATATGAAAATTGAGAAAATAATACCAAAAGTACAACAGTAAAAAACAAAAGGAGGAATTAATAACTTAATTCAAATCCTATTTTTTCATTATCTATGATATGACTAATGTTTTATGGGTACAAGCTATTGAATGTTCAAAATTCTTTTTTTTTTTCTAGAACACGAGAGTTATTTGTTTTGATCTCTATATATTCTTATGCCCGAAATAAATATTGGTATTTATCTAGATTTTGATACAAACACTCATCAAAGTGCTGCCTTCTTCTGCTCTCTCTGCATGGCTTCACTACCTCACAAGGTCGTAAGTCATAGACACGGACAGTACTGCTGGGACCAATTTGTTCAATATTTCCAAACCATATCTTTTTTTGTTCTTTTATTAAAATTTAGGGATGTAAATATTATTATCCCAATAATACTTTGCCCTCGTGTTTTCTTATTAAAATTAGATTTCGCTAAATTTTTTCTGAACTAATTTTTTATTTTCTCTTCATTTAAATATTTTTTACTTAAATTAGTGAAAAAAATTTGTATGATTGATCAAATTCGATCATTTTAAATATCTAAATACAAATAATATAATTTCTTCCCTTAAAAAGAATAAGGGTATTTGTTCACAAGTGAGATGACAAGAAAAAGAAGTATTTAAAATAAAATTTTAAATACATATTTTCACTACTATTAAATTATTAAATTATATTATATTAATTATTAAAAGTTTATATTCCAATTTAATTTAAATCAAAATTTTAAGTTAAGGAACCATAATCTATATGTAGATAAGCATGCAATCATGATTTTTTTTTTTATAATCACCAACTCTTTTATTATAATTTTTAATTTTATTTTTATGTTAAAATTTACAATGAAAAGTTAAAATTTATAACAGGAGTTGTTAAGTTTAAAAACATACAATCAATGCATATATAATATAGTTCAATCCTAAGAATGCATGTTCCTAAAACTATTATATATGAAAGTTTCAAAACCAATAAATTGTAATGTGTTTTATTGCTTTGGAAAATAGGTTTTGAAAAGAGAAATAATAAACTAATTTCACTAATTTTTATTAATTTTTTTAAATAAAATTCTATCAAATGCTGCTTTTTTTTTATATATATACTAAAAAGGATATTACATTTTTTACATTGTCTGTCTAGTGTCGACCACTCAAGTGTCAAGTTAGACCGGTGACCTTACAACTGCCAACAAACTAGCAATCTAGCTATTTAGGATATTGTTAGAACGTTGCTTTGTAAAGACTATTTTACCCTTTCTTAGAATAGTGGAAACCTGAAAATTACTACTAAATTAGGGACTGATTTATAAAACGTAAATCAATTATATTCTGGTTTGTTATTTCACCAAACCTCAGGCAGTGATGTATTATTTTACCCTCAATATACTTTACAAAGCCCTAATTACAGCATTTTGGGGATGCAACCTGCGCCTACTCTCACTCGACGGAATTGACAGTCGCACTCCGACGCCGTGGCTGCCAGCCGCCACAGCTCGGAAGAACCTCGCTCGTCGCCGGCACCAATACCCCGTGCGTGCTTGCAGCACCAAGCCCGCCGCCACCGCTAGCAGCCGCTGCACTCAGGCCGCCGGTGAGAAAGTAACGTTTTTATCTTTTTGCTTTAAATTATGTTTTATTTTTCAAAAGAAATTTTGGCTTTTTATATGATCCAATATTATTATTAAAAATCTCTTCTATGTACTACGGAGGAGGGAGTTGAAAGACAAATGAGATAAAAAAAAGTATTTGTCGTTATTAAGATATTTGTTTAATCCTTTTCTGTAAGGCATGCTCTCGAAACTAGATTCACTCGTTCTTGTCTCCGGCGATTAACCTATTCCAGAGCAGTCTGGTGATTAGCCTACCTCGCACTATTCGAAGCCTTAGTAAACTCATTGTCTGCCGGGTTCTATTGTAGTGGAGGTTGCTGTGAGGAGATCCTTGTGCCAGTGAAGATTGCTTCCAGTGATGGGGAAATAGTAAATACAATAACCATTGCTTTCTTTTCAACCCTCCGGATAGGCGGAAGGATCTATGTCCATCCCCAACTTCCTTTCAATACCCATCGGCAAATTTAGGCTTTGCAAGACCAAAAAAGGGGTGCAAAAAACCGAAAGCCCTTCTTTCTTTCTTTAAGTTCCTCCCAGATACATGGCTTACATGCCCGGCTCAACATTTTGGAAAACAATCGAGGGTCCAGAGGAGAATTGGCCATTTAATCTTGTAAACTAATCGAGACCAAAATTGGGAAAAGAGAAACGAACGGAGAGGAATAACTGCTTTTTCGTTTTTTGGTAGCACTGCAATTGAATCATTGATTGTAATACACCTATAAATTTTCCCAGTTTTATTTACACTTTCTTTACGATTTTGTTGGGTTGATTTAAATTTTTGCAGCAAGTAAGATCTCTTGTGGACTGCTTTCCTTTACTTGAAAAATGTCATCTTTAAGGAATGCAATTCCTAGAAGGGCTCATAAGGAGCGGGCTCAACTGTAAGTGCTTCAATTTCCCTTTTCCATTCTTTCCTTTTTGGTGAATTAGTTAGAAACCCTTTTCAGATGAGATATCTTTGATCCTTAATAGGCAATCGAGGAAGAAATTTGGGCTTCTTGAAAAGCACAAGGATTATGTTGTTCGTGCAAAAGCTTATCACAAGAAAGAAGAGACTCTACGGGTGATATTTGTGTTGCTATCATTATTGTTTTAGCTCTTACATTGTCATTCTTCACTGCTTGTAATGTAACGCTCAAATTGTTTTTGCTTATGCATAGCTATGTCATGTTCTGTGTGGTTTCTTTACAGAGACTCAAAGAAAAGGCAGCATTTAGGAATCCCGATGAATTTTACTTCAAAATGATCAAAACGAGAACTGTTAGGTGGAGTCCATAGACTAGAGTAAGTTAACCCTTATATGGCTTTGCTTTTTAACCATTGTTTCTACTCATTTGCAATCCATAATTGACTGATCGATCTTATGCATTTAGGAGTGAGGCAAACAAGTACACTCAAGAGGAACTCATGCTGATGAAGACCCAAGATATAGGATATGTCCTTCAGAAACTGCAAAGTGAAAAAAATGTAGAGGATTTTGTTTGTGTTGTGTTTGTGGTGTAAGGATTGATTTTTCTAATGCATGAGTTGCTACAATTATTAAAATACTACTTTTTTGGTGCAGAAAATTGAAAAGTTGACTACCATGTTGCACTCTCTTGATAATAATCCATCAAACAGACATGTTTACTATGCTGAAGACAGGTTTGTGTTTCAGAAAATCTGATTCCATCTTAAGACAATGATCTTATGGGTTTATGTTGAAAATCTTGTATATTTAATCTTTAGATTCTTGAATCGAAGATAGAGACCTGAATGATGTTTACTTTCTAATTTCTGAATAATAATAATAATTGTTATTATTATTTTGTGGTGATCGCTTCCCCCATTTTGGTTTTAGTTTCAATAACAAGTTGCTAAATTATAATGTTATTATACTCTAACTGATTTTTCCAATACCTTTGATTTTTTTGTTTTTAGATATTTCTGATTTTCCGGCATCACTTTTTTAGATCTCTTTCTCTTTTGTACTTTAGATTCCTACTACAAATATAAACATTTTGTCAACCCGGTCCCACAAGTCTTGTTGCTAATTTCAAGCTACCCAATGTTAACCTTTATCTTCTAGCTCAAATCAATTCCTCTGGAACATTTCACTTTGCATACTTTGAATTAGAACATCAGTTTATTCCAGTCTTCTGGTGGCAGAGCTACTTTTAATGAAAATAAAAGCATCTATGGATGTATGCTCACACTTTTCATTCAATTTTGGACACATTAAACATTTGAGAACTTACTGTCTACTTCTCTTAGATGTAGAAGTTAAGAATCTATTACAAATATTAATTTAAAGTGAAATGTTGGTGAATATATAATTTAGAGAAAAATGACATGAGCCCTATTGATGAACCGGAATGAAAAATTAAGACTTTATTGTTAGTATGTCCTGTTTTATGCTCAAAGCTTCGTTACTAATGGGTTGGTGCCAGATGCCTGGTAGATCATTTACTAATCAATATTAGCCCATAATTCCTGATAATATACGAACCAAAAATGTAATAAAATACAACAGGTAAGTATTTTGTGGCAACCCTATGCATTTGATTAACATAAGTATAAAATTGGACAATAAAATTTGTAAAACCTTTCTAATCTATTCTATCTTTTTAATGTTTCTAAGTGGTATGGCTAGTTTATCCTCTATATAAATTATCTTCTTTCCTTTTTTTTTTTTTGGCTTTTGCCTCCTTCAGTAAGAATTTTGTATAATACACCAAGTAATTCATATACCCTTGCATATTTGATTTGAGGTTGCGATGAATTTTTGGATTGCTTTTATCCTTTTCTTGTCGTGTTTCATGCAGGGAAGAGGCTAAACAAATGAAGTCTCAATCTGGAAGAAATGATACAGTGGTTGCTTCTGAGGACATTCCTGATCACATTAAAAGGTAAGTGTTGAATGTTTAAGGCTTTGTAGGGTGCAACAACTTTCTGCCACCTGAACTACTTGTCTTATGTTGTCAACCTTAGATGGATATTTATTTCCCATTTTAAATACATCTTTAAGTTTTGAAAAGTGAATAAAAGAATACTTTGAGCTTCGTCAGGAATTGATGGATTGTCAGATTGGGTTGTCAGATTATGATCTCTACTAGAAACAAAGGCTGGAGGTAGGTTGAGTTATACTGAGATTAAGGCAGAAAATATATTGGAAGGTCTCTCCTCTAAAGTTCAACGACCATTCTACATTCCTTTGAGATAAAGGGAGGGGGTTTGGAAAGAAAAAGGGTAACCTGCTAATTTGGCTTCATTTGGGATGACAAAAGCATATTGTTGGTTGTTTGCATTGGGTGGTTATATGATGCCTTTTCTTACGAGGATAATATAAGGGGATTGTCTTTTGGTTGTCTGAAGAGGAAAATACAAAAACAAAGGCAAAAGTTGGGTTGAGTTGTTTTTGAGATAGAGGATAAGAAGAAATTTTAGCAGAAAGTTCCTACTTCATAGTTTAAATGACAAGTGCAGCTTTAGGTTAGGAGTGGGCAAACAGAAGAAAGAAAACAAGGAAACCAGCCATTTTTAGTTGTTATGCTCTTTTGTTAAAGCACACATACAGATACGCAAAAAACTTACAGATGTATGTTATATACATCCAGATGGCATAGTTGTCCTGAGAAGTAAACCATCAGATATGACCTTCCATCAAATTTCTTTCTGCTCTTTCCCCCTAAATCGCCACTGATAATAAAATGATAATGCCCGAAGTGTGAATATAGCTATACCAGAGGAGCATGTTTGCTAGGACTTTGAAAGTTTGGGAATGTAAAACATATTATTTCATGCTCTGTCTACTAATTTCCCTGGATAAAATTGAGAACATAAATTTTGTGTTAGGATTGTGAATTTAGGTGAGCACTCAACTAGAGCAAAGACACATGCAAAATGGATCTTTGTCGGTGACTTATCAGATGACGATTTATAATTTGTTCTTAGCGGGGCAATTTGGAGCTTTGCAAGGTTGAACTGACAATATTGGATTTTTATTGCTAATACATTCTGAAAAGTCAAGCAAGTAATTGTAACTCTTTGTTAAAATGATTATATTTTCTTCTTCTGGTAGCGAATATACTAATATCTCATTTTTATCATTGGAAAATTCTGCTCTGGGTTTTTCTTGGCTTTCCTGAAATCTAGATTAGCTTTGTGCAGTAATAATTTGTTGTGTTGTATGCAGGAAGACTGCTGCTTCCTACAGAGAACTAGAAGGGAGGAAAAAGAGAGTGGAGGAATTGGAAAAATTATACATGGATATGTCATTGCAGAAGGAATTACAGGTATAAAATGGTGTTCTACACCCTTTCTCTATCTGGGTTTTGTGGTAGACATTTGACATTAATGAGAATATACACTTTTTAAATGAATAGAAAAAGGGTCGGAAACGCAAACTCCGTGAAGATGAGATTGTCTGTCCCAACCTCCAAACCAGTATATAAGTGGCGTTCAGAACGAAAGCGTTGAAGAGATGTACAATTTAAAACAATTTTGTCAATTAGGCTGAAATTCTCGTGTTTGAGCTTACTTAGGACTGAGCAGCTTCCATGGAAGAATTCAAGCTCAAGCTGATGGCAATGTAATGAAATTATTTGCTAATGAGATACTGCTTGTAATTTCTGAGTATAGACTGGCATGACAATCCAAATGATTTTATTGAGTCATGTTCATAATTTTTTTTTAGTTGAAGGTATGTTATCTTGAAATTAAAGCAGGATTGAACTTAAGTTTAATGCAGTCTCGTCAAAGCTGTTGTATGCTGAATATTAGGTTAAGCTCAGAACTGATTGTTGGAGGGAGAAATCACAATCAGTTGTGCTGCTGCTTCTGCTTCTGGTTTGTGTGTATGAATTAACAATTGAAGATGATGATAGGGAAACTACTCTTCTCCTCTACTCTCCTCTCCTCTCCTCTCTGTATAATTCTAGTTATGGTGTTCGGATAAATTAAACTTAAGAAAACAAGGCACTTACCTTTCTAGACTTGCCGGTAATTCTCATCATTTTATCCTAAAATTGGCTGAATATTTCCTATTTGTAGCTCAATGCCCAGTTCTAATGGAAAGTGGTCATTCTGGTAATTTAATCTTTCTTTTTCTTTTGTTTTTCATTTTATAAGATCCTACGTGCTTTCATTTATAATAGCACAATTCAAATATTTGGAATCATAAGAGCTCGTAGTCGTCTCACACAATTTGGAAATACTTCTCATTTCCAACTTTTGGGGAATTCCAATGTTAGGTTTCAATTCATCCTATTTTTAATCAAAAAGGAAATTATTAAATCCCTCTTCATATTTAATGACTTGTAATTAAATAAGTACATAGGCTTTGCTTAATGTATCAAAATTATGCGATCCGGTGAAAAACAAGCATCTGCTTTTCAAAGAATAATTTATTTTTAATACATTTCCAAAGTTTTTAAGACAAATTTGATACCCATAATTTGAGTTTAAATAAAGCAGAAAAAAAAAAAGTGAGAAAGAGGACATATTGCTTGATGAGTTTGCCAACAGTGCCCATCTATATCTAATCATTGAGTATTCACTCCAATGGGAATTTCTGTAATGGAGGAAGAAAGTCCTATAACTCCAACTTGCCCAATCAATCCCCCAACAAAAACAGGAACAAACAAGCAGCCATTGGATTTGGGGATCAAATCAAGAATATAAGCCTTATAACAAACTATAGTATACGAATAGAAATATCAATTATCCTTATTCTCTTCAAAAGAAGAAAGCTCCATGTTCACAGATCAGGAACAATTCTTTAGCCATGATATTCTCAAGACAAAATAATTTGTAAATAACAAAAGGGGTAGCAACCGAATGAACATGGCAATGAGACATGCTCAAATAGAAACCGAACTTGAGTTTCCAATCATACAACTGGAGGGAGAAAAGAGAAAGAAAAAAGCAAGAAAGCCTCTTGCATGTACCTGCCTTCAAGGAAAGCCTTTTCAAAAGTTTAGGTGAGAAAAGAAGAAGTCACCATTTTGTATTACCAAGCAGAATTGAGTAACCATCATCATTTATTACCTTGCTGTTATACATCTTAAAAAATATTCATCAAAAGCAGGTACAGAGACTTGATGTTGATGCAGTCAGTACTATCAAAGGAAATAAGTACCTCCATCAACTTTGAAGATCATGCCAAATATCAAATACAAATTATGGTGTCAAATCATCTCAAGAATTTGGCAGCCACATATTCTGCAATAGCCATGCTTGAAGTTAGACCTGGTGACTCAATTCCGAAAAGGTTTACAAGACCAGGCATCCCGTGAGTGTCCTCTCCCTTCATAATTGAGGTTGCAAGAAAGTAACAGTTGTTAATAGTTCACAAACAATGTCAGAAAATCAAACTCCCTTAACAAAAATATATATAAGAAATATAACACAACCACATTGATTAAAGCATTCAAAATTGTAATTCTAAAGAGTAATTAATGGTGCACTTGTTCAGACTCATGTTATAGGGTGAAAATTGAACAATTGTTTAGGGATATTTTAGCCATTTCTGTCCCTCTTTAACATTTGCATTTTGCACATCCGACATGTCAACCAAACCTTTGCTAGGGCAAACAATATCATGTATCAACATCACAATATTCTACTTCAATGAATTTGTAATGACCTTATGTTGCCATAATACACTGTACTATTCCTAGCTCAAGCAGTCTCACAGTACAGAGAGTAACTGGAAACAAGCAAGATGAGGTACTTTTGGCAACCATATCTCGAAAGTAACTGGGCTCCTAAAGATTAGGTACTCTATTCTCTTGGGTGACAAATCATGCTTGAAAATGAAATCATAGCCTAGCAAACACTTTTCTGTGTGTTTCAAAAGATTTTTATGACAACCATAGAATTAATAAGACTTGACAAGGCAGCAAAACACCGCAACTCTTGGCTAAAGTTTCAACTGAGTCTTTTAATGTATCACAGGATAGTCTCTTCTCCAAATTTCCTTCAGATAACATATCATTCAGTCTAAGTTCATAATTTGATTATACAAATATTGCTTGTATCTATCTTCAAGCATCTCCGGTTGATATCATTTTGGGATATAAGAACAACAGGAGACACTGAATTTTCAACCCAATAAATCCTATGCAGAAGTATGCACCACAACAATTTATGTAATTAAATTGACAATTTCTCAGGAGAACCATACAAGAAAATCTTTTAAGAAAGAGAAAAATTATAAGAAACCATGTATACAAAGTTTGAGCTGACAAATTAACAGCTCCACTACGCGCCATAACAATTCTTGCACAACCAAGGATATATGGCTGGTCATTTTTATATACTTAAAATTTAATAGTTGACATATAAGGTAATATGCAAGAAATAACCTGGATCACAAAATCGACAGGAGACTGTCCAGGTCCTGAAAGTTTTGGTCGAATCCCTGAATAACCAGGCTCTAAAGATCCATCTTGTAGGTTTGGGTAGTACTTTCTTATCTCTGGATAAAATCTTTCAGGCACGGTTCACATTTACAGAGTAGTCAAACCTGATATAAAGGCCTTAATGAGTTAAATTTCTACGCAATTGTTATTGAATTATAAGACATGCCAGAGAAAAGAACAGCATTTCACAATAACAGTTTAATCAAATTTATTACATAGTAGAGTATAAGGATTACATCATTGTCTAAATGCATTTCACTTTACTTTGTAAACAGCAGATATTAAATTTTTTATTTGTCTCCAATGCAGCGCCTGTAACTGTAAGTCCATAGTTTATCCAACTGATGGATTTCTTCCTCGAAAAGCTTGAGGTTTGGCAGGGGAGATCAATTAAATGGGGAATAGAATGGATTTTGTTTGTGACAGTGGTTCCGTCGAACCTCAACTCAATTTAGCTTTAATCCAAACTAATACCAAGTCAAGCACGGTGCCAACAAATCTCTAATCCACATCAGTCCAAAGAAAGCTACAAATTAAACAGAGGTGGCCTGCAGAGACAATCATTTCAGCAGACAGGTAAATCAATCAATTGGATACAAATTTAAGTTTCGTCCATAAGTGAACTTATGTCATTCCATCATGCTTGATGATGATACTCTCATCAACTTCAGGCAACTGAATCTTTTTAAACCTTCCAATGTCTGGATTACACTTCAATTTCAGTCCAGAGTCATCCCATCTGGATAACAAAACGGCTATCATGCCTAAGAATTATCATGGGCATCGATGTCATAAAAAATCGATCCCATTCCTCTCCAATTTGCAGCTTGTTTTGATAGTCATACACAAGAGTAAGGCCTTTAACATTACCTATGGGATCTCCATTGCCAACTCAGTGAATTTAGATCTGAAAAGAAGAACTTATACATCCTTAATCCAAGACATTGCCTAGCATGAGTATACAGTGTGAGCACTGAAGTAAATGCCCCTTTCATATTGAAAAGGTGCTTGAAATCACCACTTCTATCATTATCGCGCCTTCTCCAATAGTAACATCTCAGCACAGTTGTATGTAAACTACGTGAGACTCTCTGCATAGGTAACCATGTGCATATGACAGGTGTTTACTGAAGAGGCAGCAGAAATATGTAAGATCTATGTATGAGGACTTGTTAAATAGGTTAAAAACGCAAAAAAACAGAGATGTTAAGAATTTTATGTCATGCTAATGATTCAAATTCAGACTAGAATATTTCTGCAGCCAATTCCCTCCCATACAGCATGTTAACATCACCTACGATGAAGTAGGAACTGCTCATGTATGACCATAACACTCAACCATGCAACAAGCTTCCAATGACAGAGAGAAAGAACAAGAGGCTAAAGGAAAGAGTACTTATTCAAGAAGCTTGAAGTATCGTCTATGCCATCGATCCACTGAACATCTGGGCCAAACTTGACCTGGCCATCCAAATCCAGAGTAACGTGCACTCCAAGACCACCATCCTCGGGTATAGGATATATCAAATGCTGAAAAGGAGCAACTTTAGTATTTGCAAGGGTAAAGTAGCAACCTCGAGCAAAATGTACAGGAGGAATAACACTATTATTTAGACCAACAAATCTCTTTGCAAGGGCAGGGGCACTTAAGCCTGCTGAGTTCACTACAAACTTGGCAATAAGTATGAGCTCTGGCTGCAATGGACACCTCCCATTCCAGTTTGCAAGATCTTTGCTTTCAGATATATAAAGGTGCATACAATTTTCTTCAAGATGGCCACCAATGACTGAGGTATTGTAAGAGAAAGTTGTTCCATGATTTTCAGCTTCCCCCTGGACCCACATCAGGTTGGTATCCCTGTCAATACGCAGTCATAACTTATATAGAAGATGTAGGATAAGGCAAAAGGTCCCTACACTAATTACATAAAAATTCTATTCAGGCATGTAATTAACCAAATTCTAGTCATCCGATTGCTCAAGAAAGATAAATATGCATACCACTAAAGATAGCATTAGGGAATGGCTATCAACAATCCCAGACACAGGAGACAATAAAGCTTTGACACATTGCAATTCAGGTTCCATTTTCATGGCTTCAAAACCCTCCAACATCCTGAGGCCAGGAACCCCATTTTCTGTTCCACGCTTCATCAGATCACTCAACTTTGGAATCTCCAATGGTCTAGTAGCAACGATCAGTTTACCAGTCTGTTTATGAGGGACCTCATGTTCAGAGCAGTACTTGTATAGCAATTCTCTTCCTCTTACACAGAAAACTGCCTGTCAATAGAGGTGTTTCACTTCGGATTGAACCAAAATACAAGTTCCTATTTTTATAGACACATTAATTAACAGAACCAAAATTGGTGCAACCCAAAAAATTAAAAGCAGCAATAGTACCAATCCCCAACATACAACATACAAGTACTTGTCAGCTACAAAAAAATTTCCCATAAATATATAATCATCAATAAAATCTACGTAAAAATAAGTAATGAATTGAAAAACAAAAACCTTTAGGGAATTGAGAGGGTAGTAAATGCCAGCGTGAAAGACTTCACTGTTGCGAGAACTGGTGCCGGTGCCGAAGGTGGGACCTGATTCAATGACAAGAACCTCCTTGCCCTTCAAGGCAAGCTCTCTAGCAATTGCAATTCCCACCACTCCAGCTCCTATCACCACGCATTCCACCTTCTCCTTTGCAACGCTATTGCTGCTGCTGGTTACCATTCTTCTGATACTCGTAACACTGTGTTTCAGCATTTTTCTCATACTTGTAACACTACTTTTCAGCATTTTTATTCCTGGAATTCTACTCAAATGTGCTTCAAGTGTGTGGTTGCACTCCCTTCAGGATGATTCTTCTTTGCAATTTATATTTTGATTGGATTGGATTGGATTGGACTGAACTGTAATTCTATAATCGTTCATTGACCGTGGGTTAATGTACTGGACAAACAGGGGTTATTTGATTAAAAGGATGATTTGCTATGGAGAAAAAATATGTACAATATTTCATTATAACCCCTATATTTAAGTCTAATTTCTAAAAATATTCACCTTCATAAGTTTTTTTCTTTTATAACTAATCATAAAAAAAAGACTAAAATACCTCCATTTTCACGTCTCACACAGAGAATAATATCCTTATTCAAAAGTTACTTTCTCGATTATATTAGTATTATACTTAAAAATTACTATAAATCATCTTCAATATAAAACAACTACTTAAATTAAAAAAATCATGCATAATATATATTCAGACATATAAATCACACCTCAATCAATAATCTTTACTCTTGAAAAATAATAACATCGTCATAATTTAATATCGAAAAATTTAAAAGAAATGTTAGAGAAGTTGAATAAAAATGGTTAACATATAATTTTATGTCTGCTAGAACATTTTAGTCCAAAATCAATTTGCTTGGCTAATCAAGAAAAAAATTATGGCAGTGACTATTTATATAACTTGGACATACCATACACAAGCACATGATAGCATTCACAATTTATTTTTAAAATTATTGAAGAAAAAAGAATTAATTAGAAGAAGACAAGACAAGGCAATGGTGTAAGAATGTTTCAATCCTTTAATTAATTAGAATTTAGTAATTTTTTTTTATCATTTTGATGTTAAGACTAATTCAGCATGCATACTTGTTTTGTATAAAATAATTTCTTTTTTTAAATTTTAGATTTAAGAGCATTTATTTCATGCCTTAGGAAGATAAAAATTATTATGAATAATTGTTATTTGTTATTGGCCTCTTTTACAAATTTATAGTGATACTTTTTTAAAATTATTAATCTTGATCTGATATAAATATTACAAGTTGGACCAACATACCCAATATTTTATTTTTTTAATGATGTACAATTTTTATAATAAATATATTTAAGGTATGGCATAACTTTTCATAAGAATAGTTTTTAATAAAAATTTATTAATTATTTAATTATTATAAATAATTTTTAACAAAAATTACTTCCCTTAAATACTGATTTGTAAGGATATAAAATAAACATATTTAAGATAATTTAATTTTAAAAAAATTAAAAAAAAAATCCCTGCTTTAAAGAGAATATATTCATAGACATAGAGATAGAATACATGTGCACTTTTCTTTTTATCCTGGAGAAAAGTAGAAAAAATTCTACCGCTGTCGGCGGGAAAGAGAATTCAAGAAGCTTGTCTCATCAGAAAATTCTATGCTATGCTGTGACAACGGTAGGGGGTATGCTAAACCAATATACCAATTCAACTGGTTCGAAAGCTGAACAGAATGTACGAATTGACCGATATCTGAACAGACAGCGCTTTCTCAAAAGCTGCATACAACAGTAATCTGAGCAGAATAAAAATGATAAAAGCAAAAATGAAAACGACAGATAACAAAAGTTGATATTCTTTGCTGGATGGAGAGCGAATGTACGAATGAATGAATAGGTGGGTTGTCAGGTTCTAGGAAGGTGGTGTGTTGATGGGAATGAATTTATTATTATTATTGTTCAAGTTCAAAGGAGAAAGTTGTCTGAGAGAGAAGTTAGTAGGAAAGTACAATGGCTGAGAATGATAACACTGAAGTAGCGTTACTGTTACTGGAGAAGAAGAAGAGGAAGAGGAAGTACTATGACAACTGCCCTGGTTGTAAGATTGAGCAGCTTAAACAAACCAGTCCTTATGTTCCTTCAAAGCTTTTCTTCCTTGTTTGGATTATTGTCCTCGGCGCAGGTGCTTCTTCCTCTCCCTCCCCCTCTCCCTCTCCCTCTCCCCTTTTTTATTTTTTTTATTTTAGTCATATTAATATGATCAAACACACAGAGGAGCAAGATTTTGTTTGCTTTATTGGTAGGTTAGGTAGTTCAAGTAATTTACATTTATATGAGCAGACAGACGGACAAATCCATTCTGCTATATTTGATAGTTCATGTAGCAAAACTCTTTAAGATATCTGTTTGTTCCAATGTCTATAAGAGATGTTTGCTCACTACTAGGGTATGAAATCGAAACATTATTTTTAAATGAGTCAATTTCACTAGCTTCTTCTTTTTCTCCTCTATTAGATTCCTTTTTCCTTCAGTTGTTGCATCTTCTTTCACATTTAGAAAATGCATAGACAAGGATATCTGATATGTGGTAATTAGTCCACAGATTCTTTACTGAAACTCTGTGCGAGTAAACGTGGAATCACTTATCCTTGTATGTCTAAAATATTTTATGCAATAAAATTTTTGATGAATGCAATAGTGCTCTGTCTATTTTGCTAGTAGAAACTTTGTACGAGGACATTAAAATTCTGATGAATATGCCAAATTTCATTTTTACATATTTTTTGCTTAAAATTTATGTTTTACAGATTCCTTTTTACCGTTAACAATAATGATGGTTCTTTTTCTGGACATATATTCGTATCATAACAAACAGTATACCTAATTATTTCCTTTTTGGATTAATTTTTGCAGCTTTGCCTATATCATCCCTTTTCCCTTTCCTATATTTCATGGTAAGCATGCTCCTATCATGAAATGATTCAGAGTTACACTTAAATTTATTGATAATTCATTCTTCAAGTTTATTTATGTGTTGGAGTCCTTGCATTTTTACTTTCTGTAGATAAGGGACTTCAATATTGCGAAAAGGGAGGAAGATATTGGCTACTATGCAGGTTATGTGGGTGAGCATATATTCAAATACATGTTACTTGCATTGGTTGTGTACTTGGTAAAGAATTTTGTGAGGGCCTTACTCATTATATACCGTTTCATCCCACTTGAAGGGTCTGCATTTATGTTTGGAAGAGCATTGACTTCTGTCCTCTGGGGCATGATAGCTGACCGATATGGTCGAAAACCTGTGATTATGTTTGGTACAATGGCAGTGTTAGTACACTTTCTTGTATTAATTTCTTTAATTATTGTTTATTGGTTGACTTGTGAAAGAGGAAATAGAATTTTTATTTACTATTCTCATTCCATCTTATGCATTTTAATGAATGATTATCCTAGGATTATTTTCAACACTCTCTTTGGCCTTAGCACAACTTTTTGGATGGCTGTTTCTACAAGGTTTCTTCTTGGAAGTTTGTGCTGTATACTTGGTCCAATGAGGGTATGTCTCTTATTTTGGATATCCAAGTTTTCCTCAAGATTTGGCTTAACTATTGTGTTTGTGTTTGTTTACTGGTTTGTAGAGTGTCTACAAGTCAGCATGTTTAATGATTCTTCTAGTGGAATGATGTTTTGGTGTATAGACATGTCTAGGGAAGATCAAGACGGATGTTCTCAAGTGTGCCAGTTTCTGGAGTTCATGTCAATTGTCATCATGCTATATGATCTGTTATCACACACAAATAGTGGTTTTTCACCTACATGATGTGATTTGGTAGACTAGGGAAGCATTCATAGAAGCTTGAGTGCCATCCATTCTACAGTTGAACATATTGAGTTACCATTTGATTCAAAATCTTAAACTTATAGTATTTTAATCTCTAATATGCCCCCTCACATGCAAGGCATTGGACTAAATAGTGTTTAATCTCCAAGAGAACTTTGTCTACAAGTTTCCAATCCAAGGACTCTTGATCTTCTGTTATTATGGATCTCAGAATTCTCACAGAACAGTTGTATCATCTAGCATCTTTGCCTTTGATTCTAATTTAATCACACTATCTACCTATGCTGTAGTACTCGGCTAATATGGTATAGAGTCTATGTTCATCTTGTATAGATAGGTAATAAACTTTTACAATCCCGAATTTCCTGCAATATGAAATATTTCAATTGTATAAATTTTGGTGACGTGACTAGGCTTATGCTTCAGAAGTTTGCCGCAAAGAGCATCAAGCTTTGGGAATGTCAATTGTAAGAAGATTATGTATTTCTTTTTTTCTTTAAACTTTCATTTATACGTTCTTGAAGTTTGATGTGTATTATTGAATGGATTAAATTTTCATTTTAGATTAGCACATCATGGGGCATTGGTTTAGTCATTGGCCCTGCTCTTGGAGGCTTTCTCGCACAGGTATATATATTTCAATTAATGAAACAAGGTACCAATGAAGTTTGGAAATTATGTAGGAATGAGTATGTTATGAATACAGTACAAATTAAAAAAAGCTAACCTAAGCCGTACTCCTGGCTATTCAAGCTCGATGGAACTTGAGAAGCAAATTTTAATTTCAGTTATAAATAGATTAAGAGAAGTTCAAGCTTGGTTTGAATTGGCTTGTAACGGTATTGAAGCAGTTCAAACTTGAATTAGAACAGCTTCAATAAATTATATCCGAAAACATCATATAATGTAGTTCAGCCTCTGTGTATTTTGCTTTTGTATCTCCAAAACTCTCATCCTGCCCAGTATCTGTCACCAGTCTGCATTAATTGAACAGCACCTTAGGCCTGATTTTTGAAAAGAAGTTTCAGTACATAGAATCCAACCCATACATCCTGTGACTGATCTTAATTGTTTTATTTATTTAATAGTATCTTTCACGAATTTAGTTCATCAATCTGTTGCATTTTGTTGAATTTATACTATATAGCCTGCAGAGAAATATCCCAACATATTTTCTAAAGATTCACTTTTTGGAAGGTAAGCAATAATGTTTCTACTTTATACTTTATTGTTTTTGCCTTCTTGTAACCACTTTATTTTATGCTAAATTTCCAGAACATGAATGATCTTGCAGGTTCCCATACTTCCTGCCCTGCCTTATCATATCAGTCTTCACACTGGCTGTATTTGTCATTTGTTTTTTTCTCCCGGTAATTCAAACTTCTAGCTTGTTTCATTCACATAACAATTCCAATGCAGTTTTTGTTGTTTGCTAAATTTTGCACGTTTTATTTTGAAATTTGCTCTTTTCCTGCTTCAAGCAGATCATGTTTTATAACATGATTCTTCATTCCCTTGGTCTCCACAATCATGGCCATAAGGTGACCCCATTGTACTTTGGGTTTCAGTTTTACATAGATAGCAGCACCATTATTGTGCATAATATTAAGGCCTGTGTATAAAACTGAAGAAAACCCTCATCATTCTCTTTGGCTCTGACTTTTTAAAATTGTAGGACTGTTATTCATAGAAGTTCGAATGCACCAAAGCTGAACATATCAGTTGGAGAAGTCATCTAAAACATAATTATCTAGCATCAACAATGTGTAACTTGTATCGTTCATGCTTAAACTCTAGATTAGAAGGTTCTTACATGGTTATAACTAACAATGTCACACTTCACTCTTAATGTAGGATGGCTTTCAAATGATACCCACACTAGTAAAATATCCATGCATGAACTTCGAACATGGATATTTAACTTTTCTCACTGCATCATATTGATGTTTTTCATTGGTCAAACAGCGGATGATTTACCCCTAGAAATGTAAATACTACAACAGTTTCAATTATGTTTTTCCTATGGGCTATAGTATTTAGTGTGTTTTATAGCATGAGTCTTTCATTTAGTTGTGAGTGTGAAGTATTCAGAACTTTTTGGATTTTGCAACAAATTTAGTTTTAGCATGTGCCCATTTTCTTGAAACTGAGAATTTCACTGTCATATTGATTTTTTAATGGCATCACTGAACTCAATAAACCTCAACTTTGCTTTTGTTCTTTTTCCTTATATTTTTCTAACGGCCTGCAGATAGTTATCCTCTATTTTTCATGTATGGGCTATCAGTTAAATTGTTAATTTTGCTATTATGGACGAAAAGCCCAAGTGACCATATAAGTTGTGTGTGAAACTTCACACCTTTGTAGGAGACGCTCCATTTTCATAAGGGATATGACGAAGAATCTGATGACTCATATGATGCCCAAGAGGTCAACTTGAACAAGTCCACCCTCAATGAAAAGATGGAAATACCTGAGGAAAGATGTTCGGCTTCTCAACAAAGCCTTTTAAAAAATTGGCCACTAATGTCATCTATTATTGTATATTGTGTTTTCCAGCTTCATGATATGGCCTATGCAGAGGTAATTTCACTTTTAACATTTCTATTGTTTGTAAAAGTTTATTTATGTGACAAGAACCTTGAAGTTTTTGTGAGGTTTTTCAGCAAGGCTCTGTGATAATAAGTTTCAGTAGCTTCATACAATTATATATGAAATATATGTGTACGTATGTGTCTGTCCTTTTTGTTCTATTCTAATCATTTAACTCCACTAGCTCATGGTACAAAAAGAGCTTCAATTCTCTTGTTAATTGTCTATAATCTGTCATTTAGGGTCTGAAATCGGGAGAAATGTTTGTTGATATCAGAATAGTATGTTATGATCAATAGACATGCCTTGGACTGTGTAGAAATGCTCTGTAACAGTACCTTGCAGTTCAAGGGTACTGTATTTAATGGCTAATAGAATTTGTGAGTTTTTCTGACTATGTATTCTTACATGTAGGTCTTTTTTCCAAGTAACTTAAAATTTTAATATGGCATTATGTTTCTTGGGACAGAAAATTGGCAAGGAGGAGAAAATTTTACTTATGTTATATTTGGTTTTAAGAAGAGAAAATATTTAAATTGGTCTAAAATGTTGTTGTTGGTTCTAGGATTAAGTTGACTCCATCATTTAGGTCACATTCTTATTTGGACTGGCATTTGTCATTCGTAAAGGAAGGAAGTTCTTTTTCCTTTTCATTTCTTTTCTTTTCTTTATGTTGTTTATTAGTTGCACTCTTTAGACTATTTTAGCTTCTTGACACTATCAATTTTTGCCTTCAGATTTTCTCAGTTGTGGGCTGTCAGTCCTAGGAAGAATGGGGGACTGAGCTACTCTACTGCAGATGTTGGTGAAGTTCTTGCAGTTTCGGGTATATGTATAGATAGTCTGGACATCACGTCACTTTTTAAAAATTTGCTTTATGAATCTAATTTTTATTGTTTCTTGTAAAGCAAAAGGTATATATGTGAATAGTATTTTCTACATGTTATATCAGTGCTTAAATGAGAAACTTCTCTCTCCCTTTTTTAGATTTGTTTTTCTGCTATAATGTTTTCTCCAATTAGGAATTGAATCTGTCATTTTTGCCTTCACAGTTAAGTTAGTCGAGCACAGCAGCTACAAACATATTTTGAATACTTAAAATCCTTCTCCAGTGTTGCATCCTTTTCTTTTCTTTTCTTCCTCGCTTATTTTATTGAATTATAACACAATAAACTCCACTTGGCTTCAGATCCATATGTATACTTGTGTTCAAATTAATCTCATAATTCACTAATCAGGAGAATGAACCACTAACATTTTCTTTCTCTTGTTTTGCAAACTACCAGGCTTTGGACTACTAGTCTTTCAGTTATTTTTATACCCACTCGTGGAAAGGAAATTGGGGCCTGTCACTGTATCTCGCGTTGGAGCAGTATGCCTATTAGCACATCTATCACAAATTAATATTGTTTTCTTTTTGTTTGGTTACGAGTTTTGCCTTAACTTTTCATCTGTTTCATATGAAGGTCTTATCCATTCCGCTGCTTTCTAGTTACCCCTTTATAGCCATGCTAACCGGTATTGCCCTCACATTATCGGTCAACTGCGCATCTGTTCTGAAGAATGTGCTCTGTGTAAGTGCTTATTTGAACATATAATTTTCTTTCTCTTTTTTATTTTCCCTATGTTTCTTTTGAAAAAAATTTCAATCATATATGGACTATGATATTCAGATGACTTGTTGGACTAGGATATTTTGTAAGTTTCAAAAGATTGAGTATATATGTTTGATGAATATCATTGTTAAAGTGTTAGTGATATGAAATGGACAATAAAGATGTGTTAATATTTATGGTAGAATTAACTCGTCTGTGTCAAAGAATATATTTGTGATTGGTGTTGAGATATTTATCAAAATATATTTTTGAGAAGCAACTTCTTTCTTCCTTATCAAAATTTGTTGTGGAAGGGTGTGATTTTGCTAAAAGTGATTTGTAAATATTTTATCAAGCACTTGAAGTGAATTTAGCTCAAAAATAATTTTCAGCATCACATAATATCTCCCCAATGTGGGCCTTGGCTAAGGTTTGATTTTTGATTTGTTTTTAATTAGTTTAATGATTTCTTTCCAAATCCCTAATCCTTCAGTAATCATTTCTATAAATTATTTTATAGCCTTTACGAGGAAGATTGAGATATGAACAATTATTTTGTTTGAGACTTGATGTTGAGTTTCTGATGCCTTTCGTAGGTAGATTTGAGGTAGTCTTGTGCAGGCATTGAGATATATGGTTGTTTTTCAAAAGATAGATTTGACCTTATTCTCTTGTTATCTATTAACATATTCAGGTGTCAATCACGACTGGGCTGTTCCTTATGCAGAATAGAGCTGTGGTAACCTTATTTTTATCACTCCTGTGCATTCTTCCTTTTATAGTTGTAGGCTTTAAGCAACTTATTGTATATTAGGTGCTGTTTCATACCAACTGCTCCATTTGTGCTTATTTTCAGCCGCAACACCAAAGAGGAGCTGCGAATGGCATTTCTATGTCTGCAATGTCCCTATTTAAAGCAATTGGTCCAGCTGCAGGAGGTTCAATGTAAGTTTCCTCTTGATCCAATTAGTTGTTATCTTACTTGTGATGGTATAAGGGGCACAAATAGGTGCTGCTTGGTAGTTTCATGTTTTTCTAGAAAGCTGCATTGTAAACAATGTTTATGTAGCCAAAACATCAAACCTAATGATTAGAAATTTATGTTTTATTGCCTTCTCAAAATTATGAAACCATAAAATTAAAGTAGTATAAATTTGCAATTTTTCTGCAAAGTTTTGTGGATGGAATTTGAATGTAAAATTTGACCTTACCTCATAACATATTTCACCATTTTTTATCAAGATTAGGTGGCAATTGAAGATTATAGCTGATCATGGAAGTGTAAGTAGTTTTCCCTACAAAATTGGAATATATCTAAGTTTAACACTTTTGTACATAGATGCCTGGAATGACAGAAGAGAGTAAGCACTTTACTACTAAGCGACTAGGGGATGGCTTAAGTGCTTCCTATTTTTAAATTTCAATATAATAAAAAAAATGGAAGGTTGTTTATAATGGAAAAAACTACATGGCATAGAGCACATCAATGGAAACAAAACAAGAACATGTTTCAGTGTTTTCACTTCTGGAGGGAATGAGACATAAAGGGGAAGGGGTAAGCCCTCTGCTCATGAAACAAGAAAACATGTTACAATCCAATGTGTAGTTGCCATTTTAACCTCAACTGTTAGTCTCTCTCCCTGGTAACCCAATCCCCTTTATAGAGCCACTGTTTAGTGTTTAACAGTTAGGTAAAGCTTGTCTGAGTTGTTTGGGTTTATACTCCTCAGGGTATCTTGCATCATAAGATCAAGGATTAATTGATTAGATGCACTCGGCAAAACTGTTCGACATTTAGTTGAGGAAAGTTAAAGAGTGGCTCAACAAGAAGACTGAGCTGATAAGATGGGCCATTTCAAGAAAATTGGATTTCAAATAGCAATATCCTCGATCCTAGTGATCTCAATTGTATCTTTTTCTCATTCTTTTTTGGATGGAAGTGTGCACTCCATGATTAATTTGCCAGTGCACCAACCAAGGCCATCCTTCCATTTTGAGTTGTTATTTGAAACAAATTAAATGCATTTGCCATCAAGGTCTACCAATATCTGACTATTTGGAAACATATCAAAGCTTAATATATTATTTGCTAACTATCCTTTGGCATCAACATAATTTTTTGTAAGAGGTCATATATGGTGATGATATTAGAATTATGAATTAATGCTTCATTCTCATATGTATGTGCATCTCATTATTTATTGTTGTAGTGGTAGGCTAAAGTTAGAACTTGTTGAAGCAAGATTTCCTTCTTTAGATTTTCATTACTCTCTGTATATGCAGCTTTTCTTGGGCACAAAGGCGTCAGAATGCCGTTTTTCTTCCAGGTATGGAGCATAGAGTATATCATTTTGATTCTTCATTTGTTAGATTCCATTGCATGTCTTTCAACAGAATAAACTCTATATTTTGCATAACCCTTTCATATTCTATGTTTCGGTCAAATTGTTAAGATATTATCACAACATGATCTAATGTTCACATGTGGTTGTGAATTAACCACCCAGCCCTGCCTTGAAAGTGATTTTCAGGTTATGAGTAATTTTGAACATTCCTTTTGTGGAAGAAGACCCGGTGACCACATTTATGTCTAATCTTTATGTAGAGTTGTTTCAAAATCATCATCATCATCATCATCATCATCATCATCGGCATTATGTTGTGTTTATTATGTAACTAGTGTTTCAATTTATGCTCAATGGGAAGTTTGAGTTGATGATGTGATGAAATGAATGCAGGCAATGAAATGGTTTTCTTCATCTTGAACATGGTTGAGATGGTTGGACTGCTGATGACCTTCAAGCCCTTTTTAGCTCTACCAGATGACAATGTGTTATAGCTCCATTGATTGCTGTAATAAATTGGGAATTTTTCTAAAATAACCACTTTTCATAAATGACTACTATTCAAAATCATATTAAAAAATGACCAATTCAATATTTTTTTGGACAAAAATATGTTCAGTGATCAATTTTAACAAAAACATATACAATGTTATTACATTAATTCAAAAATAACTTTCAAATTTTTATATTGATGTTACAGTTCGAGTTGCTACAATAATGTTATAGTACTTTTGAATTGCTATAGTACTGTAACTTTAGATTTTGTAACGTTTCAAGTTCAATGGTATTGTAACATTAATGTAAAAACTAGAAAGTCACTTATGTGTGTTTTTGTTAAAATTGGTTATAGGAGTATCTTTATCCAAAAAATATTAAGTTAGTAGTTCTTTAATAAGATTTTAAATAGTGATTAAATTTGAATTTTAGATGTAAAATGAGGTCATAATGGAATGAATTTTTGGTAGCAAATTGTGTTTCAAAAGGGAGAGTTGTTAGTTGATCATTTCATTTAGGGAATTAATCGAAAACGATCACGTTTTCTTTTCTAAAATCAGAAATAATTACGCTAATAAATTGTAATCAATTATGATCACATTTGAAATTATTGGACCACATTATCCTTTACTTATTTAAAATAAATTTTACGAGCACAATTCCAATTCCAATTCACTTATAAGTTTCATTACACTCGTGAGTTTTTCCTCCAATCGACAGGCTACAGAGGTATGTTTCTAAAATTTTTCATTCGATTCGTGAATCAATAAAAGCAGAGAGGAGTAATCCAGTCCCGTCATCCATCTAGGGGGGCGGAATCCGGCTTTGTCGTCGTCCAAGGGGTGCACATCATGCGCGCCCTGTGGACAGACAACGGGGCCGGAATCCTGCCCCGTGGACAGACGACGAGGTCGGATTCCGCCCCTTCGTCTGTCTTGATGGGGGGCCGCCCCCGTTCCCATAGAAACACGGCCGCCCCCTTCTATGTTTGGCTGAGAGGGGCCGCTGCTCGCCTTAATTTTGCGCTGGAGAGGGGCTTCAGCCCCCGTGTTTGTAAAAAAAGAAAAGGGGCCACTACCCCCCTTAATTTTGGGCTAGGAGGGGGCTTCAGCCCTAGTGTTTATAAAAAAAGAGGGGGGCCACTACCCCCTCGTGAGTGCAGCTGCATGCTGCACTCGCAAGGGGGGCAATGACCCCATTTTTTTTTTTTAACAAACACAGGGGCTTGAAGGGCATATTTTTTTTGTTGGAGAGGGGCCTCTGCCCTCCTCATGAGTATAGTTTGCTGCACTCACAAGGGGTGCAGAATTCCCCCCTTCCAGCACAAAAAATGAGGCCCTGTCTGTAAATGAAAGGGGTAGCAAATGCCCTACTCAGTTAGTACAAAAGGACCTGTTGTTTTTGGTCGAATGAGCTATTCAAACCCTTCGTCAATGGACAATTTAGTTGTAGGTAGGAGATGGGTTGATAGCCTCTGCATTTACTTATTTTTGTTATTTGTTTTATTGCAGAAAATAATGGTAGAGTTAAGGGTGTTTGAGACTCAGTCTAGAAGAACATTTTGAAGCTAAGTGCGTATCCATTGTTACAATTGAGTAATTTAGAGATTATATGTGATAAATTAACTATTAGACAACGTTTATTATTTAGACAGACATGTTTTGGTCATTTTTAGACATATCTTCTAGTTTAAAGCAAGAGATGTGGTTTAAGATTGGATACATGTGAACTAGGTTTTTAGCTATGGAGTTTGGATTGATAACAAGGTTGAATTTTGGGTCATTTTCAGGATGTTGAAGTGAAGAGTACTTCGGCTAAGAGACATGTATTTTGGTGGAGAAAATACTCACACGGTAGATACTGTTTATCAAGTTTACTCAGATTTGGATTTGACGAGAATCAATGATATGGATGCAGTAAAATTGTCACTGTACTTCTTATTAGAGCGTATTCTTATCGGCAGGGGTTCAAGATATCCGATAGACACATAGGATACTACAAATTCTTGATGACTTGGATGAGTTTAATCGATATCCGTGGGGTTCTGTTGTTTGGTGGTATATGTATCATTTACTGAGTCGGGTATTAGCAGGTGCTTGCCACGCGCTTCAAAGTTATGGACATCATGGCTAAGGCTAAAGAAAAAAAACGTGTCAATAAATACAATGTTGAAAGATTTCCTATGACATTTCAAGTACGAAGTAACACTTTGAAGTTGTTGAGTATAATTTTTTTTTTTATCTTTTATTACAATAAATTCATGTGATTCGCTAACAAGTGTGGATTTATGAAGCCGTGTTGTCAACCGGATCTGTGTTTGGCCGACGTCTGAATAATCGCTTGCCACGGATGTTATGATGGCAATCTCAGGCGAAAAATGTCAGATTTAAAACATTGGATGACATGATTTTCAAAGCGCAGATGGTAAATAGATTTTAAAAATCGTATTTTCAATCAAATGGTATTGTTTTATTTTTGTATTGTGTAACTTATACATAATTTTGTCTTTCTTTCTTACACAGCAACCTCCGGTAATACTATTTTTAACTCCTACTGAGGATGAATTGATGTTACCTTATGCGCAACATCTTTTTGATAATGTTGGGCCTCTAGAGGGTCAGTACGGAGGTCACGTGCCTATGGATATCTCAAGCAAACATGATTCACTGCAAACTCCTCCTACATCACCAACTGCACATAACACGCCGATAACTCCGAAAAAGCCTCAGAAAGTATAGGAATACAGTGACGTGGTTTTTACTATATTTCCTAGCAGAAATGACGTATCTCTCACGTAAAATTTTTTATCATTGCGATTTATTTATTTTTAGGGAAAATAGCCGTCCCGCAGCAAGCAAAAGCATATCCCACCCGAGGTACAGGCCCCTAAGGTTAATACATCCACTCTAACGTCCCTTATAACTGTCATTTCACACAATATTGAAGAATTGCGCAATTAATTTGAAGAACATCGAGATAGTCAGGAAAGGGACTAGTCGAAACCATGATGAAGTTTTGCGGTAGCAACACATTGAAGCTTTGCGCCATCATATTGAAGCATTCTCAAACTTTGTGGATAAGTTCTGGGAACTTTTTCGATCGGACCCAAAACAAGTAGAGAAGGGTGCAATTCTTGTCTTTTTACAACTTTATGCCAGTTTAAGTTACTTTTGTGTTCCTAGGACATTGTTATTGAATAATGGTTTTGAATAATAGTTTTATTACATTGTAGGACACTACTGTTGGCTACCAGGGTGAAGCAAGTGTTAAAGTCTTTTCCATCCCACCTCCTTTGGATTCGCAAAGTCGCTTCGGTCGAACGTACAAGAGGGGGCGTGCATTACGAAGTCCGTATATTAATCCATTTGGTACACTAACTGCGAGGGCGCAAGCACAACACAAGATCGGATATGAGTTCCAACCTCGTGCTCCTGTCCCCAATGAGATGTACTCTTACCTCCAACTAGTGGTTAGCTACTCCGCGAGCATCGATCGAGGGGGAGACTATGACAATCACCCCCTCGTGGATTAAGGTTATTCTTACACTAGGCAGCTGGCTAGATGACGGAGTAAGTCTTTGTCAATTTCTTACTTTTTTCCCTGTGCACTTAACAATAAATGACCTAAAAATGAGCAAATATTTTGGTGTAAGCATATCACTAAGTACATGGACTTGTTAACTCATCGACAAATGATGCTTAGAAGCATAGTAACACAACATTGGACTTGTCACATCACCACATTTATATGTTAATACCCTATATGTACAATTCATTTATGTTTGCATGTAGTTGTATTTAGTTTGTATGGATACTAAGTTGTAATTGTTATGCTATTATAGATGACGCTGCGGGTGGCGTGGAATGGTTACCAGATGAGGGAGCTTGATCTAGGACAATTCTATCCCAACACTGACTTAGAGGGTTACGTCTTGGGGAGGAGGGGTTCACTTGCAGAGGGATTGGAGATTTCTTGATAACGTATACATCCCCTGTCAACGTGCTAGATGATCACTGGGTAGTATGTGCTAGTTGATTTAAGATTCAGGCAGATCACGGTGTATGACTCGGCACCAAGAGTACATGGAGATGATGAGATGGCAGAATTGATGGCGTCATTATGTGTCCTGTTTCCGTACATGCTTCAGTATTCAGGTTTCTACAAGTATCGAATGGATGTTCCCACGGACCTTTCTCTGTTCACATACATTCGTCCAGTTCATGGTATTCCTCATTAGGCTCCAGGTTCAGTCGATTGTGGAATTTTCTTGTGTATATTTATACATTACTTGTCATTAGGTCGTGTATTTAATTTTGACCTTGAGGATGGACCCTCAATGAGGCTTACAGTTATCTGTAGATCTGTGGAGGGGTCAATTATCATAAAATCATTGTATGGATACTGCTTTTTTTTCTAACTAATCCATATTTACTATTATAATTGCACATTACAAATTATTCTTTACTGTCGTTATACAATACAAACATGTGAGTTACAGTTGAGAAATCATAAAAATACAATAGCATAACAACATATAACAAATAACCATTAGATACAGACCATTTTTAACATGTCATATAATATATCAAAGCAAAACAAACTTGTCTAATATCAACAAAGTTAATTTATGGTCATTATATATGAACTGAACTGTAAATATTGAACAAGTTCAAGTTTAATAAATTTACAATCCTCATATGAAAAAAAAAACTAAAATCTTATTCATGGAGCGGAATAGGGTTCTTTCACTGTGGCACGGTTGTGACCTAATGGCCGAACACCTTCTGGGGATGATATCTTCTCCTTGTGATGGAATGCATTGCTTTCGTGGTCGACTTGCTAGAATACATTGTCGCGGCGGTTTGACGTTTCTTTCACATAACTCTGATAGAATGCTCCAATCGCTCTCATCGCCAACTAGGTTGATAGCCTCTGTATACGCATGCACGAGCGCATCAGTGCTATAAAAAGGTGATGAAATTAAGTTCACGGACAGGCGAACATGTCTGCATGCTGCAAAAGCGTGAGCACATGGTAATTGTGAAATTTCAAACCGTTTGCAAGAGCATTTCTTCTCCCTAAGATCCATTACATCTACCTTTTCTCGATCATTAACCTGGAACTTGAATCGCGTAATAGGATCGACACTCATTGTCCTCGAAAACTCTATTTGCTCATCAACTTCACCCTGCGCCTATGCAGCGAAATATCCTTCTTGAGCAGCAGCTAACTCTCGACCCTCATAGAACCATATTTGAACAACAGACTTAATAGATTCAACCAACGGTACAATTGGGAGAGCCGTGCATGTCTCAACAAGGAATTCATACTCTTGGCAATATTAGTAGTCAACAAATTGTACCGCCGTGCCGAAAAATGTGATCTAGCCTATTTTTGAACACCAACCTCATTTTCTAAGTATGCAGTAGCGGCATGATGCATCCACCTCATACTGCTTATGAATTCATTGAACTCATTAATTCGATATACCTCAGCAGCGTGCCAGTACGCTGCCATAAAAGTTTCAATCCTTTGTTGTCGCATCTTGTATTTTGCTTTAATATTCTCATATATGCGATAAGCACAAAGTTCATGCACAGCAGTTGGAAAAACTGTGAAAATTCCTTTCTCAATGGAAGTATGCCAATCAGAGATGAAAACCAAGTCCTCCATCGGCCCAATTGCATCCCTTAACTTCCCAAAAAACCACTCCCACGATGCATAATTCTCCGAATCCATAATTTCAAAGGCAACGGGATATATTTTATTATTTCCATTCACAGCGACTGCAACAAATAATGTCCCACGATACTTTCTCTTTAAAAAAGTACCATCTACTGCTATAACTGGTCGAACAGTATTGCGAAACCCCCGAATACATAGACCTAGTGCCATAAAGAAGTATAATAAATGTCCATTAGAATCGGTTTCTATCGCGGTAACAGTACCCGGGTTTTTTTCTGCAAGCACATGACAATACAAAACTAGTCCCTTGTACGATTCACTCGGATCTCTACAAAGAAGCTTCAACGCTTCTTCCTTACTTCACCAAGTCTTGGAATATGAGAGACGAATTCCGTAACAGTTATAAATATAATCACGAATATTCCGTGGGGTTTAAATCCTACTAGTATATTTGAACTTGTCCTTGATAATTTAGTTGATGAGACGAGTTGTTGCTTGACGATGTCCATCCTGTAACTCCTCATTTTGACACGTGTGTCTAGTGTCCATGCGAGTAACTCGAAAATACGCATCATTGTCGTTCCTAATTGCCTGAACTCGCCATTTACAACCCTTCATAATGCATTTTGCTTCAAATCTTGTTCTAGTTGACTTATAAACTCTGAACTGAAAGTGATTATTCAATGCCATTAACCCTAGTTTGTTCTCTAATTCTTATTTTGTACTAAATATATGCCCCACATACACTTCAGGCGCTTGACGGTTACTTGATGACGGCATCACTGACAACTGTTGAATCCGATGGAATTAGAGGCAAAAAACGAATGTATTGGTTTGATGATGATAGGGCTCTTACTGAGCTACTTCTATACACTGGACTAGGGACAAGTATTTGGTAGTTCAGTTTCTTCTTCATCAGAAACATTTCTGAATTCTCTTTCAACACTAAAATATGTGCCAACAAAGTCCAGTTCACAACTATTATACACTGATAGTTGTACAACATTGTGTTCGGGACTGAGAAATACCTCCTTCCATGGTGGTCCTATCATCTTCGTAAACATGAAGTCCATGCTCCCAAATAGAAGACTCTAGGTGCTGCTGCAATGGAGGTTGCTCTGTATTTTGCACTAATCCACCCCCAACAAGGTCTGATGTGTTTTCACTAGTGTACTGAATTTGTCCAATGTTCTGAAATTATGTTGCCATAGGGGGGATTGGATTACTGCCTTTAGAAGACCTAAAGGGAGGTATCGTTTCTCCATCTTCACGTACATGATTGTCATTTTCTAGCCTTACATCTTCTTCAACTTCTCCAACTCGCTCTATAGTCAAATATAGTGTACAATATGACCTCATGCTAGATAAATAATCTAAACTGTTAGAGTTCATAAATGCTTTGAAGGTGATTTTATTATTAATATTTGCAGCAACTGGAGGCACTCCCCACTGTTATACACTGTCAATAAAAACAGCCTTTGCTCTAATTTTCCACTCCTTAGAATTGATTTCATGTGCTCTATAAACAATTTTCATAAACTCATCGTATGAAATATCTTTATTCACACATAATGGCATACTCTCTCCACCGATATATATATCCCCACGTTCCACACTCTGTTGCCATGATCTACAAAATCGAGTATTAATCGTTAAGTTTGCACTCATTCAGCCCTGTATAAAAACAAAAAATTAGCGTTAGTTGTGAATAAAAAATAAAATAAATATTAAATTTTTTCAAATGAAAAATTGCTTTGCTTTTAGACTACTGCCTCGCTCGTGAGTACAGTCACGAGAACTGTCTACTCGTGAGTGCGTTCACTAGCAGGTCACTGGTATTTTGCCTCGGTAGCGCAGGTAGTGGAACTCACGAGTTGGGGGAATTTTCCTCAACTCGTGAGTGCTCACCCCCCCCCCACCCCAAACGGGAGAGTTTTGCCCCCGTTCGTGCACTCATACGCAAAACTTGATCATTTTTCGACTTCATTCTACCTTCCGTTACATGTAATTTTAACCTTCGCTAAACTTACTTTTCTACAATGATAATGGTCGAAAAGATGAAGACGTGGGAATATTGCTAGAAAGGAGGAGATGATGAATGCAAACTAGAAGTACACCCCAAAAACGTCGTTGAAATGGCTTTATAATTATAAGGGTAATGTGGTCCAATAATTTTAAATGTGATCATATTTGATTATAATTTATTAGCATAGTTATTTTTTATTTTAGGAAAGAAAACGTGGTCGTTTTCGATTAATTCCCTTTCATTTATACTCAAATAATGTTAATAGATTCTTAAGACTTCAAAAGTTTAGATAATGTAATCACATAAATTATATAGATTACTTTTATTTTAAGATTGATTCTATTTTTTTTTTCAAATACTAAACGAAAAAAGATTATATATCACTAAAATTAATTTTATAATAATTTATTAGAGTTTTAACACATACCTCCCTTGAAATTTGAGACTTTAACACTTAGATGGAAGATTTGAGAAAATGTACAATTACTTCCCCTAGAATATTAGTTGACCATCTATTTTTTATTTAAATGACTATAATACATTTATTTGCTTTACAGTAAAATTTAAGAAATTCAATTTTAATCTATTTAATGTTTGAAATTATTAAAATAACTTAAAATTTAATTAACAATAATTTCAACTGATATTTATTTAAAATTAAAATTTTAATTAATGATAATTTAATTTGATAATTTTAGTTTATATTTATTTAATATTTATTCAAATTAAGAATTTAATTAATAACAATTTAATTAACTTTTATTCATGTGTCATATTTATCCAAATCTCAAATTTTAATATGCAAAGTAGTTACTTTTCTTACTCATTTTTTTTTTGCAAATTCTATGATATTAACCATATTTCTTTTAATTTTTTACTAAACAACCCATAACTGTATCAACTTAACTATTCCTATAAAAATTCTTTAATATAAGATTTATGTCATACATATTCACACAAAATTCACGGTTCAACATCAATCATATAATTTGTAAAATAAATTTAGGTTTTCGGGTTTACACAAAAACTTCAATAAAACTAATCAACGATAGAAATTTGGAAAAAATATCAATATGATTAAATTACTAATTTTAAATAAATATAAATCAAAATTATCATTAATTAAAATTTTAATTATTTTAATTTTTAAATAGTAAATAAATTAAAATTGAATTTCTTAAATTTTATTTTAAAGTAAATAAGGGTATTATAATCATTTAAGTAAAAATGGACGGTTAACTAATGATCCAGGGGAGGTAAGTGTGCATAGCTTCAAATCTTCTATCTAAATGTTAAAATCTCAAACGTCATGGGAAGGTATGCGTTAAAACCCCATAATTTATTATTTATTTTTATATATCTTTCTTTTATTTTTAACATTGATTCTAGATATCTTTTTGTGCTACCTTAAGAAAATTTTATATTGGCAAAGTATGAGAGAGATGTTGGGTATATATGTAATAGTCCAATTCACTAGAGAAATTTTCTGCTTTGGGCACACAGTCAGTCACAGTTTTATTTTCAGATTTTTTAATCTAAAATACATTTATTGGGGGTTGGAGCATACTAACTTATATACCTAATATCCTCCCGTATTTTATCTGTAGGATTTTCCTATAGTGTCACGTACACTCTCTTATTGACTTAGCATCCTCACTGAGATTTGCTAGCCACAACCCCAGTAGACGTGTTTTGGTGAAAAGTTCGAAAATAAAATTGTGACGAGCTGTGTGCCCAGAGCAAACAATATCTTTGGTAGGTTGGATTGTTACAATTGATATCAGAAGTCACTCTACGTGTTTTCTTGAGTAATGATGGAGTAAACCTCAGCGAGAATGTTGAGTCCCTAAGGGCGGTATATGTAACACCTTAAGCAAATCTCAGATCAACAAAGCACGGGACCCCTAATAAACATATTTTGGGTTAAAAAGCCTAAAAACAAAATCGCGATGAGCTGTGTGTCCAAAGTACTCAATATCTCTAGTAAGCTAAATTCTTACATTTAGTCCTATTAGAGCCATTCCGCTTGTCCTCTTGAACAATAGTGGGGCAAACTTTAGCTAGGATGCTAAGTCCTTTAAAGAGGGGGTGTATGTGACACCTTTGAGCGATGGTGCTAGCCCAACCCCTGTAAATGTATTTTAGATTAAAAAATCTGAAAACAAAACCATGACAGGCCGTGTGCCCAAAGCAGATATATCTTTAGTGGGCTGGACTGTTATAGTTGGTATCAGAGTTATTTTACGTATCCTCTTGAGCGATGGTAGGGTAAACCTCAGTGAGGATGTTGAGTCTCGAAGGGGGGTCAGTGGAGGATGGGGGGTATATGCGACACCCTAGGTAAATCTCATATCGGCAAAGTGCAGGAACCCCTAATAGACGTATTTTAGGTTGAAAAGCCCTGAAAACAAAATTGTGATGGATTGTGTGCCTAAAGTGTTTAATATTTATAGTGGGTTAAACTACTATAATTAGTATTAGAGCTATTTCGTGTGTCCTCTTGAGCGATGATGCGGCAAACCTTAGTAAGGACGCTAAGTCTCTAACTAGAGAGTGTATGTGACACATTTGAATGTTGGTGGGACAAACCTTAGTAAACACACTGAATTCTTAAAGGAGATGTATGTGACACTTTAGGTAAATCCTACTGCCAAAAAAGTACGGAAAAAATATTGGGTGTATAGGTCAATAAGCTACAACTTCAGTAGACTCATTTTTGAGTTAAAAGGTTCGAAAATAAAACCCTAACAATTTTATGTATCTATAGCAGACAATTTCTCTAATGGAGTGAGTTGTTACACTTTTCACGATAATAAATAGAAAACAAGATTTATGTATAATCACAATTAATTTTATATATTTTGCAAATAAAATAAATATTTTTTTCATTCTTATTTTTTATGTAAATTATTTTTAACTCACATAATCAATATTACTATTTTTTAATTCTTATTTTCTAAATTTACAAGAATTTTTGTAATAATATATAACCTTTTTTTATGAAATCTGAATTAATTTGAATTATTTTTTTTGCTTTTGAAAGGAAAAAGGTAAATCCTTAATATTGCGTAATTTAGTATATCAAATGAAATATTTTATTATTAAATAAATAATTGATATAAATAACGATTTAAAAATAAATATGATATAATTTATTCACAATTTTTTAATTCTGGAATTCATACTATAAAACCGTTCCAAAATACGGCCACGTCACCATTGCCCAGTTTCTTCTTGCTTCAGCGCCTTCACAGTTACCATCCTTTGCACTACAGTGTTACGCAAAACCCTAAAAAAAGCAAAAAACTTACAGCCGAGGAAGAAACTGGTAGAATGAGTAAACCCTAAAATCGACAGCAAAATGTTGATGTCTAAGAGTTCGAAGATGCTCCAATTCATAAATTACCAGATACGCGTTACGATCCATGACGGTCGCCAGCTTATCGAAAAATTCATGGCCTTCGACCGCCACGTGAACCTTGTACTCGGCGATTGTGAAGAGTTCCGAAAGCTTCCACCAGCTAAAGGTAAGAGGAACAAAACCAACGAGGAGCGCGAGGATCAGCCTCACTCTCGGACTTGTTCTTCTCCAGGGAGAGAAAGTCATTTCCATGACTGTTGAAGGTCCTCCTCCTCCTGAAGAGTAACGTGCTAAGACCGTGTTTGCCTGTGCCGTTGCTGGCCCTGGCATTGGCCACACTGTTGGTCGCGGTGTCCCTTTTGCTATTTTTGTTCAAGCTCAGCCTGGCCTTGCTGGATCGGTTCGAGGTGTTGGTGGGCTGACACCTGGTATGATGCATCCCCAAATGTCGCGGTCGGTGGTTTCGCAGCTCTCTGCACCCCCAATGACTTACCTTGCCACTTCGGGTAGGCCACCGGTAATTCGACCGCCTGGTCAGATACCACCTGCAGTTTACGCAGGGTAGGTTTTGCCGATGGCGCGGGGGTCTACCCCCATAGATGTCGCCCCCGTCTTTTGGAGTGAGGCCACTTAACAGTTCCCTATGCCACCTCAGCAGTTTGGGAAGAGACTTATGGTCCTACCGCCACTAGGGTCGATGATAAGAGGACCTCCGTCTGGGCCGCCGAGGCCAGGAATGCCCAATGCCCCACCTTCTTGTCCTGGGATGCCGCCTCCGCCAGGGGCTCCTATTTTTTTGGTCGGGTATGCCACCTCCTACACCTAATGCTCAGCAGCAGCAGCAGCAGCAGCAGAATCAGCAGCAACTAGAATCAGCAGCAACAATGAGGGGTATGGATCAATTTCATATTTCAATAATATTGCATTCTTCAGTTGAATAATTTTATTATCTTTGCACATTTATAGTTAATTTGCTGGAAAGCTTGTCTATATTCTACTATGTTGATGTATTTATGTGCTGCTATTTTGTTGAGATTATGGGTTCTTATCTATGTGACCAAAAAATGCCTTTTCGTGAAATGTGAAATATTAGTTCTTGTAAGATCATTTATTTACTATTATCAGCTTCAAGATTACAGCCTTGGTTCATTGGATATAACACCTAAGGTGTAATGCCTAAGCTACATTTTTTTTCTTCATTCTGTTTTACATGTTTTGACAAACGATTTCACCACAACTAGACCATGTTTTTACACCATTGAAGCATACTATTTTGACACCATTAATCAACCTGTCAACAATTTACATCCAAAGACAATAAAAAATAGCCAAGTAACTGTTCACCATACTAGAAGAGCAGCCACTTGTGTTTCCTTTTTTGAAATTTGTTGCTTCTCCAAGTAGTTTATATTTTAAAAGAATCACTCATACCGTTTGGGATGTTGACTTGCTGTGTGGTCTCTTAACTACGGCATCTTCTGCTCATATCTATTTTTTCCCCTCTTTTGGCATTGTTGTGGACTTCTTGTTAACTCCCATTGAATATGATCTTTTCTTGTTTGTGTTTCTTTTTTTGCTTATTGGAAAAATAAAAAGCAGAAAAACCCTTCATTGTTTATCATAACATTGTAAACCCTAGCTGGTGGTGGCTCCTTTTGTCCTACTTCAGTTTTATGCCATTATCTGTAGAAATGTTAGCTGTGCCTAAAATGGTTTTAGATTTGCTGGAGAGTTGACATGGAAGGTTTGAAAATAAAAAGAGGCTGGTGGTGTGGAAAATGGCACTATACTACTGTATAAATATTTCATTAGTTGGAAGGAGAAGAACAATGTAAATGGATTGATGACATCAATGCATGTAATCAAGTCATAGATTAGAAGCCATACTATTGAGAATGATCTTTTTGTTTCCTTTTATTATTAAGGAAAAAATGAGCTTGCATCTAGAGCCCATGACTCATAAATGATCTTATCTTGGGTGGGGTGGATTTTAAAAGGACACAAGTAACTGAGAAACGGAAAGGATAGCTAGAACTTGAAGTCTAAATCATTGGGCCATATGATCTTGCTTTATATGGGACCATTATGTACTTCCTTGTCTTTTTCATTTTATGTATCTCAATGTGTTGTTGAAAAATGATAAGTAGATTGACTCTATTAGGACCTATTCTGTAGAAGATCACTCTGTCATGTAGTATGGTGAACAATATATGAATCTATGCATGGATTGTCTCTTTGGTTGACGTAGGATCTCAATTGGCTAGAAGTGTATTATTCATGTTCCTCGTCTTTATTTGATAATGAGCTGTAAAATTTCGAGTTATGACATATTTTCTTGCTTGCCTTATATCTCATACTGTTGAATTACTTTGTTGAAGATTTGACTCTAAGATCAATGAAGTTGCAGTTTTCTCCAACTTTACCAATGACTGGTCGAAATGTTATGAATGTCAATTCACTTTAGATGATGCATATACATGTCTTGCATTGTTCTTAGATCAAATATTTCTTGATTAGAAACTAAATTTCATTTTCTTGATTGTTGCAGGGTCAGTGAAAGCTGTGCTATGAAGATTTCTAAAACTGACCAGTTGTTCTTATCCCACCTGAACTTGCTTTGAGTTTGCTTGCGATTTGGACTTGTACGGATCTTCTGCCTCTCCATAGTTGAGGATTTTGTTTATGTTATATGATAGTGCAGTATGTAGTTTATGACCAACGAAAAACAGAAAGAATTGCAAGAGACAAATATTCTGGCTCTGTAGGTTGTTCTAAGTGAATATTATCAAATTTATGATTGGGTGTCTCTCTCACACAGTGTCTGCGTTTGATTTGTTGCATAATGTTGAGGACATTTCTACCTTCATCCAGCTGCTTCTTTCCCTATACATATCTGTTCCCATTTTTTTTCTTAGTTGAATCAAAATATTTCCCTATAAAATCAGTTTTTTTTTGCCTAAAAAATTAGGCTTATCTTTGGTTTTGTTTTGCTTTTTGAGAATTTTTTATCCCATTTTTTTTATTTACATGTTGTACAATGTTTATTAGAAACAGTTTCACCTTAAATATTTATTCTCCCCTTGTACAAATTTTCTCGGCAATTAAATTATAAGGATTTAACCAAAAACGACCATAATTTTTTTTCCCAAAATCATAAATAATCACTTAATAATTTTTAATCAAAACTGACCACACTTATATTGTTTGGACTATATTATCCTTAATTATTAAACACAAACTTCATTTTCTTCAATTTCAAACATTGTTCGTAACTTTTTCGATCTATAAATACGTCAGTTTTAATTTTTTTAAAATTTAAATTTTTGTTCGTGTAAGAGAAGGGAGGAATTCGCTCCCTTCATTCGTCCAGAATAAGGGAGAAATCTACTATCGTTGTGAATCTAGTCCCGTATGCAGCATTGTCGCACTCACAAGTAAAGCCTTGGTCGTGAGTGCAAAAATGCACTCACGAGTAAGGCTTGCTCGTGAGTATATTGTTACGAGCAGACTTTTACTCATTCGTTTATCTGAGAGTGAGCAGAATTTGTCTTCCTCGTAAGTGTAGTCACGAGCGAGTAATTCTCTGTACTCTCGAGTATGCTACACTCTCGAGTGGGACAGAGGGTTCCTACATTCAAATTGAAAAGGATAATTTGATCTAGAAATTGTGAGAGTGGTCAGTTTTGATTGAAAATTATGAAGGTGATTATTTTTAAATTTATAGAGTAAATTGTGGTTATAATTGGTTAATTCTCTAAATTCTAAGCTATTTTTAAATGAAGAAAAAAAAAGAATAGTATAGTTAGTATTTATATATTTTAACTATTTTTTTTAACGTTTACACACACCCACGGCCTATCTCACATTGTGTTCAATCCTTAAGTTCCACCCTATTCTTATGCATAAATAGAAATTTAATTCTTTTACCCCTTATTTGTTAGATTATCCCTATAACAATTAGTATGTAATTATATTTTATTTTTAAAAATGAACAAATATACATGTACCATACATATGCGGCATTTTAACCATTACTCAAAAGTTTTCACCAAAAAAAAAAAAAAAAGGCTACTCATAAATGTAATTCAACACCCAATTTAAGGTAAAAATGGCCTATGAATTGTGTTGGAGAGTATTTACTTTGTATGAATATACAATGTAAAATGACTTGTTTAATTTCTATTTGACCACATAAATTGAAAAAAAAAAGGTACAATAACTGACACTATTTCACTGCATATAATAAATTCAAATTTAAAGTTAATCATCTGATTTACTTCTCAAGAAATATACATATAAAAAAAAATTTAACACTTAGATTAAAATTATTAAGAAAATCACATTTATCTTCTTTATCACTATCTAAATTCGTTAGTCCTTTTCTTTTTTTTTTTTTTACACAAGAAATCATGCATTCATTCCAACCCGGTAGAACAAAGATTACATAATATTTCAGATGTACGCCAACTGATAAGAATTGTTAAAGTATTACACTGACTTGTTACAACATAAACTCAGAAAGATCAAAATATTCACTGAGGGATTAGGAGAGTAAATTTAACACCTTTCTGTGTAGTGTTTTGAACTAAAAGAAAATAATTTGATATAGAACTGCAACGAAAATTATTTCGTAGCTCTTGTACTATTGTACTCTCTATAATTCTAAATAATTTTCTTGATCTTTGTTGCAACAAGTTTCCTGTAACACTCAAGATCTGGAACATTATCCTTTTAATTTTTTGCATGCAAGACTACAATTCTCTAGATCTGTGAGGAAATAATATTATAGTAGTAAGATGCCCAACAAAACAATATACCCACCGCAAATTTGGGTGGAAAAAAACTGTCATTAAAGAAGATGAAATCTTCTTAAGGTGGAAATAAACTACCATGGATCTAGATCCAGGTAGGAACTTTAGTAAAAGAAATATAAAAACAAAAAGAAAATAGAGATATCTCATCAGAGAAGGAGTAAATCTCTTTCTTCGATGAGAACTGAGGCTTTTTGGGTGAAGGTTGCAGAGTCGTCTAGAAGGTGAAGGAGAGAGAGAGGTTTAATTAAGGGGAAAAAAGTGGTAAAAGTACTTGCAACTTTACTCTTGAGCTTGTTTCAATCGAAGATACAAGTGTCAGTCAAAAACACGAGCTTTGCAGAGGAAAAACGATGCTAGAAACAAGAATTTAAGTTTGCAAGGTAGCAACTGCAATGTGGACGGAGGAATCAATGAATGGAGAGAAAGAACAGCTCATTATTCTCTTGCTTTTGAGTGCCCTGCAGAGTTGCCAGATATAAAAAATGAACACAGAAAATTGATAGAAAATGTTTAACATGATTTATTTGAACAACATGCAAATAGAAATTTTGTCTTTTTTCAACATGGGGAGGAGAAGGGTGAATGATGTTAAAGTATCAAGATCAACAAACAAATAAAAGTAAACCTTGAAAATTCAACATTGCATAATTGTAATAAATTGGAAAAGATATGCACTCTAAATTACACAATTAGCACCTTCATAATGTCTTTTGCTTTCTCTATTCAGTCTTTTTCGATTTGATCAACATCCAAAGACAAGTGTCATATTGATTATTAATATGACTTGCCAAACCAAACATGATGATTGTATAAGAAATTCATAGAATTTACAAATTTCCTCTTCATTTTCAAGCAAGTTATAATGAATTCAAGGACTTCTTAATTCAAAGAAGAATAAGATTACACTACTTACAATCATTTTCTCTCCATACAAAGAGCCGAGGGACAGTTGAGATTGTCTAGCTACGGGAAAAGAAATGCATTAGTAGACAATTTAACCTTCAGCAGTTACTGTGCACTTATCTCTTGTTGCATGCAGATATGTTCGTCTTCCCACAATTTGCTATCACACACTACTACACCGATAGCGCACTCTTCTATGCTGAGTCCATTCATCTAGTTAAAAATGAAATAGACTCGGTCCTTCTAAACGATGTGTGAGAAATAAATGTTAACCCCCGAGATAATGCAAACAGCGCATTCCGTCTGTGGGAGAGGAAGTGGTTCGTTGAACATGTTCCCGATGCCAACGACCTGGCACAATGGTCGCGTGTAGAAATCCAATTCTCCTACATAAATGTGTCATTTGGTATTGTTGTATCATTTCAATTTCTTTGTACTAAAAGTTAGATTTCGATAATTTTGAAATAAAATTTGGGAGATTTTTAACGGTAATTATTTTTTATTTTCTAATTTTAGAAATAATTACAGTTTAAAATATTATTAAAAAATAATTATCTTAGACAAAAATACTCTTATTCGAAAGTATTTTTGCATTTAAAAGTGCACTTTCAAGTACGAAGAAAAATAATTTTTTTTGTATTCGAAAGTGTACTTTGAAACACAAATTTGAGTAAGGATATTTTTGTCTAAGTTAATTACTTTTATAATATTTTAAATTGTAATTATTTTTAAAATTGAAAAGTGAAGGATAGTTATTGGAGATAATTTTTTTTAAAATTTTGTACTTAATACCTTCTGAAATATGTGTTAGGTATATTAGGCATTTCTTCATTATTATAGTACATGTTTGTATGGTTCAATACACAGATAAACAATCCCGCAAAATACTCTGATTTTTCTTTAAATTATGAGAAATTCGAAAATATAGTTTCGAGTGGATACGTGAAGGTAGAAAAAAAAACACTGGCCCGAAGGCATAGTTTCGAGCGAGTTATTTGTTTGCACTCTGAAGGACCCACTTTCGGGTGGGGTGCTCCAAAGTGCTTTTTTTAATTTATAAATTTATTTAATTGAGAAATTTAATCAATTTGATATGGATTTCAATTTTGGCGACAATTACATACATTTAAATAATTGAAATGGAGTGAAATCTAATAAATTAATTTCAATTTATTCATTAAATTAAACATCATTTGATTTCAGTTGGATAATTTTCTGATGTATTTAATTAATTAATTAATCAATTTCTACCATTCATCAATTGATTGATTAATTCATACATTCCGAATTAAATTCAATTGACTGAAAAGCAATTTGATTTCCATTGGTCAAATTTGATTTATTTAATTTCAATTGGATTCACGTCGAGATTGAACTTGATTTGAATCTCATTCGACGCGAATTCAATTCAATTGAGTCAACTTCAGATGAGTCGATTCAATTTGATTTCAACTGGTGTAATTTTATTTGTTTATTTATTTTAATTTATTAAATTCATTTTAAATACATTTCAATTTTATTACTCAATTTTGCTTCTATTAAAATGAATCGAATATTTGGTTTCGCTTGATTTATTCAATTTGACTTTGGTTCAATCAAATTGAATACATTTCATTGTTATTCAATTTTCTGTTTATTGATTCATATGTTATTTTATTTAGCATAGTTATGTAACGGGAGGGAGAATTATGATATTTTTAAAATAAGAGAGGGAAAATGAGATTTTAGGCTAAATAACATGGTCTCCTTTTTTTTTTTTTGCTAAGAAGGAAAAAAAAATAGAAAATTAAATGACCAAATTCACTATTTTGTTAATTTTTGTTTTAAAGACAATTTTGTCAAAAAAATAGACGGTTATTTTTTAACTAAATTTTGAATAATGTTTTCTGAATTTTTGGGTTAAATAGTGGTTATATGATTTTGGCCTCATTCAAAAGTATTTATTTTGCACTTTAAAAAGAAATACTTTTGAACAAGGTTAAAATTGCACTTTTGAACATTTTACTCGAAGGCAGAAATATGATCTCACTTGAAAGTGTTTATTTTATGAGAGATGTAAAATAAACACTTTCGAATAAGGCTGAAATAACTTTCAAGCATTTCACTTAAAAGTTGTATAACGACCTTCTTTCAAAGTATAAAATATACTTTTAAATAAAACAATCATTTAAATTTTTGAGCGAGGATGTGTATTTGTACTTTCGAACGTAAGTGTTTAAAAATGTCATGTACCAACTTTAAATATTATTATTTTTCCTGCCAAACTATACCAAACCAACCAAACTAAATAATTCGAACCTATTCTAAGGCATCTACCCTAATGTATATATCTAAATTCTCTAAGATTAACAATCTAAATCGTCTAATTTAAAGAATAGAATTCTAAAATTAGGAAATAAACAAATCCAACTTACTATTATCGGTTTGCTTCCATTGTCGTCAATTGATTGCTGTCAACAAAATCTTTAATGTGTTGCTGTCAAAATTGCACCTTTATCGTCGTTTGTTATTGTCAATTGTACTTTTGAAATTACTGATTATACTACAAAATAAAGGAAAATTTTAGGTATTTTACTAGAAAGTGAGAGTGAATAGTGGAAAAAAGTTTATAATGTTAATTTGGACTGTGGAGGCAATATTGTTTAGAAAAGTTTGAGATGATTATTTTTAATACAGTTATAAATAGTGATTATTTTTAACTTTGGGTTAAAAATTGGTTATAAAGGGAAAATCCTTTTTCTTTAAGGGACAATTTTGTTAAAAAAAAGTGGAAAGGTTATTTTTAACAAAATTTTGAATAGTGTGGTTTCTGAATTTTTGTGTTAAGCAGTGGTTATAAACGGGGAAATTCCCAACAAACGACAGAGAAACACGGAGACACAGATACAGTGTAAGTGGATGTCAGAGAAGAATGGCGAATCCAAGTCCAAACCCGAACCCGAACCCTAGGAGAAATTCCTACTCGAACACCGTCAACTCTGATAACTCATCTCGTCTTATGAACTTCTTTAAGAGACCTCATGCGTTCCCATTTTTGCTATCGGTCTTTCTTCTTCTCACATGGCTTTCTTTCAGATTACAACACTCGTCTCATTTTTCTCCTTCTTCTCGTGAACTGCACAAGGCTAAAGAGAAATTGAGCAGTAAAGATGATGATGATCGGAAAGCCAATTTGGTTAGATTCAAATCTGACCTTCCTTCTTTGATTCTGAAAGACAAGCGTGGTTGGTTGCTTAACCCCGTCTCTCTTGCCCTTAATTCTGGCGTCAAAGGTCTCCCTTTCGTTTTCCCTTTCATGTGTTCAACTGTTTATGTGAATGTTGAATTTTCAAATTCTAGTTGTTATCTACGTGGGCTTTTCTGTTTGTTAATTTAAATGTATGTGGAATAGAAATTGAAGGAATTGAAATTGGGCGGTTTTGAAACCTAAATGCAAGTTTGAGAATTTGCTCTATTGGGATACAATTGCAGTAATCTTAGTTTTATATTCTTTAATTTTTGAAAGATGAACTTGTTTCCTTTCAGGTGGAGCTGTTTCTTGTGTTTCTCTACATGTTGGTCAAATCCAACCCGGTAATATGAGGGGAAATCACAGACACTATACTACAAATGAGACATTTGTTTTATGGGGAGCAAAAACAAAATTCAGGGTATACTTTCCTTTTTTTAGGAGGTTTGAGAGGGAAGATTGTTTCTGTTTTTCTTTTCTCTCTCTCTCTCTCTTTTTGAAAACTAAGACTTTTATTAACAGGGAAAAAAAAAGATTAGAAAGGTTCTGCAATTTTGTCTGCAGCATTCTCCAGCCAGATACAAGGCTCCAAAGTGTGGAAAGCTCACCTATATTTGCTTTTCTAGACACATGCTGCACTAGAACTTGGTTGCCTTTGGATATGAGAGACTTCATATCAGATTTTATCCAATTAATCTCTAGCATGCTGTTGAGCCTTCCTGCTATGAGATTGACCATGTTCAATAAATCTGACTCAACCACAATAGGAGTGAGACCTGAATCTAGTGCTAGTTTGACCCTTTCTAAGACTGCAGTTGCTTAAACAAATTCAATATCTCCAAAGAAGTTTGTCCTGTTGGTTGAGGCTGCCACAAACGCTCTGTCTGAATTTCTAATTATGACTCCAATACCAGCAACACCCTCTTTTTCATTGATAGCAGCATCTGAGTTTACTTTATACGAGTTAGCCACATGAGGAGACCACCTGTCTTCTTTGTTGGCTACAGATGATTCAATGGGTAATAGGAGTCTTGAGCCACTTTGTAAGATTGTTTCTGTTTGATGTAACCAGATTGTTTGTCTCAGATTACTTACTAATACTAAGAATTACACTTTCAGTTAACTAATAAACAATAGCTTTAGAAGAGATCAATATACCAAGATGGGGGATTTGTATAGTCAAATACAGAGTGAATATGGGGGTATTATTATTATTACTCTCCTTTCTAGATTACCTATTTTTACTCTCACCTTGTCTGGAAGTTGACTTGACACCATGTTGGTAAATAAGTTGAGAAAGGTTGTATAATTGGTATATTCTTTTTATGGTGTTAAATGTTGGATGCTTTAAATCCATTTGTTTCAATGAAACCCATTTTCTTTATGAATGAATATAGTATTGTTGCTCATCTTACAAGCTGATCATAAATCTAGTTTTTGGGGCATTGACATATCATATACATTTCAGAAAGGTTATTTAATATGTTAATGCAGATAAACTTTCTAAATAGTTGAAAGTTGTTTTCATGAAATGTTTTTGCATATTAATTCAGTTTGTTGATGGCTGTACTTGCTATTATTTGAATAAACTACTTTAGTATCATTTTTGTGATAGTTTGCCCATTATAACTCAAGGTTTCATCTTCCCTTGATGCATGTGTCAACATGCTTGTCTCATGAGTCTGCTGTTTAATCTGGAAGAGTAGTGTGACACAAAATTGCAAAAATGATGTGTCCCTTCATCTGTGTGACATACTCAAATGTTCTCTTTCCTTCTCTTCCCCAAATGAAGTCAGAGGAGAACATCGTGTTTCCATATTATCATAAAACTGTGAATGTAGGTGTTTTCATATTATCATTGAATTGTGTTCTCTGATAAAATTAGCATACAACTGTATTAATAATTTAGGTGGAGCACATCTAAATGATATTATATTATATTTCTGCTGATTTTGATACTTTTCTCATAACTACGCAGCTGGAGAATAATCAGATAGATGGTAAAGGTTATGCTGAAGTGATAATTGATGCAGATGAGGTTGCTATTGCTGCTAGCCCACGTGGAATAGCCCATGCTTTAGTGAATATTGATTCTATACATAGTACATCCTTTATTGGATGCCAAGATGGTGTTGTGGACTATAAGACTTCAACTTCTGATTTTAATGTTTGGAAAGATCTTTAGTTGTTCCTTTTTCTCTTTTAATGGGGCCCTAACATATGTAAAGATTCAAACGAAATATGTTAGCTAATTTTCATAGAATGTAGCCATAATTCTAGGGTGTTGCAAGACTGAGATTAGTATGATGAGGCAAGTACTTGTCCATGTATGTAGACAAGGTAAAGGTAATATTGTTTCTCTTTTGCTGGTAACTTTTCTTTTATTATTTTTCGAAAGCTACCCAAATAACCAACCATATTGCACTTCTAGGGACATTTATGTAGATTTATCTTTTAGAGAACGGATTTGATTGCTTAACTTTTTGCATAGCACACTTGCATTTGATGTGAATCATTTGTTGCCGAATTTAATTCCTTTATTAAGTGCTTGCATGTTGTACTTGTGAAATTACATTTTTGTTTTCTTGTGTTCTAAAATTTGTTTTCTGTGCAAAGCAAGATGCATACAAGAAAGGTTGTAATGGTGGAAAGTCGAAGGTACAACTAACTTGTTTCTGTGAAATAGCATCTTTAATTTCTGCTGTTGTATGAGCTTTTGCTCAAATTGTGATTCCACTGATTCTATAATCTGGTCTAAGTTAGTGTTAACCTTGGATAACCAGAAGGTTGTTGGATAGAGTGAAGGCCAATGGGACATGCTTGTGGTTGTGGGCAATATTAGACATTGTTGAAAGATGGTGCATGAGTTATTGAATGGGAACATTGAGGGAATAATTGCACTCAAGACTCTGTTTATTATTGTGTTGATTTTTTCAGCGCTTTGAAAGTAAAATTGAAAAATTGTTTCGAAAAATTGGCTTTAGGCAAAGCAAATAGTTTTTTATTAATATTGTATATATAATATTTTCATCTCATAATAATTGTGAGTTTATAGTCAAAGTATTTTAATATCAAATAAATCATACAATTATTTATTTGCATTGAAATTGATTATAATATTTTTTTTTAAAATACGAAGAAAATATTTAACATTACTACATAAATCATATTTCTTAAATTTTTCATTTCAAAATATGTGCCAATCAATATGCAAACACCATATGCATTCCCTTCATAGTTGAGTTGCAACATGAAATATCACTAGTAGAAACTTCAACTACTAATCCAAGAAATGACAAAATAATTAAGAATGCAATTATCCAACTAAAGAAGAATGTGAAGCAAACATAGAATAATGGAAGCCCATAAAAATATGAAAGTGTGTGTGGGGTAAGTTAGATATAAGCTTAAGAAATCAAATAATTAAAAAAATGGAAACTTCCCAAAAACAGGGAAGGTTTTGCTTTTGGATTTAAATAGTGTTCCCAAAAGTATGCGCAAACTTATATTTTATTTTGAAATACAAATTTCAAAAAAGCATCATTGTATTTCTTAAAATTTATTTGAAAATTTTCATTTAAAGTGATGCATGTGCAATTAGTTATTTGATTTTATTATATGTATGAATTCCTAAACCTAAATTGAGCAGATTTTTGCCACCGATGTTATAGTTTTATTATCTTGATTTTTTATAAACTTTTGAATTAGTATTGATAGATTATACATATAATTACATACTATAAAGGAATACTAATTCTCATAAATCACAATTAACTATCAATTTAGCAATAAAGAAAATTAATTAAACAACCACCGAAACTCAAAGAACAAATTCAAACAATAAATATATATGTGGGCAATTATTTAATTCATGGGAGCAAGAAGAGAAGAAAGCAAAAGCAAGAATAATTGAGAAGACAATGCAAAATTGAATAACATCTTTCTTCCTCTATTTTCTTTTCTTTTCTTGCCTATTTTTAACAAAATATTTAATTACTCTTCAATCGTAATTTTTTTAATAGATATTATTATTTTAAATCGACCCAATCCGAAGTCACATTTTTATATACATATAAAAACAAGATCTCATTAGTCACCTGGAAGCGACAGCCAGGCAAAACATTATATTTTAACAAACAATATTTAAAAAAAATTGGGCTGAAGTTGATGAAGCAAGCTTACTCTATCATACAAGCAATGTTGTTGCAAGGCCGAAGATATTATAAAAGAAAATGATAATACAATTTTATCCCAATACGCCAAAGTTTGTTTAATTAGCTTTGAATTTGTTTGGATTATATTCATAATTTTTTAAACTTGTAAGTAATCAATAATGTATTTAAAATTGAAGTAATATAATTTTTGATTTATAGGTATATTATGGAAAAAAGGATTTATGGTCCCTAAGATTTGGTTTATTTGACTAACTAATCTTAATAATTTCAAAATTACTCATAAATTTTTTAATTTACTTAAAAATAACGAATGTACTCTTATTTAATTGTAGTTATTTAAGAAAATTATCTTTCGACTTTCAATTAAAATTACATATAAAAATGATAATTATTATATTACAATATATAATATAAGTAAAATATAAACTTATTTGTTTTATAATATATTAATAATCCAATGTTACTTACGTATTAAAAATTAAACATTTATTAATAAGATTATTACTAAAATATAAATTTATAATAAAATATATTATCTACAAAATGAATAAAGTTATAATATATTCATAAATATTGTAGTATTAATGTGCTATAAAATAATATTATTATTTACTTTATTAATGTGTTTTACATAGATATATTATATTTTATTAATTTTTTAAATTTTAATGACTATTTTTAATAAATAACTATTATTGTTTTTGGTTATTTGTCATTTTAAATAAATTAAAACTTTTATGCATATTTTGTAAAATTATTAGGACTAATTAATATAATAGACTAAACTTTAAAGACTTACACAAGTCTTTTACTCTATATTATGGTGAAATATTTATTCATTATATATTGTTATTTTCAATATTAAATACTAATAATTCATTATAGTATTACACCGTTTCATTGATGAATATCACGATGGTGCGCATTATTGAAATTAATTAATTTAGAAATACATACACACATACATACATACATACATACCTACATATATATATATATATATATATATATATTATATCATATTATATATTCTCAAGTTATATGTCTCGCTAATATGTGTAGGATTGAAACATATATAATTTGTATATAATATTAAAAATATTCAAAACAAATAATTCATTTTCTCATTGGTTTAAGCAAAATACATCACATGCAAAGCTTCCGACGCTTGAAAGCCAATTAACGTAATCCAAAGATTACTTGAACCAACATGCAAGTCAATTATGCTACATCCCTCTTTCTGCAAACATCAGACTTTCTATATATACATAAAGCTTCATGTATCGATCACACCTAGCGAAATTAGTAAGAGATTCAAATAGCCTGATTAGCCTGATTATTCGTGTTCAGATACTTAAGTTTGTTTATCTGCAAATGGAGAACAAAGGTAATAAGAGAATGGCTGTTCTTGTAGGATGCAACTACCCCAACACCAAGAATGAGTTGCATGGGTGCATTAACGACGTGCTAGCGACGAGGGATGTGATAATCAAGAGGTTCGGGTTTGATTCGAGCCATATTGAGCTTCTGACTGATGCTCCGGGGTCGTCGGTGATGCCTACTGGGGCTAACATTAAAGCGGCTCTTGATCGGATGGTGAGTAGGGCTCAACCAGGTGATGTGTTGTTTTTCCATTACAGTGGACATGGAACAAGAATTCCTTCTCAGAGACCTGGTTGGCCTTTTAGACAGGATGAAGCAATTGTGCCTTGTGATTTCAATCTCATCACTGGTATGTATCATATCATGTATGTATGTATATGCAATATTAATTATATAATCATCTTGTTTGAATGTTCGTTAAAATGTTTTTGTATTTGGTAAAATTGTACGCAGATTTGGACTTCCGGCAACTGGTGAATCGCTTGCCAAAGGGTGCAAGCTTCACCATCCTTTCTGATTCATGCCACAGCGGTGGCCTAATCGACAAGGAAAAAGAGCAAATTGGACCTTCTTCTGTTATTCAAACGAGTAACAGCAGAAGCAAACAGTTTTCCTTGACTCCCAAAACCATTCCTTTCAACTCCATACTTGAACATCTCTCATCTTTAACAACTATAAACACATCCGATATCGGCACCCACTTGCTAGAATTCTTCGGAGCCGACGCCAGCATCAGATTTAAGTTAGCACAGCAGGAATTGATGGACTTGTTCGAATCTCCATTAAAGCCTGACGAGGGAATTCTACTGAGTGGTTGCCAAGCTAATGAAACTTCTGCTGACATGAACCCATTTCAGGGTGGAGGAAAGGCCTATGGAGCATTTAGCGATGCATTACAAACAGTGTTGAAGGAGCATTCTGGTCCATTAACCAATAAAGAAATTGTTATGAAGGCCAGAAAGGTTTTACAAGAAGAGGGATTTGAGCAACATCCTTGTTTATACTGCAGTGATCAAAATGCTGATGCTGCTTTCTTGTTGCAGCCCGAAACCCGTTAGCCTCTAATTGTTTATGGTGATTCCATTAAGTGCTGTATTTATTGTTTAATTTACTCTGAAATTTGTTGTTTGTTTTTAGTAATGAAAGAGACAAATAATGTCATGATGTTATAACGTACAAGGAAACTGTATGTCCTTGAATTAATAATACAAGTACATCTTATCAAATTTCATTGCTTTATTATTTTATAGCATATTAGCCGTCTTTTTTCTTTTATGTAAAAAATAATTAATAACTGGGGATACTAATATTTAGTATTTACTTCGAGTATACTAAAATTAATTTAGTATGATTTTTCTAATAAAATTTTTAAATATTAATAAATTCATACACTAATATTCAACAAATATATATAAACACATACATAATAGTAACTAGTACTCAACATAAAATGATAAAGTTCATACGTCCAAGTAATCAATGACAAAACAGAGGTTTACAAGATACTCTAAAATTAATAATTTACTGTAAATTTGTAGAAATTCCGTTGCAAAAAAATTGTATATTTATGTACATAAAATTGACTTAAGATTTTTATGACAGCATTGTCTAACATTATTTAACACGTGCATGTAATAAAAAATAGGATTGAAGTTTATAAAATACTCTAAATAACTAATTTGCATTAAATTTATAAAAACCTGGAAATAATGGAAAAATTCACGTTTATACACATAAATTGACTCAAGATTTTCTATAACATCATTGTATGATATTATTTAACATATGCATGTAACCAACAACAAAATTAAAGTTTATAGAACGCTCTAAAATGACTAATTTACATCAAATTTAAAGAGCCCACAAAATATGAAAAAATTTATGTTTATAAACACAAAAGGGAACATAAGATTTCTGATGCATCTACATCAAGGTATGTGCAACCACAATGGTCTAAAAAAGTGCATTCAATCTTTACTAATCATGCATGCATGAGATGCTGTCAATTAGGTGATTCTAACATTCATAGCTCCTTCAGTACTGTTGATGGCTCAACAAAACGCGCTCTTCTTCAACCTTTAATCCTTTGCAATCAAAACACTACAACTAAAACGAATCGTAGCCGATAACAATGGATTTTCAAAGTTCGAAGGTTTTTTCCTAAAAAATGATAGGTTTTTGTATGTATATATATAGGTGTTACCTCCTCCACATTATATTTAGCGGTCCAGGCATTGAAAATATTTTGACTTCGAATTACTTTTTTAATAGGGTTTGAACTGAAAGGTTATTTTTCCCCGACGCCATTTAATATAACTGGACGGTCGATAGTGAAAGCAGCTCATTGAGACAATTATACTACTGTATTAATTATTATATTTCAATAGATATTGTATCAAAACGATATATACAACCACAAAATAGAGTAGGTAGCTAAAAGGTATTCCTAAAAAATAAATTAAAAATTATTACAAAAAAATATATGTTGATATCAAATTTCGTCACCTAATATCAATTAATAAATTTATTTGTATATAAAAAAAATCTCTCTCTTTAGAGTAGATAATGTTGATACCTCGTGGGTATAATTTGGTCATTTTAAATTTAGTAATTTTTGACATCACATGGATGTGTGTACCTGAGCAAATGATGTCAGTACGTTTAGTCATTTTGGACTTAATAATTTTTGTTTTCTCGTGAATATGTGTGGTTTTCTTGAGCAAATGATGTGCATACCTCATGGATATGATATAGTCATTTTGGACTTAGTAATTTTTAGTATTACGTGGATGCGTGTGACTTTTTTAAGCAAATGATGTTGTACCTCGTGAGTACTAATTAGTGCTTCTGGACTTTGTAATTTTGGTAGGGCGAGGCTATAATGTTTGGCCTTTTTTGGCACAATCATGACAGCGTGAAGCTGCAATGTAAGCATAGTTTTTGCAATGCGAAGCTGTAGTGTTTGGCCTTTATAGGCACAATCTTAGTAGCTTGTAGCTACAACGTTAGACCCTTTTGGGCATAGTCTTGCTAGTATAGAGCTGCAATATATGGATAGTTTTGGCAGCATGAAATTACAATGCTAAGTCCTTTTGGATATAGTCTTAACAGCACTGAGCTGCAATATATGCATAGTTTTGGCAGTGCAGAATTGTAGTGTTTGACCCTTTTGGGTATATTCTTGGCAGCGCGATGTTGTAGTATAGGTATAGTTTTGATAGCACGCAGTTGTAGTGTTGAGATCTTCTAGGCATAGTCTTGGCAGCTTAGAGGTGCAATGTAAGCATAATTTTGACAACGCAGAGCTACAGTGTATACAGTTTTGACAGCATGAAGTTACAGTGTAGGCATAGTTTTAGCAGCATAGAACTGCATTGTTTGGCCTTTTTGGGAAAAATATTAGTACTGCGGAGGTGCATTATTTTTCTGATAGTCTAAGGCTTTTTTACTTCTTTCTATTGAAAAAGTGAGCAAATAAAAGCTTATATAATAATAGTATCATAAATTGGTTAAATATAAACAAATATGTTGATATACATATTTAGAGTATTTATACATAGATTAAACATGTTAATAAGTCATATTTATAAAAGAATAGATATTAAACTATAACTGAAATTAATATGATATCATATATGATTTTATTTAGATCATCAATTTTTTTAATAAAAGAAGGCTGATTTCAACTTGATATACACAATTATTTTAAAGTTATATTTATTCTTTTTTTAATTTACCTAGAAATAATAAACCGTGATATCTCTTCTTTTTTCTGGTAACTAAAAAAAATTCTTTATAAAACTCAATTTTACTCTTTTCGTGTCATTACGTTAATATAAAAAGTGAACATACAATTCAATGCATAAGATGTAGTGTTCTTCAGAAATTATTTTAATATTATAACAAATTTAAAGTCTTAATTTTTACAATTCAATGCATAAGATGTAGCGTTCTTCAGAAATAATAAATTATAAATTTTTTGGGCTATATTATAGATAGTTAAAAATTAATTATTAGTCATATAAGATTATTTTAACAAGTCATTAGGGTTAAATATTAAATTTTTAGACAATTTTAATATAAAACATAAATATTTAAAACTAAAAGGAATAAATAGTGAGTACGCAAAGATGTTTAGTTATTGATAAAATATTGATAATAAATTAGAATTTAAGAGATATTTAAATTTAAATCTTAAAGATATTTAATTTTGGATAAAATATTGATAATCTAGCAGAAGCTGAGAGATATTTACATTTGGATCTAAAACATATTTAAATTTGAACCTAAAAGATATTTCTATTTGAAGAAGGAATTATATCTCTTCAATCCAATGGTATTATATTTGTACTAGAAAGAAATTTTGATTTAGACTCCAATGTTATTTTGCATTACAGCCTAATGATACTTAATTCTGAACCCCAATGACATTTAGATTTGGGCTCAATTAATATTTGTCCCTGCACCCATCTAATTCGACATCATTTTGTTGGCTAAACGCGTGTATTCATTCATCATTATTTTTTGGAAATTTATTTTTAATTTAAGCTGAACAAAAATTGTTTTTTGAAATTTTATTTTTACCTACCTTTTTCCAGTATTACATTAAAATTTAAATATATGCAATATATGTAATAGAATTTTAAATATAACAATTTTTTTATATCCAAACAGCACACCCTAAACACCTAAGCATAATTTTTTTCACATATTAGGGATCAACTCATCTCTATCGAGGAGGAAAATTCTATAATATTACAGAACTTCTTATCATTAGAAGGGATTGAACACACTGCCTCAAATATTTTATTGAAATCAAATATAATAACCATGTATACAATTAATATACTTAAAAATAAAATAGTCAAATATTTTATCAACATCAAATATATTGACTATGTATAAAATCAATATAAATAAAAATAAAATAATTAAATATTTTATCAAGATCTAATATATTAAACAATGTATATGATTAATATAAATAAAAATAAATACTCAAATATTTTATCAAGATCAAATATATTCACCACGTATACTAATTAACATAAATTCAAACAAAATACTTAGATATCTTATCGACATCAAATATATTAAACCATATATACAATCAATACAAATAAAATAAATACATACCTCTTAGTACATCATGAAGCTTTTTTATTGTAATAGATTTTCCTTAAATGAGAAATTGGCTTTTTGTCTCTTCTCACAAATAGCGCTAGCTATTGATACCAAATTTTATTACTTAATATCAACCAATAAATTTATTTATATGTGAAAAAATACCTCTTTTTTCTCTTCTTTATTTTATTTTTATATACTCTTTCATTCGTTCAATTATTTAAAAGGTTAGCTCACTTATTTAAAAAATTAGTTTTAAGTGAGATTTTGTTTAAAGATAATTTAGGAATTAGTGGAATTGTAATTAGAGATAATTTAGTATTCTAGCTTACCTATAATTAAAATGAAATATGACTTATCTTAAAAGACTTTTTATTAGATTTGATCTAAATAAAAAATATTGACCCGTAACTATCTTATGGGCTAACATGCAGGTGAACAATCAACTTAGATATTACAAAAACGGTCCAACAATTTTTATTTTCACAATAATTTTTTTTCATCAAATATATTAAAGCAAATAATATCTAAGCTATCAAAACGTTTTTAGTTAATAAGTTATTATGCTAGCTATAATGGCACCATAATATATCCTTTAAAGCAATGATCAATAACGACATATCAATCTATGTCATCTTAACCTTTCAATAGTATTTTTTTCAAAGTTGTTCAAAACAGTAAAAGATGGTTATCCCTTTTTGTTGTAGTCCTCAGACAACGTTAAAAAGATGGTTATCTCTTAAATCATTGTGTATTATATGAAAATCAAGTAAGTTGATTCTAATATCACTGCTTGAATAGAAGCAGACACGCCAAGGATAGAAATAAAAGATCATGTACTATGCTTAATGTAAACTAAAACTTTCTTTATTACAAGATAGCAATCAAAAGATGCTTACTATATGTGAAAGAAAACTAATAGAAAAAGAAAATAAAGGTTGCAAAGGAGATCTTGCAATAGAGAAGTGTCCTGCATCACAAACTATCCTTTTGCAATATTGTGTACTTGTTTGTGCTTCGTTTTTGCTTGACTCCCATGACATAAAAGCAATTTGTTGCCTATTTATTTTAATGAATAGAAAAACGTGATGTGTCAATCCTTTAGAGTTTTACTAGCTTGCTGTGCAATATCTTGAATTAACATTGTGATATCAAGTTGTGAAGATCCTCCTTCTTCTGTTGCTCTCTTTGCCATCTCTCCAAGCTCTTTAGCTATTCTTCTTCTATCTTCTCCTTCATTCATCAGCTTCTCTACTGCTGTCTTAACATCTTCTTTGCTCACCAAAACTCCAATATTCTCTTCCTCCCCCCATTTCACAGGAATTTCTACTCCAACTCTCACTCCAATCTTCAACGTTTGCACTACCAACTTCTCATTACAAAACTGATCGGCAGAAAGTGGCCATGTAATCATCGGCACTCCGCCACATATCCCTTCCAGTGTTGAATTCCACCCGCAATGTGTTAAGAATCCTCCGAGTGCAGGGTGTGATAGTATTAGTGCTTGTGGAGCCCAACCCCGAATAAGAATACCTCTTCCTTTAGTCCTTTCTTCAAATTTATTTTCTACAATCCATTTCTCTAGTTCTTCGGATCTATGATCTCCTCCTCTAATTACCCAAATGAACGGTCTATTTGATAACTCCAAGCCTAATCCAAGCTCTATCAACTGCGCAGGAATTAGATTACAAAGGCTTCCTAGACAAGCATAGACTACTGAGTTTGTCTTCTGTGAATCAAGCCACTCCAAGCATTCGTACCCATCATTTGATAACTTGTTACCTCTCTGAGCCATATCTGTTTTCTTTTTGTTACAAAGTGAGACTGGACCAATACACCAGAGTTTCCCTTTTGTTGTCTTCTTATATTCTTTGACATACGCTGCCTCCAGCTCTTCGAAAGTGTTAATAATCAGCCCATAGTTCTTTGCTTCAGCTGCTAACATTTGTTCGACAAAATCATCCAAGTTTTTATGCATGTATCCCGTAAGCTGAGCTTTAGTAAATTCAATACAATCAGGTATTCCAGGCATGACAAAGTATTCTGATTCAGACTTTACGCTCTCGAAAACCTTGTAAGCGTAGTAGTTGCGCCCACACAAGAGAGAAAAGCAACCAGTTACAAGGAAAGAAATTCTGGGAACATGAAACTTGCTAGCAATATGAATTGTCCACGGCAAAAGCGTATCGGAAATGATGCAACAGGGAGGAGGAGTTAGGCCTTTAAACAAAATTTCCACTGGCAATTGTAGCTTGGCAGTTGCAGCAAAGAAGTTGGCAGTCAGATCCCTTGAAGGCAGCGCGTCCAAGCTCTCACAGCCACTAGGTAATCCAGTAGCTTCCCCACATGGAAATGGAAGCTGAATTAATTGAATTCCGAGGCCAGATTCAATGGCGTGATCGATGATGGTTTTCGATCGAGCTGCATTTAGGGGTGTGGTGACTATGGTGATGATGACGCCACGCTGTGCCAACATTCTAGCACAGTCTATTATGGGTATCAAGTGGCCTTGCGCCATGAAAGGAAACAAGACAAAATGAATAGACCCATCGTTGGCTTGGGAATCCATGGGAAGCTGAACTTTGAAGAAAGTTTTCTAGGGTTTAAGAAGTTTCTTTGATCCAATTTTTTTCTTTTTGTAGGTTTTTGAAATTTCAGTTATTATTAGAAGAAAGAAGTAAATGAATTGTAACCGAAGAAGAAGATGCGTTTATCTTAGCAAATAATCTCAAGTAATTAAGTTTATTTATTTATTAAAGTATGAAAATGTGATCAAGAGTATTTATAAATAATTTGATTAAATAACGTATGTTAGAGATTGAAGGACATAAAAACTTTGATACAAAACTGTTTTTGTATGAAAATTTTTCGATGTTAAAATATTAGTGAAAAAAAAGTGTGCATCTTCTTTCGGATCGAAGAAAAAAGCAAATTGGACTGCTTCTGTGATTCAGATGAGCAACAGAAGCAAACAGTTTTCCTTGACCCACAAAAGCATTCCTTTCAACTTCATCCTAGAGCATCTTTCTGCCCTATAGAACGAACATAAGCACATCTGATATTGGCACCCACTTATTAGAATTGTTTGGAGTCGATGCCAGCATCCGATTTAAAAGTTAGCTCGATGATGAACTTATTCGAATCGTCATTGAAGCTCGATGAGAGGATCCTAGCTACTTAGTGCATGGTTACTAATTTTCATATTATATATACGGTCGCTAATGATATATTAACTAAAGTAAACTAATAAAGGTTAGTGCTAGAGTCTATTTAAATCTCCTTTTAATGAACCACTTCTTTATTTTAAGAATAATGGAAGATAATTTTAATTAGTCACTTTTACATTTTGTGATTAGTTGAAAGTACCTAAATTCATTTCAATGATGGATAAAAGTGGAGAGAGGATAAGGTGTTTAAGTTATAAAATATTTTTATTATAAAAGACGACCCTAGCCTAGCCTAAATAAGCCTGCAATCTTATATATTTCAAGTATTTTCTATCATAAAGAGGCTTTAAGGAAGAATATGCTGGAAGACATTTAGTATGAATTTGAATTTTAAAATACTTGAGCAATTATGTTTGAAAGTACAATATTTGTTTTATATTTTGTTTGCATTATTTGTATCAGAGCCTTGTCAACCATGTAGTTCAGTATGATTAGTATTGAAATTAGTTTTAATAATATATGTATTTTATTGTGTTTGATAATTGAGGGTGATTTTATCAAAAATAATATGATTTCTATTTTTTTAATACACATAAAGAATTGTGCACGTATTGTTCTACTTTTGTTTATATATATGGCTATTATAAAAAAGATTGATTTTATATGTACTTTCCTTAATTCATATATATGTGATATATATTGTGATATATATATTTATATAAATTTCTCTTAAGGTCTTATTATTTTAAGAAAGATAGCAAAAATATATTTATTTATGTATGATAATTTAATTGCTTAAATTTATTAATTTATCTTTAAAATTTAATTGTATTTAGAAGAATCACACCGTGTGAAATGTATTTCTTGTTTGTGTATCGGTTTTTATCAATTTTGTCCTCAATTTATCTTTGAAGGATTTGATTAGAAATATACTTTTAAGGTCTCTCATTAAGAAATGATATTTTTATAAATATGATTAAGTATTGCACCTTTTTAAGTTTTATATTTTGATTATTATTTATATCAAATTTGTGTAATATGGTCTAATTAATATACCATACTATTTGGATTAAAAGGGAACAAAGTGATCATGAGAATATATTAATTCTCATGAAGTATATTTGAATATTATAATATGGTTTTGTCATATTAATAATGTTAATCAAATTATATAAATTATTTAAAAAATTGTGTTTAAAGATATATTTATGCCATTTAAAGTTCTAGCATATTCGAGAGTTTTAACCTATTTTTACCTGTATCATAATATTTGTTTATATGATATGTCATTCGAGTTTTAAAATATTTTTGTATCCATAATATTTTAAGATATAATGATATTCTATATGACGGTATTGATAAAGTATACAATATTATATAGATATATTTTTTTCAAAAAAATGTATGACATTAAAATCAATTTGAATTAATTCACTGAAACAATTATTTGCCCCAAAGGGAGAAAATTATTTGAATGATTTAATTTGAAAAAGATTGTAACTTGCACATCAAAATAAGAAATTTCCTAAGCTTAGAGATATGAATTTTCTTATGGGTGTATATACTTACTAATCTTATTATTACATATTTAAAATAATAAAGTTTTTTAGTAAATTCAATATATTTTGCAATCTTTACCCATAGGAAGATTAGAATTCACTATTAAATTAACATTGATTAATTTAAAATTTAAGATTTTCTTATGGCTAAAGTTATTCTCCCATGAAATCAAGTTTGATGTAAAGAAAAATTTAATAACATAAAGGTTTTTATAAGAAAGATCATAAGATCAGTATGTAGACTAAAATGCCTTCATTAGTATATAAAATCCTACAATGTAATTTTTCATAGGATTATAGGTTAATATATATACCTTAAAGTTAGTGAGAGCATATAATTGATCAATATAAGTATATAATTTTGCCAGCAAAATTTAATTTTACTTTTATAAGACATAATAATTTCTTAAATCTCTAAATAAAGTATATAGCTGACACTACTTATAGGCATAAAGATTCTCATAGATAAATCCAAAGAAGTTTTACAGTTATTTTTCAAAAGGAATATATTTAGAAAAAAATTTAGTACGAAAGCTTGTCTCAAAAGATAAAATGTATTTGCTATAAAGTTATATTATAGGCAATATAATTTATGGTCTAAAGTTGTCGATTAAATAAAAAAATTGTGAATAATTTATTATATCTATTCTAATAAAGTTTTATTCTCTAAGAAGAATAAAATTTGAAGCCAAAAATAAAAACATCGACATAGAGTTCTTATTCTTAACTTTGAGAGCATGAATGAATAAATATAAAATAGAGCTCATGAATGATAGCAAAATTCTCATCGTGGAGCATTATTTGTTTTCTACTAAACATATCTCTAACATTATCAAAAACTTGAAAAGTATGGGTGAGTTAAAACTAGTAGATATTTATATACAAATGAGAATTTTAGAAAATTAAACAAACGTTCACAAAAATTTCTTTTCTGATTCTAAACAATAAAATATCTTGAATACATTCCATAATAATTAATTATAAAATAACATATACATTTATTGCAATTATTATCAACAGTTTCAATTAATTTATTACTTACGTACTTTATGGATATTATTCCAAGGGACCATCATCCCAATCACCGGTTTGTCATAACAATAACCATGGTTATCATAATTTCATTTAAGGAAAATATATTTTCATCCCTGAATTTTGGCAAAAAAATAAATTAGAACACACTTTGACAAATTTTAACATTTTCATCCCTATTATTATGACGAAGTTAAAATTAAGGATAAAAATGGTAATAGCCAATAGGAATTTTATTTTCTTCATCTTCTCCATATCAAAATCCAAGAAAAACAAAACTCTAAAAAGTATCTGAAAAAATGGGGAGAGTAGTGGTGGTGGTGAGTATGGTTAGAGCCTCATAAGAGTAGTGGATGATGGTGTAAGCAATGTGTGATAGAAATAAGTAGTGAGGTGGTGGATGTAGTCGTAGAAAGAGTGATGGGTATGGAGGGCATGGTTGGATAAGGTGGGAGAAGAACAAGTGGTGGGTACGGTTGGAGAAAGAGTGATAAAAATGAAGGAAAAGTGATGGATGGTGAGGTAAGTATGGTTGGAGAAGGAGTAATGGGTGAAAAAGTATTATAATGTCACTCTTTATTTGAAAATCAAAATTTTCTTTCTTTATTATTAATCTAATCACTGTTCACGACCCTGAATTCAATAACAACCTTATTTCTAAGGAAAAAGTTTATAATTTTCTAATCAAAATATTTTCTATCAAAATAAGCCTATTTTTTTCTGGTTCTGAAACCAAGAGTTCTAGCAGTCGACTCACCTCTTTCAAATTATTTTCATTATTAAGAAAAAGTAACAAAGATAAAATACGTAGAACGTGGGTCTTCAAAATCTAATGTCGTAGGTTAGTGGGGAGGTTATGGTCGGAGAAGGAGGAGGAGTTTATTTATTTTTAATAATTAATTTTCTTGTGAAAAGTAATTGGTTTGGGTTTATATGATAGGCTAGTATTTAGATATTAGGATTTGAACAGAGGCTAATTTTGATTTTTTAGATGGCTTACTTTTATTAAGGGCAAATAGGTAATTGCATAGATTTTTAATAATAGTTTGGATGGCCTAGATGAAAATGTCAAGATTTTTTAAAGTGTATCCTAATTTATTATTTCACCAAAGTTTAAGCTCTAAATTGTTATTATCTCATTTCATTTACCAAGTAACTTTATATCTATATTTATATTATCGTAATAACTTTTACAGTTTACGTTAAATATAATGTTTTTATGAAAATTACTCATTTATAAAAACACAATCTGTTAATACAATTTTCTCATTGATTTTATAAATATAATTTTTATAAAAAATTATTATTCAATTCAATTTAGAAAAATAATTAATTGAATTAACACGTAATAATTTAAAACATTTATAACTTCTCATTTAACTTTAAAATCAAACTTAATACTAAATTTTATAAATATTCATTTAATCCTTCCACTAAATATGATACCAAATTTCGTATGTACTTATTCAATCGATCCTTAAATCCTAATTTTCAGTTTTAAAACTAAAAATTTATCCAAAAGTATGTGAATACCTATCTCAATATGCAACGTAACTTTTATACTCCCGTAGATTGTTTTCGCCTCTTTAGGAATATTTTTCAATACCAATTTAGTAATAATAATTACTAACTCATAATATAGCATCTAATAACATTCAAAGACAAATAAACTAACTATATAAAATAATCTACTAAAAATTGAGACAAAATATAACAAACAGCATGAAAAATCTAACCAAATTCTACAATTCTTCTCCTCTCTCTTTTTTTCTTTTTTTCCTTATTCTCCCTCTCTTTCTCGTTTCTTTCATTCTCTCTTCTTTTGGCTTCCCAAAGTCTAAACCACTTTAAATTCTTAAAACAAAATTCGAAGCATGTCTATCTATGAATATTAGGGGTGGGCACGGTTTAGTTTAGTTTAGGTTCGTTGAAATTCAAGTTTTTTTTAAAGCCAAAATAAAACCAGACCAAAGTAAAAATTAGATTGAAACTAAACCAAAATCTAATCTAATATATTATAAATTATACTAAATCGACCTGTTCGGTCTGATTCAATTCGATTTTTCATGCTTTTTAGTTTTTATTTTTTTTTTCAAAATCTTCACAAAACATCGTCGTTTTAATGTTCAATATATATAAAATGACATCATTTAAGTAATAAAATATATTAAAAAATATTTTTTAAGTCTCATCTAAATGCCAGACTAGACCGAAAAATCCAACTTTTTTTTTTAAATAGAACCACACTGGACCAAAGCCGTCGGTGCTAGTTTGCTCCGGTCCGATTTTCTAATTTTTTGGATTTTTTTTTTCATCCCTAATGAATATAAGTGCATGGATGTATCGACAACTCTCTTGCCATTTGGTCATTTATCATTCTATTTGTCAATACTTTTCTCTATTTCAATATACAATATTTTTTATTTTTTATTATATTTTTTAAATTTTCACAAAATGGCATCATTTTAATGCTCAATATATATAAAATGATGTTGTTTAAGTAATAAAATATATTAAAAAATATTTTTAGTCTAGTACAAGTTTTTTGGGTCAATATAGTAAACAAACAAAAAAAATGAATTTTTTAGATTGAAATCGAACCATACCGAATAAAACCTAAAACCGGATCGATTTCATCGTTGCCAATCTGATCTGATTTCTCGATTTTTTTATCTATCCCTAATTAATATAAGTGCACGGCTATATTGTCAACTCTTTTGCCACTTGTCATCTACCATTCCATTTGTCAATGTCTTTCTCTATTTCAACACACAATATTGCCAACACAAATAACATCCTTTTCCATTTCCTCAATTTTTTGTTCCATTTGGTAATGTATTTCTCAAACTCATTATACGTATACTATACAACATTTAGTAAAGCCCTTAACAATATTTTATTATAAATTCATTGCAATATTCCCCAAAACTTTAGCATTATACTATTATAAACAAAAGAGTATAATAGATTACAAATTTCTCTTGATTAATTTATAATTAAAAAAATTTAATTCAAATAAACCGAATCATAGTTCTCTTTGGTCTAATTTAAGGGTAAAATAAGAAAAATCTAAATATAGGTGTAAAGGGCATTTTTGAAACTATAAGGGAGAAATGGGTACTTAACTCAAACCTTTCGGGGTAACCACATTTTTTATAAATAAAATGCAAAATTTTCATTCATTTGGCACTGTTTTAAACAATTTAAAAGGGAAAAATACTCGATTCTCTCCTAATTTTTGAGCCAATACTCTATTACTCTCTTATATTTTCTTTAATACTCATTACCCCCTTAAATTCTGATTTTGCCCTTTAATAATTCAAATATTTTTTATTTTACTATTTTACAATTGAAATATGAACCAATGAATTGAAATGGATTTTTTAAAATTACAGAATAAATTTATATTATATGGATTCAAATCTAAATCTGAGCAAATTAAGTTAAAACTTTTATCACTCTACCAAATGCATATTTGTGATAAATCTTTCAATCTTTAATTAATCATCCTTTTAAACATATATAAATAAATTCTATTCATAATAAACTCTATCAATGATAAATTTTATTAATATAAAATTCTATAACTTTAAAAATAATTTTATAATTATTATAAATAATTATTAAATTATTATCTTTAGTAATGTTTTAGAATAATTTTATAACTATAAAAATATTTTTATTATATTAATAAAAATATTTTTTATTTTAAATAAAATTTATTATGTGGTTTGAAAATAAATATTTATTACAAATTAAAAAATATCAATAAAAGTCAATTGGTATAATGGTAATAATGTTGGTGTGTTGAACCTCATAATTTGATTTATATTTTCAATTAAAAAAATCCAATTCAATTGACTTTGGTTCAATAGTTCATATTTAAATTATTGAAGGGTAAAACCAAAATAATTTAAGAGTCAAAAGATGATAAGGTATTAAATAAAATATAGGAAATAATGAGATATTAACTAAAAATTAGGGGGAATGAGACATTTTCCCATCTAAATAAGAAGGCGTGTGACCTCTCAATTTCATCTAACTTCCTTAACTTTCCATTTTTCATTTTGCATCTAAAATAAAGTCTTATTATCCAAGACTTTTATTTTTTAAAAAAGATTACCATATTCATTTATACACATACACTTCAATCAATATTAAAATTCAACCCGAATGTTGCTGGCTCTTATTTTTTATGGAATTTAATGTCATTGATTGTTGCATTAATTTATTGTTCATTAAGTGAGAAAACAATCAAGAAAATCCACACAAATAATAAAGACACTAAAATCTCATTTATCAATTATTCATTTTGTCTCACCGACTCTTTTTTTTATGGCACTTGATGCCATTGATTGTTGCATTAATTTATTATTAATACCTGAAAGATGCTAGCTCTTATTTTGTATGGCACTTATGCTATTGATTGTTGCATCAGTTTTTTACTGGCATGTGTTTATTATGATAAACTTTACCATCAAATATTGAGGTAATCAGATAGCTCGAACAATCGCTAAGGTATAAAAATCAATTTATTCTCTCTTATGTTAACCTAATTGGAATCAAATAAATAGAAGAACAAGCTTGGGTATAATAAAAAAAATCTTAGTAGAACAACTAAATTATTACAACACAAACACAAGAACACCAACAATCTAACGTGGAAAACCTCCCAAAGTGAAGAGCAAAAAGCTATTGAATCTTAGTACCAAAAAAAAAAGTTCTCTTTTACTAAAAATATAAAGGGAAAGACATAAGTTCTATGATAAAGTTAGAAATAGTTTGAAGAGATTTCACCAAAACGATTGTTCAACCACTAACTTAATTAGACTAGGCTATGAATCAACCTTTTATTGATCTTCTAGTATATAAGTTGGACACAGTCTTCAATTTCTGGAATTATACTTTAATTTATTGGCACTTTTTCTTCTTGTTTCTTCGCTCCCCTTTGCGTCAAAGGGTGAAAACCTTTCTTACAAGAATCCTTGAGAAAAGATAAAGTTCTTTGATAAACACACTGTTGCTCGCAGTAGAATATGGCTTGTATTATATTGACACAAATATTGTTTATAAATAGAGTTTCATACAACCCTAGTGCTACAATTACAGATTAATTAATGATAAGAATATAATATACAAACTAATAAGGAAACGTAATGAAGACAATCACGTGAGGATTAAGAGGATTCTCTATCATGCTCTTGTAAGCACAAGCATCTTGGAAGGATGCTAAGCTTGGATCGATGAAGAAGAAAAGGCTTCTGAGACAAAGGTTTGGTTAGTGAATCTGCAAGTTAACTAGTGGTATGAACACGGGAAAACATAAAGGAGATGCTTGGTGACTTGATCACGAACAAAATAAAAGTCAATTGTGATGTGCTTCATTCGTAAATGGAAGACAGGATTGACACATTAGTAGGTAGCACCAACGTTGTCACAATATATGGTGGAAGTAAAGACCAAGGTAATACCAATTTCACACAGGAGGTGAGAGACCCAATTGAGTTTAGTAGCAGTAGAAGTAATGGCACAATACTTAGCCTCAGTAGAGGAATGCGCAACAATGAACTAATTTTTGGAACTCCAACTAATATGATTTCCCCTTAGAAAGATAACATAAACTGAAGTAGAAAATCAATCATCCACATTGCCAGCCTATTCATCGTCAGCAAAGGCATGAAGAGTAAATGGAGTAGCACTAAGAAGAAGTAATCTATGACTAGTCGTACTTTTGAGATAGCGAAGAAAATCAATCATCCACATTGCCAACCTATTCATCGTCAGCAAAGGCATGAAGAGTAAATGGAGTAGCACTAAGAAGAAGTAATCTATGACTAGTCGTACTTTTGAGATAGCAAAGAATGTGTTTAACAGTAGTCCAATAGAGAGTGGATAGGCAATGCATAAATTAAGAGAGCTTATTAACTGAAAAAGAGATATCCAGCTGAGTGAGGGAGAGGTATTGGAGCGAGCCAAGAACCAAACTATACTTTGTAGCATCATGCACGGAAGAGCCATTATGGAGCTAAAGAGAGTCAAAAATGCTTATAGGCATGCTCATAGCCTTGGTTTCAGTCATCCTTGTTTTGTAAATGAGATCTTGAACATATTTTTTCTAAGAAAGGAAAAATCCACGCAAGGTGCAATGAGCTTCAATCCTAGGAAGTAGTGAAAAGGGCCAAGATCCTTGAGGGAAAAATGCTTGAAATGGTTTGTGATAAAACTTGGATGACGAAATAGCTACTACAAGTGAAAAAGATGTCATCAACATACAATAATAGATACAAAATATGAGAGAATGTATGTTCAATGAAAAGAGAAGTGTCACAGTAAGAGTTGTAGAAACTATTGCCAATGAGAAAGGTAAGCAACTCATTGTACCAAGCGCGAGGATCTTGATGAAGGTCATAGATTTCTTTTCAAAGTTGACATGCATGGGTAGGGTACTAAGGATGAATAAACCCTGAAGGTTGCTACATGAAAATAGTATCAGTCAAAGTACCCTATGAAAAGGCATTGTTAACATACAATTAGCGCATGAAACCACCCCAAGAAATGGCAATGTTGATGATTAAACAGATAGTTGTGGGTTTTATAACGGGACTAAAAGTCTCAGTTAAATCAAGACCTAGTCTTTTATGGAACTTTTTGGCAACGAGACGGGCTTTATACCAAGCAACGCTACTGTCAAGGTTTTATTTAATTTGGTAAACCCATTTATATCCGACAATATTTTGTATGAAATAGGGTAAGGTATAAGAGTCTAGGTGAAGTTATTGAGTAAGGCAGTATACTCTTCACTTATAGCATCCCGCCAATGAGAAAATATATGGGCTTGGGTAAAGAAAGTAGGTTTTATGTTGGGGAATGAAGCCTGGTTCGATAAAGTGCTTTAAGATGAAGTGGAGGTAGTACTAGAAAAGTCTAAGATTTTTTTTTTGTTTAAAGATATTATTTTGAGCACAAGTGATTAGTTTTAGTAGGGACGATGGTGGAGATTGTGGAGAATGAAGAGGAAGAGAAGATAAAGAAGAGAAGTCAATATATACCTAATCAGATTAAGAGAAGGGCAACGCTTGGCAAGGAAAAAAATCATGGTAATTTTATCCGAGGAACCACAGAATCTGTAAGATACAATGCCGTAGGAATAAATGAAAGGGACAAGAAAGGAATAAATTCAGGACCTGGTGGAGAAGGTGATAGAGCAGGGACAGTGACTAAGGACGTAGCCATTGAACTAAGAGTAGTGAAAGCATTAACTAAGTTAGAGAAGGTGTTAGGAGTAACACATATAGCAGCAGAGATCAGATGGTGGAAAAGGAAGACATCTTCAATAAAAATCTTACTAGTATTTGGGACAAAGTAGTAGTATGCATGATGTTGAATTGAATAACCAAGGAAGACATAAGGACGAGAATGAGCTTCTAATTTATAGGCACTATAAAGTCGAAGCCAAGGGTAATATAAGCAACTAAATACTTGCAAAGACTTTTAGTTTGGGTGATAATGAAATAGTTTATGAAATGGAATGTCAAAAAGAAGAGAAGATGACAGCATACAGTAATGAGATATCTGGTAGTTCGAAAGGCATAAGACCAAAAGGAAAGAGAACTTAAAGCTTGGTGGTGATTTTAGGTGTTGTATGCCATATTTGGACAAAGTATGAGTGAGACTTTTATATTCACCACCACCAGTAGTAGAAAGAGTTCTAATTTCAATTTGAAAGAAATTTTTAACTAGTTTTTTAAAGTGCTGAAAGACGATGGGAACTTTCGATTTTAATTTAAGAGGAAAGAACCAGTTGTACTTGGTAAATAATCTACAAAGATAATATAATAACGAAATATGTCAATAGAGAAAATTGGAGAAGGACTTCAAACATTAGAATAAATTACTTTAAATGGTTTATGACAAATAATAGAGGAAATTCAAAATGATAGTTTTCGACTTTTATTACAAAGACATGAGTCACAAAATGACTTAGACATAGAGTGTGTAGAGACCGGAAGATCTTGACTGGAAAAAGTTTGTTCTAGATAGCTTGAAAGAGATGACTAAGACGTCAATGCCAAAAATCAGAGGTAGAGAAGAGAAGTGTAGTCAAATTGGTGCTGGCGAATAATGGCTACTTGTACAAATTATCTTTATTCTGGCCTTGAACCAAGGATGCCCCTGTATTCAAATCATTCAATGGATGATTAGGAAAAAATTCAATGGATGTATTATTTTGTTTATAGAAGTGAGAAATAGAGATAAGATTCTTTTTAATAGATGGTGCACATAAAATATTATCTAATATAAATGTGGTTGTGGGTGAATCAAGTGTAAATGAACCAATATGGAGATAGCAATTTTGTTACCATCGCCCACGACAACACCTTCGTTACTCACATAGTCTAAATGCATGGACAGATTTTACAAGTCAAAGGTAATGTAATGTGTAGCACTAGAATGAAGGACCCAGTTATTCACAAAAGAGGAGTTACCAGTCATAAGATTAGCTTGTGGTCATGGCTGGTGTGAAGTCGATTTTGGCTTTGATTTACAAGTCTTTGCAGAGTGGCCCACTTTTTCTTATAATTGGCACACGACTTTGAGTGGTATTGATGCTGAGATTTGGTTGCCGAAAAGGAGTATTCGAATGATAGTTGAATGAACTATTATTGAAGTTGTGCACACAAGGAAAAGATTTTTGTACTTGCCAAGGAGAGGAGTCGAAACTTTGTTGACTAGAGAACCCAATACCAAAGGACTTATTAGGAGTATTGTTGAAACTCTATCACTGAAAGATGAGTTTTGTCCACCCTTATTTGGATTATTCCCACCTTTGTAAGTAAGTTGAGTAGTAATTGGAGTGTCAGTCAACTTACCTTCATTGTACTTCTAAATCATCTTTACATCTATAAGTTTATCAAAAATATCTTTAAAGGTGATAAAAGATTCACGAACACACACTACAGTTGTTAACTCCTTGAATTCATCCTCAAGTCTATTAAGAACATAAGCAATTATTTCCTCATTACTCAAGGGATGACCAATTAAGTTTAGATCATCAATAATATCTTAATCTTCGCCATATACTCAACAATTGAGAGGCTTTATTTTGTTGTTTTTTTTAGACTAGACAAGAGAGTAAGCATACAGGTATTAGATCTATTGGCATAGCTTGCAGCAAGTTTATTTCATGCTTTAGCTAAAGTCTCGCAATTTTTAATAGTAAGACCGATTATACCATGAATAGTGGATTGAATACCCAAAAGTACAAGTCGATCTTAAAGAAGCCAAAAATAGTGAGAAGCATTTAATACAATTTCTCTTTTTTTTCATGAATCTTTTCAGGTGGACAAGAGTAAGAGCCATCAACATATCTAAGAAAATCATATCCAAACAGTAAATTAGTTATTTGAACCTTCTATAAGGCATAGTTTTCACCTCCCTTAGAAAGCTTAAATAGGATCTGAGAAGAAGCAATTAAGGAGATCAATAAGATTATTATTGAAATGGAGTTGTTGGTGGTGGGTGTTATGACAATAGGGTTGGTGGAGGAATTTGCCGATTCCTACTGTGGAAGAAGTTTGGTTGGATGGATTTATAGAAGTTTAGGAAGAAATAATAGAACTAGGGTTATACTTGTTCAAGACAAGTTAGCTCTAATATCATAAACACACTGTTGCCTTTAGTAGAATACAATTTGTATTATATTTACACAATTATTGTTTATATACAAATTTCCATATAGCCCTAGTGCTATAGTTACAAATTAATTAATGCTAAGAATATAATATACAAATCAATAAGAAAACATAATGAAAATAGAATCACGTGAGGTCTTAGAGAATTCTCTATCACTTGAGTCATCCATATGAGTTGAATAAATATGAGAACTTAATAATCTTTACAAAAGATGATATCCTCCAATCCAGGATCAAACTTTATTCACATATCATCTATTTTTTAAATTTATGTATCACGAAATTTTAAAATAATTTTTTTAAATAATTATATCACACTCTTTTTAAATAAATATATCTAACCGCAAATTTGCTGTTCGATAATCATATCATGATATTATAAAATAAATATATTGTATATTTGATATGAGAATATCACTTCTTAAATGAAATGTACGTACCATATGTTTTTTACAAAACTATATTACTATTCGGCCTAAATTGATTAAAGAAATTTGCTCAATGTATTGAAAATATTTACTACTGGTTTAAATGTTGGCTCTCGATCTCAAGCGATAATTTGGAGCTAAAAATTTTCATTCTAGTTTTCTCGTCTATCTTTTTCTTTACTTTGATTTGTCCTTTAACCTCCTACCCTCTCCGATTTTCTACGTGTTACCACCACGTACACACAGAACCTCTTTTCTATAATTTGTGTGCCAACAATTTCATTTTCTTTTCTTCAGAAATTTACCAACTTCTGGAATCTACTTCAGAAATTTTTCTATATGTAGTCAACCTTTGAAGACAAGGATCTACGTTGATATTGTAAACAGCCTCCAATCTGTGTCTATCTGCTTTGTCCATAGGCGCCTCTAGAAGTCAAATCATTATCTAATGAGTCGCTTTTCATAGGCTTGCGAGTATTTGAGCAAGCATGTTAACTGGTTTAAGTTAGCATAATATGAATGAATGGACTTATTTGAGGCTTCGTTGAAACCCGATGATTAATAAATCTATTGAGTGGTTGCCAAGCTATTGAAACTTCTGCTGACATTTAACCCTATGGAGAGTGGAGGAAAGGCTTATGGAGCATTTAGCAGTGCGTTACAAAGAGTGTTCGAGCATTATTCTGGTCCATTAACCAATATAATAAAGAAATTGTGATGAAGACTAGAAAGATTTTACAGGAAGAGGGATTTGAGCAGCATCCTTGATGAAAATGCTTTGGCTACTTTCTTGTTGCGGCCTGAAAGCTAGCCCTTGTTCATGTGATGATATATTATGTGTTTGCGTTTGGTTATTACTCTGCTCTGAAATAAAAGCAATTTGATTCTGTTTATTTTAATGAAGAGAAAAATGTGATGTCTCAATCCTTTAGAGTATTATTACTAGCTTGTTGCACAATATCTTGAATTAACATTGCCATATCTAGTTGTGAAGATCCCCCTTCTTCTGTTGCTCTCTTCGCCATCTCTCCAAGCTCTTTAGCTCTTCTTCTTCTCCCTTCTCCTTCATTCATCAGCATCCCTACTGCCATCTTAACATCTTCTTTACTCACTAAAACTCCAACATTCTCTTCCTCCCCCCATTTCACCGGAATTTCTACTCCAACTTTCACTCCAATCTTAAGCGTTTGCACCACCAACTTCTCATTACAAAACTGATCAGCAAAAAGTGGCCATGTAATCATCGGTACTCCACCACATATCCCTTCTAGTGTTGAATTCCATCCGCAATGTGTTAAGAATCCTCCGATTGCTGGGTGTGATAGTATTAGTAATTGTGGAGCCCAACCCCGAAAAAGAAGACCTCTCCCTTTAATCCTTTCCTCGAATTTATTTTCTACAATCCATTTCTCTAGTTCTTCTGATCTATTATCTCCTCCTCTTATCACCCAAATAAACGGTCTATTTGTTAACTCCAAGCCTAATCCAAGCTCTATCAACTGTGCAGGAATTAGATTACACAGGCTTCCGAGACAAGCATAGACTACTGAGTTCATCTCCTGTGAATCAAGCCACTCCAAGCATTGGTACCCATCATTCGATAACTTGTTACCTCTCTGAGCGGCCATAGCTGTGTTATCTTTGTTACACAGTGAGACTGGACCAAGACACCAGACTTTCCCTTTTGTTGTCTTCTTGTATTCTTTGACATACGCTGTCTCCAACTCCTCAAAAGTGTTAACAATCAGTCCGTAGTTCTTTGCTTCAGCTGCTAACACTTGTTTGCCAAAATCATCCAAGTTCTTATGCATGTATCCTGGAAGCTGAGCTTTAGTAAATTCAATACGATCAGGTATTCCAGGCATAACAAAGTATTCTGATTCAGTCTTTATGCTTTCGAAAACCTTGTAAAGGTAATAGTTCCGCGAACACAAAAGAGAAAAGCAAGGAATTCCATGGAAAGAAATTCTGGGAACATCAAACTTGTTAGCAACATGAATTGTCCATGGCAAAAGCGTATCAGAAATGATGCAACAAGGACGAGGATTTAGGCCTTTAAACAAGTTTTCAACTGGTAATTGTAGCTTGGCAGTTGCAGCATAGAAGTTGGCAGCCAAATCCATTGACGGCAGTGTGTCCAAGCTCTCACAGCCTCTTGGTAATCCAGCTTCTTCACAGGGAAACGGAAGTTGGATTAATCGAATTCTGAGGCCGGATTCAATGGCCTGATCGATGATAGTTTGGCAACGAGCAGCATTCAGGGGTGTGATGACTACGGAGATGATAATGCCGCTCTGTGCCAACATTCTACCGCAGTCTATTATGGGAATCATGTGGCCTTGCGCCATGAAAGGAAACAAAACAAAGTGAATAGACTCATCGTTGGCTTGGGAATCCATGGGAAGCTGAACTTAGTGAAGGAAATTATCTAGAGTTTCAGAAGATTGTTGATACAAGTTTTTTTCTTTTATAGGTATTGATGATTTCGGTTATCGTTGAAAGAATGAGGTAAATGGAACTAATTGTGACTGAATTGAGCAGATACATCTCTTCATTAACTTCTTCCAAGGCGTTTATCGCGGTAATTTATTGTGGTTAATTAAGTTTATTGATTTAATCAGTTATCAGTCAAGAATAATATATGGGCCATTCTGCGGGATAAAAATTTCGACATTAATAATGGAAATTATTTTAACGGTTATAATAATTAATTTAAATTAATTAAAATATTATAATTTATCAATTAAGTAAAATAAGGAATAAATAAAAAAAATCTTTTTTATTTTATGTTTATTTCGTACTAGTAGTTAAGTAAATAAAAAAAAATTATTTTATGTTTATATAAATCTCTTACCTATAAATAATTTTAATTTTATTCAAATTATAAATCTTTTTAATTAATTCTAATTTGACTAAAATAAAAATATATAAAGTAATTATATTTTACTTGTTTAATTTTTTATTAATTATAGTTTATACTGCAAATATAAATTTTTTATATTACTATAGACCCTATTATTTTACAATGATAAAAATAATATACTACATATAAATTAATAAAAAACTATTAAAATTTATTATTTCTAAACCAATTAAAATCTAAAAATGCAATGATACCTTATAATTTAAAATTGTACTTCTAATTTTTAATATAAAAAATAAAAAATTTTGATGAAAAATTATAATAAAATATAATATTCATAAAAAAATAAAATTAAAATAATAAGTTATAAAATTAATGTTAAAATAAAAAAAAAGTAACATAAAAGAGTAAAATAAAAATCAATTTTGTAAATTCAATATAAATTAACACTCAATTGTCAAATGATAACAATATAGTTATAAACAAAACAAAAAAAATAATTATAACGTAAAAATTATAAATCTATATAAAATTTGTAATTTACACATAAAAATTAAATTATAATGTTTAAGTTGTATGTAAAATAAAATATTTGTAAAAATAAAAAATAAAAAACAATAAGTCAATATAAAAAAGTAAAAAGAAATATCAATTTCATAAATACAACATAAAAAATATAAATATACTGAAATAAATGTAAATTAATGTTAAATTATCAAATAATAACAGTATAATTGTAAACAATACAAAAAAATTGTAATTGTGAGTAAAAATTATAAATTCACGTAAAATTTATAATCACACATAAAAAAAAATTAAATTATATGTAAAATAAAATACTTATAAAAAATAATAAACCGACATAAAAGAGTAAAAAAGAAAACTAATTTCATAAATACAATATAAAAAATATAAATGCAATAAGTTATATATAAATTAACTTTAAATTGTTAAATGACAACAGTATAGCTGTAAACAAAATAAAAAAATTTTAATTATGACGTAAAAGTTATAATTTTGAATAACACTTGTAATGTTCACATAAAAAATTAGAATATAACATACAACTTATATGTCAAACAAAATATTTGTAAAAATTAAAAAAAATAAACTAACATAAAAGAATAAAATGAACATCAATTTCATAAATTCAATAAAAAATGTAAATACACTTGGATAAAAAAAATTAATATCAAATTGTCAAATGACAATAATAATTATAAACAAAAAAAAATGTAATTGTGATGTAAAAGTTGTAAATACACATAAAATTTATAATTTTTATATAAAAAAATTAAATTATAACATATTATGTAAAATAAAATACTTGTAAATATTAAAAAATTAAAAACAATAAGCCAATATACAAGAATACAAATAGACATCAATTTCATAAATACAACATAAAAAAAATATAATTGTAATCAAATAAATATAAATGAACAAAAATTAATAAATAATAATGTTATAATTGCATATGAAATAAAAAAGAGTAGAAATATAGCATAAGGATTATAAATCAACATTTTACTTGTAACCCTAATATAAAAAATTGAATTATAATTAAAAGAATTATATTCAATAGTTATAAAATTATAAAAATAATTACAAAATTTAATATAGTTTCAAATTAATAATAAATAATTATATATAATACATAAATATATGATTTTTTAAATATATGAATACAGTTTATCACAGGAAAAAAAGATGATTATTGATATTTTTAAATTATTTCATTTATTAAAATAATTTGATTTTACGTATGTACTAATTAATTTTTTTCTCATTCTTTTTTTGGTTGCATGACATTAGATAAATTATCATTTTGTAAATAGTAAATATCAATAATTTAATTATAATATTTTTGTTATGCCAAATAAAATTTGCATTAGGATTAAAATTCCTCAAATTTTGTGTTCATCATAATTAATATCGATTTATATTTTACTTTTTTTATTTATCTTTTTTAAAATTACTTGTTTACATTTGTACAATTACTTATATGCTTTTTTTACTCACGATTTATTGATTTTAAGATATTCTCATTTCTTTATTTTATTAATGTAATATTAATTATAAGGTTATTTTATTATATTAATTATTCATTTTTAATTATTATAATAACATTTACATCCTCAAATCAACATATGTTTCTCATGAAATTATATAAATACAATTATCATAAGTAATAAATTAAACGTATCTTACTTTCTAATATTAAATTTTGAACTCTCATAATATATTTTATTATTAATAATTTTTTAAAAAAATAAAGAAAGAATATGTATTTTAATAATATTTAAATTAATATTTTTAAATATATTATTTTTAGTATGCATAACATATTGTTTAACATTAAATTTCAATTGTAATATATAAATTTTATATTTCAAATATATTTTTAAAAACTAAATTATAACAAAATAATTTTAATATATCAAAAAATTAAAAAAATTAATTTTTAATCTAAATAATAGGTAAATTTTTCTTATTACTTGGTTAGCAGGTTAATTATTAGTATATAAAATAAATAGTTCAGATTTTTCTTTTGAATCTAAAAGTAAAAATAAATGAATTATTAATACTAGGATTATTTATTCTAGTATCATAGAATTTTTCATATTATATATATATTGCTGGGTAATTTCCTTAGAAACGAATTAATTAGTTAAGTAAAACCAATTTAAAAGGGTGCATGTATCTATAGAAACGCTTGGAAGGAAACATTAAAATATTTATTTAGTAGCATTTTAAGTTTTATTAAGTTGTTGAGTGTAGTAATAAAGGAAATTAAATAGGACTAAAAGAAAGTTTATAAAGTTTTTTTAGAATAAATATTTAACATTATATTAATTGCACCCGATACCCGGTAAATCTATGCACAAATTGTGCAATTTTTACACTTAGAAAGGAGGAATATTCGCCAATATTTGATGCGAAAAACTCCATATAAAAGGTTGAGCAAGTTTTGCCTAGCTAGCTATTACGTAGAGATAGTGTAATTTTTATCCTCAGAAAATGGGGGATATTTGTTCACACTTGAGTTGAGGTACATCCCCAACACAAAAAGTAAAGAAAGTCTTGTTCTAGGCAACCTCAAAAGGTTGGTCCTCGTAAATGAGGGCATGTCCTTTACCATTCAATCAAAGTCTTGTTATAGGCAACCTCACTCCCGTTCAGTCTGAGTGGCCAAAAAGCTTGACTCCTCACTGACGAGTCAAAGTCTTCGACCTTCCTAACTAAAGCCAACAAAATTAATTTCTCACCTAACTACTAATGCTGCAAGTAGAGCTTGCTATATTCAAATATGAGTAGAATTTCCTTCCCATTATGTTAGAATATGTGTAAAATTCTCTCTAAACACAAGAGTATGACATCACTCAAATTAAGTAAAAATATCTTGACAATATCATTTATAACTATAGAATTATCTCTCGTTATAATTGAGACCTATTAATATTAAAGTATGAGTAGAATTCTCTCTAAATATGAGGGCATAATATCACTTAAATCGAGTGAAAATATCTAAATAATACTGTATACAATTTAATTAAAATTTTTAACATATTTCCTATGAAATATTCAAAAAATCTAATGTAATATTAAAAAAATCAAAAGCAGGATTAAAAAAAAATTAAAGTTAATTAATATTAAAATAAGACTAAGTAATATCTTATTGAAACTAGAATTTCAAATCTTTAAGCTTGTTATATTAAAACTCTATAGATGAATATTATTACACTTCAAAATTTCGAGTACATTAGTTAGAGAAAAAATTGGTGAATCAGAATTTCAAGTCTCAAACACGAAAATTAAAAAAAATAATAATCTTAATCTACTCTATACAAACTGATTACGAATTAAAACCAATCTCTTAATAAGATTTAACAAGGCAAAACTTGTTAAGCATGCTTAAAGAAATTAATCAAAGAGCCGGTCCTCGTACAAGAATATTTGAGAGCGCGACGTGGACAATTATATTTACAAGCAAGATTGTATCGTTACTATCGTACTATACATTGTGGTATCCAAAGAGAAAAGATCATCATCCCTACATGCATACACCAAATGCCTCTGGCCTTTCTTTGGGACGAAGGGTTTACCAATCAGAATAATCTGCTGTTATGTCGTTTTCACCGAATTTTGGTCCCATAGAGATTGGTCAGCTCAGCATAACAAGCACATGTATTGTCTAAAGGTCTCTACAGTTTGCCCAAAAATTAAAGGTAAAGCAAGTGCTCTATTGGAGGAGCACATCACTCTAAATTAAGGTGTGGGATCCTACATTATTATCATTATTATTATGGATTCAGTAACCAAACTATACTTAGCAATGGACAGTGAACAGTATCAGTGATGTTGCAAAAAATTTGTTTGGTAGCCAGTATTGTCTAAATTAGACAATTTCCTTTACTTAAATTGGTCGATATTTTTATCCTTTTTAAAGTATAAAATACAAATTAATTTTTTTTTATGAATATAAATAAATTTTATTCAAATTAGATTAATCAAAATTCTCGATTCTAAATAAATTTTTACGAAGATGTTAGAAGAAATTTAATCAAAATTCTCGATTATGGGATAATTTTTTTTTAGCATAATGTCAAACTATATCCGACCAACACTCTTAACTCCCCAATAAATTTTCTATGTAATGTTAAAATATATATATAACATCGGCAAAACAGAATATTATAACGTTTACTTTGAATTCTTGTCTTAAATCCTATAATATGTAAACAACGTAATAATGATCGAAAGTATTTTATAATCACAAACACTCAGTCAACTTTGACTTGTCAGTAGACATTCACGTATGATTTAGATAGATTGTTAATTTGTCCTTTCTAAGATTATGTCTGAATAAAAAACAAAATAATTAAATTTATTTTTATACATATCGAAAAAAAAAAAAAGTCTACATGGTTACATAATTTTCTTTCTTGAAATATATGGCTATTAAATTAATTTATTTACTACAACATAAAACCAAATTAAGATTAAATTATGCAATTTCAGAATATTGTAATCGCATAGTTTTTTTTCAATGTATATATAATTTTATATAATATCTTACATTATTTATAAATCATTAAATTTAAAATTCTAACTACTTAATTAATGAATAATTAATATAGTATAATTGATATATATATATATATATATATATAAAACGTCAAGTTTAATATTTTCTTTTATTATTTATAAATTATTAGATCTAAATATTTTTAATGATTATGATTAAACTAATATATATAATTAATGTATTATAATTAAAATATAATTTTAACGAAAAAGTGTCTAAATCCAACTATTTATGAATGATATAATATATATATATATATATATATGAGAAGGTCTGAATTTTTTATAAAATTTGGGTGTGAGCCTGCCTACAATTAGAAGATGAAATCAATTTGTATTTTACATTTTCAAGATAATACTAAGAGAAAACATACATATTCCAGAAGTAGAAAAAATGGAGGAGAGACTGCAATTATTATATATTGAATCTCTCTTCTTAATTTCTCTTATCTACTTTTCTTTATTATTGCAATTTATATGATACATGATACACATGCTGACATTAAGAGTTTATTGAATTTCAAACCTCCGTCTGATCCTAGGTATAGAGAGGGACACGTCGGCCCCACAATATTTTGAAAATATTTATTATAATATTTATATTTTAATTTTTTTTAATTTATATATAATTTCATCCTATAATTTTATAAAATTATCTATTTACTCTTTAATTTATTAATAATTTTTAAAATATTAATAAATTAATTTTATTTTTTTAAATATTTTAACCCTCAATTATTCATTTTTACTTCCTTGTATATATATTCGTACATTGTATAAAATATGAATTTATATATTATGAAAAAAATAAGCACATATTTTTTAAATTCTTATTTTTAAATAAATTATTAATTTAGCACAATCAAAAAATTAAAAAAATTTCCATTTGGTCATACTAAATATATATTTCTAAAAAAATTATACCTATGCATATTACTTGTGCTATAATATTATAACAAGAAACACAAGATAGATATATATATGTATAAATTAGGTACATATTTCTTTTTTTATCAAAATTAATATAGTTTAACTTTTGTGATCCAAATATTTTAAAAAAAATTATTTTTATTTTTTATATTTTATCATTCTAATCAATAAATTAATTTATAATCATAAAATAGTTGATCAGATTTTTATATCTCTTTTTAATATTATACAATTTATTAATTATTATACTAAAATTTTAACATAAATTGATTAGAAGTCTTGATCAAATTTAATCGAGCATAGTTTAAAATTTTATCTTCAAGATGGAGGAAAATGTACGATACTATTAATACGATAAAATATCTATAATATTGTGAGTAATTTTATACTTTTAGAGGGAATGTGTTTTTTACCGTCATGAAAAAAAAAACTCATTCCATTAATTGATATTAAAAGGAGAAAGAATAATTTTTACTAGTGTGATGGATATACAGAACATGTGTTTTGATAACAATCACTTACATCTCGTGCTACCATATATGTTCATTAATAAATTCCCAAACCAAAAAGCACTTTCAAATCCCCATTTCTAAAGCAAGCCAACTAGCTGTTGCAGAACAGAAACAAACCCAACACTCACGTGCATAGCGCGTTGCTTTATATCCCCTTTCCCTTGCTTCCTACATTCATTCATTCTTTTACTTCGATGGAATTAAAGACAAAGTGACACTTCTCTCTACTCACTACTCACCAACATTAATTAAAATATCTCTTCCCTTTCCATCTTATTGCCGTTACCTCATTCTTTCCCAAAATTTTCTCGGAAAATAAAAGATTATGAAGAAACAAGATGCTAATGCACTTCCTTCTTCATCCTCTCATCGGGAAAATTCTCCCAAAACCCTCCATGCAAAGAGCATCGGCTGCATGTCTGGCATTTTCCATCTTCTTTACAACTACAACAACAGCAATCGCCGCAGTGGAAAATTCCTCACTTTCGGTTTGTTCAATTGCTTCTTTGATTGATTGCATTCTCTGTTCCAATGTTATTGTTGCTGCAGACTGTTAATTAATGGATTAATGAATCTGTACTGCAGGAAAGAAGCAAGAGAAGAACGTTAACTTGCTCTCTTCTTCTTCGTCTGACCAGCTAGAGAAGATTCCTGTTAATGGTAAAGTTACTAGAATCTCTTGCGATGTCCCAAGGAGTCCGACTCTGCCGGCGGAGATCCGTCGTTCGAGCACGTTAAAGTCTCCGCCGGAAAACCTCCCGACTACCGATGCTGAGGCAGCGACGGAATCAGCGGCGGAGAAAAGAAGGAAGTTACTTGAAGCGTTAGAGAAATGTGATGAAGACTTGAAAGCACTGAAGAAGATCATTGACGTTGTGAAGAGAAGCGTTGTCGTTGAAGATAACATTAACGGTGACAAACAGCTGCAACTTAACGGTGACCCGCAGCCGAGTCCGGTGTCTGTTCTCGATGATTTAACCCTTTCCTCCTCCACTCTCAGCAGCTACTCGAGACGTTACACAAATGGTGAATTTTCAATACTTCCAATTCTTTACTTTGTTTTTATTATTAATTTGTTTTGTCTTTTCTTTTGTTTACATTGCATGCATTAAAGTATTCTCATAGCAACCAAAATTAATATCAATACCAACAAAATGAGACAAAAACAAAATTGTAAATTAATTTTCCCAAATATTAATTTTATAAATTTAAGAAAAAAATTGGACAAAACTAAAGTTCAATTTCGCATACCATATATTAAATTGTCCTTAATGGTAATAGTGATGTTAGACAAAACTTAATGTGTTACTACTATTATGTAGTACAAAATACAACAACTATGTTATTGGTAATTTGAATGGTCTTTTGTACTTTGAATCAATTAATTTGTGGATTATTTATTTTGTTTGGTGGGAATTTAGGGATTGGATGCCCTTTTACTTTAAATTGGGAGAATGGGTTTGGGATTCCAATAGTTCTCAATCATTTCATCTTGCGTCCAGACCCATTATGACAATTGTTTTAGTGGGAGACAAACTATAATAGCAAATACCCCAAATTCATGATCAAAATGACTTACAGCTGTTGCAATATTCATTTATGTTACTTTCAGTAATGCATCTCTTCTTGCTTCACTGCTTTAGTGATCAGGATTCTGCAGGACCATATTGTATATATATCATGATGCATGATGCAGTCAAAGATGATTCATAAAAAGGAAAAGAAGCATCCACTTTAGGGCTTTATTAATCAGTAGAATAAAATAACTCCAGTCGGTCCCCTGGAGGTTGAGTGGGTAACTGGGTCCAGCCAAAAAGCACTTAATTACTAAGCAGATGTTACTAAAAGTGATTTTCAGGCTGCTGCTGTTGTTGCTTCTGTTTCTTTCTTCTCTTTTTCTTTTTCTTTTCTTTTTGACTTTTAATTAGCTTCCATGATCATCCCACATTAACATGATTGTTTGTGGTGATATGACCAGCTCATTGAGTAGTAATTAAGAAACCAGTCAATTATTATAACTAGCTACAGAAAAAGAGTAACACAACAAAATGATAATAACTTTGTGTTATAGGGCGAGCAATAGTACAACAGCAGCAACAACCGCAGCAGCAAAAGCAGAAACAAAAGAAAAAGCCAGGAGAAGAGGAGGACCTAGCCAGCATATGTTTGGCAACGAGTAGTAGTGATCATGAAGCAAAGATGATGATGATGAAGGAGAATGCAATAGGATCTCCATTGTGGGCAAGCAAGGCGATGATAGATAGTGTAAACCAAGTGTGTAACGATATGGCGTGGGGAGAAAGGAGGGAGATTGGGAGAATAGGATTGGCTTTACAAGACTTCATATGCAGAGATTTGATTGAAGAGATTGTTGGAGAACTTGCTTCATTTTCACTATGCATGTATTCATTACCATTTCAGGCTTGTCAGAGAAGTTTACGTTTCTAATATGATATTAATATACACCATTTTTCTTTTTGTGGAAAGGGTTATTAAGACAAGTTCAAAATCTTTTATTTACCCTCATGGAACATTGGGAAGGCAACCCTTTTGGGAAAAAAAATAATACTTTCATTGAAGAATGTTTATATATACCTAAATTACACCACAAAGAAAGATCGTATATGGAATTTATGGCTAGTAAAAACTTTGATCAGTTTATGGAATTTCTTCTTGAAAGTAAAGTATAAAAATTTAATTAGTCACAACAATGATATGTCACCATATAAAAGATGATGATAAAGTATAATTGATCTGGTTAGAATATAGTTAATATATACAGTAATAAAATAATTCTAGCTACTTTCAACTCTAAACAAGATTGTTATTACTCTTTTTGGATGTTGATAATAAAATCTTGGTAAAATTATTGTTAATGGGTTCTAGAAATGTCATCGATTACAACAAAACTGTGCCGCTGTTACAAATTTATCACTCACAATCATGTGTGAATCGGTTAGCAAAGCGATTAACAAGAAATATTGTGATTACTACAAAATCGCACCCTTATCACAAATTTATTGTTAACAGCCACGTGTTCTATTTAGGGATCAGAAATATTAAGAGATACTCTCTAAAAAAAATAAATTGAGAATAGAATACCCTTTAAAATTTGAGGATGAAAAAATACTCTTAAAAGTTTGGAGAAAAAGAAATACTCTCCGAAGTTAATAATTTTATATAAAATGACGATTATACTCTTAAATATTCAAAAAACATAAATATATCATTTTATTCATATTATTAATATATAATGACTAATATAATTTTTTAACTTTAAAATAATAAAATAAATTATATTCTTAATTTATTTCTATCAATAACTATACCATTAATTTTTGTGTAATTTTATCTTAAATTATTATTATTTAGATTATTCTTATTATATTAATTCATTATACATAAATGACTAAAATATATATTAAATAATATTACTTTAAAAAAATTATGTTCATTCACATTAAAATTTACTATTATAAATTTACATAAATTGAGAAAAATTTATTCTTATTATATTATTCATTGTGCATAAACTATTAAAATAGATTTCAAATAATATTGATTTAAGAAAAAATTTATTTTATTCACATGAAAATTTAACTTTATTTGTAATTTAATGGTTTTATTATAATAAAATTAATTATCTAAAATAATATTTTAGCATAAAATTATAAAAAAGTTAAAGTGTAATCATTAAAATGACTATTATTAATTAAAGATATAATTTATTATGCTATTTTAAAATTACAAGGTTATATTAATTATTATATATTAATAATAGGAATAAAATGGTATATTTATATATTTTAAAATTATATAAAGATACAATAATTATTTTATATAAAAGTTAATAATTTTAAAAAGTAATTTTTTTTTTAAGCTTGTGAGGATATCTTTTAATTTTTCTAAGAATCACAACGAGCGAGGACTCTAATCTTTGTTCTCATCCTTGATTGGGCCGAACATCCCCATTCCCGACTTGTCCTCGGTTTAATTAAAATAGGAACATGTTGGGAGTATTCCCGCTTTTAAATCAAATTCCTAGCTCATCCTCGTTACCCTTTTAATTAGGGGTGGGCAAAATAAAAACCAAACCGAACCCGAAGTGAATTAACAATGAAATCAAATTGAATAGAATCGAAGAAGTTCGGCTTGGTTCGGTTCGGGTCCAACTTCAGTTTCTAAGCCCTACTTCGATTTCGGACCCTTTTGTGTTGTAAAATTTTATTAGTATCCTTACTTTATATTATAATTACAATACATAAATACAATTAAAAAATATTAATTTTTTCTTATTTTTATGTATATTTATAAAAATTATTATCAAATTATTAGTTATTTATAATTTATAAAATTAATAAGGAGTTAAAAGAAATTTTACAATTGATTTCGGTTCGGTTTCGATTTTAAACCAAAATCAAATCGAACCGACCGATTATTCAAAAATAGACTAAAATCAAACTTAATTCTAAAATAAAACCAAATCGAACCGAACATTTAGTTCGGTTCGATTGGGCATTTTTGCCCACTCCTATTTTTAACCCTAATTGACTAATTTTTTTTATTAAAAAAATTAAAATTCCTCAATTAATTTGATTATATATTCAGAACTTTATCACAAATAATTAAGAATCTTTAAATCAATCTAAGAAACTAATTTTCTTTATAACGCACACAAATCTAGTGCAAACTTTCTCATACCATTTTTAGAACCTAATTTCACCATAAGCAAACAAAACTCAAACCACAACAAGTTAATCATAAATAAATAAATAATTTGATCAAGAAATGACAAATTAAGAGTAATTCAATATAAGGGTATATGAATGCAATTTATCATCAGGAAATAACACAGCTCGCCTTCCCAGAAGATTTGATGTAACTGGCATGTGGCAACATAGTGGGCATAAGATTGGGCAAAAACAGGGAACTGAAAACCTTAACCAAACTAAATTTTTTTTTTAACAAGAAAAATATTTTATTCAACCTAGAATATAAATTATGACAAAAATTATAAGTCAGTATAGATTTACACCCAATTTTTAATGAGATTACAGAGATCTATTTCAATATAAAAATCAAACAAATCATCAAACTCACTGAAGGCTATGGAGAAGATAGATACAACAACATTTCATGTAGTGTTTTTAATTAAAAAGAATTGTTTAGAAAAAAAAGAAGGAATTTTAGACAAGAGCTCAACTGAGAAATCTTCTGTGGCTCTTTTCTTTCACTCTTCATTTCTCTAGTAGATTGTCCTGACCTATGTTGTAACAGACCCTTTGTAATACTCTCTATATGGCATGAAATCTTCCATATCCGAAACTTTTCTTCTTCAAAATTCTTCGAATATTTCTTCTCTCATTCAGATCCATAAGATAACATGACTACAATAACTTCAACAACATGAGATCTTTTCAATTTTATTACCCTCTTCACTTTGTTTTGTTTAATAAATATAGATTTTCATTTAGATTTAGGTCTGTAGTGACTTATATCCATATGAGATATAAGTTTTTTCATCTAATGGTGGTTATTCTCCACCTTAGGGGAGGACTTCTCTACCCTTCGGTGAAAAAACGAGTAGTTTCAGTGGGTTGGGTTTAGGGGAGAGAGAAAAAAGGGGCGGTGATGTGCTTAATTTATATAAAAATTTTGTCATACTTTCACTCTTAATTTTATGCTAATTCATGTTTATTTTACTTAATTATTTGAGTTTTTCTTATTGAATTTATTTATGTCATTATTTTTAGCTTGGTTTTTTATTTTTATAGGAGAAAGGCCCAAAGGCCTAAAAACCCAAGAAATGGAAAGAAAACAATAAGACTCGTTTGTACTGAACTTAGTCAGTATTTTTTAGTGTAACTTTATGCTCAAAAATCATAATTGACTAATTCAAAATAATTTGAAAACTAGACATGTTGACTCACAAACCCACAAGAAAGTAAAAAATCAAATTTTAGTGGCCTAAAATTTGGCTTGAATTGAGGACAAATGGGGAACAACTTTTCCTTAAAAAAAGGGGAATGATTTTGGAATGTTTTAAAGACAAAAATGAGCAAATGAAAGGGAAAAGAAAGGTAGAACGAAAGTGAAGGTTTTTCTTACCATTTTGAGATTTTAGAAGCTTGAAGAAATAAGGGAAGGAAGAGGAAGACAATTTGAAGCTTGTTAGAGTTTGAAGTCCTTGATCTATATAGAGTTTTTCTTCCTCAACTATTGACTTTTCTCTTTTTGAAATTTTCATTATGATTTTCAATTTGATTATAGTGTGTTGTAATTTTACTATGAACTAATTTCTCTTAACTAGGACAAAGATGTAATCTAGCTAAGAACATCAATTTCCAAAATTTATGTTGTTCATGATTTATTATTTATATTGAGTGCTCATTATTGTATTTAATGCTTTTGAATATTTGATTAATATTTGAATAATTTGTGAATTATATTGATTTGAGAAGTGATTTATGTATTTTGATTATGTAATGAATATAATGAATTACATACTAGATAGAGATATACTATTATAATTCATACAGAATTAAAATAATTATCATTATGCTTAATGAACTTTCATGTATTTTAATTCACATAGAGATATAGTAATTTAATATGTGCAAGTATTTTTGGTATATCTTGAGAAAGAATATCAAATAAATTAAAATAATTTTCTGTCAATATTTGTGACAAATTGAAACAACACAATTAAAGAAATTGAATTCAACTAGTTATAGTGAAGTCTACTGCCCTAGTGTTTTAATCAATTGAATTTCATAATTTCGTTCTGTTAGTTAAATTTAAATTTTCGCAATTTCTTGTTAATCAAAATATATTAATTGAATTCTTCAAATAAATTTAGGGTTAATTATCTTCGGTAATTAACAATTTAATCAATCCTTGTGGAGACGATACTTGACTTATCATATATTACTTGTTAATAATAACGTGCACTTTAGTTTATAAAAATTACACAATAGGCAGATAGGTATTTTTGTGCTACTTGAACCAAACTAAATTGGAACCATCAGGTTTGCTCTGGTTCAGGTGTCATTTTGAAAAACCAAAATTTTTCAGTCCTATTCGATATTAGTCTCAAAAATTCAAACTAGACCGAAAAATCTTTTTTCAGCTTTGGACGCAAAATGAAATCATTGTTTGGGGGTGAAAGCGGCTATAAGGATCGAGATGACAAGGGTGATTTAGATCTAAGGTTTTTTTTTATATATATTAATTCAAAATTTAGGATTAAAAAAATAATTTAACTTTATATAGTTGTTAATAATACTAACTCAATACAAATCTTTAAAAAAAAATAAATTTACTAATATAAATATATATTTAAAATATTTAACAAAATTAACTCATATAATTATCAATTTTTAGTTTATTATTAACATTTTTATCATTAATTTTTAACTTTTTATTAAATCTCATAATACAAAATTTTTTTTAATAATAATAAATTAATTTTTCATACGTGAAATTACCAATTTACATATCAATATTTAATTTTTTCATGAAATAAAGTAATCGACAAATAATCAACAATTTGATTGAGTTAATTTACGTAACATATTACAGTTTATAATATATCAATTTTGACTGAGATTTACTTCAATTGTTGCAGTAAATTATGATCCAATTCTTAATAAAATCTAACAAAAAATTAGGGAAAATATATTAAATCAATATTAGAATTGGTAGTGAAATAACGAAGAGTCAATTGAATTCCAGGAGAGATGGAATTGAAGAAGTAAAATTAGAGCAGCTCTGCTGGTGTTCAGCATATAAATAAATAAATTACAGTCAGAAATTTTCTGGACAACGATTGGACAGTTTTCCCGGAATAAGAATCACCGGCAATGTAGAGCGGATTCACCAGGAAACATGGATGAGCTAGCCACAAGCCACTGAAGATCAATAATTTTATTCATTAGTATATATATACACATAGCTTTATGAAATTATATATGCTTTCAGAGCTCTATATTTAGGTCAAAGAAAAAGAACTATAAGCATACGAATTTCACAGACAAGGGCTTGAAAGTCAGAACAACCAGGGCCTCCGGTGAGCCAAAGCACAAGAGGGTCATCTCCTGGACTCCTCTCGGAGTCAATGAAGTAGTAGAAAAGCTGCACATGATCATCTAACTCTCCCACTCCAATATACCCAGTTTCGAGCTTGAATGGAAGATCGCCATCAAATCCAGGTAGGGTTTTGACTTCTGATGATTTGGTGTGAATAAGTGCAGACGATAACAAAGATTGAGCCTGCTCCCATGATGATTTGAAAAAATTACCATAAGAAACGAATTAGATTAAGGGATTTGAATATTCATAAAATATTCTGAAGCTTTCGTGGGATTTGAAAGCTGAATACTGCTGTGATAATGACGAATTCTGAATAGTATTAATAATAATAATAATAATAATAATAATAATAATAATAACATATTGGAAAAGGTTGTAACATTTGTTACTATTTATGGGAATTATTTTCAAATAAGTGATCAAATTGGATTTAATGTCTTTTCTAAGTCATGATTGGGTTATTTCAGTCATATGGAATAAAGCATATGGATTTAATATTTCATAATTTCCTAGCCAAAAATGGCATGAAGTGTACAAAATCTAACTCTTTATTCCCATATTTGATCCTAAATTTGGCATTAAATTGATTATTTATTTCTTAAATTCCTTTTAAGTATTCACCAAGAAAACAATTGACTCTGAATTTTTAAATCCCCTTTTTACATTTTTAGACAGACCAACACACGTGTATGTGCATGTATTGTGTTCATTGGGTTGGCATGTAAATCATAACTCAAATTATTCATGTAAAATAAACACAATTAATATAAAATCTTCTTGATCTAAGTGTCGCAATTAATAAACACAATTAAAGAAATAGGTTGGCATGTAATTAAATTCCTATTTCTTTTTTAGAAAGATTTTAGGTTGCATTTAGGTTTTTAAAAAGATTTGGGATAAAAAAAATTGGAATTTAATTATAAGAGAACTTTAAAATTAAAGAAAATTTTCAAACATCACAATCAAAACTAAACATTTTTGTTGTTTTGTTTTAATATTTAATTAATAAATTTATTTATTTTAGGTAAATTAAGTATATTTATTTTTTTCAACTTAATGAAATTTTGAGATATTTTTCTATTAAATAAAAAGTCAAATTTTTTACTTCTTGGTTGAATCTAAAAAATCTAACTTTTTCATAATACATTTCAGACCAAGAAAACATAAAATACTCAAATTTAAATGTTCATAATTCAATAAAAAAAGAAAATGTTACTTAAAGTTGAATGCCCTAGCCCTCACAATTTTTACATATATTTATATTTTAGATTTATTTTTTAGATTTATATACCGTTTTACCCCTTAATTTATTAATTATTTTTAAAATATTAATTTACTTATTTTTTAAATATTTTGACCCTCAGTTATCCATTTTTAACTATATCCTATGTGTTGGCTTAAAAATAAAAAAAAGTGAGAAAATATAAAATTAAAATATTTTCTTGACAAAAAATTACATGAATATTTATTTAATATGATCTAAAATATATACAAAAAAGTATATAAATGTTTACTAGTTATAATATTTCCCAAACGTTGAAAATATTCTTTAATAGAGAAATGATAAAAAAAAATATTTCCTTCCTTGTTACATCAACACTAATCATTCATAATATCTCAAAAATATCTACAAGTACACAAAATAAATTTTTCATAGCAATTACTTGAGAGAAAATGACAAAAAATTAAATAAAAATATCAACCTCAACATCCATCATTATCATTATAAAAAAATTTCGACAAATTTACATGACTTAAATCAAGATGTCAATCAAAATGATAATCTCGTATAATCGATTAAATATTTTATAAAAAATAACTTTTTAATTATGTCATTCTGATTTATTTTTAATTTTTTTCGAAGACTTTATAAAGTTTGAATACAATGAAATACATTTTTTTCTTCATTTATGAAATTCTTCACCACATTTGAAATGAAAATAAAATAAATAGATAATGCATAACATGCGACAATAAAATCATACGATCATATTAATTTGTATAAATAAATTTTATACAACAATTTATGATTTTATCATTATTGCCACAGATTTTGGGGAAAAAAAATTTAATGTATTTTTCCGTTAAAAATGAAATATCCCTAGACTTCAATTTTCGACAATTTAGTCTTTACCCTTTGGCCTTTAGGGACTGCAATGTTAAATGTGAGTAAAGTATGTAAAATTTATTAGCCTACAAACGTTTAGGGACGATATTGTTATTATCCGGTTCAGAAAATAATTATGAATTAAAGATTAGTCGGTAGATTCGATAAGGCCGCCGAGAGAGACGGAGGTATGATGTGGCGGTCAACGTGGGAAGTAGCTGATCTCATTCTCCGCGTACAAAACGCGTAAACGCGTTCTCTGATTTTTATATTCTATCGCCTTTTTTCGTTTCTATACTATGTAAGATGGAGATTTTTCTATAACCAATTAAAAAAGAAAATTCTAGAATTTTAAAAATGAATGTAAATACCTGCGACAATTACTATCAGCCAGTAATTGCAAATATCATTAACATTCAAATCGTGTAATAACATTTAAACAACCTGTACTTTTACGTTATTTTATAAATGTACATAAATTTTTATTCATAACAAATAAGTACCCGACTTCTATTAAATTAACTAAGATATCTTTTACATACCCTATCATAATTAGAGGTGTAAATTTAGGTATATTTATACTCTGTGTTAAGTTTATATAGCATCAAATTCTTAAAATATGAATAATAAATAAATTTTATACGAATTAAATGTGTGTAGTGCTACGCTCTTCCTGAATTCTAGATTGTATCTTTTTAATTTTTTATAATTATTTAAATTAGTAATGGTTGACTTCTTTTAATTTTAAAATAAATTTAATAACTTTTAATTGATTTCTTTTGTACTTTAAAAATATAGATCTAACAAAAACTGGTACAATTTGTTGTCCTACGCTAATCTATTTTTTTTCAAAGCCATACTTGTGTGGAGCCAACTTATTTTACACTTCTAGTTAGAATTAGTACTGCTAGTGTAATATGGACATTATTTAGGAGTCATCATTCATCAGTCATCAGTGATCAATTTAGTATAAATAGATAAACTATTGATTAATTGCATAATATGTAAAGGATCAGGGATGTAGATGTTATTATCCTTAAAATAAAAATTCAAAAGTGGAAAAAGCTGAGAAAAGTTTACAACCATCATGCGCGTAAAGTAAATTTAAATTGAATTCATTACAGCATACGCCGTTATGGAGGCGATGACGATGGTCCTGCCATTTGTCATAATATGTCTTGTCGTAACACGTGTCATCATAAGTAGCGATCTCTCCAATAATGGGACGCAAGTTACTGTGTTCTCGTTTGTAGTGAAGTCGAGCTCTTTGTTTTCCATTCCGTGTTCGAATTTGTGTGCTTACCACTATACCCCTTATGATTAAGGTTACTAATTTGCCTCTGATATTTTTCTAATCTGGAGAAATACTCTGTTTAAAAAGTAAATTACGTTAAATAGCCCTCCAAATGTCAGTAACAAAGCCAGTTTTTAATTGAACATATTTACACTGTAAGCCACTTAAAATAAGCTTCTTAGAATAGAGAAAACTATCTTAAGGGTTATTTTAGTCATTTCACGACGTTTAAGGCTCAAAATAAAGAAGAAGAAATGAAGGGTAAAAAGGGAAATTAAAGATTAGGCAAATTTGATAATTCGGTTACGTCCGGATACAAGGAATTTGATGCGACAAGCGTGGCTGATATAAAATCCACCATCGTTCTTTCTGGAGGAGAAACAGAGCAATCTCTCTCTATCTCTCTTTTGCTTATATTTTTCGTTAGAGGAAAGAACCTGTTTCAGAGTTAAAGGAAAGAAATGGCGGATCAACTCACCGATGATCAGATCTCCGAGTTCAAGGAAGCCTTCAGCTTGTTTGACAAGGATGGAGACGGTATGATATTCTCTCTCTATTGTTCTAAAATATACATATATACTCTTTCTGTTATATAATTTTCTAATTTCATGATAGATCTAGGTTTTTATACGGCTAATCTGTGAGCTGAAGATATTTGTTTTAGCTTTGTTTCCGTCAATGATCTGGTATACGTTATTGAGTTTTGATCTGTGATTTGACTTTGATGATTTTCGTTTTTGCTATTTAGATGATAGTTAGATTGACTGTCTAGATTGTGCTAGTCGCTTTCGTTGATTGTTTATTGTGATGTGTAAATCACAAGCTTTATTCGAAGTATATTTTCTTTATAGATTCTGTTACTTTTATTTTGTATGTGGAAGGAACCGATTTGAAATCGAAGGCTTGGATTTTTCAAGCTTTGAATATTCTTTTTTTTTTTAACATAAAATTTTTTTCTTTTATTTTATCGTATTTATTTTGATGCGGAATATAGTTGTGGCATATTAACATATTTTTATCTTATTTCGTTTGTGTGATGCAAATCGCGATATCTGTTTGAAATCAACCAATTTAATGCTATTTGAATGTTCTTCTTCTTGCTAATTTGCGGTTTTATATGCTTGAGTTTGAGATTGTTCTCTTAAGTGCATGCTTGAATTTGAGCTGCTGTGTTGCGACAGCTGTGAGATGTAACAGCAATCGCGTGATGTTGAAAAAATGGTTGAAAAAATGGTGGGCCCTATGAAAAATTAGTGTTGACAACACGCTGTTTTAGCTTTACTGTTAAAGTTAAGTGGAAACCAAAACATACAGTAAATGCTCTTTTGAGATGCCATTGGGCATGCTTGTCTGATTTTGATAGTGTTGTAACATATTGTGGAATCAACAGTTGCCTTGGGCGAAAGGGGTATACAAGGAATTTGGTTTTTATATAAATTGGTTTTGCAGGTTGCATCACCACCAAGGAACTTGGGACTGTTATGAGGTCACTGGGACAAAACCCCACTGAGGCAGAGCTCCAGGATATGATCAATGAAGTTGATGCTGATGGTAACGGGACTATTGATTTCCCTGAGTTCCTAAACCTGATGGCCAGGAAGATGAAGGATACCGACTCAGAGGAGGAGCTTAAAGAGGCATTCCGAGTCTTTGACAAGGATCAGAATGGTTTCATATCTGCTGCTGAGCTGCGCCATGTGATGACAAACCTAGGGGAGAAGCTTACCGATGAAGAAGTTGATGAGATGATTAGGGAGGCTGATGTTGATGGTGATGGCCAGATAAATTATGAGGAATTCGTCAAGGTTATGATGGCCAAGTAATAACCCCACCCTACCAAACCAAAACTTCCAAAAAAAACCCAAAAAAAAGAAGCCGACTAATCTATATCTATATATATATATATATAATGGGATCCCTGGTTTCCTCTTTTACAATTTTTAATTTAATAGTTTGGAGGTGAAGCTGGAGGAAGCATCGGTTTTTAATGGTGGTGGTAGAGGAATGTTCAATTTGTCTTGTGACTTTAAGCAACTTTGCAGTTTTTATATATTCTAGATTTTCTTCTTCTCTTCTTTTGAAGCGAACAATGTTGTCTGTCCATGGGGTGACTTTAATTACTGTCCTATTTTCTTATTTTCAGTTTTTGTGCATAAGAATTTTATATGTGATGGGCTTTTAAGTTGTTACTTCTATCTATTATTATTATGGTCAATTACATATTGTATTACATTCCATGCTCTAAACATCAAAGACTTTAACATCTTGCTTCTGTCTTTTTTCCTTCCCTTGGCCTAAATCATTCCTCTAGATTCTAGATGTTATTATCATTAATCAACTTGTATTGTGGAGACATGATTTTGTATAGGTGGTGTAAAATGATGTTAATATGTGATCAACTCGCGTCAACTTTCTGAATTGAGCAAGTATGTCTATCACATTGGGTCTTTCTGTCAATTTCTTATGCCAAACCTTACCAAAGGGAACAAAATTGGTAGCATAATCATGTCTTATGCTAATCTTAGAGGGAACAGTTCGGGATTGCATCATTTTCTCTACAGCACCGTTAAGTCCATTTAGAAGTTGTTTACAGTTATGGGTTGGTTTTGCATCGAGTCATAATGTGGTATTGTATATTCCATTTAACTTTACTTTCGGAATACAGTAGAAATAATTTAAATGCAGTTTTAACGGTCCGTGCAGAAATTTTAGAATTTTATCAAGTTATCTTTACGATTATACTAAAAATAATTTAGGGTTTTAGAGTTCGATTTAGGGATAGCAAAAAAATCCGGTCCCGACCTAGTTTGGGTGAGTTTGATTTTTTAGGGCCGGATCAAACCTGGTCTTAAATATAAATTGGACCGGATCCAGGTTCTTTTCATTATAATTCGGTCCGGTCCGAGTCGGATTAATGTCGGGTTTTTTTAGGTTTTAGATAATTAATATCGAGTTGGGTTAAAATCTAGTCCGTAACAAAACTACAATAAGAAAATTTTAATTTTTTGAATTTTTTACAACCAGATCAAATTCGAGTCTGAGTTTTAGCCCGGTCCAGTTTTATTAAATCCGAATCTAAATCAGATTAAATACATACAAAATAAACTCGGGTTTAATCCGAATTTTTAAAAACCCAGTCCAAACTCGAGTTTTTGCCAAGCCTAGTTGGATCAAGTGTTAATTGTTTTCAATAATTTGAATTGGCACTATTTTTAATTTGGTTAGTTAATATAAAATAAAAATATTAAACATTAAATGTTAATTAAAAAATAAGTAAAAATTATTTAACTATCAAATGAAACTTATGCAGCCTCAAATATCAACAATCAATTCAAAAATAATTTAGGGTTTTGGAATTTGAACAAGTGTTAATTGTTTTGAGTAATTTGAATATTGTATTATTGGCGCTATTTTTAGTTTGGTTAGTATTTTCGTCCTATATATTGATGTGTTACAATTGGGCATAAGCCATACAATTGCAGTTCATACTAATTACTCTATAACTCATTTGTTTTTGCCATACATGTACACGTGAAGTGTTTGTAAAATAGGTCAAATTAGATTAAGGATGTTACAAAACTGCCCTTGCTAAATTTGGTCAACAATTAGATTTTTCTCTGACATTTTGCCCAACATAATTGGATAAAATTACAAAATTGTAAAGAAAAAAAAAACATGATTAACAAAAGTAGAAGCAAAGATTAAGAAAAATGGAAAGCAAACAAGAGTGATCTAGACAAGAAAATTTGATTAGCTACTGTTAGAATTTAGTATATTATATGTGAGCATATATCGAATATTACTCGAAAATATTTGGTAAAAATATTACCCGAAATTAAAAATGTCAAGCTATAATCTAGTGTAAGTCAACAAAACAACCTATGTCACAAATAATATTATTATTTACTAAAGTTTTAAGAAATGTTTGTTGGATGGACGGAGGTGTTGTGAGACTCATTTTTACTTATTTTGTTAGAAGAAATAAACAAAAATTATATAAGGTTAAAGGTCATAAATAACTTTATAATACAAAAAGAGGTCTAAAATCCTTTACTAGATTTTAAATGAATAATACTTTTAACTACTTAGGTTATTTTTTAATATTATAACTTTATAATCTATTGATATTTATATCAAGTGACTACTAAAAATTTAAAAATGACAGCTATAATATATCCTACGTATAATATATATAATATTTATTCTTATATTTGAGAGATATTTGCTTACAAAAAATAGAGAATTATACAATAAAGTGAGAGAATCTAATTCTAAGGTGGTATTCAAAAAATCTTTTTTTCTATGAAGGAGTGCATTCTAACATTCAACTTGAGGTGGATGAAAAAATCAAAAAATCAAATTGGATTGAAATTGATGGATTTAATTTAGTTTTAGTTTTTATTCGATATGATCTAATTCCAATTTTTTAAAAATCAAAATTTTTAACTTTAATTTCGTTATTGACATAAAAAATTCGGATCAAATAGAAAATATTTTTTAATATATTTTATTGCAATTTGAACATTGAGATTTTTAAAAAATAATAACAAAAAATTAAAAAATCGAATTAAATCAAACCAAAACTGATTAGTTCGATTTTATTTAAAGTATGTTCGATCCAATTTCTATTTTGATCCGATTCGATTCTAATTCTTAAAAAAAGAAACCCGAATTTTTTCGGTTCGAATATAGAGCCCACCCCTAATCTAGACAAAAATCAAATGACATCTAAAATTATTATTGAGAAGTATTAAAAAAACTTATTTTATAATTTATGCTTAAATTAATGTTTAATAAAAAAATTTTAAATTGCTTCACAATCTAATGAATTCTCACGACCAATGTTACATTAAAAATAGATGTCAACAATACGAAGACCATTGATGTTGCTTTTCCTCATAGTAAATGAAATCATTGAAAATTAATTTTGAAGTATTTTGTACACTCTGAGCATGCACAGGAGTATTAAATTCCCAAAAGAGAAATTCTAAACATTAATATATTTCTTTTTAGAAATAAAATGTATTGAGTTATATTAGCTGGAATAAGTTATTAAAAATTATAGTCACTACCAACATCATATTAAAGAAAAATGCAAATTTAGAAAGGAGTGTTTTTTTTTTTTTTGGGAACAGGTCAAATTTTGATGCACCACTTTCTCATTATAAAGTATCAATTACACCACACAGAGCTCCAATTCTTCCAGACTGTTACTTTTATGCCCCTCTCCAATAAAAATTAGAAAAAAGAGAAAGAAAAAAAGACCCTTTCCTTCCAATACCAAGTTCAACCAACTTGCTTATATAGCTATAGTCTCTTCAAACTTCTCTTTCTAGCATCCATTTTCTTCTTGTCGGCCTGAACTTTAGCTTGCCCAACTTCTTTCTTTTGTGTAATGGCTGCTGCCGGTATTGCTGTAGCAGCAGACTCACTAATTCCTCCCGTCTCCACTGGTGGAACTGCAGCAGCTGCTGCTGCTGTTTGGTCCTGATTATTTCCTCCTCTGGTGGCTGTTGTAGAAGGAGCTAGTGGTGATGGTACCGGAAATGCAGCACCAGATGATGCATTCTTTGGGTCAACATTGGTGTTAGCCTGGTCTACATTTAGTGCCGTAGTTGATTCAGAAATAGCTCCAGACTTGAACTTTGGTTTCGGCTTGGCATGAATCCCGGTGTAAATCCTGCATGAATGATACTTATTCGATAAGCAAATGAGTAAAGCGTGTTTCAGGAAAAGAAATAGCTCGTTTACTGAATGCAATCAGCTATGTCCAACGCACAGAATGTTATCACCCAGAAAACTACAGGATACAAGACCCTCAAAGAACTTGACATTACACATGCACTCCCAAATGGTACTGAGGGTCCTACAATTAGTGTCATTATTTTCATTTATGGCCAAATAGACAATGTAGGACACAGTCTCGTCTTAAAACCTTAATATTTTACATGTAACAATCCCCTGTTCCCACACACCATGATTCAAAGCAGATAAAAGGTGGACAACGCATACCTGGCATGTCTGGCATACTCCTCATAATTTTCAAGCAGCATCTTACCAGCCTGTTCATTCAATGCTGATTCTGGAAATGGCTCAATCAATAAACACCGGACTACCTGCGGCCACAAATCTCAAAGGAATTATTAATCACAAACCAAAAGAAGATCCTCAAATTTAAAATTGTTAAATTGGATTATTCTCGTCAAACAAACAAGAACAGATAGAAAAAGGAAGAAATTACAATGACAACGGAAGAAAGTGCTAACAGAACTTACAATGAGAACATGTCTTAATCCAAGACTTGGATTCCAATCTTTCTTCAGTGTATTGACACAAATTTCACCATTTGTTGCAATGTTTGGATGGAATATCTTAGTCAGGAAGTAACCTACAACATTCACGTTCAATGATGAAAATTCATGTCATACTGATATACAACTGTTCACAAATTTGTATACTTCATACATATTCTAGATCACAAATTACCAGAAGAAAAAGAAAAAAAGAAAACGAAATCCATTACAAACCTTTAGGAGGGGAGTGTGGGAAGTCATGAGACAATAACAACTTCATGCGGAAAACACCATTCTCATAAGGAGTCCCAGCTGCAAGGTGACAAAGTAAAATTCAGTATTGCAGTATGAATCAAAAGAAGTAAATTTTTAAGGACAAAGTTGCATGCCTGGGCCTTCAATATCAGCATATATGGTTGAAAAATCATCGTCATTTACTCCGACTTTAATACCCTCAGGGGGAGATTCATCAAGACTCTTCAATTCCTTTGCAAGTTGCTTTATCACATTTGGTGGCAGATTTTCATTAGTTGCCTAAAATAAAAAAATTAAAAGCTGTAATAAGTCATAAAATTTATAATTAGTAAAAAAACAGTAGTAAGGATTAGTTTCATGTACAAATTTAATGCAAATAACCCTCCTCTCTAAAGTGAAAAACAATATACTAATAATAAGTGCCAGATTAGGTACAGTGTACAAATTGCTTGTTCCATCAAATCACCAATGAAATAAAATTTATTGTATCCCATTCTAGCAACTAATCATCCCAGTTAAATGAATACATCATTCTGTTTATATATTTCTTGGCTAATATATAAATATATATATATATATAGAGAGAGAGAGAGAGTACACCGAATATTTCCACACTATTAGTGTCATATAAACAACGTAGATTTACCATGGTAACAAAAAGTGGTGGATCCTTGTAATATCTTGCTTTCTCACTGTAACAAATCAGAACAACTGATGTCCCCAATGCTTCTCCAGATTAATGTTCAGAGATAAAATTTTGCAGGACAATGCAGAAAACACCTGAAAGATAATAAATTGAAATTTCATCATTAATACTAACAAGAAAGGCTTGATCCAGTCATTTCTCAAAATTGAGTAAGAATCAATGCAACCAACATCAAATTTCACAAGTAAAAGAAAATAATCTAGCAATCCATGGTTGCTCAGAACTCATAAACAGAGAGAGTGAACCAGAATGCACTAGCTACAACCATCAAAACACAAAATGTGGGCAAACACCTGGGCAGGCAGTCAGTATATCAAAATTCATAAATCAAAGCCTTGCTTTCCTAATAGCAACCCTCACAAACAACCAGACTACAGAGCTAACATGCACACAAGGGTGTCAAACAGATCTGATCCTGCTCCATCAGAAATGCATAAGAAATACTGTGAAATAATAAGTTTAGGGGTGGAAACCAAACAGAAAGTAAGCTGTTCTGAATCCAAATCTGTTGTTGCCCTTGCAACCAGACCCTTGCCTTCTACACAAACAATTGATAGATATATGAGAAACCGTAGATAAATTTGCTACATTTGGTAAGCTTCAGAACTCATACTAAGTAGATAATCAAATGTTACTGAAAATGTCCCCAAGTAAAGTCTGTACTGTCCAATGCTCAGATAACATCCATCTTTGTGTAGCAGGACCTGCAGTTTCTAGAGCTCAAACACAACATTTGTGTCTGCTATGATCAGACATCCATCTATTTTAAATAAATTGAGGTCAGTTTCTAGCATCTAGAACCTTTTAGCCCAATCATCATACTAAATAAATATCAAAAGCCAGCTTTTCCTCCCACAGTTTTGAAGCAAAATACATACACCCACCAGAATGTTAAGAGAGTTTATTCCCTTTTCTCATTTTAATTGCAATAATAAGATCCTAAATTCAAAAAAATTAAAAGCAAGCATCATTTCTTGGCGTCTAAGCTAATTACTTAAAAAAAAGGAACAAAAAACCTGGAGAACTATGTAGACCTATAAATGAATCTTTGGAACCTCAATGTAACCACAACTTTCTGTTACCAAGTGGTGCTGACTAAAAAGTGAAATAGGGAATACTGTATAATTTATGCTGGGATCAACATTCATATGGTTATCTTTGATTTAGAGGAAAAGAAAAAAGAATCTCTAGTTAGGTAAATCAACTCAATAAATATCTTCTCCAGCAAAGGATATTACCCAAGGTTTACAGCTTGTGCCATCTACTCCTTCCAACTTCAAAGTTCTTGTAGCATCAACTAACATAACACTCCATGCAGCAAATAACCATTTATGCATGAATGATATGAGCTTAAAAAGAATTATTTGTCCCTCAAAATTCCTAATATCAATTGAATCCAAGGGTACAGTTTAAAACACTCAAAGTGGTGCCAAAACAGATACAATGAGAATGCATCAGTAATATTTAACATCCATGTAAATAAACTACCATCACACCATGTAGAAGACCCAAAATTTCCTAATAAACTTTCTCAACTCAAAATCCCAGCTTCAGCAACTAATTTCAGCAGAATATTTGAAGCAAAGTGCAAAAACATCATTGATACTATTAGACTGTGTGAGAAAGAATGCCCACAACACCAAGGAAAAAACTTGGTTAGTAATCAACTCCAGCAATTCCTCTTCAAGTCACAGCTAACAATATTACATAAGATCGAGTAAGCAGTCCACCAGATGCACTATCATAGCAATCGTAAAAGAGATTTGCCAAACTAGATATCTCTCATTTACTATGCAAAACCAATAACTCATCAAATAGAAGAACCTATATTCCTGGCAACCTAGAAAGAGAGTCAAGTGGGTAGCATACTATCTAACATTAATAACAACATAAACCCTCCTATCTTATTTATCATTTTAAATTTTGAAACACTATTATCCTTTCATTTGGTAAAAGTAATGATAGCTATTATCTTTATATCCTTTTCTCAAACATAACAAGCCTAAAGCTTAATGACTACCATTTTGCACTTTCTCTAAAAACAGCAGCTAAGACAAAATAATGTTGGACATTCGGAAACACGAACAGATTAAGAAGTGCACGTAAATACCAAGAAACGATAGTAATTACCAGCAAACTGAGAAGGGTGTAAACAAAAACAAAAAAAAAAAAAAACACAAAACAATCCAAGCCCAAAAAAAAATACTAAAAAAGAAAACAGAAAATAAAGTAATTATTGACTTATATAGACAGAGGAAATAAGACTTCCTATAAGAGCACAAGAGAGGGAGAGTGATAGAGAGAACCAGCAAAACTTACAGTGTAAAAAAAATCAACAAAACAATATTACAAAATTAAATTAACCCATTTGTTAAAACCCTAAAATACAAGTGAATAAACACATTATCAAAGTCGATTACCCTACAATTTATACCCAATTAATTGTCCACAAAGGAAGAAAAGAACAATAAATTTGAAAATCCCACAAACTGAACGAAGAAAAGTATCCCCAATTTCCATTGTACCAAGAAAGAAAGCAAGCAATCAGCCAATCACACGACACTGATACATTTAAAAAGAAAACTTAAAGTGAAAATCAACTCAGAAACAAGCAGAAATATCCTATCTTTTCATCAAATCAAGCAAATTAAACTCGGATTAATTAATAAGATATACCGAAAAGAAAAGAAAAACTAATAATCCAACACAAATCGATCAAAACAGCAAGAATCCAGATGAGAAATTTACCTTATCTGATTCAATTATTCTCTTCAGAAGGAGAGAGAGTGTGAGAGGGAGAGAGAGAGCGAGAGAGAGAGAGGAGGGAGGGAGCTGTACAAAATAAACGTTGAAATGCAAAGACTGAGAAAGCGATCTCTCCTTGGAATGATTGATTGGTTGATTTTGAGGAGATAAATTATTTATTTCCTTTTTCTTTTTATATTTATTTTTATTTATGATTAACAAAACAAACGGAAATAAAAATATTCAAAGATTAAATTATTATTCTATTTAATTTTATTATTTCATTCGAAATGACGTGTCGTTCTGCGAGATCCTCAAGATTTCTAGTCGTTGGATTCCTTATATCTATTTCCAAGGCACCGTCTCCACGCGCTCTTGCTGAGCGTATTTACACCGCACCTGAAACAAATAATCGAACGGTTGTAGTCTTACAGAGAAGGGTATTCACATCCACTCTCAGAAGATACTCGTGGGACTAATGTCTGTTTGTCTGTCTTCAGATTTTATCATTAATTAAGGAGGTAGATGTAAACACTAAACTGACAATTTTAGCCCCAATCTGTAGCCAAATAACCAAAGCACCCTTCCACCATTCTGTATTTTATTCTTTTATTGCCCTTTACCCAACCCTATATAATATATATATATATATATATATATATTGTTATAAATTTAATTAATAAAGAAATATTCAAAAAGAAAGAACGAGTATTCTAGAAAATAAATATTATAACAAAAAAAATATTTTACTCCATGTTAACTTAATTGAGAAGTCACTCAATTTTAAGTAATTTTTTAATTCGTTTGTATTTAGTTCTCTTACAATATTTTTTAATCATCTTGTTTTTATAATTATTATAAATAAAGAACCCAAATTCTTTTTATTTAGTGTAAATAAGATTTGAATTCTAAATTTTTTGTATTATTATGAGTTTATAGTATAAATCAATTAGAACTCGTCTTCATTGGGAAATTTTCTTTTCACAATTATTGGGGATATTTTAAAAATCATGACTAAATGTAAATTTTTTTTAGGTATATTATTTTTATATTAACATTAAATTAAAAAAATTATAATTATAAATGTAATGCATTTACTATAAATAGCAAAGAAAGCACAAATTCAAATGGATCGATTATTACATTTTTAGGTAGCGTAAGGGCAATTAGGTAATTTGACATGAAAAATGAGTGATTTAGGGTCGCGGAATTAAAGGGGCTTTTTACAAAGTAAGATTTAAATTAAAGGTGAGATGTGTTAGTTAGGTAGCGGGGTTCAAGTCCGGAGTTTTGTCTGGTAATACGACAAAACTCTTCTCTTTTTAAATTTATTTAATAATAAAAATTATTTGTTTTTATTTAAATTAATTCGAATTTGCTGACGCTGATTATGCTGATGACCGTTGGTGGGTCAGTACTCGGGTCCTTCCCAACTAGCCGTTAGCGGGTGCCAGCTGCGTGGTCTGTTAGCAGACAATCATTTACACGTCATATTTCTTATTTTTTTCACTTTTCTTATTTTTTATGGATTATTTAATATTTAAAAATACATAAAAATGCAATTTTAAAAGATATATGAAGTAGTAATTATTATGATAATACTAGAAATACAATTTTTTTATTATTGCATACTTTATTTTATTAACAAAAAATTTCTTATGCTCTTGTACAAATATAAAATATACGATAATATTATAATATAGTTACATTAATTTATATAGATGAATTTATATTTTGTACAACTTATTTTTTTTTGTAATTATTTCTATTTCGAGAGTTAATAAAATCGACTACATTTTTCTTAGTTAATTAAAATAGCTAGAATACTAATTAATAGGACTTAAGTAGAGTCAAAGAATGTAGTTTAGTAATAAACTTACTTCTTATTAAGAGTTAGAATGTTCCTATATTTCTATTCAATTATTTGTTTGAGTCGAAATCAATTAATTAGCACTTCAAATGTGGCAACAATGTAGTAAACTCAACTATTTAACAAAGTCGCACTTGTTTATTTCTATTTAATTATTTATTACAATATAAATTGTTTATGTTAGACCTAAAATTATGGGATTATCATATATAAATGTATTCATTTATGTGCCTAGTAGATCATGGATATAATTTCAATAAATAAATAAAAAGACACTTAAGTCTTAATACTTATTTTTTTTTTTTGTCTAAAATTTGAGTATAATTCAGTTTCACTCATTAATACCTGTTGTTGTGTGTTTTTTTTAAAGTTTTTTAATATAATTCAATTCACTTATTCAAATGTTTTAAAAGTTTTTATTTTTTAACCTAACATTGAAAATTTGATAATTATCTTTGAATAAAAAAAAACTAAATTTTTTTACTTAAGACTTTATTTGCTTATATATAATATTTATCTTAATTATTTATGAGGGTATGATGACCATTATTAGAGCTATAATTTTTTAAAAAATATATATTTTTATTTATTTTGTTAGAATATATAAACATGACAAAATTCTTTTACAAGACTTTTAATTATAAACATGATTTTAATTGACTCACTATTTTATAAACTCCAATATTCTCATTTTTCTTATTTATATTATTTAAACACTCAATTAAAATATTTTTCTATAAATTTAAAAAAAAATTCAAACTGTTAATAAATACATGGGATTATTTTTTACTTTAAATTTTAAAAATTTATGATATATCTTTTTTTATCTTTTATTAAGGTCAAATATTTTTAAATTCTTCTAAATTTGTTGAAGAAAAATATATTTATTTAATTTAAGATTTTTCTTTAAAAAAAAAGATTTATGACAAGTAAAAGTTTAAAACTAATTGAAATAATAAATAATGTGTATAATAAATAAGTATAAAAGTGTTTAACAGAAACAAAAGTATGTTAATTTAATTAGATTTCCTTTTTTTTGTAATTTTAATTTTTAAGAGAATTTTGAAGGGTTGACTCAAGTGTCAATTCTAGACCAAATTATCTATTATTATGAAATTAATTTGAAAATATTTTATCATTTGAAGACTTATTTTTCAAGAAAAATTACTTTAAAAGTTACTTTCACAATTAACTAATAATGTGCTTAAATAATATGAGATTAAATATCCATATACAATAATACTGAGGTCTAAACTCAATTCATATAAATTGATGTATCAATACTATACTATATTATTATCATGTATCTCATACATTTTACTTTCTTTAATCCTAGTGATAATTTTTCTTATTGCTATAAAAGTATAAAAGTATATAGGATATATAACAATAATACATCATTACCATAAAACTATTAATGAGTTTGAATCTCTAATACTACTAATCTTTACAAATATATTTTGATAGCACTCAATAATTGCAACATCCCTATATTTTTATGTATCGAAAGACTCAAGCTTATAAAAAGTTCTAAACACACCCATAGCATATAATGTCAAAATACTCTAGGTAACTACTTTTAATGAGATTTATTTTATGCACTAAGATATAAGCTTTGACTTTCATGTATTGATTTCACCCAAAACTCCTAATTTAAGCATTTTCAAGAAGGCTAAACACAATTTAATAACGTGGTTGGTATTCTTATTCTTCAAATGAAAGATAAGGATTCGACTTCTTTCATATGTAAAGTGAAAGCTAGTTTTCTTTTTAAAAATAAGTAAAGCCATATTTTATCTTAATTGAATACAAAATTTCTCAAATGCTTATAAGTTTAGTCACGTTTAAGTTAAATTTATTGTTTATAATTTTTAATAATATCTTCTTTAGTTACAATAAAATGAAAAAAAATTACTATTAATTGCAATTACTGTTATTTTTCTTCGATCAAAAATGCTATTAACATTTTAAAGATATTTGAACTATTAACTTTCACTTGATTTTAAAACAAAAATTGATAAAGTATTTGATAGTACTAATTTTTAATTTTTAATATTTAATATTTTTATTTAATAGACAGGAATTTTAAAATTACAAGATTTCAATTTCAAGTATAATCTAAATTGAGAGTGGGTAGATTTTATTTTTCTTGTACATAAAATATGTTTTAATTTCTTTTTTTTGCTAATTTCAATCTCTTTTCACCAATCAATTTGATTGAAGTCCCCAATTACATTAACCTCATTCCCCAAGTTACTTCTAACCAAATCAAAATTCTCAACACATACGTACAAGAAAAACATATTAATAGTTGTTTTATTGAAACAATATAGTGTTAGATTTTGGTTGGACCAAGTGAATATGTTTCAATATTCTATATATAATTATATGTCATGTAAATTAATTAATATTCAAAATTTGCAAATTGTAAGTCTATCTAATCTTTGACCGGACGGTAAAGAGGGAGTGAAACTTTTTCATTATAGTTTTAGTGTGAATTAGTACTCTAATTTTGGAGTAAATATCGCACTATATTATGTGTGTTGATGTATAAGATATAGTAAATTATTATATCAAATCTCTTAATAAAATCTCAAAGGTAAAATGAGTTAAATTTACTATTTTTTTTTGTTAAGTGGTAGTAGGAGTAAAATTGTCCAATTATTAAATATTTGGTCAAATTTAAAAATATTTTGTTACTTGATCAAAATTAAAAAAATAAGAGAAAATGTGGTCGAAATGAAAAATTTTCATTACTATTACATTGCAATCAACAACTATATATATATACATTAGATTTTGATTTTGAGTTTAGGTAAAAAAAAAAAAAGCTGAACTCAAAAGTGCAAAAATACATTAAATTCAAAAGTATAAAATTATATCAAACTCGAAAATATAAATTTATACTGAAGTTCGAAAGTGTAAAATTACATTGAACTCGTAAGTTACACTAAACTCGAAAGTGTAAAAGTATAATGAACTTAAAAGTGTAAAAATATTGAGTTAAAAAATGTAGTTGATTTTTTTTTTTTTAAATGGTCGCGGGTTAAAATTGTCTAAAAATTACGTGTTTCTTGAAGTTTAAGAAAAAGTTTGTGTGTGGAAAGGTGAAAAAGGGAGAAAAATAGCGGTAAAAATGAGTAATTTCCCTAATATGAGGAAAGAAAACTTCGTATTTGTGAATGTGTTGAGTAGAATAGAGAAGAGCATGCACGTGTATCACTTTACACCAGTCAGTCCAAACCAAACCAAACCGATGGTAGTTGGAGTGCCTTAAATTTTGTAGTAGGTCGTAATTAAAGAACTAATTTTTCTTCTTTATAAAAGGAACATGTAGCTACCATACGAGTTGTGGGCAGTGTTGCTCTTTCTTTCTCATTGTCTTAAATTAATTTCCGAAAAAAAAAATGGAAGCAAAAAGTAATCAAAAGATGAAGATATTATGCCTTCATGGGTTTAGAACCAGTGGCAAATTCCTCCAGAAGCAAATTAGCAAATGGGATCCTTCTATTTTTGCTTCCTTTGATTTGGTACGTATGAATTTTATTCATTAATTGATATTAATTAATCAAATGATTATTACTAATCCAAGTGCATTTAATTAATTACAGGATTTCCCAGATGGAAAATTTCCTGCTGGTGGCAAATCAGACATTGAAGGCATATTTCCCCCACCATACTTTGAATGGTTCCAGTTCAATAAGGAGTTCACTGAGTACACAAACTTGGAAGAATGCATATCTTATTTGACTGAATACATCACTAGCAATGGCCCATTTGATGGCTTCCTCGGCTTCTCTCAGGTACAATTACATCTAAATCTGCTGAAATGAATGTAATTACGGTGTTTTTAGGGGTAATTTGAGTGGTCTTGGATATGTTCGATGCTCTCGGATTATTCCGAATTCGAATAACAATAGAGAGTAAGAAATGAGTTTGAGGTGTGATTTGGTTGTGTAGGGAGCGACACTGGGGGCTCTGTTGCTGGGCTACCAAGCACAGGGGAAGGTGTTAAAGGAGCATCCACCAGTGAAAATGTTTGTGTCAATATCAGGTTCAAAGTTCAGAGATCCAAGCATTTGTGAAGTTGCTTACAAAGACAATATCAATGTCAAGTCTGTTCACTTCATCGGAGCAAAAGACTGGCTCAAATTGCCTTCCGAGGAGTTGGCCTCTGCCTTCCACAACCCTCTCATCATAACACATCCCCAAGGCCACACCGTCCCACGACTAGGTCAAATATTAGTAGAAAAATACTCATGCAGGCTTTATCTATCAGTTTAATCTATGAATCTTGACACTAATTAACACTATAATAATCAGTTTAATCTATGAATCTTGACACTAATTAACACTATGATAATAACATTACTACGAATATTTTGACACATTTTTACCTTTAAAATGATTATGTTTATAATAATAATAATAATAAAGTGAATAAATTGTGTAAATTTTTAACGAATGAAGGATCATATGACTATTTTTAAAATTAGTTGGATTAATTAAAGTGAAATTTCTACTAAATTTGAAGGATTTTTATGTTTTTTATCCTATATTTTGGACTTTATTTTTAAAATTAGTTAGATAATGAGTAGTAGGAAAAACAATTATTGGGTTTTTAAAATATAGTGTAATGTATATTTTAGTCATAATAATTTAAAAATTATCCGTGTAAAACTCTTAATTTATTTAATAAATGCTACTTAAAATTAAATATTTTTTCATCTTTTTGTAGTTTGTTTTTTGAAATTAATTATATCACTGCATAGATTAAGAAGTTTAGAGTCTAATAATAGCGATGACAATCTATTTTGAGTATATTATTGACATTAAATAGAAGTTAGGTGAATAATTTTTAAATTATTAGAATTAAAATATAAAGTTGCTTTTTCTTAATAATATAAAACATATGTTAGAATTATTTAATTGATTATTAAATTAATTAATGTATGCATCATAACAGATGAGGCAGCTACCAATCAGCTACGCGATTGGACCATGGAGATCCTACAATCCACTAACTCTGTCTTCAGTGTCTCCAATGATAAAAAACAACTGCAAAATGGAGAAGCCAAGAAAGAAAGACAACAAGAAGAAGAAGATTGTAATAAGAAAGACAAGAAAGAGGAGGTTGCAATTGAAGAGAAGAAAGAAGTTGAACTTTTGGAAGTTGTCAACTAAGTCTCATCATATAATAACCATATATATATATATATATATATATATATTTATGGTTTTGTTATTATTTTTCTTTTATAGATGCACTTCTAGCTACTAAATTAAAATAAATAAATATTAACTCTCGATCCTGTTATTTTATTTGATATTGTTGAATTTTTACTCGCTTTAATATGTGCGTAGCTCGGTTCATGCATATAACTCAAATATTATATTGGTAATTTATCGATATTATCTCGAGAATTTATCGAGAATTGAAAGTTTTGATTAATTAAATCTCGTAAAATTTGAAAATTTACACTTAATTTGAGTAAAATTACTACTAGATATATGAGAAGAATTGAACTTACACCCTCGTAATGAAGAGTATGAGTACAGAATAGTATTACTAAGAATAATTGACAAGTATCAAATGAGTTACTTGAACAATTTGGTAAAAAAAATAGTCTATTTATTTCACATGATAGTCTAAATTGACTTATATATGTAAGATATTAAAATTTAAATTTTGATGAAAATATAAATGATTAATTAAAATATTTAAAATTTAAAAATTCAAAAATACTCGTAAGACTATTTGGAAATAAATCAAATTGATTGATATTTTGGTAATTTTAATTAATTAAAAAAGAAAAGAAAAAAACTCAAGGACCAATCCAACGCAACATGAATGTGACAGAGCCATTGGTTGGGCCAACCATAAAGGAATCTAGTACGAGTAGAATTAAAGATTGGGCGACAACCCACAAGGAAATATTGGCAAATAATATTCAAAATATTAATAAAAAATACTATTTTTTTTATAAAATAATTTTCAACGATATAGTTTTAAAATAGAAACAAGTAGGGTCAAGTGTATGTAAGCTTGTCTCTTGTAGTACTGCAAAATAAAAAATGTCAAAAATTTGATTAATTTCTTGTTTTATGAAAATAATTTATAGAAAACAATTCTTTTTCTTTTCATTATTTATTAGAAAAAATTGAAAACAAATAATTGGCATTATCTATGATATAATTGAATTAAGTAAATATAATTAGTCGATTCAAGTTATTTTAGATAATCTTAAACAATAATTTTGATATTTTGATTCGGTTTCACTTTAAATAAAACTAAATTAAGAATTGTTCATTTGTATATAATTTAAAACTTTTTTAATTGCTTGATTTCACTTCACCTTTTATTTTTATATATCTTATTTCTTTTTTAATGTATTTGTGAAAAGTATTTCAATAAGTCTATGTGATTTTTATTTTAATATTATTAATACAATATGACATTTTAATTTTTAAATATTATTTTGAAAAATACTATTTGAAAATAATATATCATTTCTAATTTTCGTGATCTTACTTTAATTCTAGTAGTACTTTGTTTTTGACCTGCATTTAACAGAAGCCGTCAAAATTTACGATAACGACAAACGCGAAGACGTGGAAGAAAACAGTACAATATTTTCGGAAAAGGGATGATAACATTTTTGTCCTCAAACTCGTTGAAACAACATATTAAGATATTCTTTAGCAATTATAACAAATCACTCCCTAACTGAATTATAAACAGTTCTAGTTGCATATCATTTAGTAGGGGTGGCAATTTGGTTTAATGTGTCATATTAAACAAATGAATAATATATTTAAAATAATTCGAGTTGACTTATTTAATAATTATATTAATAATTAAAATCTTAATTTGACTTATTTAGTAAACGAATTATTTATTTAATAATTATATCATTCATTTAACATAATTTATATATATTTTTAAATATCAATAATATTATTTATGCAAATATTAATAAATTTTATTATAAATAATATTAGATAATTTTAAAAATATTTTTAATATAATTAAATACTTCAAAAATTTAAAATAAATTTTAAAACATAAATAAGTTATAATAAAATAATTATTTAAATAGTTATTTAGTTATAAATAAATTCATGTGGTATTATTTTTAAATTTAAATTTGATCTAATTATTAATTTGGTCATAATATTATTACTTATTTATTAATCATGTTCATTTTAAATTAATTCGAACATATTAACTTTAAGTGTCATATGAAAAACTATCACCTTTATCATTTACATTTAGGGATAAAATTATTAAAATCAAGAAAACTATATATTATTATTATTTTAAAAAGTATAGGGATAAACATGTAGTTAGCCTTTTAGAAAATAAGGATATCGCGAGAAATTAGATTAACAGCAGCCTGCAAAATACTGCGCCTAGTTCCTTGTAATATTTGAATAAAAAATAAAAATAAAAATAAAAAAATAAAATAAAGAGAGAAACACGAGTCATTCCAAATGGACAGCAAACGAGGATGACGGAGAATCGAACGTAGAAAGAGAGAAGAGAGAGATTATATAAGCAATTAAGTGTTGGGACAAGGAAGATCGGAAGGCTTTGAATTGAGACTCCGTCTGTGATTATAATGGAAGGTATTATTATTATTGTTCTTTTTTAAACCCTAAATTCTCTCTCATTTCACTCTTTACTTTGACTCTGTTTTACTTTACGAAGAAGTGGATTGACTCTCGAGATTTTCAGAAGCTTCGCTTTTCTATGATCATGTATTGATCTTTTCTGATTTCATCGTGATTATGTAATTGGTTTATTTTGGAAATTCCGGTAGGAGTATTCATTTGGTATCGGATTTGAGGTTGTTGACTGTAATTCTTACTATGTTGTTGAATTCAACGCTATGCTGTGTGTTAATTGCGCAACTATGAGCTTTTTTGTTGATGTTTTATTGGTAAATGAAACGGGAGTTGAGCTAATTCTGCTTGGGGAAACGATGCTAGCTGTTTACTGTCAAGTTAGGAACTTGTGAGTAACTATGTAAATGCATTTTGCAGCTGCTTTCAGTATATCCTAAGTGTATGTGTTCTTAAGTGAATAAGAATAGTCATGCATTCATACTCGGTTACTGATGCCAGTGTAAACATATATCATATATGTATACACATGTGCTGCTTCATTTGTATTAGGTGTCGAGAATTGAAGCGAAGAATGGTGACACACGGGGTTACTTGGGTGCTGTTCATTTTACATTTTCATTATCAAATTTAAGTCATTGTAAGTCAGTTGTAGGATTGTTGGTTGATCATGCTGATTAGTCAAATGTAAGTATGTATCAGAATGGCTCTAAAAGGACAAGATTAAGGGATGAGATTTGTCTAAGCAATAATAACAAGTCAAGCAATAGTATTAATGTACAATTTTTCTTTTCCGACCTGCTCTTTCTGAATTTTGGTGTTCCAAATATGCCTTGAGTTACCAAATAGTTTACTTTGTTTGTTAGACATTCCTCTACAATCAGCATTTGTGTAAGCTGCTGGCTAAACTGATAGTATTTTCTAAATAGCTTTGATGCAGTATCGCTTCGTGGCAACATATTATTTACGAGTTTATTCTGTTTCCTTTGTAAGAAATTGATGGCAGCAAAAAGTAGGGGAAATTCTTATTTTTTCTTTTTTATTATGCGGAAAGTGATTGTTTAGGCTTGAGTGAAGCTTTTGATGCAATTACGTTTTCTTGTATGTCCATGATATTTTACATTGCCTTCTACATTCCTCTGTATTTCTTTTGGAAACTAATTGTGTTATTTCTATTGAATTTTTTTGTTGCAGTTTCATGTTCAGGTTATTTTTGCATTTGTAAACCTGGCATTATTGAATTGTCTCAGTTTTTTCTTTGCAATCACTCTTAAACACATAATTTGGGTGCAATATTGTCAAGGAAAAAAGATAAGGGCTACAAAGAATTCATATAATTGTAATATGCATACGGAATGCATTGGGATTGAGTGAAATTCTAAAGCTTGAAGCTAGGGACAGCTTTTGGCAATTTATCATTGGAAGTTGAGAATGAATATATCTATAATTATCTTTAAGGGTAAAAGGATAGGTTTATGAAGAATCCACGCAATTTTGTATATACATACAGAAAATGGAGGGAATAAATGGAAGTCTAAAGCTAGACGCTAGGGCAGCCCTTGGCAATTTATCATCGGGAGTTGACCAAAAGAGAATCAAAGTATCTTATTATTGACTAATACAATAAAGAGTGGTATATAGGAGTAAATATGTGGGACTGAGGAAAGGCGAGAAAGTTTTTCATTTGTGTGTGCAGAAAAAATTGGGAGTTGCAAATGATCCATATAATTATGCATGTGCATACTTAAAAAATAAGTAAAGGGTATAATTGGGATGCTAAAATACTATGGTTGCCAACGTACATTAATTTATAATTAGGAGTTAACTGAGAGAGAATCAAAATCTTTTTTCATTAATCTTTTGTGTTGAAGATAGAGGAGAGAAAGAAAGAAAAAGAGAGATTAACTTCTTTTTTATTTTCTAAGACTGTAGATTGGCATGTGAGTTGGATTTGTCGGTCAATGATCTTGAACTGTAGAAAAAGAATAGAAGTAATGAGAGGTGGGGCTTTTCCTAGACCCTAAGTTTCTTTTTGATTCTAACAACTTGGTGAATAAATTGATTGATGTATTGATAGTTGTGATTATGTAATCTTTTGTTTTTATTTAGCTCACAACTTATTTATTTGTTAATTCAGTATGGTGCATAAATCTTTTGAAGTGGATTACTTCTTACTGTATTTATTTTGGGTATTACTAAAATTCCATTTTTGGTTATCTAGTTTGGGTATTTACCATATAACTTTTATGCCTGGTAGTTTTCTTTTTATTTTCTGTTTATGTATTTTGTGGTAGTGGCCACCTCAATAAATTCAGATTCGTATATACTGGATATGTAATTAGTTGGGGTGTTAGCAAATTGAGTGGATGTGTATCTTCAGAAGGAAATAAACTAATGAAAATTCTCAAGTTTGTGAGTTTCATATATGACATATCTTAATGAAGGTGTTTTGTCTAGGCAAACACCATCTGGTGTATTTGTTTGAGAAAGAGGTGAATTCAGTGGTTTATATAAACTAATAATTTGTTTGGATCTCCTTGTGAACAAAGAGGTGAATGGAGTTGTTTGATCCAGCTTATATCATATGTTTCTTCCCTTTGAGAAAAGAGGCTATTATTTGGGTTTAGAGAAGAGGTTAGCAGAGTAGTTTGGTCAGGCTAATATCACATGCAACGTCCTTGTGATTAAAGAGGCTATGATTATTTGAGAGAATGAGGGAGAGAGGGTTCAATTTATTAGCCAAGAAACTTGAAGGCATTAATTAAGCCTAGTTGTTTTGCGAAGCATTGAGGGATTATCTATTGTGTTTATCTAGTTATTTGATGCACTCCAGGGTTTGAGTTCTATTTCCTTAATGTACTTACGGAATGGAAGTGTGGAAGTAAATAAGTCAACTTTGCTAATGCGGCTTTGATGATGGAAGGGTTATTCCTCTATGGATATCTTAGATGAAGGAAGAGCTTATGCTGAGGCATAGATGATCCTTATTGATCTTAAGTTACAAGAACCCAATGTGACCCTGTGTAATTTTTTTAAATTGGTCAGCTACTTGTTTATACAATTCCTAAATCTCAGTCATGCAGTTTTGTACTGACTGAAGACAACAAATTCCCAAAGTCTAGGTTTAGTTATTCAGTAACTTCTGGAAGCTGTTAATTTTGTTTTCTGCTTCCTAGGTAGGTACTTTACCTTTGGGTGCTATGTTAGCTCTAATTAACCTCATGAGTTTATTTGCTCCTTAAGTAACATGTTGGCATGGTCAATTACATCTGTATTATTGATTTTAGATTGCTTGGCATATGATGTATTCCTTGCCTTGTGATGATAACAGCTTCAAGGAAGTTAAAAGAGTGAGGTTTTTCGTATCTAGGAAAAGGGTGTTGTAAGTGGTCTTAGGCTTTACAAAAGAATCAACTTGGTGTCTATTTTATTTGCTAAGTGATCAAAAGCAGGCCATGTTTTCTGGTAGCAACTAATTTGCATCAGGGTTGGTATTAAGGGATTTGATTAGTGGAAAATGCTAGGATAACAAATAAACAACTAAGGGGGTATGTAGAGAGTAACTAGTGGAGACTCGCTTTAAGTTGCAAATAAAGCAAGAAACAAGTGTAAGGTTGCTGTGATTTTGGTTGGTTAGCATTTAGTAATAGAAGTATAGAGAGAATTAAAGTAGATGGTAATCAGATCTGGTTGAGCATCTGCATATGTTTGTTGCCAATAATTGAAGAAAGAAAGAGGTCAAGCAGAAGACGTAAGAATGCAAGAAGAGGAAGACAAGTAATTACAAGTTTACTAGTTGAATGTCACATTGATGCTTTTTTCTCTTATTTACCGTCTAGTTGTTTTCTCTGTTGCTTCTGCATAAGCTTTAACTTATTCTGAATTTAAATTTCTTTGGTGTTTTCTGTGGTGACATTGCTTTTATCAAGGGAGATGATGTGCCTCAACTTGCACTATTTTATTTATGCTACAGTTTCAATTATTGTGTATGATCTTGTCTGTGGGTCAGTAAGATTTGTTGAAGCTGGAAAGGATGGTATACATTTATATGCTGAGTTTTGCAGAGGTGTGACCATATTGCATGGGGATCCTTGCTATAACTGGTATATGTTGAGTGATGTTATCTCAAGTGGTAAAGGGCGAGGGGAGTTGGGTTAGTCTTCTTTTCCACAACCTCTTGCTTAGAAACGAAAAAAACGAAAATATTATAGTTAAAAAAAATAATCTTTGTTAAATATTTAAAGGCTTGGATCCATGTTATTGTGATTTGCCACTTCCTATTGTTGATCTTGAATGAGTTTTCTGCCCTTAATTTTGTTCAACACTTCTTACATAAGACAATGAGAGGGATAGAAAGAAGAGAATAAAAAAGAGAATTAAAGGGGCGGAAATAAAGAAGACAGTTGTAAGGATAGAAGAAAAAGAAGAAAGAGGGGGAAAAGAAGAAGAACTAGAGGCTTGTATAAGCTAAGGCATCAGACAAACCGAAATATTACCTAAAAATTTCTCTTTGTTCATTCATGTCCTAAAAGAATGGATTCTTATCATATATGTCAAGGGTTGTAAATATGGCTTACATAAACTCGGGAAATAGACCATAATGACTCTTTAAACTAAGAACATTCAAGACCTTTTAACTAGCCATGAAATTCCCATAAAATATTCTTGAGGAATTAAAGAGTACATTGGTTATTATCTTCTCTTGAAGTACGATTCTCTAAGACTGCTTTTATTAAACTTTTGGAATTGTAAGCACACTACTTGGCTGCGGGCTAAATTCTGGTCCATATCTGAATCAAATTGGGCTATTTTGGATTATGGTTTTTCTTTCACCAAGGTTACAGGTAAGGGGTCTTTTGCATAAGCAACTGGCAATTTATGAAAATCTGATTGCAAGTTCTGGTTTTTAGCATTGAATAACTAAGCACTTAGATCCTTGCTGGAAAATTTATTACTTAGATCTTTGCTGGGAAATTTATGTTCTGATCATAATTCTTGTTTGTAGTTGCATCTTATTGGTGCCTTGTATGTAGTTGTACCTTACGATGTCCTTCAACCTCAATCTATCTACAGAATGACTTTGGCCCTATCTTTGTGTTAATGTCTCTTAAAACTGCTTCCTGATAGCAAGTCAACTGCTTGTTGGCCTTTTCATCGTCTCATCATTTGTTGTTTGCATTTTGGACCTAATGCCACTTTGAGGATATTATGGACTCGTGAACAAAGCTTCTGAATTTGACTGACAGGGGAGCACAAGATTGAATTATACTTCATCAAGCATGTTGTAGTTCTCCATTACAAAATTCTCCATCATGCTTCCTTTAGACAGGATTTTTTCCCTCTTTTCTTGTACCCTGACTGATTTTTTCTTAAAAAAATCTTTTCTTTTGTACCCTGACTGATTTTTCTTAAAATAACCTTTCTTTTGGTCGGTTGGGTTGGGGCAGACAACGGAGGCTGTTGAACTTTTGTTAGCCTTTGTTTGGATTCAGTGAAAGTGACGTGTCCTGAACTGTTGTACACTTCCTGGCTTGATCAGTTTACCTATGGACTGTAAGGTTATCTAAGGAAGAAAATGGCAAAAATTCATGGTTGAAAATGATGCAAGGGTTCTTGTAGTTAATATCTGACTGTTGTGTTGTTTGCATTAGTCATTTTTTAAGAAAATAACATTTTTTTTATTCAAATTGTTATTTTCTTAAAAAATTATTTTCATGATATATGTTGTTTCTAGATTATATTGTTTTTTGATAATACTTCGGTTAGATAGTTAAGCCATTGGTTTGGTCTACTTATTATGAATAAAGTGCATGTAGAGAAACATCTAAGCTAAATATCAAAGGGCAATCTGGTTATAGGCAATATATAAAAATTTGAGTAAATGAACAGATAGATAATGGATGGGGATGGCTACCATATAGGGATCTTGGGTTCATTTGTTGATTGAAAGTCTGGAGTGACAGCCCTTGGAGAAATTTGAAGAATCTTTGGTTGGTTGCTTCTTGTCAAATTGACTTTTCTTTTACTTTTTGAAGAATTCTGAAAATATCTTGTTCAATTGGCTTGAAAATTAACTTTTATGCCATGTAATTCTGGGTTGATGATATTTGGATTTTTCCTTTATGTTCTCTTTAAGCTCATTTTGGAATTCCTATACTCTATTATTCCTAGGGCAAGGAGATCTGTTTGTTTCTTACATTGTATATGCTAAATCATGAATGTGCTAACATACGCATGGGGCAACTTCTTAAAATACTTTATCTACTGCAGGAAAATTCTTTAACTTCAACTTCTTTGAAAATGCTTTTTTTAATTTTATTTTCTTGAGTAACTCTGTGCTGCATTGATGTGAATGTTAATTGTATATTCCAGCAACCCAAATCGGTTATAGATACTAAAAAACTTAATGTGTGGCAGGTGGATCCCCAGACCGGGAATCAGTAGGGTCTGGGACAAAAAGGTCCAGTGTATCATCTGGCAGTAGGTCTCGTAGTCGCAAGGACTTTCTTTATAAATTTGTGGACAGTGAAATTCTGACTGCCAAACTTGAAGATTGGTTTATATCAATTTCTGAAAAGTCTGCTCCAAAGAAACCAGTCTTTGATGTCCCTTTTGAGCTGATAGAACTTCAGAAATTTGATTATGCACTGGAAGGAGTTCCATTTCAGCAGCTGATTCGGATGCCTAATGCTGTTTATGCCTCAACATCTGATGCGGTGGAAGCTACAGCATATCTTGCCATTGAAGATTTTCTTCACGCTAGTGTTAAGGGCTTGTGGGAGGCATTTTGGAGTCACGATGAGCCTATGCCTTTTTCTGTTGGCTGCCTATACAATGCAAACTTCAAATTCTATCAGGCTGAGAAGGCAATAGCTAATGGGAAGATTGGAGGTCTTTGTGGTACTGGTATATTGCTTCAGAACCCTAGACATCCCCATGGAAAGTGGGACCATATCCTCGAATTGGCTCTTCTGAGGCCCGATATTAGAAACCTAGCTGCAGATAGTGATCAACAGCCATCTTTATCTGTTCTAGGTGAGGCTCTTTTCTATGCTCTCCGTATATTGTTAACAAGAAGCTTAAGCAGATTGAATTTTTCACTGAGTTCAAATACAGTATTCGTTCTCCTTGTTGATTCTCAGTATGGTGGGGTTGTAAAAGTTGAAGGAGATGTAAATAAATTGGAGTTTGATGTGAATAATGTTTATGATTGTGCTGCTGAGTGGATTCAAAAACATTGTAGAATTGCAGTCTCTCCCATTGATAGGATCTGGAACAAGCTTGGAAATGCCAACTGGGGAGATATCGGTGCTTTACAGATCCTTTTTGCAACCTTCCACTGTATCATTCAGTTTGCAGGATTGCCCAAGCACTCAATTGAAGATTTAGCTGCTGATCATGGTTCTCGCCTACAAACAAGAAGAGTGGAAAGGCAGTTGGGGGATACTGGAGTGAATGGAAATGGTCTATTTAGGTTCCAGCAGCACACTGTTTCTACTGAAATCGTTGAAGTTCAGGATGAATTTGTCAAAATTGAATCTGAAGAGTTAATGAAGCTGGAAATAGGATCTGTGTTATGGTTGGAGGATTCAAATTTTCAAAAGGGTTATCACATTAATGAAGTTCTCAGTAACGGGGAACTCACATATTACAATGCTTCACCAGTTGAAGACCCAGGAAAGTCTCTGTTTCTATATGTTGGTTCCCATCCTTCTAAGCTGGAACCAGCTTGGCAAGACATGAATTTATGGTATCAAGTGCAGCGGCAGACTAAAATATTGACTATCATGAAACAAAAAGGTTTATCTAGCAAATATCTACCACAGTTGAGTGCATCTGGCAGGATTATTCACCCTGGTCAATGTCGAAGACCCAGCTCAGGTGGAAACTGTGATCACCCTCTGTGTGGAACCCCAATTCTTGTAACCAGCCCAGTTGGTGAAACAGTCGCTAATATGGTAAGCGATGGCAGATTTGGCTTGGATGAGGCTGTCAGATGTTGTCACGATTGCTTATCTGCACTTTGTACTGCCTCTTCTGCCGGAATTCGGCATGGAGATATTCGGCCAGATAACATAATCTGTGTGAGATCTGGTGTGAGGCAACCCTATTTTGTCCTTATTGGCTGGGGCCATGCTATACTTGAAGATAGGGACCGCCCTGCAATGAATCTTCATTTCTCATCAACTTATGCTCTACAGGAGGGAAAATTATGCTCTGCTTCGGATGCAGAGAGCCTGGTTTACATGCTATACTTTTCCTGTGGTGGGGCTTTTCCTGAATTGGATTCGGTTGAGGGGGCACTGCAGTGGCGAGAAACATCTTGGTCAAGGAGAATAATTCAACAGAAGCTTGGTGATGTCTCAACTGTGTTGAAAGCATTTGCCGACTATGTTGACAGTTTATGTGGAACGCCATATCCTATAGATTACGAAATATGGATAAGAAGGCTGAGGAGAAATATTCATGAAGAAGATCATGGGAAGGAAATCGACACATCAGGCTAGCCCTAGGACTGCTCAAATAGTGGCAGTAATGAATGCTCAACATTGGTTTGGTTATTTATCACTTGCCAACAGCAATTGGATTTTGAAGTCTGAAAACACTTGTAAGTCATTGGTGATCTTTAAAATGAAGGGGCGGTGTAAAATCATAGATGTCCCAGTGAAGCAGCTTAGTTATGTCGATTCTTGTTCATTAGTCCTGGAAATATCTGGGGCTGATAGGCTTTTACAGAGACAAGCCCAAAGGTCTAGCTTTTCTGGGACGGTTCCCGGTTCATATTGGCTATGTAGAAATGATCTTCTGCTGGTTCTTCTGTAGAGGCTAAGAAATACAATTGCTAATGGTGCGTTTGTGATGAGTTTCTTGTATGGTATAAGTCTTGTTATAATCTCTTGTAAAGATAGGAGCCGTTAGATTTATCGGAAATTTGTGTATTAATTTGTTATATGTCTGAATTTGATTGGCTCGAATTATCCGGCCGAAGGCATCAATCATCCTTTTCATCAGTAAATGAGTTGGGTTGTGAGATTTTCTTTCCAACCAGCATTATAATCTGCCTCATTCATTTTCATTATATTATATTATAGTTATATTAATTGTCAGTTATATTGTTGAAGTCTAATTCTATTTCATATCTTATTGTCATATTGTATGTTGAGATTTTGTCGGATAATATATCATGTATTTTTTTTTAATCTAGGATAGGATTTCAAAATTATTTGCATTGTTTTAACTAATTAAAATTTTGTTTTAATCCTTTTTTGACTTGTATTCATAGTTCCCTATTCATAAAGGATATTTAAAGTTTTCCTTATCCTTTTCAAATTAGGAAAGCAGTTTTAAGTTATTTATAAATAGGGTGGAGCATAAACTAAAAATTAACAGTAAATGAAACTCAAAGGTTTTGTAGTACAGCGACAGAAAAAATTAGAAAGATGAAGCTTTCGGTTAAAAGTCTAAACGGAAGTTGTTTCGAGGTGGAAGTGAAGCCTGAAGACACGGTTGCTGATCTTAAAAAGAAGATAGAATGTGTTAAAGGAGAAGACGTTTATCCTGCTGCACAACAGATGCTTGTTTACCAGGGCAAAGTCCTCGAGGACGAAGCTACTATACTTCAAGACATCCGAGTCTCTGAAAATAGCTTCGTCGTAATCATGTTAAGTAAGAACAAGAATAAACCTTCTGCTCCTGCTGGGGGCGAGGCTTCTAATAATTCTACCAGTGCTGACAACAACATGGAGATGGAGATGGAGGGAGCAGCAATAATCCAGCAAATTCTCGATATGGGAGGAGGGACTTGGGATAGAGATAGTGTTGTTCGAGCTCTTCGCGCTGCTCACAATAATCCTGAGAGAGCTGTTGGTTATTTATATTCTTGTATACCTGAACCTGAGCATGAGCATGAGCAACAAGTTGTTCAACCTGTGCCTGGAACCTCTGTTCATGGGGAAGCTGCAAATTCTCTGCAGACCCAAGCACAATCTGTACCTGTTCCTACAGGTTCTAGTAGTGGACCTAATGCAACTCCTTTAGACCTCTTTCCTCGGAGCCTTCCCTCTGCAGCTGGTGCGGACACGAGCACGCTTGATTTTTTACGTAACAATCCACAATTTCAAGTCTTGCGAGCTCTGGCACAGGCTAACCCTCACTTGTTGCAGCCCATAATTGAAGAGTTGGGGATACAAAATCCTCAGTTACTGAGGCTTATTCAGGGACATCAAGCTGAATTCCATCGACTCATCACCGAATCCGTTCTTCAAGGTGATGGGCATGAGGAGGAGAATATAGAGGATGACCACCTTGGTGGAGCCGCCGGAGATATGGCACAGCAACAGCCACAGGAAATAACAGTGAGGGTTACAGCAGAGGAACGTGAAGCCATAGAGCGTCTTGAAGGAATGGGATTTGATCGTGAAACTGTACTGCAGGTGTTCTTTGCCTGCAACAAGAACGAGGAGCTCGCTGCCAATTATCTTTTAGATCATATGGACGACTGAATTTGACCTTTAATTTTATTTTATGCAACTTTATTTGTTAAAAAATATATTTTCTACTCTTTACACTGAAAAATTATAGCTACTAGTAACTCCACTAGCTTTCCAGTGCACCAGAAAGATCGCCAGTACAATAAGTCCATAAAGCACTCGCATACGCATGCAATAGAAAAGCATACAAATATTTATATAATAATCCTAATCTCATCTCATCTAATCTAATCGCACAATTAATCAAGTCCTGAAAAGAAGATACAGTAAATTGAATACTGTGACGCACCAGAGTGGAGTGGTGCATCTCACTGACATATTAGAGATTTTACTCAATAGTAACCCCAATCATTGAATAGGACCAGTTTGAAGAAGGGCAGACATGTTCGTCAAGTGAAACTGCTGTTCCAAAGCTTTCTAGAGGAGCTTATAAGGAAGTGGCCCTTTTGTCCGAGTTAGTTGTTATAGTTCTAGCTCAAGACGAGACAGAATAGGACCTGCTGCTTAAGGCTTTGGAAGTGAGCAACCAAGCTGATAGAAGTAGACAAGTCTAAGGTGATAGAATATTCTAAGTAAAATTTTTAATAGTGGTCCTCCTTTTACATTAAAAAATTACCCTAGAGCAATAAAATTCATTATCCATATTCTTAGTTTTCAAAAAGCATATCAAAAAGTCCTACCACACTTGCTTCTGTACTAACTTTTGCATTGATAACAAAGATTGCAAATTACTTATTTGTACCACAATGCCTCGATGGTCGGAGAATTTTCTAAAAATATGGTCATTGTTGTTAAGTTACCTAAATACTATTGTTTTAAATTTTTTGGTAAAAAAACAATTGGATTCTATCGAAGTATTTTTTGCTTGCAACAAGAATGAGAAATTTCCTATAAATTAGCTTTTGGGGATTGACTGTATTGAGATGTAAAAACCTAATTTTAAAATTAATTAGTAAATTTTTTGAAAGGGCATCATCCCATCTATTCATTTTAAGCAGTACAAACATCAGTAGATATTTAAAAATTAAGAATACAAAAGATTAGCACCATTCAAATCTTACATTTTAGGTCATATTTATGAACGACTTAAGTTAGTTACTAGTATACTTGTATATATGCATGCAACTAATTAATTGTATAAAAAGTGATAATTAAAGTTAATCATGCACACAAAAACTGAATCATATATAATTTATTAATTAATAATTGATTAATTCGCTCCATTAATTATATATTCTTTATTGACAATATTGTCGTTAAAAATATATTATTAGCGATGACACAATATGTTGTTTTCAATAGTATTAGCGTCATAAATAATTTATTAATTATAATATTTATTAAATAAAAGTAATTTATAGGTCTTTGGTGACAACTTTTAGTGACGACAACTCGGGCTGAATAGAAATACTCAATCGAACCGAACTAAATAATTTAATTCGGTTCAATTCGATTGGATTTGAAAATAAGTTCGGTTTTACATTGGTTATACTCTAATTGGTTTGGTTTGAGTTCAGATAAAATCAAAATCAATCTGAATTTAAAAATAAAATTTTATTTAAGACCTTATATTTTATATAAATTATAATTAAGATAAAATATTTTTATTTATTTTTATAAGTTGACAAAAATATAGGGGATATTATCTATATTTTTAAAACATTTTATTTTTATGTAATTTCGTAATAATATAGGGATTTAAATAATTTTTTTTTCAAAGTAAAACTGAACGTGGAAGCTTCATAACCGAATCAAACCGAAGTAACTACTTCTGTAACACCCAAAATTTGCCATACCAAAATATATGACAAATTTGAAATAAAATCTAAAACTCCAAAATTTTCAATTATACAATTAAATCACCAAAAAAGTAAATAAATCTTAACGTACAATTACAATGCTTAAAGATCCAAGATAATATTTCTTTAGATTAAATACAATACCCAAAATTCTACTTGATACTAACTTCAATCTTTTCAATTATACAATTGAAAATCTCTATTATTTCACAATTCGAACTTCAATCAACTGCAAAATATTAATGACGAGGAGTGAATCGTCGACTTAGTAAATAAATCTGTGCATAACATTTATGATTTATTAAAGACTTATATTTATAATAAATCATTGTTCAAAAATACATAAGCATAATTATAAATATCTATTTAATTCAATTATTAAAGCTCACGTCATACAAAATACAATTAAAATTGTAGAAAGCATTCCGAAGTTTAATAATCAATCAATAACAGAACGGTATAACCGTAACATAACGATATAATAATTATAACAGAACGATAATAGTAATCGTAATAGAACAGTAACATAATTGTATCTATGGACAATAAGCAAAACATTTATACAAATATATTTCTATGTTCAAACACTTGGTAAAATTCTCATTTATGTTGTACATAAAACATTTAATGATTATGAACAATTAACAAATCATTTGTAAACAATTTAAAAGTCTAGAAAATATAATTTCCTTAAGAACATAATTCATGAAATCATTATGTTTACATAACAAGTTTTCATATCCATTTAAGAAGAGCAAAAATATATTATGTACATATTTACTTATCTCAAATTATTGTAGAATGCTATATACTTCTATGCTTAACTAAGGTTGACTAATGCTTCAGGAACAAATATCAATCCAGAATTTTCAAAGATCATCAATAATAGTAAGATATTTTGTAGAGTCTAGAAATACCATGAAGAGAAGGAAAGTACTAGTTTCTATTTATAGCCAAAAGTTTTACATTCAAAAATTAAAATTTCTATCCTTTTTTTTTAATTCAAAACTTAAAATTTAAAATCAAATGAAAAAAATCTCAATCCATTAATCTTTAATCCTTTAACTTATTCTTTCAATTTTATTATATAAAATCAAATTCAAAATCTCAAATTTAAAGTTCAAATCTTAACAACTTCTAATCTTATAACATCTATAAATATGTGGTATTACAACTTCAGTTTAGTTCAATTCAATTTTACAGCCTTCATATTTCATGTTTAGTTCGGTTCTTATAAAAATCGAACCGAATCTGAATCTGCCCACCCATAATGACTACTGTGGCGCTGCTAAAAATATAAATGAAAATTTCTAAACCTAAAATAGAGTTTCACACATTTTTTTTCTTATTTCTTAGAATCTGTTGCCTTCGTCTTTAATCTTGCCTCCACGTCCCAATCTGACATTGACACTAATTTCCAAGCCTAAGTCAGGAATTTTTTTTATCATCATCATTGTCCTAATTCAGTTCAGTTTTGCATCTATAGATTATATCTATCCATGTATATCCAATCAAATCTCTTGCTACAATCTTAGATGTCAACAACATGTTTTAATAAGTTTGGGTACAAATCAATGATAATTATTTCATACGAGCAAGGGAGAATAATGAAAGAGTAGTGGGGTTATGTGAGGAATAAATAATTCCTACTGGTTTATTATTTGCTGATTTTTGTAGTTTACTGTTATTACTAATGATCTGAAAGGCTGAAAAAATTGTATAATAAATTCTTTTAATGTGAAGATTCTTGAGTTAGCAGCCATTAATTATCGATTAATTTAGTAGCCATTCATTTTGTTTAACTAGAGTATGCAATTACTAGATGCATTGTGTGGAATATGAATTTGTAATGTATGTGGTCCTGCAATTGCCTAGTTTGGTAGTCAAAATTCTATACGGTAACTTGTTTTAGGGATGATAACTTAGTATTGCTGATCTGTTTGAGAATTTTGTAGATTTAGATGTGCAATATTTTATAAAAATAACATTAAGTGAGAGCAGAGCAAAGCAAAGTTAAGGATTATATCTTTTATTATTATGGAAAAAATAAATAGAATATCAGAACAAACTAAGTACATAATTGTGATATAAGAATACATATGTTGTTAAGAACCATTCATAAATCTAACTACTAATAATGCAGAACATATCAAGTGAATTCCTTAATCCATAAATCTAACTACCAATAATTCTATTGTAAATCACTAAGTGCTCTTCAAAAATCTAGATAGGTGCACCGAAAATTCAATGTAGATAACCCAAAATGTTGAAAAAAGAAGGTTAGGAAAATGCTTGAAAATGGATACATTTTTTCTTTTATTTAAAGTATTTTTCTTCAAGTTTAAGATGCTTCATTTTCTTTACCTTAATTAAAGTTTTTATACTAATTATTTTTTTATGCAACCATTAGAACACTTTATTTTATGGATTCGCTTATGTGTTATAATCCTATTGAGGGTAAGTATTGAGTTTTATCATATCAAATATAATCCATTTTCAAAAAATCCCAGTTTCATATTTGATATGATGACATTGATTCATATTGTTATGTTAAAGAACCTCTTGTAGGGTATGATAGAAATATTGGTGAACAGGATGCAGATAGGAATAACGGCTCTGCATTCTTTGACCTAATATATAAAAACTCTTCATTTAATTCTTGTACTCCATGGTTGGATGCCCTATTGATCTTAGATACTCTTTCATCTATAAACACCACATTCAATTATTTAATTTCAAATGTCAACGATGATGCATCTTGTAGAAGTCTTAACTATCATCGTAACTTTTATTACATGGTACACAATATTTATTTTTAAATATTGTACAACCTGGATTCGACATACACTAAAGTAATACCAAATTAGGGTGTTAGAAAAAATTATTCAAAAAATATTAAATTTCAAACCTTATATTAAGAAATAAAATGCTCTGATACCAAATGTCATATCTTTTAAAATCTTTAAATTCTAAAAATTACTAAATACTCTTAATTTAGAACTCACATTAATCAACTATTTTCTTATATATCTCAACAATTATAACCAATGCTGGATTTCTGTTACTCAATACTATTTATACTATCATACTAAAATAATACAATCCAAGCATATTGATACATATATAATTACACAACTACACACACACACACACACATATATATATATATAAATATATATATATATATATATATCCGTACAATCTCACAAATTTTAAAACATAATAATATTATCCTTCTCGAGTAGTTCATTGTCCTTCACACATCCTATCTCCATCATTATCTAATACCTAAAAAGTAGGGATGAATGAATGCCTAGTAGATATTTACATATAAAGGCAGTTTTTAGAAAAATAAGCAAATATTCATATAAAATTTCTTTTCATTTCACACGACAAAATATCCCAAAGATATTTCAAAATAATGTAAATAAAATAATTAAAACACTTTAATTCGTTTATCGTCAACATAAATCCTTTTTAAATCTCAACCACAAGTTTAGTCAAATATCAAAATAACATCTCAAAATCCAACCTTCATAAAAAAAAAACTTAAACCTATTTTTTTTTTATTTTATCCGATTTCAATTAAATTCATTCCATGCATAGTACTAGGGCATTAATCCCAAGGACCGCCGCCTATAACTGATCATACGTGTTTTTAAGATATTATTCCTAGAGATCGTCGTCCATAACCAACGTATTTTAGGGGGCACTATTCTCAGGGACTGTCGCTCAGATTTCATCTTTATGGACTTTTACTGTGAAATTATATCTAAAGTTACCAAACCATCAACCATAGCCATCACATTTCCATTCTCAGAGTATTTCAATTCCATGTTTATACTCAAAACAATTTTTACAAATTTTTATAAACATAACATTTTCTTTGAAATCGTCAATTTATATAAATACAATACATATTTCATACTTTTATCAAAAATAATAATATCTACAAAAAATATTATTGAACTTGATCAAGAAAATTCTTAATTTAATAACACGTAACAAATCACAAATTTTCGTAAATATACAATTAATCCTTAAATTAAATAAATTATCAAATTTTCATAAATATTCATTTAATCAATTAAATAAAATATAATATCGAATTTTCATAAAAATTCATTTAATCTTTAAATTGATAAAACACCAAATTTGATAAATATTCATTTAATCCATAAATCAAATTTCATAAATATTCACCAAAAATAATTTATAACAAAACATCATACTTTTAAATTTTAAAACCAAAATTAATCAATTACACATAAACACCTACTTGAATACTGTATCTCAATCTTTAAACTTTTGCTGATTTTTTACTTCTTCTAAAATTTTCCCTGAAATAAATTTAACAATAATAATAAATAATTATCAAATAATAATAAATAAAAATCCAAACCTATATAAATATATGTATGTATGTATAACAAATTAAATCCAATTCTTTACAAAAATATAAATTCTAACCGTATATAAATTTATTTTCCTTCCTTTCTTCCATCCCTCCTTCTTCTATCTAAGTAATAAAGAAGCAAAGTTTGCCATAATCCCATCAGCTAATATTATTTTATTATAAAACTTTTGCACTTCATTTTCTTTTCCTTTAATACCTTGCCTTGTCCCCTCACTGTTTCCTTCCTTTTGTCTCCATTATTTCCACTTCATTCCACCCGAATTACACAAAGCAAAAGTAATAATTTATATTTCTTTATGTCAATTGAACCCTCCTTCGATCTTCTTTCTTATTTTTCACCTATAATAATATTCATATTTTCAAATACTTCCATTCTTATTCACAATATAACATATTCATCCTAATTAAATAATTTCTTTAAAAATAGATATATTCATCCTATAAATACTCAATTTCTATATCTTCACATATTATATTGAAGATATGTTCATATATACATATTTCATTAATATTAAAAATTCGGGGTATTACAAATATTTTATGTTATATTATTTTTATTTAATTTACACTAAGAGATTATTATTTTAGTTTACTTCTGACAATGTAGGAGATAGTTCTCAAACTACTTCCATCTATAAATCCTATATTAGGGAGATTGGTAGTGTTTTGACCACATGTTTTGAGAAAAATAGTGAGAACCCTAAGCCTAGACCTAAATATCGTTAAAGATTTTTAGATTGTAAAAAAGAGTTGCGAAAATTTATACCTAATGAGGCAAAGTGTAGTGTAGATGCGCTTCTAGAACGCACCATCAAACATATAATTTTTTTGTAAAGTGTAATAAAACATGGTTAACAGATAAAGCAAAGGGAAGAAAATGACCAAAAAGCAATTGGTATGCCTACTTTCATAATTTTTTCCAATCTTTTTACTTTTATCTTAAATATTTTATGTTGGCTTCTCATATATTGTATACTCATGGTATGTAATGGATTTATATTGTTATGCTAAACTCTTGTAGGGTGTGAAAGAAATGTAGATGAATGAGATATAAATAAGAATAATAGCTCTGTTACTGGTTATCAGGATCCTAAATATAATCTTGAAAATATGATGTCTACTTTATGGTTAAATGACTTAATGATGTCTTGTAAGGTATATTGTCTTCTCATTACATGGTACACATATTCATGTTTAAACTATTTTTATATTATTTTAGTTTGTTTTATATTAGGAGATTATTATTTTAGTTCTATTATGATAGTTTGACTTATTTTATATTAGGAGAATGAATCAACTGGTATCAATTTAGTTGAGGCTAAGGAGAGACTAATTTATTTAAAGTTAGATTAAGTAACAACCAATCACATACTTACTTTGAGAACTTCAAAATCAAATAAGAAAAGACTTCAAGGAAGAACACCAAACCCAGGACCAAATGTCGTGACATATCTTTCTTTCAAAATGTGGTGAAGTTTCTTGTACAACATACAAAAAAGGGTAACAAATGACCAATAGACAAACGACAATGATTTTCTTATTTATTGATTTTTCTTTCAATTGTGCTATTATATTTTTGTATATATTATTGTTGTACTTGAATTATTTATAGTAGTGATGAAATTTAACTTATTTTTTAATAATAAGTTTTTATCATTAATTTATTCATTTGTTATTTAATTAATAGATGAACTACTATTATTATAAATAAAAAATTATATTAATAATTTCTGGTACATATTAATTTAATAACAAAATACAATTATTGGCGACGATATTAATAATATTGGTTTTGGTGATAATAGAATGCCATCGTCGATAATACTTTTTTTGGCGACGTCAACATATCGTCGCTAAGAATATATTTTTTGGTGGCATCTAACACTTTTGGAGATGACAGATGTCGTCACCAAATATGTCATCGCCAAATCCTTTGACGATGACATGCACGTTGTTGTCGCAATACCTTATGTCATCACTAAAAACCAAATTTTTTTGTAGTGAAATTTAATGAAAACAGATTTTTAGCGTTAAGAGCAATCAGGAAAGATCCATGGGAAGCTGTAATACATTGGCAACGAAGGGAATGCCTGGACAAGTTAAAGTTACAGTTGCATCGGGTACTCACTTAACATTATTTCCAAATTCAGAACAGACCAAGTTTCCAAAGACATTCACTTTAAAATTTCTTGTAGGAATGTTTATTAATATACAGGAATGAAAAAGAGGAATGCAATTTTTTTATGGGAATTATTAATACAAGAAGAATTTATTTACAAACTCTACACCTTTATCTTCTTCTTTCTCCAAAACATTAAATTAACCTTTGAACTAAGTTCGTGTAATTCTTCTCGTTCTTTATAAAAGTGTATAAAATTATGTTGTATTATGTCGGTCTGACTTGAAAAATATAAGTCTATTCGCATTTTTTATTGTACCAAATTTTTAAATAGTTTACTCGACACAATTTATGAACCCATTAGAATTTATATTATATTGATATAAGAGTCATGACTCATGAGTTACGAGCTTTATGTATTACTAGCATTTGAAGCACATCCAGTGCCAACTCAAGCTTGCCCAAACAAAAATAGTACTTGGACATCAAGCGGCACCTCAACAACCTTCCAATGCTGTAATTTACACTTCCAGAGGCATTCATATTTGCTGAACAATTAGCAAGATTCTTCTCAGCAACCCTAAGAGTCTACTTACAAATTAATGACTTAAAAAATCAATTTCTGACCATCAACTAAGGATGTAAATCAGTGAATCATTGGAGTTCATGTTGCAATTGAAAATTTTCTGTCTTTCGCTAATTTGATTTGAATTTTTATTTTAAATTAATCGCATTAGTGAGTTTTCGTTATTATTAAAATGTACAAATTTGAGTATGGTACTGTTTATATTAGAGTAGATTTCCTATTCTCTCAGAAGTCCTAAGAAGTTTGAGAATAGGAAGGCACAACCCAGTACCGAACTAGACAACCAAAACCATTGAACTCATCACACAAAAACATTGCGAGAAAACGTTTTCAAAGTAATGGCAGAGCGTAGGATTTTGGTTGAAGAGATCTCCGAGGAGGAAAAATCAATGCTGGATAGATTCATTGATGTTGTTGACAAGACCTGTGAAAGCAAATTTATATACACTACGGAATATCAACGTGAAGACAGAGAGAAACACAATTACATTCTGCGGCGAGAGAGAAGGCCACCCCCGACGCCAGCTTCTGTAGGAGCTAAATTGATTCTCTCAGGGTTGACTTGAAGAGCTTTCCTTTTCCTTCAAGGTTTTCTCAGGGTAACTGGAGAAGCTAATGCAGTTGCTTATCTCCATGTTGGATTCCCCTGGCCCATTTTATTATATCATCCTCTTACTTGGAGAAGACTATGTTGCCAAACTGTTTGATTTTTCACTGTGTTATCCAGTCCAGAGGGCGAAACTTACATAAAAGCTATAGTAAAAGGGACATTTGGAGTCATTGCACTGGAACACTTGACTACAGGTCATATCAACGAGAAGTGCGATTCTTTTAGCTTTGGTGTATTGCTACTTGACCTTTAAATATAAGGTGATGGGAGCATTCAGATATTATCCACCTGAATAATTGCATGTTACAGGTGATTCCAATAAGAAGTGTGATGTTTACAGTTTCGATGTTTACCAACTTGAGCTTCTGACCGAGCAGAGAACAGTTGATCACCCCCGTACTGAAATTAGGAAGCAGAGTTTGGGTCTGTGAACTGCTATTTCATTTTTTCTGCTCTATTTTTCTCTTTCCACTGCTTTTGGGTCCTTTATTGAAACTCCTGTTGTTTTTCCCTCTTCCTTTAAATTGACCGTCCATCATCTTCACCTTGTTATAATTCCCAGCTTTCTTTCCGCATTTCGATCCACCAGCACCAGGAGTCGTATGAGGAGTGCTTGATCCATAATTGATTTTCTTCTCTCTCTTTCTATGTTCCGTTGAACGATTTTCCTCAGAAAATATACTCATTTCCTTGCATTTTCTACTCTGAGGCCTGAAAATATGCAGTTTAATGGTCATCAGAAAATGTTCCAAACCACTCGATTCAGAAGTGAATACCAACCATTAAGTAAACGAAACAGACTGTTTGGCGAGTGAATCTGCAGTCATTGTATCTGTACCAGTGCCAACTTCCCTAGGACCCGATTTAATAGATATGCATGGAACCAAATATACATCAGAATATAATTCTTTATTGGAAAAGCTTAAAAGAACTCAAAAGGGTACAAGTCAACCAAAGAGATGTTGAATCACATACTTGAAATGTCACAAACAGATTAGATGTACAATTGTTCCATAAAAAGTTCACACACATATATATAATGTCAAGGGCAATTGACACATCACATGGTTCAAAGAAAATGATAAATGAAAGCAAGAGTGCACAGGACAAGATCCCCATCAAGAATTCTGGATACAAGGGCATTTGGGGGTTAGAAGAGCAACTCTATGCAGAAGTTGAAGCATACATCAAATCTACTGCAAAGCCAACGGAATAGCAGATGTGATAAAGTGACAGATGCATATAGTAGATAGTTGGTTACTGCAGCAAAACCGCACTCCATATCAAAATCTCCAGAATGACTATGACCTATAGACAGCAGGAAATGCAGATGCATGAAAGATCTTTTAGAAACTGGAAGAAAATGTTTATATGCTTGAAGCTTAATTCCAAAATTGGAAGCACCTTTGATCTAAAATGACTTCTAGATACAGATGACCACAGGAGAACTTCACTAATTAATCAGCAAAATGATTCTTCGCATCTTTAGCTTGTAAGTAAGATACAATTACATTCACAAAACCTAGTCTGTTCAATATGTAACAATAAACTTGTTGGAATTAAAAAGTATACCCCAAAAAAACTAGGAATTAGGATTAAGGAGAAGCTCACTTTTATAACTTCCACATGTTTGCTCCATAGCAAAATGGGAAAAACCACAACAAATGAAGCACTGCAAAACAAAGTTGAGATACATACCATATTAAATTTTTTGTGATAAGGCACTTTTCTGGGTTCTTCCTCTGTTTACAGAATTAATAAAGAAAAAAGCACATTATCATCACATCAACCACTTGCACCATTAAGTTGATAATCTAATTTTAAACACCAAAAATTATAAGGTAAAAAAATGGATAATTCTTATTCCATAGCAAGGAATCATAGCTAATGAAAATTAACAGAATGTTCTAAGCTTTGTTTCAAACGGGAAAAAGGAGCAAAATTGGTGCCACTAGTTTTCTACCCATTTTTTTCAGTTTGCTAGAGGAAAGTAGATTCGCAGAAGAGGGCTTCTTAAGCAGCTACCCATCATAGATTTCTCCGCCCAAAGCATGGTAACCTCATCCACTTAATGCAAGCATGACAAAAGTGCATTTTCCAGTAACAAAAACCAGATGCAAATCCAGTTCCTCACACAAGATGACAGGACATAAGCATCCTATAAGAAATCAATTTCTGAAATTCACTAAAGTCGAGCCCATACAGCATCCAGTTACAGATTTGGTCCACAAGCATTATGCCTTCACGTGTTTTCCCATGTACATGGGCAGCGTAATTTCAGTTCCATGTCATTCCATCTTTTATTTCTGCTATTTTGTGACTTCAATTTAGCGGAAAAACATCTCAAATACACTGAAATGGCATGGGTAGTTTTCACAAATGTACCCTGCCAGCTAATTAATGTCCTTGTACCTTTCAGGTTCTGATGAAGAGTTGAAAATTAATATTCTTTTCTATTTCTTTAACATAATGACTAAACTTTCTCAACCTACTACCTTTTCTCCGTTATCATAAGACAAAAGATCAGATTACAGCTCTTTGAAAAAAAGTTATTGTTTAACTGTTTATACTGACATATTGCTTAAATCCACAACAATATATCACTAAAAGCTTCAACAAAATTAGAAACCTAGAGACGCCCAAAATTGGACCTTACCCTAATACCAGCATAGAACCGGTGGGTCACCCTATAAAGAAAATCCCTCACAGCATCACAACTAAATATTAACATGAAAGCAAGGTCCACAGGCTTCTAGAATATGTCTTTCATCACCATAATATTGTTATTCTGTATCGAGAGTATGTTTTAGTTCAATAATATACCTGAAAAGCGTGCCTGATGAAGTTATAGATTAAATCCACAAGGTCAGCGTCAGCTCCTTCAACTAGAGGAGATGCTAGCTCCATTATGACAGACCTGTTAAGAAAGTGAGTACACATAACACAATGCCATCAATCTATCCACATCCAGGAGAAATGGAAAGAATCATTGTTCGTAGACCTTCAAAAACGTTTCGTCAATTCCCAATCCCATTATTGACGAACAGCTGCTATTGCACATAATATATCCAAAAAGAATTACTTCAAGCCCGTATTGAACAGCTACAAGAATGATTTCAAAATGAAAAAGAAGAAGCAATTTGAAGGAAAAGGATGAGGCATTTTCATCTTGTCCACCAAACATAATATATATTAACATAAATAGAAAGGAAAAGAAAAGCAATGAAAAATAATGAGAGTTCGTTTTAGGTTTTAGTTTCTACATTCACCTTACCCTCATCAACACAAACAGCCTTTTTACTGTTTTCAATAAAATCACTCTCTTTCGTATTCGAGTTACACCAACTAGCACCAAACACACAAAACCCATGTCAAAATCATCCGCATTCACATTGCTTTCACTCCTTTTGAAATTTGAAGTTGACTCTGATACATTACAGATGCAAAAGATTCAGTCGGCGTACGTTAACAAGAAGCAGGTACATGTTAGCAGCAAACTTTCTTTCAAAATGAATAATAAGAAGACAAAAAAAAAATTCGGTAGCAATTAACAGATACTACCCCGTGCCTTTCACGTGCACTTTAAACAAAACCGACTTAGTAAAATCGAATTTCAAAATCTGTAGACTTCTTACAACGGCTATTACAGTAGTGTCTTTGGCGCCTAAACATCACCGCCAATTAACGGCTATATCAGTTACCGGCGCGCCTAAATATCACGGTAGCTACTTACTTTCCAAGCAATTTACGTTTTCCTAATTCAGTAGAGTTTCCTAATTCTGGTGTTCTTCTCTTCTCCTGTTCTTTTGCATTCTTCAATCTACCTACTAAAATAACTTTTCCAATCCCTTACGAGGTGGCTCTCTGATTTCTCCAACGATTTTTTTTCCCAGCAAAACAGGAGGAAATTTGAGCCACGATGCCTAAAGTTGGGTATAGATTTCGTCCAACCGAACAGGAACTGGTGACTTACTTCCTCTATAATAAGATTACGCAAAACCCAGTTCTCGACGACGATGATGGAGTGAGAGTGTGTGATCTCTACGGGGATCAAGAACCGTGGAATATTTGGAACGTTTATGGAGGAAACGATTTACTGACAGATGAAGCTCTGTATTTTTTCACTCAGTTGAAAAAATGGACTCCTAATGGTTCGAGATATAACAGAAAGATTGCTTCTGGTGTATGGAAGGGCGAGGACGGAGCTAAGGCAGTTATGGCGTATGGTGGTTCTAAACAGATATTAGGGTTTAAGAAGAGATTTCGGTATGAGGATGGTAACAACTCTGAACAGAACGGAGGATGGATAATGTATGAATATACTATTAATTCATCGTTGTTGGGGGAGCAATTTTCACATAAGGCAACGGACTACGTTGTTTGTTCCATGAAAAAGAACGAGAAAGGACAGCAAAAGGAGAAAGCCGATTTGGGTAAGAAGCAGAGCAAGTCGAAACAAATCGTTGAAAAAAATGAACCGGGACGGGGAGCTACTGGGAGGAAGAGGAAGTTGAAACAAACGGCGACCTCCAACAACGATGATCATGGTGATAAGGGCTTTCAGAATAAACGGTTAAAGTCTGAACAAGAAGCACTTCGGATTCAACAAAATCAACTAGTTGTGTTACCATGCGCCAATGACGTTCTGGAAGTTCTACAATCTGAAGAGACTGACAGCAACTCTTACTTTTCTGCAAGAATTGAAGACTTGTTAAACTTTATTACGTTTGACGTTGAAGACCTGGTCTCTAATAGCAATCAAAGTGGAGAAGTTGACACACAGTTTTATACTCATGAAGGTGATGAGTGTTCTCAGAATAGGCTCTTACTGTGTGAAGAAGAAGAGTGTTCTCAGAATAGGCTCTTACTGTGTGAACAAGAAGAGAGTTCTCAGAATAGGCTCTTACTGTGTGAACAAGAAGGAGATAAAGAAGCATTGCACACGATTGAATCTGAAACAGAGACAGAGCCACTGCTTGACTTTGAAGAGTTGTTTCCTGATATCGATCGTGAATTTGAACGGGTTTTTGGAAGCACTAAATTGGAATTGTTTGAACACTGGCCTCTCTGACTTTTGTCTTTGTTTTCATTTTTTTAATTTTGATTTGAGAAAGCAACACTTATTGCTGGTGTATGTAAACAGTTTGTTTGTAAGTGATTATAATATCATCTTTTTTTCGTCCATTTTGCATTGACTGTTAAAGAGTTCTATCTTCTTTTTCCTCATTTTCTGTAACTGAGTTGGGCAACTATTGATAATAAAAGATTCAAGGAATAAATCAGTATATACATATATATTCAATTGGGAGGTTATCACAAAGTTATTCCTTGAGTTCCATGCACATATATATAATGTAACAGTAAGCTTATCCTCTTGATTAAAATTAAAGGAATCTTTTTCTTTCGAATTGGGATGCAAAGGACAAATCAGATGAGCTACTAGCAAATGAAAGGAACTTCCTTTATGGAAGATAACATAATACACTATATCACATTTCTACCTTTAAGGAAGAGATCTTATATTAAGGAAGAAACCTTATATTGTTTAGACTTTTGCCTCCCAGCAATATTAGGCGTCTTGATGATATATTTTCATGAGCAGTCTCAATATTTATCAGGTCTCTTTCTTTTGCTTAATTTGCTTTCATCAGTTTTCTTTTTATTTATTATTTTGACTGTTCTTGTGAGTTGAAGAGTTTTTGTTTGCATCAATTTATGGTACATGTAGAAAATTTATGTAAGCAACCAGGAGAGAAAGTAGTGTACTTCTTCGCACGTCCAAAGAAGAACAGCAGATCCCCATCATAATGAATATTGGAATGGTATGGGAGGTGATATTTCAGCTGTGGTCAATGGGTAATCTTTTGGGAATTTTTCTTGCCATGTCCAATGGAACTCAATCAGTATGCCAAATAAAGATATTTTATTACAAAAATTTTGAAACTTTAGCAAAAATAAGGTTGTTTTAAGTAGATGAGAAATATACATCTTTTAACTTCCTGAATGTTATTTCCTATATATACATAATTCATGTTGTTGCTCAACCTGTCATTTCAAATAAGTCTCCTCTCCTCGGGGCTTGTGTTACAGAAGTCTGTCCTAACTCCAACTGTTGGCAAGTCAGTATGCTTCGAGTTAAAGCACCATTGGCAGTTCTTTTCAGCTCAGGGCTACAATGATCTACAGCCAACTTTTTGTTGTCTTTGCTAATGGGTGGACTGGAGAGGTGGTGTCTTGGCATCCAGGTTGTCATTTATGGCTACCGGGAAAAAAGGAAAAATCAAATGATTGAATTAAACATTTAATGGGACACAAAAATAAACTGTCCTAACTCGATTGAGAGCTGCCAGTAAGTGATTGCCTCCTCAGTGCCCTTGCATTAGTTGAAAGCGGCGACTTTCCATCATTTATATTGCTAGAAACTCTGGTGGATTACCGTGCTTCCATCAAGTTCTGATTGTTCCTGTTATGCTGCACTTAACCAAATGTTTAACATGTTGCCTTAGGAAAGATGGCATCAACAAATATTTTAAATCTTAATCCAGTACCTCCAAAGATACTGTCAATCGTTAAGGTTATGCTATAAAATACAATTAAATGACATATTACTAGTATGAACTTGAAACTGACCTACCTCTTTTCAGAGCCATTGATGAGTTTTCTGATAGTTCGTAGAGATTTCCTTATTTGGTATCCTTTGCCATTTGTGGTCCGAGGTTCTGTTCAAAGAGGAAGTTCGCTTTGTATCCAAAATCTGAACCTCAATTCTGGGAAATAATTGTGGCTCAGGTGTCTTTTGTAGCTGAAGAGATGAAATAAAAGTTCGACTATCAGCTTTTACTGCCCACTTCTGATAGGAAAAGTTAGTAGGACTTTTAGGAGCCTTGACGGAACTATCATTCCAGAGCCAGATAATTAATCCCCATATCCTTAGTTGATCCTCTGGAAGAACCACTGATAAACAGAAGCCATGAATCGGCTGGAAAAACCTCGGAAATGTGACAACCAAAAAGTAAAATGGAGCATATGAAAATTTAGAAAATTTGATCCACTGAACCTGCACTGGACAAGGCAGATCCCGTTTAGCCGTATGCAAAAATGAAAACATTATAGACATCCATCACTGATCTTATTAATGGTTGTGTTTCCTTGATAAATCAACTAGAAACAAAGAGTCAAAAGCAAAATCAATCATATTCATAAGGAAGCTGTATAAATAGTACTACATTGTAATAAATTTTACCCTCTATAGCTGCTGGACCAAACAAATGATCGAACTGAAAATTTTTCCTTTGGAGCTTTCGTGGGTCTGAAATTACTAGGGAACCATCCTCTCCAATATATTCTATCACATTTTTTGTTTCAGCAATGAAGGCAGGCCTTATTCTGCAGTAAACTTGAATATTCCCTGAAGAAAATCTCAGTCAGATTTAATTTACACATTTGATATTGTTAGTGCTTCACAACAAAAGCAATATTTCGTTATAGCAAACGACCTTTCAAATATTGAACCATATTGTATAGATTTCTCTTCTCTTTCCCCATCCTGTAATATCCAAGAGCTGCAGTAGACATCTCCTGTACCTGACTACCTGGACCCATGTAAATTGCAAGATATGAGCTCGTTTTAACTTCCGAAAAACCTCAAAAATAGGAAGACAATATTGAGTTGCCTGTAAAAGACAAGAAGTCATCATGAGAAATATGGATTCTCAACATCCATTCAACTTTTCCATAAACATTTGAATTGCAGAAAATATCTGTAGACATCGGTCACACTGGACAAAGACATTACATTACCTGAGAGCTGAAACTACAGCACAAAACATGAAGCTTTACCCAGACAAAAGCTAATATTATTGTTTATTGTATATGTGGATGATCAGAATGTGATAAAGAAGGAAAAAAAAGAAAGATTTTAATGTTAGCTACAAGTGTTAATTGATTTAAGGCAGGTGTTAGATTTTGAAAACTATGGTCCTTTATTATAGAAAATACTTAGCTCTTTCAAATCACTCAGCAATTGGGACTCCAAGTCTTTGAACTCTCTCCTCGTTCTTGACAACAAGTCCTTGAGATCCTGAATGAATTAACAACATAATGATAACACTATAGAAGAATATGTAAAATTGAGGTAGTTAATTAAATCACTCAATATCAAACAACTTCATTTCTCATTGAAATAATCTTTTTAAAATATTTCATCTACTTGTATGTCAAATGTGAGTTGGCTGTAGATTTTCTTTGAAATGAAGGAAAAATCATCAAATAAATAAGCAAAAGATGCATAATGAAAAGTCAATAAAGTAGCCAGGCATTATAGGTCAAAACAGCAAGGTTTGAGCATAGATATTTTAGCCATAAAATAGAAAAAGGCCGTAAGGAATATGCATAATCTGATTTTAGAACAGCATGCTGGATAAAACAAAAAACAGAAAATGAAATATAAAATAAAATAAATCCAGCAACGAGATCAAGTTCTTTGTTGTAAAAGATCAGTGTTCTTTTCTAATGTGGTATGATGACAGGAATGTCTTAAAAGCGAATCATATTTCCAAAAGAACTCAGTTGCAAGACTAAACCAGTGAACATGACTTTGTGCAGAACTATTTCATAAAAATATCCAAGTTTTCATTTTCCTAGTTCTCATATCAGCTTCAGGTTTATTGCCACTTAACATTCCTGAAAGTAGGAAAATATTTCATAAAAATATCCAAGTTTTTGAATGGTTCCAATTTCATACACAGCAATTAACAACAAAAACTTTCAGTCACTCGTTAGAATATGCAGATAATGGCATATGCAAATAAGCCATAAAATAACCTTCACAACAACCATAATTGGGACTATTACCAACTAAACCTTTCAGTTTCTTATCTTTCTTTTCCTTAACAATCTACTTGCCTTCATTATCATATTAGTACTCATCATTATTAACGGTAAACACACAAACCCTGGAAAATAATCAAGTAAATAAATGCAGTTACCCGATAAAAGTAAAGCAATGCCCCAACTTTAGGCTTGTAGCCATTAATCCTTTCAGCCTTTTGTCTCCTGTGTCATCAATTCATAACACTGATTTTGAGGAATTCCCAAGAAGAAGTGTAGGGAAAATCATAAAACACAGAGAGAAAATAAAAAATAAAACAAAAGGTTGAAGGGAGAAACCTCAAGTTCCACCAAAACAAGGTAGGCTTCAATCAAGCCAGCTCTGCCAAGCAGATCAACCTTGCGTCCATAATGTTCCTTTGTTGGTTTGATATCATATATTAGCACCATTTCATTGAAATATTTTTTCCCCTCTTCAACAAGTCCTAAATGGCTTCAGGCTGACAAGATAGCAGAAAATGACATGATGTCTGGCTGTTGCCTGTAACATCTTGGTAAACAAGGAAATAGCATCTTTCCCTTGGCTGTTATCTGCAAGACCAGAAATCATGATGGTCCAAGATTGCAAATTCTTCTCACACACTGAATTGAAAACTACGAAAGCTTTCTCAACATCCCCACACTTAGAATACATCTCGATCAGGGCTGTTCCAAGAGCAACATCCAATGCCATTCCATTAGCGATTGGGTGCGAATGAATTGATTCTCCTGCTCTGAAATTGATCAGACTCGTACAAGCAGAAAGTAAGCTTACAAATGTAAGAGAGTTTGGCTTTTCATTTGCTAGCTTCATTTGTTGGAATACATTAAATGCCTCCATTGGACAATCACTGCAAGAAAATAGAAGTACTTAATAAGATAAGAATATAGCTTAGACAAATATGTATCAGGAGCGAGAACATAAATAAAGCATCAAGTCAAAAGAACAGAATGGTTAAAATAAAAGATTAACAAAAATAAACTGAAGTGCAGGGGAAAGGGTTTTAAGTTAGAATTCAGAAAATGCATCCCTGAATATTATTAGCACCTGAGTTCCTAACAATCGAAAAAAGGAAAAAGTAAAAAAGACAACAGAAAGAATGAAATTGATCTCTTTGAGGGCATCTTCCTCCAGATTGTCAAAGGTGATATTTTTTGGCTCAAGGCTAGAGGTCAGAGGACAGAGTTCTACAAGCAAAAAGAAGGAAATACTAAACCCACCAGGACATCATGCATAAGAGGAAAAATGAGCAAAATAGAAAACCTGAAACCAAATAGGAAATCTTAGCAAATAAGATCATCAATTGAAAATGGAAATCCCAAATTTACCATGGGAAGTACATGTGCAACATCGAGTAAGCCTTGAATCAAATTATACAACCAGTCTCAAGAGTATCATATGCAACTTGGTTATGCCTCAAGAAAATATCCATCCATATTTATCCTTAAGAATGAGCAACCCTCTTTATGTGCACCATATTAGCCCTTTGTAACAACGCCATATATAGATATTTTCCAAGTGAGGAAATCAACAGAATTTCTGACACAAGAAAGTGTGTCTAATTTGAGTAAGGACATTTTAACTCAAGAATTCATGTTAAAACGAGAATAGAAACTGTGACGAACTCAACAACTAATAAACCTCATGCCGCAATTTTGACTTTTATTCCATAAAGTTTTTAAATTTATTCAGCATAAGCAACGGGAAATGAAATAAAAATCACTGAAATGAAGTCATCAATGAAACATACCAAGCAACATAACCCCCAAGCATGGTTACTCCAAGAAACCACATCTGTCACAGTGCATTTCATCAAACACTTCTTTCGCAAGTTCCGATTTCATTGCAAGCAACACACATCCTCAAAAGGGTATTCTCAATATACTTATCCGAATACAAACCCACCTTAAAAACCATTGAATGCACAGACCCACCAAATCTAATCGACGAGCATTGACCACAAGCTTTTAAAACAAAAGGGAACGTAAAATCGTCAGGTTTAAACCTGCATTTTAGCAGTTCATCAAACAATTGTGATTGGTTCAGGCAAATTTTGAATTTCCGATAATTTCAAAATCAATAACTAAAATACGTTTTAAACATTTTTTGAAAAATAAGTGAATATAATTTTTAGTAAAAAGCTTCGCGCCTGCCGATCACGTGCACTGCAAACAAAACCGAGTTACCAAAATAGAATTTCAAAATATGTAAACTTGTCCAACGGCCATAACATCACACGCTTTGGCGCCCTAAACATCACCGCCAATTAACGGCTATATCTGGTACTTGCACTGCGCGCCTAAATATCACAGTAGCTACTTACTTTCCAAGCAATTCAACGCTTTCCTAATTCATTAGATCTTCCTAATTCTGGTGTTCTTCTCTTCTCCTAGAACTTCATAATTCTGGCGTTCTTCGCTTCTCCTGTTCTCATCAATTGTTCAATTTACCCACCAAAATTTACTTTTCCGATCCTTTACGAGCTAGCTCTCTGATTTCGGCAAAGCAGGAGGAAATTTGAGCCACCATGCCTAAAGTTGGGTACAGATTTCGTCCAACCGAACAGGAACTGGTGAATTACTTCCTCAATAATAAGATTACGCAAAACCCAGTTCTCGACGATGATGATGGAGTGAGAGTGTGTGATCTTTACTGGGATCAAGAACCGCGGGATAGTTGGAACGTTTATGGAGGAAACGATTTACTGACAGATGAAGCTCTGTATTTTTTTACTCAGTTGAAAAAATTGACTCCTAATGGTTCGAGATATAACAGAAAGGTTGCTTCTGGTGTATGACAGGGCGAGGACGGAGCTAAGGCAGTTATAGGTTATGGTGGGTCTAGGTTCAGGAAAGACGAGGATGGTAACAACTCTGAGCAGAATGGGAGATGGATAATGTACGTTGTTTATTCCATGAAAAAGAACGAGGAAGGACAGCGAAAGGAGAAAGCCGACTTGGGTAAGAAGCAGAGCAAGTCGAAACAAATTGATGAAAAGAATGAACCGGGACAGGGAGCTACTGGGAGGAAGAGGAAGTTGAAACAAACGGCGACCTCTAACAAAAAAGATGATAATGGTGATACAGGCTTTCAATATAAACGCTTAAAGTCTGAACAAGGAGCACTTCGGATTCAACAAAATCAACCAGTTGAGTTACCATACGCCAGTGACGTTCTGGAAGTTCTACATTCTGAAGAGAGTTACGGCAACTCCGAATTTTCTGGAAGACCTATTGAAGACTTGTTAAACTCTATTACCTTTGAAGACCTGGTCATAATAGCAATCAAAGTAGAGAAGTTGACACAGTTTTATGCTCATGAAGGTGATGAGTGTTCTCAGAACAACCACTTAATGGGTGAATAAGAAGGGGAAGAAGAAGCCGTACAAGTAAGTGAATATGAAGCGGAAACAGAGCCACTGCTTGACTTGGAAGAGTTGTTTCCTGATATTGACCGTGAATTTGATCGGGTTTTTGAAAGCACTGATTTGGAATTATTTGAACACTGGCCGCTCTGACTGTTCTATCTTTGTTTTTTTTTCTTAAATTTGATTTAAGGTAGCAATACTGTAATTTCTGGTTTATGTAAACACTTTGTTTTGTAAGGGTTATAAACGCATTTTTTTCTTCCACTTTTCAGTGACTGTTAAGATTTATGTGCCGTTAATGCTATACCCATATGCCAGTGAGGCTGAAGCTGCAGCAGCAGCAGCAATAAAAAGGACAGAAAGGCGGACTGTAGGTTGATAGTAAGCCATTAATTAATCATATATTGATGAGAATGAGAAAATAAATTCTTGTACAATTGAGGAAAAAAAATAGTCAAAGGTCAAATTAAGTCGTCCATATGGTCTAAAAGGTAATTGGCAGCGAGCTCCTCGTTCTTGTTGCAGGCGAAAAACACCAGCAGTACAGTTTCACGATCAAATCCCATTCCTTCAAGACGCTCTATGGCTTCACGTTCCTCTGCCGTAACTGTTACTGTTATTTCCTGTGGCTGTTGCTGTGCCATATCTCCGGCGGCTCCACCAAGGTGGTCATCCTCTATATTCTCCTCCTCATGCCCATCACCTTGAAGAACGGATTCGGTGATGAGTCGATAGAATTCAGCTTGATGTCCCTGAATAAGCCTCAGTAACCGAGGATTTTGTATCCCCAACTCTTCAATTATGGGCTGCAACAAGTGAGGGTTAGCCTGCACCATAGCTCGCAAGACTTGAAATTGTGGATTGTTACGTAAAAAATCAAGCGTGCTCGTGTCCGCACCAGCTGCAGAGGGAAGGCTCCGAGGAAAGAGGTCTAAAGGAGTTGAATTAGGTCCACTACTAGAACCAGTAGGAACAGGTTCAGATTGTGCTTGCGGCTGCAGAGAATTTGCAGCTTCCCCATTAACAGAGGTTCCGGCCACAGGTTGAACATATTGTTGCTCATGCTCAGGTTCAGGTATACAAGAATATAAATAACCAACAGCTCTCTCAGGATTATTGTGAGCAGCGCGAAGAGCACGAACAACACTATCTCTATCCCAAGTCCCTCCGCCCATATCGAGAATTTGCTGGATTATTGCTGCTCCCTCCATCTCGATCTCCATGTTGTTGTCAGGACTGGTAGAATTATTAGAAGCCTCGCCCCCAGCAGGAGCAGAAGGTTTATTCTTGTTCTTACTTAACATGATTACGACGAAGCTATTTTCAGAGACTCGGATGTCTTGAAGTATAGTAGCTTCGTCCTCGAGGACTTTGCCCTGGTAAACAAGCATCTGTTGTGCAGCAGGATAAACGTCTTCTCCTCTAACACACTCTATCTTCTTTTTAAGATCAGCAACCGTGTCTTCAGGCTTCACTTCCACCTCGAAACAACTTCCGTTTAGACTTTTAACCGAAAGCTTCATCTTTCTAATTTTTTCTGTCGCTGTACTACAAAACCTTTGAGTTTCATTTACTATTAATTTTTAGTTTATGCTCCACCCTATTTATAAATAACTTAAACTGCTTTCCTCATTTGAAAAGGATAAGGAAAACTTTAAATATCCGTTCTGAATAGGGAACTATGAATACAAATCAGACAAGGATTAAAACAAAATTTTAATTAGTTAAAACATTGCGAAATAATAATAATTTTAAAAATCCTATCTTAGATTAGGAAAAGAAAACACATGAGGGCGACTGGTTCAATGTCGGAGACCCAGCTCAGGTGGAAAATGTGATCACCCTCTGTGTGGAACCCCATTCTTGTAACCAGCCCAGTTGGTGAACCAGTCACTAATATGGTTACAAGAATGGGGTTCCACACAGAGGGTGATCACATTTTCCACCTGAGCTGGGTCTCCGACATTGACCAGGGTGAATAATCCTGCCAGATGCACTCAACTGTGGCAGATATTTGCTAGATAACCCTTTTTGTTTCATGATAGTCAATATTTTAGTCTGCCGCTGTACTTGATACCATAAATTCATGTCTTGCAAAGCTGGTTCCAGCTGAGAATGATGGGAACCAAAATATAGAAACAGAGAAAGTGCGTGCATAAAACAAGATAGATCCCAAATTAATGCAACTCCCTCACAACACCAAAACTAATATCAAATCGATCAATGGCCACCACTTGAGGCAACAAAGTTTCTATAATTAATTGCAGAATTCGAACCAAGCAACTTTGACGTAATCTACTGAAAGATACCATCAGAAATCATCGCCTTCATATCACAAGACGGTAAGGAACATCGGAAAGTATTCACATATTGGACTCGATTCATTCTCCTATCTTTCCTTCTTCATTTTGAGAACCCACCAAATCAATTTGAGGCCAACATCAAACTCTTTATTATAGTTTTTTAGATTGAAAATAAATATAAATTACTCTCGGAGTCAATTTGCAACATGTACACCTCGTACCGACATTTATTCATCTTGAAAAATTATAATTTCTTTTTGATAAGGGGAAAAAAAAGCATACCTAATAACTCAATTCCTTTATATATATATATATATATATATATATATATATATATAGGATCGAATTTTTTAAAATTTGAGCTGAATCAAAATATTTATTATAATTTAAATTTAGACTTTAAAATTTGAATTTGAAACTCGACCCAAATAACATATAACCCGAGCTCAGGTTGAGTTCTAAAAAAAAAAAAATTTAAATCTGAATCGAGATTTTAAAAATTTGACCCTGAATCCAAAAAATTGTCCACCTCACTTCAATTTCATAAAAATATAGATAAGAATGAATTCTTCAACAGAGCCATGATCATTCGCATTCGAATATTCTATTGACATGGGTAGAAGGCAAGAGGTTCATTGCAAGCCCCCTATGCCTTTGGTTTTGGTTACTTAATTTTTATCAAGATCTTTTAACATAATTTATACCAGTCAAAATTCTTAGGCTCAAGTCATGTGTCATGCAAGTCCCAAAAAATAATCATACCAAATTCTAGAATCTTCTATGAAGATAGCGAATTTTTCTAGTAGTGTACCATCGTCTTCTGTGAAGAAAAAATTATCTAAAAAGTTACATCTATCAAGTATATATATATTATAATTTCGATGGGAAAGATGCCATTTTTATCCTCGAACTTGAGAATTTTAGTTATACGCAATAATATGATTAATTTTAAAAAATTAGCGACCAATAAACTTATTTAACATATTAAAATTAAATAAATAATTTGCAAAATAATAAGACTAAAATATACATCAAATCATATTTTGGAGAACAATAATCTCCTTTTTCAATTAGATTTAGTGTTGTTACCTTTTCCTGGTACATTTGGGCTGGAAGGGAATCATACGACATATTTTGACGCTTTCAGTTTCAGGCTTCAAGTTTTGGGCTTTATTAGCCCAATTGAGCTACCATTCCAAGGAGAGTGTTTCCCTCTTCATTACGTAGCCGGTTTATCAGGACGGTAAGACCAATCTTTAAACGGGAAAAAAAAATATAGATTTCAGAGTTTTCTTATAAAATCCACGCATTTAACCAAAAGACATGGGAGATCAATGAAATTTGTAAGCGAAATTAGACATGAGAATCTAACGAAGGGCAGCACAATACACTGACCCTCATCTGGTAACTCACTCTAAAAGCTTGAATTCAGGCTCAGATAACAAAATCAAACAAGCATTCTTTCAACTTTACACCAAAAATTTGGTGATCTATTTAGTTTTAAGCAAGAGAATCCACCAATCTATTAAATATTTTGAAAATGTTTTCATATGGGTTAAAAGACACGCCTTGAAATATTCATTCAACTAGTAAACAAAATACAACAGCTCTGCTACACTAATCTGCATCCATCTCTTCCAATGCTGCTTTAGCTGCTGCCTTTGCTTCCTCAAGAAGATCATCCGGAATCTGAATGTAATATCACAAAATGAAATAAATTAATTAAAGAATAAGTGAAACTGGTCACTAAATCCTTGTCCTAACTGTGCTGGTAAAGAGAAATAGCAACTAAAATCATAAAACACTCATTAAGAATCCATAATTCAACTATATCAAAGTTTATGCATATGAGCAGAATGAATATCCTGATTAAGAAAAGGAAGATAAAGTGAGAGAAACCCCTAAGCAGAGAGAATTTTAATATTATTCACATTGATCAAGCTATCAAAATCTAATGATAAAGCATTTGTACTCAAATCTGCAGTTTAATGTAGACCGGGTAACATTTTTTGTTTGGAATTAGTGAAATACTATATATATGACAATTATTTTAGAAGATATACCATACACGATATTGCTTATAACAAATGACAGATGTGTCAAAGATTTTCTTAGGAAAAAATAGTTAACACCTTTTGACAAACAAAATTTCTTTACTAGTCAAAAGAGTCTCTACTTTCCAGCCAATATTGCATATCAATGACCATCATGTAATTGTAGCAATTAAAGGCTAAAGAAGGTGGCAGAACAGCACTAGCCTAAAAAGAACCTCCTTCCAATCTAGTGAGCAAAGGTAGTTGACATAGCAGAGGAATAGAACCATAAGTTGAAAATATAAAAGTCATAAAAGATTAAGAGATTACCTTCTGATGCTGATGGTTTGATTCATCACAGACCCAGCTCATTTCCAGCTCAAAGGCCTTGTCCTTTGCCTCATCGTGCACTCCATAAATGCTGGTTAGCAGTGAATAAAACATTTAGCAAAAGGTAACAGAGAAATCAAATTGAGATACAACAGAAATTTAAATATCAAAATACAACCAGAATTACAAGTTTGTAGGCACAAAAAATCATAAATAAATTTGTTAAGAAAATAGGTGAAAAAACTAAATAAATTCCTTGAAAGGAAAAAAAAAAAAAATCAACCGAGACCATGAAATTATGCTTACACCTAACACCCACAATATAAAATTATAGTCCAAAAGGCCAACTGCAAGTTAGTTGCTAAGATCCTTTTCATTCTAGTGCCATTTTGCAGAGAGTTGATACAAAATAGCTATACATCACTTTGCGTGATATATTCTTAAGCCTATAGCTTTTATCTTCCACCTGTCATCACCATATAGGGCATCCATGGCAGTTCAAGCATATAACTTTTGAGTCAAATAAATCCTCCATTTACTTGAAATGTCACTATGGGCTCTTCTACATTAACGATTCATAAAGCACTTCTACTGCACACCTAATTGCATTTGTATCAAGTTCATTGCTTCAACAGAAAAAAGAAGAAACATCTATTCTTTGTTATGAGCAACCAAGTCTGAAGATCATTTATCACTGAAATTGCATGCCAACTGTTTGAAAAAGTCACAGTTGTTAATGTGGAAGTTCAGAACTCTAATTTGTCATGTTCTGAAGTTGCGAACTTATAGTTAAGCTTTATGTAAAAGCTGTTAAATGGTTAAGAACTACCCAATCAAATTATTCAAGAGTAGTGAGTAATGAGTTATCGACGAAGAGAGGCATGCAATGGCAGAATCTTGATATTTGCGTAATTAAGATATTGAATACAAATTCACTTCCGGGGTTAACTATTATGAGGTTGTTTTAAAATTGAAGAAATCTTTGAACATCTTCCACTATTCTTGCAAAAATAAAAACTGATAACTTTATAGATTTGATTTCTACTTAATGTCCATATTTACAAATAATAAAACTTCAAAAGACAACACAAGTTTTTAGGCCACACAGAATGAAAGACCCTTTGGCTCTCCTTAGCTCTACTCTTTTATCCTTAAGAGTTACTTCCTTCACTAGCAGTTTTATCACTTTTTATCTTAAAAAGGAAAAGGTTAATTTATTCTGGTCTTGATGCAACACGCAATAACATTAGAATTTAACTATTATTTACCATTTAACTCATGACAACAATGCCTATCTTTCTTCTCTGAGTCTTTTACCAATACATGATTTATAAACAAACATGCATTACTCGATTATAATAATGACACATGCAGACACTGTTCAAATTTATCATCCCTAACTTGCACATTTTCACTATGAACATGCATGACCTATTTTGCATTTATTAATTCTTTCTAATCTTCTGACAGTGATTTCATAAATTGTATGTCATTTATCAATAAGCATTTCTTAGTAAGACTCTTGTGCCGATTCTTTCCATTTCAACACAAATGGTTTAAGAAACCCATGCCCAAGTCTTTAATATTTCTATTCCAATCACCATTTCTGAAAAGTGATCACACAAAACCCCATCACACCAAGAAAATATTTTCAATTAATACCAAGACAAAAAGAAAAAGGAAGAACCACCAAAGTCACAAACTAACATCATAAATTTTACAAGATAATAATTATGTTACCAGAGGAACATATCTAACTTACATCTTGGCAACTTCAATGACTCCTTGTCGGCAGGTCATTTCAGAAAGCTTCAACTTTTCAATCTCTCTGTAAAAATACATAATGCAACTATATCAGTACCAACAGTGAAAAACAAAACAAGATAACTTAATGAAAGAGGAGATAACCACTAATGCTCTCTTCTAGATTCTAAATAAGAAGAGCAGACCAACATCCTTACAAGCACAAGTTTAGTGACCTAAACAAACCATAAAGTATACCATATTAAATGCTAGACAACTATTAATCATACACATATATGGTGTACATGCAAGGCTTTGACAAAATTACTCCTCATATTTAATGCACAATAGCTAATCATTCACTAGATTTTTTTTATTTCTTTTCTTTATCTGAATAGCCAGCACAACACAGTAAGAAGCATTTAAATTAAGAAATCAGCAGACAAATCTATTCTAGTGATCACATATAAATGGCGTCTTCCACTTTTCTCTAAAATAGTAAAATCTATTTGAGCTTTATACACAAATAAATCTAGACTTACGTTTTAGCTGCCTGCCTGCCCTTTCCAATAGCAGCACCGAAGTACCTCTAAAACAAATGCCAAATCACATATTGGTTACAATATCTCCAAAATAACACAAATGAAAATCCACAGTATAAGTTATACATGCAGGTAGAATAGCAAGATGGTAAGACACTAAATGATAAATTGTGAGAATATATGACAAAGTATCAACTTACATAGGAGACACCAGAAGGTTCAACCATATACAATTGTGGTCCGTCTCTGTCATAACCTCCAAGAATTACCCCACATCCGAAAGGTCTGCAGCACCACCATTAATTATCTTTAGTTATCAAAGGGGAAGGAAAGAACTTAAAAACAATAATGGTAAGTTAATATCTGTCAAACCTGAGCCACCAATATAGGGTGCATAGATGCACATAACTAGCAACCCTTTGAGCAAGTTCTTTCACAGGAATTGGTTCACCATATACGCTGCCAGTCAATAACAAAAAATAGGATGAAATTGTCAAGATAGATTTAAAGTATATACATTACTTCTTGAACAAGTGAGGATGCATTTAAATGCCTATAAAAGGAGGCAGTTTAAAAAAAAAAAAAGATACGCAGCAACAAATCTATAACCTTAACTATCTACTTGTGTATAATGCTAAATGAGCCTTGAATAATGGGTTTAAGGTATTTTGAACATTCTAAATCATCATGTTCTACTCAACTAGCAATAAGTATATTAGCAGTTTCAGCTTTTGTTTTCTTTTTCGATAAGAAACTTGGCAGATTGATTACAATCGTGAACTTTATAACATACATTTGACACAGAATATGCTAATGATATTGTGCAAATCCCTTGCACAAATGCAAGGAGCAGCTATTTATTTATTGGTATTAGTTACTTGCCTTCTGTATCAAACATTATATGGCATTAGTAGCTTGGACATCACATCCCTCCAAATAAATCTTAGTTTAAAAACGGTCCTTTAAATAACCCTGTATGGATTGACATACAAAGGGCATTCTGACGCACTCGTCAAACCTCTCTTATTCAAAGGTATAATGTACAGAAAACCAGCAAATAATAGATAAAAAATGGACAAATGTCTGATGAAAATTAATGCCCAGACACAAAAAGAACATCGTTTTGAGTGTATGTGTGTGTATGCAAGAGAATGAGTCTAAAACGATGGTAGAGCTCAAAGAAAAGGCCAAAAATATGTCAAATGATTTATCACAATCCCACAACTGACCATATATATATATATAATTGATAGGAATTGACCATGAATATATAAACTCTAATTAGAGAGGTAATTTGCAAGTACATGAATTTGAACCCAGTAAAAATTGACAGTGATAATTTTATGCAGTAATTAGGCTAACAAGTCTGTCCATCAAAATTAAATATGCATGTGGCTTATTGATAAAAACACAAAGAGGAAAAGTAACTCAAAGTCAAAACTATGTCTGTATGTAGAAACATGAATGCACAAAAAGAATAATCTAACAACATGCTTAAGATAATTTTGGGCACCATAACAATTTTTGAAGCTGATATATTTGAAATGTGCTTTCAAATATACATGTCAAACCCTTGTCTCTCTAATCCTGTGACTACTCACATTCAGAAATTCTCAACAATTCTGACAAACATCAAGAATGTGCTCTCTTTGAAATCATTCTACTTTACAAATAGATATTCTCTTTCCTCTTCCTCTGGTCTCCTGCATTCTTTCCTCTCTCTCTCTCCAAATTTCATTTTTTTTCCTTCTATTTTCTACTTCACATAATCACAATACTGATAGTTTGCTACTACATCTCAAAAGATTGTTGGAAGTCTCACTAAATTTGGATAGTGTAATACAATTGAATACCTTAGACTGCATTATGATTGAATAAATTCAAGGTAGTTCTTTTGGCATCTTGTTGACACATTTGCAAAATATCTTTTGAATGATAACTTGCTTTGCAAATTAAAGGATCAAAAAATTATATACATAAGTACTTATATATATTTGTATGTATGTATATATATATGAGCCTAGCACATTTTATGACTACTGCTTAGGTACAAGTATTTGTGTTGCAGCTAGCATGGGAGATTATGCCTTCAAAATTTTGTTTTCCATATATAAAGCTAAAAACAGTGTCACTGCATGAAAGAAACTGGATAAAAGTAAATGATCTATGTAGCAAACCTCTCATAGTTTGTAGCTTCAGACTTTGCCCGGGCAACAATTTGTCTCCCATCTGCTGCTAAACCTGCAACAGCCTGTAGATGAAAAAAATATCAGTATATGCTCTTAACTAAAGTTAAAAATAGTTACAAGACCCCCACATTTACTCATATTAGCGCCATAAAAGCCCAATTCAGAGTGATAAGGCTATGATTATGAGTCAAAGAAATAACTGGAAAATATGTTCAAGGAAATATTGAACTTACAGCTGCAAATATTGTTTTTAAATAGAAAAGTATAAAGGGCACCGCTTCCCCCATATTAGAAATCTATAACTCCATCTTCTGTGCTAATTTCCATGTTTATCTAATCACTTAACAATTACCACCCCCATATAAAGGAAACCCTACAAGTTTAAACTTGTATCTTCTAACAACAAAAAAGCTTTCACATTAGCCTAATACCGTATGACCAGCCACACAATGTTCTTCCTCCAAATAAATTGTAGCATCACCCTCCCTCTCTCACACAAACAAACACATGCAGCAACAAACTATTGAAATAACAGAAAGCAAGGCATTATGAAGAGAAAATCTGAGAAAACGTTAAGAAATAAGAAATTACAACATCAAAAGCTCAAACAAAATTAAAAATACTATCAGCTTCAGTTTTAGGGATTTCAAATCTAACCAATCTACAAAACGACACAGTACAAGACAAGTAAGATACAGTAAGTACCATGCCGGAATGACGATGAACGGAATGAATTCTTCTGTTAGAACCAGGCAACATCATTTTCGACGCTATTAGCTTCTCCACTCCCTTAAAATATTACACAAGCAAAAATTCGTTTAATTAAATGAAAAAGTAAATTAAAATTAGCAGAAAAAATAAATCAAATTTACCATAACAATCCCATCTTTGCATTTAATCCCAATCACAGTCCTGCAAGTGAAGCTTCCAATTATCAGATTAAAAAATTAAAACAAAGGGAAAAAAATTAGGGAAATCGAAGAGTGATTTAGTACCCGCTGTTGTCGACGGCTTTGGCGGCGTATTCGATCTGGAAAACGCGACCGTCGGGGGAGAATGTAGTGACCGAAAGATCGTAGCCTGTTCCTATGCTGCTCATTCTGAATCTTCAAGTCTTCTTCCTTTGAGTATTTTCCACTGAGAGTAATTTCGATTCTCTTCCTTGCGAAGAAGCAACCAGGTTCTGCAAAATATACTTGAGTTTCTTTTCTATCAAGAAATACGCAGCGTCTTTTTTTATTTTTTTATTTTTTTAAAAAAGTTAGGGTAGAATGGTAATTCACCACTATTTTTGGCCTTTCCTTAAGTTAATTTTATGTTTTTTTTAATAGAGTATTGTTATTATCACCCTTTCTATTTTCTTTATTTATTAGTTAAAATATATTAAAATAATAAAAAATTCTTATAACATGTGTTAATTACAAAAATAACCTTCATTGTCTCACTCTTTTGCAGATTAATATTCTAAATTTTTTGTTGATCGAAAACAATTAATTAAATTTTTTTAAATACCCTTAATTAATTTGTAACAATTAAATTTACACCCAATTTTAAATTGTGATTGAAATTTCTTGTTCATAATTATTATTTTATCAATTTAAAACTCTTATTAATTTTGTTGAAGAATAAAAAAATTATTTATTTATTTTAAAGTTTGAAAAAAAAAAGACAGATTTATAGTAAGTAAAAGTTAAAAGGTATCAATACTAATAAATTATAAACTACTGAAACTTTGTCTCAGTGGCTAGTGAAAGGGCAAGTTTTCGAACCTTGCTTTTAGTAAAGTTCTCCCACAAATTGTGGGATCTTTCCCAAGGATATCTAGGTCGTTCTCTAGATACTAGGTCCAATTAAATTTCAGTAAATTATATGTATTATGTTTAATATAAACTGTTATATATGAGCTCAATTAAATATATTCTTCTATTTAAAATAAAATATATTCTAAAATTATTTTATATAAAATAAAATATATTCTTTTATTTTATTTTAACTAGACAAAGTAAGTTGAATTTTAAGAAAAATTTTAAGGGGTGGCAATAGTATTACTCTTTTAAATAACAAATGACTCTATTTATACTCTAAAATTTATTTGAAACATCTATTAATCCAATAATAACTATATTTTAATTATCATAATCCACTAAAATAATATTCCTTTTAATACTTATTTAGTTATAATTATCTTACAACAAATCCTAAAACTTTTAAAATAAATAATATTTTATTCACAATTATATTCAACAATATTATTAATGTTGTGCTTACTAAGATCATAAATTTTTTTGGTCAAAATTTCAATAAATTTTTTTATTTCAAATAAAAAAATGTGTCATAAATATTGTTATAGACATAAAAAAAATTAAAGAAAATAATTTAATTGAGAAATAGTTTAATGTATATAAGAATATGTGTAAAGTAAAATTGATCTTTAAATTTTCATCAAAAAAGTGTGGAAGTGAAAATATATTTTAAGGTGTAAATATATGTTAAAGTTATTATTAAGGAAACGTGTAAAGTCAATATATATTTTAAGGTGTAAATAGAGCCATTATTTATAATTCTTTTTTTAATTAGAGATGTTAATTATTCTGAATAGAAAAGATATATGCACCTGTTGCACTTTTATTTCTAGGTTAATCCTTGAAACATATATCATTAGGATCTAGACTAATATACTTATATAAGAATATGCTCACTACTTAATTTTTTTTTATGTTTGATTCTATGATAAATATGTTTTTACTCTCTCACAAGAATATGAGATTTAAAAGAGGAAGATTATTGCCTCTTACCAACGAAGATGAGCCTGGGTTAAGTTAAAAGATTTGGGTTCTCATAATTAAATATTATATGTGTTTTGACTTGCAAAGCTCAAGAATAAATTTATAATAGATTGTGTGAACAATACAAATGTTATAACGAAAGCAAGAAAGATAATTAAGAACGCAAATAAAGAACACAGAGATTTAACGTGGTTCACTAACGATGTGTTAGTTACGTCCACAGGCAGAGGAGAGAAAAGTTTTATTGATCTTGAGGAGTAAAGATTACAGAGATTGCGGCTAGGTTATGACCTAGAGAGTTTATATAGTACTCCCTAGACAGATGCGGAAAAGCCCAGAAAAATAGGCCCAAACAGATAACCCTAGCCTAGGGACTAACTGATTCAAGGCATATTCTAACAAATCTCCACCTTGACTTGAATCCTCTCACAAATAACAGATGTACCAGATGCACCATACACAATGCCAGATGTACCAAAAAAAACCTCCTCTACCTCAGATTTTGCCCTCTAAAGGGCAATCAACAACTCCTAACATTTAGCAAGTCCAAACAATGTTGGAACTTGCTATGCGAAACCGGCTTGGTGAACATATCAGTTGGGTTATCAGCAGTACCCACTTTGTTCACCTTAATTCTCTTCTCACTTCTTAGAAAATGATACCTTACATCAATGTGCTTAGTCCTCTCATGATGAACTTGGTCCTTAGCTAAACAAATTGCACTAAGATTGTCACAATACACTATAGCTTGATCATGATGTAGACCCAAATCACTGACCAATCCTTTCAACCAGATTCCCTCTTTGGCTACTTCTGTCAATGCCATGTACTCTGCTTCTGTAGTAGACAAAGTCACTGTAGGCTGCAAAGTAGCTTTCCAACTGACAACTGAACTACCAAGAGTGAAAACATAACCAGTCATAGATCTTCTACTGTCAACAACTCCAGCATAATCAGAGTCTGAAAACCCTGTCACCAAACACTGTGTATCACCTCCGTAAATGAGACCAACATCAAATGTACCTTTGAGATACCGAAAAATCCTCTTCACAGCTTGCCAATGCTCCTTACCAGGTTCACCCATAAACCTACTAACAACACTAACAGACTGTGCAAGATCAGGTCTGCTGCAGACCATCGCATACATCAAGCTTCCTACTGCACTAGCATAGGGAACTCGAGACATGTACTCATTCTCCTCAACAGATTTAGGTGCAAAAGCAACGGACAGATGTGCATTTGCAGCACTAGGAGTATCTATGGGCTTTGCGGTAGACATGCCAAATCTTGACAAAATCTTCTGAATATATCCCTTCTGTGACAAGAAGAGCTTCTTTTTGCTTCTATCCCTATAAATCTCCATTCCCAGAATTTTTCGAGCTGCACCCAAATCTTTCATCTCAAACTCAACACTAAGAAGATCCTTCAACTTCTGAACATTAGACTTGTTCTCTGCAGCTATCAACATATCATCTACATACAGGACCAGATAAATCAAAGAACCATTTGTTGCCTTGCTGTAATAAACACAACAATCATACGGACTCCTGGTGTAGCCAATCTCTATCATATAGCTGTCGAATCTCTTATACCACTGCCTCGGAGACTGCTTTAGTCCATACAAGGACTTCTTCAACTTGCAAACATAGTCTTCCTTACCAGGAACCTGAAATCCATCTGGCTGAGTCATGTATATCTCCTCTTCCAACTCTCCATGCAGAAAAGCTATCTTCACATCTAGTTGTTCAAGCTCCAAATCCTGATGTGCAACTATTGCTAGTAGCACCCTGATGGAAGTGTGTCTGACCACTGGCGAAAAAATCTCATTGTAGTCTACTCCCTCTCTCTGAGTGAATCCTCTAGCTACTACTCGAGCTTTATACTTGATACCCTCAACAGATGTTTCTCCTTCCTTCTTCTTATAGACCCATTTACACGTGACAATCTTTCTGTCTCGAGGTCGCTTGGTTAATTCCCAAGTCTGATTCTTATGAAGTGACTCCATCTCATCTCCCATTGCAGCAAGCCATTGGGTAGACTCAGTACATGTAACCGCTTCTTTATAGGTGGATGGCTCATTAGAGTTAGTATCTACTGCTTCAGCAACCTGTAGTGCATAGGCCACCATATCTTCAAAACCGTATCTCTTGGGAGGTATCCCATAGTTAGCTCTCTTTGATCGATTAAGAGCCAAACTGTGCTGACTTGCTACTGGTAATGAAGAACCTGATGGTTCTGATTCTGACTGTGGGTGTTGATCTTTATGTTGTGGTTCACTCTCATCTAGAGTGACTTGCTGCTCCACCTGTTTCTCAACACTACCATTTTCTGACACAACAATAGACTTCACAGTAGGGTTAAACATAGAATTTTCATCAAAAACTACATTTCTACTAAGTATAACCCTCTTTTCAGACGGGGACCAGATTCTATACCCTTTAACCCCATCCCCATAACCTACAAATACTCCCTTTTTAGCTCGTGGCTCTAATTTACCCTCATTTACATGATAATAAACAGTACAACCAAAAGCTCTTAAATTAGAGTAATCAGCAGGCTTACCAGACCACATCTCAAAAGGAGTTTTGAGATTTATACCTGTGTGAGGTCCACGATTTATCAGATAACACGCTGTACTAACCGCTTCTGCCCAGAACCTTCTAGTTAGTTCAGCATTAGAAAGCATGCACCTAGCTCTCTCCAAAAGTGTCTGATTCATACGTTCTGCTACACCATTCTGCTGTGGTGTATCCCTGACTGTATGATGCCTAGCAATCCCTTCATTCTTACAGAACTCATCAAACTCAGACCAGCAAAATTCCAAACCATTATCAGTTCGCAGCCTTTTGATCTTCTTCCCTGTTTGATTCTCCACTAATGCCTTCCACTGCCTGAAGTTCTTAAAGGCTTCACTTTTATGCTTCATAATGAACACCCAAGTCATCCTTGAGAAATCGTCAATCATCGACACAAAATATCTGTGACCCCCTAAAGACTCCACCCGAGAAGGACTCCAACAATCAGAATGGATGTAATCAAGTGTGCCTTTTGTTCTATGTATTGCTTTAGGAAACTTGCTGCGATGTAACTTCCCGAAAATACAATGTTCACAAAATTCAAGATCCTTGATCTTGTGGCCACAAAGAAGATCCCCTTTTGACAGAATTTGCATCCCTCTTGCACTCATGTGACCAAGCCTCATATGCCATAACTTGGTCATGTTGTCCTTATCAATCTCCGAGGATGCAACAGCAACAGAACTTGACAGCGTAGAACCTTGAAGAAAATATAAGGTACCACGCTTTACACCTTTCAAAACCACATTCGAACCCTTGCAGACATGTAAGACTCCACCTTCACCTTGAAAACTGAAACCCTTGTTATCCAACATACTCAACGATATCAGATTCTTTGTCATAAGTGGAACATGCCTAACATTATTCAATGTGCAGAATTTACCATCATGTGTTCGTATTTTAATCGAGCCTATTCCAATCGCCTTACAAATAGAACTGTTAGCCATAGAAATATTGCCTCCATCTACCTGCTCGTAGGTTGTAAACCACTCCCTGCGCGGACATATATGGTAAGACGCTCCAGAATCCAGAATCCACACATCATTGTGATCCGTGTGCTCATCAGCAACTAAAGCAATATCTTCTTCAGAATTGGTATCTGCTACAGTAGCAGTACCTGTCAGTTTATCCTGCTGCCTCTTCTTCTTGGGACAATCAGATTTCCAATATCCCTTCTCTTTACAGTAGTTACAGACATCATTGGGTTTTGGACCCTTAGAAACTGGCTTCTTGAATTTCTTCTTCCCTGAATTTCCATGTCCATAACTCCCACTGGCTACTAACCCAGCAGCCTGATTATCTGCACCTGTACCAGTCGCCTTGTGGCGCAGCTCTCTAGTATGGAGGGACGATCTAACCTCCTCCAGAGACACAGTATCTTTCCCAACAATAAACGATTGCACAAAATTCTCATACGACAATGGTAAAGATACTAACAGAATTAAAGCAGCATCCTCATCTTCAACTTTAACATAATATTACGCAATTCTAATAAAATTGTGTTTAACTGATCTAAGTGATCTCGAAGAGGCATACCTTCCTGCATTCGCAGACTGAACAGACGTTGCTTTAGAAGCAACTTATTGGTTAAGGACTTTGTCATATAGAGACCCTCGAGCTTAACCCACAGACCTTGCGCGGTTTCCTCCTCCGCGACCTCGGTAATGATATCGTCTGCAAGACACAGCATAATCGTCGAGTGTGCCTTCTCCTCCAAAACGGCCATCTCAGTGGTGATTGGATCCGCCAGCTTCCTCGCAAGCGGCGCCCACAGCCCTTGTTGTTTCAACAAGGCTCGCATCTTGATCTGCCATAAACTGAAACTATTCCTCCCTGTGAATTTGTCGATCTTCACGTTTATACCAGACATCTTTCTCACCGAATTTCAAACCCTAGACAGATCTAGCTCTGATACCAGTTTGTTATAACGAAAGCAAGAAAGATAATTAAGAACGCAAATAAAGAATACAGAGATTTAACGTGGTTCACTAACGATGTGTTAGTTACGTCCACAGGCAGAGGAGAGAAAAGTTTTATTGATCTTGAGGAGTAAAGATTACAGAGATTGCGGCTAGGTTATGACCTAGAGAGTTTATATAGTACTCCCTAGACAGATGCGGAAAAGCCCAGAAAAATAGGCCCAAACAGATAACCCTAGCCTAGGGACTAACTGATTCAAGGCATATTCTAACAACAAAAAATATGTATTTTGTTGTTAGCAAAGATTGTCGATAGATATGTTATGGTTCACTCATAGGGCACAAGGTTTAAAACAGTAGAAAACTTATTATATTTTATATTGCTAGCTTATAAATTATAAGACTTACGTTTTCATAATTGAATAAGTGTGTGTTTTAGGTTACAGCTTAGAAATAATGATAGTAATAACCACTATATCTACCATATACACTTTCATAATTTATTTATAAGGATATTATCAATTTCCTCCCCTCAGATATCTTATATTACCATATATATGTTCGAGATTGAGAAAATAAGCAAACATCTCCCTTAAACTTTTAACATCGTTAACTAACTTAATAGACAAAAGGGTATTCCAGTTATTTAATAAATCCATTAATTAAAGACAATTAATTTGGAATCCCTAAATTCCTAGAAGAAGTTGAAGAATAAAAGGGGATGACTTGTAGTAATTAATTTTCTAATTTGTCTTTTAATCTATTACTATTACTAGTCTAAAAAAGTCAGCTGCAAGCCTGCAAGGAGACAAAACAACAATAGGAAACGAAATTTAAAACAGAAGCCATCAACTTCAAGAAAGCACTTCAACAAAGAATACATTTGCTATCAAGTAATCAATACAATTCCTTCCCAAAATTCTATGACAAGTTTAAGTTTCATCTACATATTTCTGATGGTTTTAACCAGATTCAGGAATTAAAAACTGTGAGAATGAAAATAGAAGGCTTTCTAATAAAAAGAGACTTCAATATTCTCAGTTAACTTTCCGATCTTCTTCTTCTTTTCTTGTTCTTCTACTTCTAATTCTACCTCTGGCAGTAATTTCAGTTCTTGTTTTTACACTTCCTTTAGCTAGCGCTTCTTCATTTTCTCCAGCTCTTTCATGGAAGATTGGTATCTCATGTTATTCTTATTCTTTTGTTTCTGAAAGCACTGGTACTATAGATCATTTTTTATTTCTAAGTTGTTTTACTATGGTTGGAATTGTTGCAAGAAAATTTTGGTATGGTTGTACAAAGTCATAGAAGTTTATGCAAGCTCATACCCCTTTTTCATTATTCACACCATTTTTTTATTTTCCATTGAAAGTTGAAGGACATTGCAGTAATTTTTTGGATTTCTGTGAACTGCATTAACAGAAGCAGTTTGAGAGGGGAAGACTTTGCCTATTTTTCTAATTTTGGACGTATACCTGATAATATGAGATACTTCACGGGAGGAAACTGATAATATCCCTTTATTTACAACTATGATACCTTATGTTATTTTATGTTTTTTTTTAATATTTCTTGTAATTGGTTATTTTTCTATGTTCTTCTTTTTGTTAAAATTTGTTTGCATGACATTGATATCAATAACTATGACTTTAATGATTAAATTATTTAGAAGGAACATTCATTAAATGATTTTATAACTTGACAAGTGATAAACCTTTAAAGTTACGATGAATTTAATTCGGAATAGTTCTTTAGAATTTATGGTTACTACATGCCTTTTATTTCATAATTTTGGGCGAATGACTAGGACTGTTCAATGATGTAACTAGGTTTTGTTTTATATTTACTTTCTTGATGTTTTCATTTGTTGTTCTAGTAGCACTTAAAGATTGTACATACAAATTTATGAAGAACATTGAAACATTGGTTGCATAGAATCTTATACTTTTATCGAGTGGAAACAAATTTTTAGTAAGTTTTGCTATGTAATAAGAAAGCAAAGAAATAGAAATAAGATAAAATCACATCGTAGTTCTTTTTTTATGAAAATGGTGAAGATGTTCTACCAATCTAATTTGATCTTGAATGCATAGTTGATTAGATGTAAGTGCTTCAACTTTGCATGTTTAAAAATTCTTCCTTTACAGACATTACATGACAACATTGTTGTTTTTGGTATGATTTCATTTCATGAAATCCAACGAACTTTTATATGTAAAAATGATAATGAAGTACTCATTTTTTAAAATAAAAATTAAATAGGTATAAAAACAAAAATATTTATCAATAACACTCTCTTTGTTAGAATTTTTTGTCTTTATTTTGATAAAAAAAAGGTATAATAGTTATTATAACTTAAACTTAAAATTAAAAATTAAAACATGCATAATGAGGTAATTATCAAGAGCACACTTATAATTATTTTGTATGTTTTAGGATAAAATAATCATTGTGATTTAAAAATAAATATAAAAAATAAAATTATATTTATACAATTAAGAAAAAAAAACCTTTAATGAAGTTATGATAATTTTCTGTTATATTATTGATTCATGCAACCAAAGATATATACAAGTAAACTATTTTAGAAGGATAACACCTACTTTCTACCTTATAACTGTCTATTAAGTAACACAATCATAAAATAGAAAATATTTTCTTTAATTTCAGTCTAATTAAGAGGTAGTGTATGATAGATTTTTTTTTCAACTGTACAAAAAGTAGAGTATGGCATATTAGTAGAGTTGGGCAAAAATGCCTAACTGAAGCGAATCAAATTGAATTGAATTTTTTGGTTCGATTTAGTTTTAAAAATAGGTTCAGTTTCAATTGATTCTTAAGGAATTGGTTCTGTTCACCAATTCGAAACCGATTTTAAAATTTTATAAAACCCCTAACTATTTTAATAGATTATAAATAAATAATAAATTTATAATTTTGGATAAAAACATACATAAAAATAAAAATTAATATTATAATTTTCAAAAACTTATTTATTTATTATAATTAGTATACAGTTGAGGGACTTACATAAGATTTTTTAAAATAACCAAAACCCAAAATCGAAGTATAATTCAGGAACTGAACTCAGACCCGAACCTCAATGAACTGAACTAATTCAGTTAAGTTTGGTTCGATTTTATGATTTATATATTTTAGGTTTGCTTTAGTTTTTATAAAAATTGAACCGAACGTGATTTTGCGCACCCCTAATCACTATTTTTAACCAATACTCTTTCTTGAGCTAGTTCGTAAATATCCACAATTCCCAACTCACTAAGTATTTCCTAAAAGTGAAATCTAGGTAATCGTTTAGCCAAAATATCAACGAACTGGTTTCTTGCAGACACAAATAGTGTAAAGATCAACTCACTTTCTATCTTTCCTTTGATGAAATGTTTGTCAACTTCAACATGCTTTTGTCATATCATGTTGGATTGAATTATGGGCTATGCTTATGGAAGTTTTATTGTCACAATGTAGCTCTATAAAACTATCATTCTTTATTTCAGCTTCTTCAAGAATAATTTTAACCATCTCACAAATTCCTAAGGTGATGAATTTGAATTCAACTTTAGCTTTAAATCTTGCAACTACCAGTTACTTTTTACTTCTCTACGTCACTAGATTATCTCAAATAAATGTAATAACACGAAGTCGACCTCCTATTAATGACTGAACCTACCTAGTCAGCTTTAAAATAAGCTTTACTTCTGTGTTGTTGTCTCTTGAAAATAATAATCTTTTTCTATGTGCTCCTTTAAGATACCTTAGAATTTTAGTCATTATATTTATATGTTCTTCACTTGGGGCGTGCATGAATTGGCTAACAACCCCTATAACAAAGACAATGGCTGGTCTTTTATGAGATAAGTATATCAACTTACCCACTAATCTTTGATATTTCTCTTTGTTCACCGGTATACTTGTTGTCAAGGCTTCTATTTTATAATTAACATGAATTGGAGTATCTACTGGTTCGTATCCAAGCATTCATGTTTCTTCCAACAAATCTAAAGTGTACTTTTGTTAAGACAAAAAAATTCTTCCTTTTGATCTGGCCACCTCAATATCAAATTCTTTAGCAAGGTAGTAGTTTAGGTTTTATATTTCAATCAAGTCATTCTAGGTTACAATTATATCATCAACATACATAATTAGTATAGTGATTTTACCTTCCTTTGTATGTTTGTATAATAAAATGTGATTAGCTTGGCTTTATAAGCATTATTTACTATAAAATGACTTGGTAAACTTTTTAAATAAAGCTTGTGGTGATTGTTTTAACCCGTAGGGTGACTTTTTTAACTTGCAAACCTTTTTATTCTGAAAAATTTCTTTGAAACTTGGTGACAATTCTATATACACCACTTCTTCTAGATCTCCATGAAAGAAAGCATTCTTGACATTTAATTGATATAATGGTCAATCTTGGTTAGCAGCAAGTAAGAGTAAAACTTAAATTGCATTCATTTTTACAAACGATGCAAAGATGTCTTGGTAATCGATTCTATATATTTATGTGAATTATTTTGTGATCAACTTAGCTTTGTATCAGTCGATTATTCTATCAGCCTTGAACTTTCACATTAAACACTCATTTACACCTAAGAATACCTTTTCCATGGGGAAAATCCATTAAGTCCTTGTCTTGTTTTTGTATAACACCCTCATTTCTTCTTAAATAGCTTCTCTCCATTTTTTACTTATCAAGGCTTCTTATATTGTATTATGAACATTACATTAAAGAGATTGGCTTGAAAACTTTAAAATTAGGATTAAGTTAATTATAGGAAACAAATTTAGCAATAAGATCTTGAATACAAGATCTGACCTTTTTCTATGAGCAATAAGAATATCTAAATCAAGTAAAGGCTCATAAATAAGTTCAGAATTTGGGGATTCACCTTGTTCACTTATGTTTTCGAAGGTTATTTTGTGCAGTTCAAAGCATTGGCATTGTATAATAGGATTTTTAACTTCTTTATTCCTTTTAGAATACACTTGAGCTCCATTTTTTTTGATTCAATTTCCTCATCTTTCCCTTCTACTTGTATCTCTTTATCTATGTTTTTAGAGGTTAATTTAGGAAATATCTTTTGCTGGAGTAGTATGATTATAATTAGCTGAAACATTAGGTAAAAAACTGGTGAAATTTTTAGGAATATTAGTTGATAGGCATTCCTAAAATCGATCTTCCTTCTTGTTACTCTCACTTTGAAGAGAATGTTTGTGAAAAAAAAATTTGTACAAAATATTTTTGAGATTCGAGCATGAAAACACTTGTAACTTTTTTGAGTTGATGAATAACCAACAAAAACACACTTTATAGCTTTGAGATCTAGTTTGCTTTTGATATGACTAAGAGCATGGACAAAAGCAATGCAACTGAAAACTTTAGGTGTGAGTAATGAAAACATATGATTAGAAGAAGGAAAGATTTTTTTTTTAGTACATTTATTGGTGTTTAATAAGCAAGGGTCCGAGATAACATTTTATTAATGAGATAAGGTGCTGTTAGAATAGTCTCACCTCAATATTGTTTAGGTACCTCTATTTGAAACGCTATAGCTCTAGTGATTTCAAGAATATGTCTATTCTTTATTTCAGTTATCCTATTTTGTTGGAGTGTTTCAACATAAGATGATTAGTGAATAATTTCATTTTCATTAAGATGTTTTCCTAAAAGTTCTGAAAAATATTCTTTTTCATTATTATTCCTCACAATTTTTATTTTTGCTTTTGAGCTGATTTAGATAGTTTTGTGAAAAATTTGAAACAAAATGGTTTCATCAAATTTTTTTTTTTAACAAATATATCCAACATAGGTGAGTATGATTATTTGTAAATATACTAAACCACTTAGCCCTCGACAAACTAGGTATATGAGAAGGACCTCATACATCAATTTGCATAAAAGAGAAAGGACTAGATGGAGTATAGGTACAAGTAGGAAAATGACATCAATAGTGTTTGGATAATTCACACACTTGACACTGAAATTTATTGAAATTTTTATTTTTGAATAAATTAGGAAACAAATGTTTTATGTACGCAAAATTTGGATGACCTAATGTAGAATGTCATAACATGATTTAATTTCTTTGGAAATAATAACGCTTCAAGTCAAATGAAAATATATTAACTACTAAATTTCATTTTCAATAATATATACATTACTCAGTGTTTCTAATATTCAAAATACTGAATATAGAAAAAGACATTAAAACTATACACTACAAACTCCCACACTATAATTACAAGCTCTATGATAGCAAAATTCTCATTCTGGAGTACCATTTGTCTACTACTAAATATATCTCTAGCACTACCCAAAACCTGAAAAGTAGGGGTAAATTAATACCCAATATATATTTATACACAATGGAAGTTTTTAAGAAAATAAACAAATTTACACAAAGATTTCTTTCTGATTCCAAACAATAAAATATCCTGAATACATTTCAAAATCATTATTCATAGAATAACATACATATTTATTTCAATTAATTTATTTCTTGCGTACTTTAGGGGCATTACTCCTAAAGACTGATGCCCCAACTAGCCAAACGTACTTTATGGGCATTATTCCGAGGGATTATTGCCCCAATCACCGATGCATCACAACAACAATAACAACCATGGCCATCACATTCTTATTACCAAGTTCTTTTATGTCCATATTTATATTATCACAATAAATTTCACAGTTTACTTTAAACACAATATTTTCACAAAAATCATTCATTTCTAAAAGACACAACATGTTAATTAATACACTTTTCTTCTTATTTTTATAAAAGTAATATTCATATAAAATTATTATTTAGCTCAATTAAAGAAACAATTAATTTAATCAACACGTAAAAATTTAAAATTTTCATAAGTTCTCATTTAACCTTAAAATCAAACATAATACAAACTTCATAAATTTTCATGTAATCCTTTCACTAAATTCAATACTAAATTTCATATGTAAAAATCTATTCCTTAAATCAAATATATACCAATTTTTCATAAAAATTCACTAAAATTTTTAAGTTAAAATAAAACACTTTACTTTTCAATTTTAAAATTACAAATCATTCCAAAAGTATATCAATACCTACCTCAACACCACAACGCAATTCTTATACTTCTGTATATTTTTCTACCTCTTTCCAAATTCTTCCTAATATCTATTTAGCAGTAACAATTATTATCTCATAACATAACACTAATCGCTTTCAATGAAAAATAAACTAACTATATTAAATAATCTACTAAAAATTGAAATCAAATGCAATAAACTGTATGAAAATCTAACCCAATTCTAAAATATCTTTTTTTCTCTTTTCCTCCTTATTCTCTTTTTCTTCTTTATTTCTTTCTCTCCTCTTTCGACTTCTCACTTCCTAAATTACTTGATTGAAATTGTAAAGCAAACCTAAAGCCTTGCGTGCCTATTGATATAAATGCATGGCTATATATTGCCATGCATGCAAAATCTCTCCATCTGTTTATTTACAATCCATTTGTCAAAAGTTTTTTTTCACTTCAACATTTCATTTTGCCAACACAATGGAATTTTTTTCCCATTTGCCTAATTTCCTTCCATTTGGCAATACTTTTCCCTATTTATGTACACGTACATCATGCAACATTACAAGTCTTTTGTAATATTCTATTACAAAAACGATGCAAGATTCACTTTACCATTATTATGAGCATGACCTTGGCTTTAAATAATTAAAAGAGAAAGCACATGACCTCAATTTCATCTAACCTTCTTAACTTTTTTTTTATCTTAAATAAAGAATTATTAACCAAAACCTGTATTCTTTAAAAAAAATTACCAAATTCATTGATATATATATATATATATACTTCAATTAATATTAAATTTTAGTATTACAGAAAGTATAACTTTTTCATTGTAATGCCTTTGAAGTCATTTCTGCTTCTTCCTTTAAAATAAATAGGCTATTCATCTCTTTGGCCCTGCTAATCTTTTTCTTGAAATACACAGCGATTTGGAGAGAATTTAACAATACAATTTAGGTCACGAATAAATAACCCTTTCCATCGACCAAAAAAATAGATCCATATGTTATCTTAAACTTGTGATGGCCAGAACATGGAACATAAGTGGAGAAATTTTTTGACAAACTTGTCATATGATCTGAAGCTCTTGAATCATGATCCATATAGTAATTTTTTTTTTTTAATGTAGGGCAGAAAGAAAGTTATCTACTTGGGGTACATTTTTAATAGATGTACAAGCTAAAAAATGTTGGTTTAGTTTTGAAGATACTCTAGTTGCTCCTTGCTGAAAATTGAATCTACATGTTCAATACTTTGAGACTTCTATTATTCAGCAGCTTGAAATCCTTTTCTAGTGTTATTGGTTAGCTTATTTCCTTTTCTAAACCCTTGAAGCTTCCTATGGAGCTTTCAACATATATTCCTTGTGTGACGTGATTTATTACAATAGTCACATCATATACAGAATATTCAAGATCAATAGCACTGGTGCCTTTTTGAGCCATCCAATAGCTCATCTTTTCTCGGCCTTTAATAAAGAACTTCACAGATTGTGCCCAACATAAGAAATTTTCCCTATTAAACTTATGAGTTGTAATATGGATGGTTGAACTTTCCATGAAACTAGTATTTTATCCTAAAGAGATTTTCTTATTCTCATACATAACTTCAATCATTTTTCTTCTTGAATTACCAGCAATGAAAGCTAATTAATTAAGAAAAAATAACCTAGATGCTGAAACATTAATGGTTGGCTCTGATACCATATTGAAATTATGATAATTTTTAGTTATATTATTGATTCATACAACCAAAGATCTACATACAAGTAAGCTATTCTAGAAATATAACACCTATTTTTTACCCTACAGTTGTCTATTAAGTAAGTCAATCATAAAACATAAAACATTTCTCCTAATTTTAGCCTAATTAAGTGGTAGTATATAATAGATTTTTATGGCTATACAAAATGTGGAGTATGGTAGAATTTTCCAATTTATACATGTAGTTTTGACCAATAACCTTAAACTTTATCTTTTTTTTTTTTCAGCTGCTGCCTCTACTTCTTCTTCATCTTCTTTTTTCTTTTCTCCCTCTATCCTCTTTTCTTCTTTTTTTTCTTGTTATTTCCATCTTTTTCTTTCCTTTTTCTTTCTCTCTTGATTTTCTTTTTTTTTTCCTCTCCTCTCGTCTTATTCTTTTCCTTTTTTGTCTCTCTCTTTTGGTCTTTATTTTATTTCTTCTCTCTTTTTTAGACTTCATTTTCTATATTTACTAAAATAATAAATACATAATGATTAATTTGGGATTAAATTAGGGTATTACATAAATTATGGGGATTATAGAATGGGATTATATAGGATTCAAAGTAGGCTTTGGATGGATTGAAATAGTATTAAGGAGTAAAATTTATTTGATTGATAATTTGATTAATGAATTAAAAGTTAATTAATAATTTTATTTATAGATTGATTGATTACATTAAGATATTAATTAGGGAATTAATAATTCTAACAAAGGAGGTATCATTGAAAAATATTTTTGATTTGGGTACCTACTTAATATTTATTTTAAAAAATGCGTACCTTGTTGTCATTCTTTTTTTTTTTTTTTTTTGTATTCAACAATTGAAAGAAAAAATCTCCTTAAGTAAGATTCAAACCTATGACCAATTAGTTAACAACTAATTGCTTTACCATTGAGTAATTGAAGAATTGTGGGAGATTTTCTCTAAAAAAGTTCAATTCCCGTTCTCAACCCATGACCAATATAAACTCGAAATTTCTTTTGTAACTCTCACAACTTTTTTGTAGTAACGTCGTTCTATGCTTCATTTCATAGGGCACCTTAAAGTGGCTTAATTTCATTATATTTCATCCATATCCTAATTACATTTATTTAATATCTTTTTTGTGTCACTGATATAAGAGATGTCATTTATAGTCTATCTATTTCTATATATGAAAAGTTAAAAAATCATCAAAAGTTAAAAAATCACCATATAATAATCCAAAAATTTAGGGTGGTCAATAGATCATAACTAGTCCTTTTACTATAAGATGCTTACCTAGCCAATATTTAGATCCGATTTTACCCAAACATTTCTAGTTCATCCCAATAGTCCCTAATTGTCCAATTATTGTTGAGTAGATTTTAAATATCAATCAGACCTCATAAAAGGGAATACATCTACTTTAGTTAATTATCCCTCTTTTATAATTAAAATGCTCCTATATATTTGAATTTTTCAAAAGAATGACAATTAACAACCTCTATATCCAGCTATCTCTATATCGGTTGAAGTAGATTCGTCTTTTTGATCAATCAAAACTCCTTCCCAAACTATGCAAGCTTCTTCCAAAACATATGACTTTCTAGATGTAGATGTAGATGATGATATCTATACAAATGGATCTTGTATATATATATATATATATATATATATATATATATACATATATGTATATATCATATGATGAAGTACTACATCAGTGGATATATAGGAATCTAAAAATGTCGAATTACTTATGTTATGATCTTCTACATCCTAGGTTTTCCTATTCCTTCATTTGGCTTTTGTTCTTGATTTAGCATTCAGATTGAATGACTCTACAAAATTACGTCGATACTTCCATATACTATAAGTAATGTATAAGACATCTCTATTTTGCCTCAGAAAATCTTTCTAATTACTATTACCATCACTTGGCTTTTAATTCACCTCTGACCATTAAATCAAATGTGAATAACCCATCCTCCTCTATTTGAAAGAATGGGTACTTCTAGTTCATCGATGCTTGAAATAATTTTATCTTCTTCATTCCCTCTCTCATGAGTACAACATTTAAATCAATAGAGAATCTTTTTTTTTCCTGTATCTATATGAATCGATCATATTACATTTCAATTCCTTCCTAATACCTCTCAAGGAAAATCTCGAATTAGATTTAGTGTGGGCTTATCAATGTGATTATGCACTCTTCGAATAAGAATCGATTTTATGAAAGATCCTAATTTTCGTGTATTATACACCCTTTTAAAGTGTGATTTCTATATTGTGTATAGTCATGCCTAAAGGTATATTGGTTGAAGTAGATTTGTTTTTTTGATCAATCAAAACTCTTTCCCAAACTATTCAAGCTTTTTTTAAAGCATACGACTTTCTGGATGTAGAAGATGATATATATACAAATGGATCTTAAGTATGTGTGTGTGTGTGTGTATAATAGAGTACCATATGAGTAGAAATATAAGAATCCAAATTTGCCGAATAATTCATGTTATGATCTTTTACATCTTAGGTTTTTCGATTCCGTCATCTTCTTTTTCACCAATTATTTTAGTGTACAACATCATTGTTCTTGCAAAATTAACCTTAAACTTAAGTTCCTAAAAACCTTTCAAGAAACATAATTAATTTGTATTTTTGTGGTTTAGCAATTAATGTTTCCTGAATAGGATCACAAAAGAACATAAATAAATATTCATACAAGTCCATTTATAGTTAAAAAGGTGGTGGATTAATTATATATATATATATATATATATATTGATCAAATTATCATAATGGTACCTTGTCAATGTTGAGTTCCATATATTTTAATTATTGTCTATATACCTTGATGTCAAAGGATTCATTTAGAATTGCAATGGAGTCGACGTAGTAAGGCTAATTGGTTGCCTTATCTTCATAAATGTCTTGCAGTCCATATTTTGTGTTTGAAGCTAATGAACACCAATGGTAACACTGCTAGTCCTAGGTTGCATATTGTCAATAAAAAACGACACAAAACAAATTGGCTCTAACAATGAAAACACATAATCCATATTAACTATGTTTTTAGGAATTTAACATGTGCTCTCTAAGTAGCCATTCCTCAGTGTTGTTGCAATCTGGAATAGGAATAGGCACATAGGCTTAACTTCATTCTCCTTATTATTGTTAGAATCTAAAATATGAGTGCACTCAGTTTCAATTTTAGTTTCATTCTTGCAAGTGTCCTCTCATCCATCTTGAGTAGCTCTAGTGAAATTGAATTTAAATACTCTATTTTATATTTGACATAACATCCAATCCAATTGAAATAAATGTAAACAAATTTCACTATTTTTTTTTTTAGTCTTCTATGTCTATTAAGGTTTATTCGTTAAATACCTAAAAATATAGAAATAATTGGTATGAACACATATCTTTATATCATTAGTATGTTGTTTAATTGGGAGAACATCATCAACTCTGAATTCATAGATGATCCAGTTGGTTTTCTTATGATCACTTTTAGGAATTTCTCTATAAAAGGCCAGAGTTTTTCTAAATTCAAACATTTTGCCTTATAAATACAAAATTGTCAACTCTTCTAGCCTTTTAGTATCTAAAACTGGTAACTGAGTTTGGTTGGCTTCCATTGTAGTACATCGCTAAATTCGAGAACCAAAAGTACACAGTTAAAACCTAATTATCTAATTCAATAGATAAAACAAATGGTATAAATTTGTAAATTAGAAACTTAAACCCCAAATTTGTAAATCTTTGTCAATAAATTAGATTATCTTACGCATTATCTTTAATAAATATGATAGTTTAATAAAAATTATAAAGTGAAATTACAAATTAATTTAATATATTAATCTCCATGATCTTATTAGGAGGCAATAACTCATTATGGAGCTTCTTCTTCAAATAGAATACAATTAGCTCACCTTCCAAAGAATTAAACCTGTATCCAATTGGCAACTCATCTAAGTTTACTATTTTGGGTACCTTCCTAATAAAAAGGCATTATTTTGTAATTTTTCTTTATCACCATGACAACCAACAACGTTATAATTATATTGTAAAACAAATATAATATTCTTGAAAATATTATATTTATATATAAGCATTATTTTGTAATTTTGCTTTCCCATTAATTAGGTTTTTAGTTGGACTAAATCTCTTAGTTTATATGAAAGTCTAACACAAATTAGAAGACTGGTAATAATTTTTTAAAAATAAAAAAATTAGAAATTTCATAGTGATAAGTTCCATAGATAGTTTATATATAAATCATAAAATGTAATTAATGAAAAAAATTAAACATAAAAGGAACAGAAAGAAAAAAAACTCAAAGTTATTTGTTGAATTCAAGGATCAATCTTTAGAAATGAGACGTAAGAGATATGAACATAAAAAAGGAATAAAATTAACAATATAGAAAAGAATTAAGTTGTATTGGAGATTAAATCGGAACAATTTACACCTGAGATAAATTAGTTGAAGAAAGAATTGAGTAGAACTTGAAAAATTAAAGCCACTTCGCGAGTAAAAATTCTCCAATAATATCAGTCTTATTGTTTTTGTCATATTTATAATTGAAAAATGTCCAATATCCTCTACTTTTAGGCCTAATATTTTTAAACTTTGACTAATATCTCTTTACCCCTTCTTGATACTCAAGAAATGACTTCTACTATATAAGAGATAATCTCTCATCATCCTATTCTTAATATTCAAAAATAACTTTTAATTATAACAAATATGATGGGAGATGACGAGGTGATGGGGTATTAGTCAAAGTTTAAAGGATGATGGATAATTAGGTTTAATGACAAGGGATATCCAATATTCTTCTATTGATTTATATCATGATTTTCGAATTGTTAGAATGTATTTATTCTAAAATAAATATAAATAATTGGATATTATTGCCATAAATTTAAATTAATTGTAAAATTTTTTTTTAAAAAAAGTCTTATATGAAATCAACCCGTTACTTCATTGTGCCATCATTTAATTATAAAATAATATTTAAATATTTATTATTACATAATTTATATTCAAAATTATCATAAACATTAATTTACTATTCATAACTTATTTAATTACAATTCATTAACGAGGCATGCAGTTGAATTTAGTCTAACCACTAGATAAACTTTAAATCAAACTCAAGTTAAACTTTCTTTAATCCTTATTTGTTACTCATCAATCAATATTTTAATTTTTCAAGGCTTAGTTTTCTCAATTCTAGGTCAATTCAACTTAATTAGAATTGTTATTTTACTAGACAAAATTTTTAGTTAATTTTCATCAATCAAATTATATTGGTGAAATACTTTATTCAATTGAAATGCCATGAACTTGATAAAATCTATAAGTGGTATTATATATTAATATAACTCTTAGCTTATAAACTCATTCGATCACTAAAATAATAAATCCAATAATTCAAAATAATATAATAACCTAAGTTTCTAATTATTTTAGTTAAATAATTAATTGTCACTAATGTCAATTAATATATATAATTTGGAGAGACTACAAGAAGAGTCATTTGGACACTATTGTAGAAATTAAGCTGCAGATCAAAATTAAAGTTTTGTTGAGATATAAAGCTACTCCAAATGTTGTCATCTTGAAGCGCTATTAATTGACATAGATTCCATGGAAGTTCATTTGTTGGATAATTACTTTACCATGTAGAAGTGAAAAGTTATAATGGTTCCAGCGTCTCCAAGGTAATACCAAAACTGGGATTCTATAGCTCATACATTATTGTTAGCTAGTTATGCAATGAAGAGGATTGTTGATGAAATGAGGATTGTTTGGATATTAGCCATGCTATGAAGAGGATTATATTGTTGCAAAACTAAGTAGGGATGACAATGGCAATGATCCCAATATCATAGATTGACCTTTGTATGTTATTGCCCTATTATTTATTTTTTTATTCCCTTTCTCTAACATATTTTATGTATAAAAATGTTTGGATTAAAATTCTAGTAGGTTTTGTAATCCAACTATAGAATTAAGACTTCCTTATTAAAAGGACTTCAACTAAAAATCAAAATTGAATTTTACATGAAAAATGAATCCATATAAAACCATAATAAGAAAAAGAAAAACTATATGAAGGGTGGTTCTCTAAGATTTTTTTAACACAAAAAATCTTAGAAAAGAAATAGGGATAGAAAGAAGGAAAGATAAAAGAAAATGCGAAAAAGAGAGATAAAGTTTAGGACTAATGACCAAGTAGATAACCTCTCTTTATTTTTTATTTTATTTCTTTTTTCTTTTTCTTAAAACTAAGAATCCTTTTTCTTGATATTATGAGACTAGTATTATTCTTTAGAAAAGATTTTCTTGTAATCTCATTATTTGATGAAGTAAAAGTTGATATTGGAAGTTAGAAGAGTTAAAAAGATAAACTTTTTTTTTTAATAGTTGTTGATACCATATGATATCTACAATAATATCTCACTTAATTCAATCAATCTACAAGGGAAAAAAAGTAAGAGAAAAGCTAATTTTTTAGAAAAAAATCCCTCCAATGCTTAAGTTAGAGAAAGTTTTTGGCGATTAGGAGAATGGAGATAACATTTTGACCGAGTTTTGTTAAATTATCACAATCTTATACATATCTTGTTTACTCATGTTTATTTATATTTTATTTTAACATAGATAACTGTTTGCAACGAAAGTCTTTAATAGACTTTATAGTTGTGCGTTTATGGATAGTCTCAGGTCTTCGTAATTGTTTTCCTGAAGTGAACTTCATTTTATATCAGTTGACCAACCTATGACCTCATTTTACGTGAGGCCATTTCAAACAATGGTATTTATGAAAATTATAAAAATAATTTTAGAAATTGTATATATATATTTTTTAAATGTGTTTAGAATTTTGTGTAATGCAAGACAAACAAAATAAATTAAAGACTACTAAGTTAAAAGATGTATACTTTAACATTATACAATGTAGTGTGACTTCTTTCTACAACATTAATAGCTTTGATGTTGGAAACAATTTTTTAGGACATTGGATGCAAAAGGTACGAGGAAATATTATGCAAGTAGTTTACTTAAAGTCAAAATTTTTGGTAACCGTAGAATAATCAACACAAGATAATTTTCTTAATAAATTATATCATGAAAGCAACCATTAAACCTTAGGATATAAAAAATTAAATAATTTCAAATTCATGCAAAAGAATTAAATAATTAAAAATCAATAATATCTAAGAAAAATTGTAATTTGGTCACGTTCTTGAACTTTGCACATTCACTTAACAAACTTATATTTTGTTCTTCATTTGGTCACTTTCCTTCCATTCTTTGCTATATTAGATGAGATTGATTCTTTCTCATCATAATAAGGCTTTTTAATCCATTTTCACATGATCTTTTTATGAAATTATGAAAAATAATTGAAACAATCACAAGTATCATTTGTTTGTGGAAGGAAAATTTAAGCATTTGACGTTTTCTATATATTTTTTCAAATACATACCCTCACAAATGTGCGTATCAAAGAAGAATGTATATGACTAAATATTTCTTTCTCTTTCTCTCAGTATGTTGAAAATATACAAAATAATGACACTCACTTTTATAAGGATCTAAATAACCTTTTATATAAGGATATATGATTTTTTATTAAACAATAGCAATAATAAGATTTTAAAATATTTTTATACAAATATAATATCAATAAATAGCTATAATTATATATTACAACTAACTGGATATGAGATGAAAAAAAAGTAAAAATTTTCTCTATATAAGGGCCTCCAAAAAGATACCCGTATCATAGACAATGTCTTCCCATCCAACTAACGCAAACATTGCACATATATTAAAATTACACACATTTATTTTATTTTTTTTAGGTAAGAATCTTTTTTGTTTTAATATATGATATTAATTTATTTTGATGTGGACACGACAGTGAATATGTGTGTTCTGTCAATTGTCTGAATGCAATCTTTAAAATATAGACAATATTGGTCATTTTTTTTTTTTTTTTTGGGGGTGTTTTAAAGTTCTTTTGATTGTGAGTTAGATGGTTTCAAGAAAATTAACAATGATATAATAAACAATATGAAATATTATTGTAAACTATTTAGACATAATTTAACTGAATGTTCAAACCTTTCTTATGTTATTTTATTCCTAAATGCATGACCTAATGCGATAGAAAAAAAATAGAAAAACATTATTATTGATTCAATTACTTGCACATCTTTATCTTTTTGAAAGCTATATAATTGGCTCCATACTTCACTCAGCTTCATAATTACTTATTTTTTTTCATTCTAAATTATTAGTGACATCTATCTTTAGTTTAATATTTTCATTACAATGAATGTCTTCTTGGAATTATACTCATAAAATGATTTACATATAATGTAACTTTAATTTGTACTATTTTCAATAATTCGTATCCATCATTACTTTCAAAATATTTTATCTACAAAAAGATAAAAAATAATAAAAATTGTCAAATATATAAACATTTTATAAGTAATGAACTAGGAAAATAATTATCAATAATAAATGTGATTATGTCCAAATATATATTAACACAAGAAAATATTGTTTTCAATTAGTGAAAGATACTTTAAATTGTGAATGATTTTTATTTTATACCTAAACGGAAGAGGGCAAAAAAGGGTAGGAAGAAATAATAGAATAACAACATTTGTATTTTTAAACTTTATTAAAATAAAAAATAAGGATATAATTTATTTATTTTTAACAATTTTATCCCTATTAACTAATAATGGGATCGTAATACTTTGGTAAATATCTATTTATATATTATCTTAATGGATATGATTTAGTAATTGTAAAAAAAATAAAAATAGAATAAAATTAAGGGAGAATACTATTATAAGATATAAATACGATACAAATATTTTAAAATATCATATGAATATCTATATGTACGTATGTATGCATGTATATAATGTGTGTATATATATATATTTATATATAAAGGATACAAATATAAATTTTTTATAGAATGTGAATATAAATATTAAGATATTTGTATTGTATGTGTTAATAGGGAGGTTTATAAAATTATAAAACAAATAAAAATATGGACTGATTTGTTAATTGTTTAAAATATATCTTAAATAGTTGTTTCTAATGCGTATCGGGATGAAAATGATATTATGCTATTAAATAATCCAACAAGAGATCAAAATATAGAGAAACTTCCCTGGAACCTCATTTTGTCTTACTATATCTTTGTCATTTTCCGTGTTCTGTGGGAGAGATACTTTTACGCCAATCAGACAAACAGCGTTAGTTGACGCCAAGAATAGACTACGAACAACAATTATTGATGCAAACTTCTCCCTTCTCGTTTGGAAAAGCAAAATAAAATAAAAAAAGCTTCCTCCCTGGTTCGAATTCATTTCAATTTCCTGACGCAGAACCACGACCCACTACTATTCCATATAGAAGAGAAGGGAGAAGAAGAGCTGCTTCAATGGCTGGAATTGGGTTTATTGTATCAGATTTTGTGATTTCTTTTATGTGGGTCTGGTCAGGAGTTTTGAACAAGATGTTTGTGCACAAGATTCTTGGGTTAGGACATGAACCTAGTGGGGAAGTAATCAAGTGTGCTTTCTCAATCGTCATCATGTTTTTCTTTGCTTTCTTGGCGAAAGTTACCAAAGGAGGGGCTTACAATCCTTTAACTGTTTTGGCTGCTGCCGTTTCTGGGGATTTCGGTCGTTTTCTCTTCACTATAGGGGCTAGAATACCTGCTCAGGTTAACTCTTATTCATACTTTTCTCTTGTTATTGAATTTTCCTTTTTGTTGCTTGCTTTTGCTTCGGTGGATTGAATTCTGGATTGGGCTTGTTTTGTTTGATCATTCGACGATCATTTTATGAGTACATTGGGTATGCTTTATAACATGTCGAATGGGTTTGCTTTATACGTTTGTTTGAGAACACAGGAAACTGGAAGAATTTGATTTACTAGTGTTTGAGAAAATTATGATTTCAGGCAAGAGGTGTCATCAAGAGACAGATATCTGCATAAGGTTTGCTAGGGTAGAATTTTCCTTGAAACCTGCATAATTTCATGTACCTTTGGGACCGTCTTATTACATTCCAATTAAGTGACTTGTGGTTGCCTGTGTGTGAGTGTTAGACAGCCGTCAGGCCTTAGTCTAAATGGTTGGGAAGAGAATGGGTGGATGTTACTTTCATATATGACCAAGCTAAAACCTGAGATGGGAGTTGGGTAGTGTTTAGTGTAACACAATAATGTCCTATTTTACGGCCAGCAACTGCTCCTGGTCCTTTTTTGACATCTTCACAAGTAGTGTTGTGGGCATGATGTTAGTGAGTTCAGCTTTGTGGTTCACTAACATGCCAGAAATAACTTGTTGTTGGTTTTCCTTTTCCCGGTCAACTGGCTGCTTTATATGATCCAAATAAGCTTCAAAACATTGAAGTGCTGTAAATTTGAACTCTCCTATTAGATATGTTGAGGTCGTGGCAGGCTCAGAAGCTATGGATTTTTTCCTCATGTAATGCAGTAAAAGTTCTATTCATCTCAGATCAGTTCCGTTGGGGTGCTTCCTTTTGTTTTGAAGGAAGTTCTTGGTATTTGGCCCTTGAGGTTTTGGAGTGCAGAAGGAAATTAATCTTTGAGTTAGGTCATCTTTTTTATGTATGTAGCCAGAAATGAATTGTCCCATCTGTTTTTCATTGTTTTCTTGGTGTCTCATTGTTGAGAATGACGGCTATTGTTGGTTTTTCTGAAATTCCTTTGATGGAGATCAAACTTTCTCCCGTCTTAAGGACCTTTTATATTTTTCTCTTCCTCAATTTTTGAGTATCTTGCGTGTTTCTAATTTCTTTGTTATGTTAGTATCTTTCTTTTTTAAATTTTTTGAACTTATTTATTTTCTGGAAAGTGCTAGCGTGGGAAAAACATAACTACATATAAGTTCCATCATAGGCACCCCCTTTTGCCAGTCTGATGCATTTAAGTTAGACCCTTCCAGTTAACTACACATCCAATAAAAAGGCAAAGACGTACTGGCTTGGTTGTTAAACTTGAATATTGACAAAAAGAATCAATGCTCTTAACCTGAGATTAACCATTTTACGTAAAGTAAACCAGCGTATCAAAACTTTCTGCTTATCTATTTTTCATCTTCTTGAATGGTATTTTTATCATTTTCCTGCTATGATGGAGAGTATAGTTGTTTCCAGGTTAAAACAGTAAGAGAAAGTTTTTTGATGTGTAATTTATTTTAGAGTTTCAATCCTTCTCTCAGGTTATTGGATCGATTATTGGGGTTAGGCTCATTATTGATACATTTCCTGAGATAGGACTTGGGCCACGTTTGAACGTTGACATCCACCACGGTGCACTGACCGAAGGGTTGCTGACATTTGCAATCGTTATCATTTCACTTGGGTTGGCTAGAAAGATCCCAGGGAGTTTCTTGATGAAGACCTGGATCGCAAGTGTCTGCAAGTTGACTCTTCATATTCTTGGATCTGATCTGACTGGTGGATGTATGAATCCAGCCTCTGTAAGTACCCATAATGATTTCTGTATATTCTCTGTGTTTTCTGTAGCTGCAATATGCAGATTTGCATATCTTTGTTCAATTTTAAAATTTTTAAAAATCTGTAGGTGATGGGATGGGCTTATGCTCGTGGAGATCATATAACCAAGGAGCACATACTTGTTTATTGGCTGGCTCCAGTAGAGGCAACTCTGCTTGCAGTATGGTTATTCAAGTTGGTGGTTCGTCCACTAACGGAGGAGAAAAAAGACTTGAAAGATAAATCAGAATGATGAAGTTCCATTTATCGTGTTGCACCTTGTTTGGCTTTTGTAATCTATCGACTGTGGAGAAGGCAAATCTAGGTTAACCAGAAGACAATTGACCAAAAATACGCTTCTTTTGTTGATGAATCCCTCTAGTTCATCAGTCTCAGTCTGTATGCGTTCCTAATCTGATGTGTGCTATCTATTCCTTACAAATCCTCTCTGTCCCTTTATCTCTTGCCTAGTTGAACAATGCCAGGTAATAGATGTTTACTGTCAAAATCCTGTGGTAGAATAGCCAGGGTTTCAGAAGTCTTGGCCCTATTGTTGACAGATATTGGGGATTGCAATGGATCAGTATATGGAATCTCTTTTTAACTTGTTCACATGTATCATCTAATGTAGCTTATAATTGGATAATAGATGAATGCAAGTAAACGAAAGAGAGTATTGTTATGGTTAATGCACCTCATGCACATACTGCGGGAGTGTTCTTTAGACAATTTGAAGAACAGAACCTGATACAATACGTGGTCTCTTGCTTCTTGGGCATAGCTCGGTGGTTTAAGGTATGTTTGACGTTTTCATGCCATTTCAAATTTGAATTTGAAATGGCATAGAGGACAAAATTTTGAAGTTTCATAAGTATAGTTCTCACTCCCATCCAAACATTTGCTTTGAAAAACAAATACTTATTACTATGACAAAATTTAGTTGATGAAGTCATTTTCTATTGAGAAGTTTCACTCTGTGGCCAGGCATTCCTCCACGTAAAAAAATTTGTATGGACATCTGCATATAAAATATTTTACAGGATCCCGTTGCTTTGTTAGTATAATATCGTCCTAAGTTGTCTTTGCTTCAAGCGGTTTAAGTGTAAACTATTTCAAAGCAGATCTCTGCAGACTTCCATTGTTATCTAATTATAAGCTAACAAAGCAGGTAACTTAGACCGCTTCAAGCAAAGGTTGAGTTTACACTTATCTGCTTTTCTACAATAGTTTTTCACGGCCTTTAAGATAATGTTTTCAGGTCTATTTTGAACTTACACATTTAGTTACATTTAGAGAAGAACAAAATATTTGAAAAACCCAAACTCTGTTTCCCAAGTTCAGGAATAGGGAAATATCAGAAACCATATCTGCAGCTAATAAGAAGCCATCTGATGAGAAAAGGGATGATGATGGGTAGGTGCAAATAAATAAGTTGTTCTGTTATTACAAAACAAAAACAAAGGGACACTCTACATAAACCATGTATCCTCAATTACATCTGCCTGAATTCTTGTATTGTTGGCAGCAAAACTCAAGCTGAACATAAGATTTGGTGAGTGGAACTTTATACAAAAATATTAGTAAACAAGCTGTGTTTCAAACTCAGCGATATCAACAGAACCAGACTCAACAGGTGGGATTAGATATGTAGCCAAGAGCTCAGAAGCCAATGCTGCAATAAGTGGAATCCTCTTCAAGTTCTTAACCAAGCCAATGTCTTGGGTCTCCCCAACAGCAACAAGCTTCTCGTTGATCTCTACCATCCGATCCAACCTCCTCTTGAATTCTGGGTTTTCCACATCCAGCACTGCAGGGAAAATTCTTGCTGTTGTGCGATTTGTCTGCACAAAAAATCAATTTCATGTAAACAAATTCAAGCATTATCAAAAATGGAAGAAGGTAAACTTGAAAATGGGAATTTCATAAGACAGACTAACCTCAATGATGACATGCATATCAAATTCTTTGGTGTTGAGTCCAATGCCTTCATAGAAAGCAGTTCGCTGGCAGTCATTCAGGTACATGGTCACATATACCTGCATTTACATTTTTTAAGTTACAAGAATGAAATTTATGCACATACGAGTAAAAAGATAAATAATCTCCATGTTATAAAACCTGTTGAAAAAGTACATTCAAACTCATTAGCATGCAATTATAAGAACCTGCATTACATTTGACTATCCTAAAAATATCAGCAACCAAGCTTACAGGATTTGATAACCTCTCTCAGTATCATGTTTTTACTTTGTAGCAATGATAATCTCTTTCAGTATCATGTTTTTACTTTGTAGCAATGATAATCTCTTTCAGTATCATGTTTTTACTTTGTAGCAATGATCCTCTGTCGGTATCATGTTTTTACTTTGTAGCAATGAAATGACAGAAAGAACCAAGGTATAACTTGTATTAGATTTCATTAAGCATGAAAGATTACCGAGAGGCAGAAAAATCGGGACCACAGCTTAGCCTTCCAGTCATTGAGAAATTGGGGCTGCGCCTTCATCAAGGCAGAGAAGAAATCACCATGACGGTTCTCATCCTGGCACCAGTTTTCAAAATACTTGAAAATGGGATAACATTGGTACTCAGGATTGGCCTTGAGATGTCTGTATATGGTAATGTATCTCCAGTATCCAATTTTCTCAGATAGATATGTGGCATAGAAGATAAACTTTGGCTTAAAGAATGTGTATTTCCTAGCCTTTGTCAGGAACCCCAAGTCCAAAGCCAGATTGAAATCAGATAATCCCTTGTTCAAAAACCTAAAGTCAATTAAAACAATAGGATCATGTACATGAGCAGCAGTGCATATATATATATATCGAAAAGATTTTCATGTGCATGCATACCCGGCATGCCTGGCTTCATCCCTGGACATCAGAGAGAAAATCTCAGCTACCACTGGATTGGTTTTCTGTAGCACCAAAACTTAATAATTAGTTAAACTGGAGAACTGTATCTTGAGAGCAAAAGCTTCAATACAAGTAAATTATGTCCCAATAAAATCAGTAAAAGAAAGGATATCTCAAATTTGTGGACTTGTAAATGAAGTTTTGGGTGAAAATCAGAAATTACAAGAACAAAGCTCCATTTCAATCTAACAAGTGCTTTCAGTGACTGTAATGTGAAGATATCATCACTGAATTTCAGAAAATTACTACTTAAACATGCATGTATTCAAAATTTTTAGAAGTTTTGTGAAACAATCATTTACATATTAAAGTATCTTTAATCTGTAGGCATGTGAGAACTGGGCACAGAATATCAACAAACTCAACGAGATTAGACAAAACTTAGCCAGTTTTACTTTAGAGTAAAAAAAAAGAAGATATATCAGCAATTAAACAAACTGTCAATTCATGCAAGAAAAGAAAATTAAATTGATTAGCACATTTAAAACAATAAAGAAAGGAACCAATTTCATTGATGAAAACGAGGCATACCTTGAGTCTCCTTCCAAGCTCTTTGTAGAGAAGGAAGCCAGAGAACTCAGCAGTGCAAGACCTCTCCAAGAACTCAACAAAGATCTGTCTAAGAGGTCCTTCCATTTTATCAGCAGCTTCCTTGAACTCCTTGTTCCTAACAAAATGTGTCTGGTTATAATCAGTCTTGAACTCTTGAAGCAGAGCCACAAACTCATCCTGGTTAAGATTCTTGTTGATTTCAGTGTTGAAAAGGGTCTCCATTTCATCAAAATCTGTAGTGTAAAACCTTGGAGTCAAAAGGGTCTCCTTGATAGCAGTTTTGTTTACTTTCTTCCTTGGCTTTTTGGCAGTAGTTGCCTGCTCTGATGTTGCCGACATTTTGATGGTAAAAACTCTTGGGCGCAAAGAACATGTTGGTGCCCTTGCATCACCGAACTTAGGCTTGGTGATGCTGCTGAATTTGGAGATGGGTTTGACAAGAGCCATCTCTGCTGCCATTTTCGAAAGCAGAAAGCTCGTTTGCTGACAAAGCGTAGAACATGAACTGGAGAAGTAAGCTTATGGTGAGGACTAAATGGAACGAAGGATAAGATGTGGGGACGAATAATTGGTCCAAAGTTGATTGAATATCCAACGAAATCTATGAGCTTAGTGGGTTTTTGACACGTGGTAGATGATTATAGGTTGGCTTGATTGCTTCATTGGTTGTGATAAATTGATTTTTAAAAATCCCACTTGAGCGATGGACTTTGTGGCCTCACCTTTTTCTTACATTAAGATTTTTTTTTTATTATTGGTTGCATTTATTTAGAAATCTGTGGTCCAAAGAATATGTGGATCTTACAGAAATTTTATTTCGTAGAAAGAAATATTCATGAAACTTTTTCTATTTCTTTCTTCAAATTTCCAAATAAATACAATTTAAATATCCTCCAATTCTATAGGAAGTGAAATTCAATATTTTTAGATGGAGATTACTGTGTATTACAAGTAGACCACTGCTTTACTAACAAGAAGATGATAGACAACATCTAGGATTTTATTTGCCTTGGTAACTCATCTACCTAAATCATCTACATATGAAGCCATTAGCTTGCATATTCATCACTTCTGGCTTCGACTGATCAACTTCCACAGTAAAACTCAGATAAAGAAGCAAATATTTTGATTCATAAAATGATTTTGATAAGATATGTTTGTTCTGGCAAAGTTCAAACAATTCTGATTGAAATCTACCTAAAAGAACTCTAATCAAGAACATAACATATGCTCTAAAGACACACATGAACATAAAGATAATTCAAAACGATAGCATCAACTTCTAATGTTCAATAAGATAGCAAGATAACAATTATATCATCGGAAAAGGAGAGGAGGAAAGAAGAAGAAAAGGCTATTACATGTCCTCAAACTGAGTTCAACTAGTTTTGTATTAATATGACAATCAGTAGCAAATACCGTACATTTATAAACAAATAAATAAAAAATCTCAAATTGATTTATGAAAGTGAAAATAGAAAGAAAAAAGAAAAAAAAAATCTACAATCCAACCTATAGATGATCATTTGTAGCCTTCCAATGTCATTTCAAAATGGGTTTTTGCATTTATTTAGAGTCAGAATGACATTTACAACTTGGAACTAACAAGGAAGTAAGCATTGCAACAATTCCCTGCGTGATTTCCAGCACATATAAATTTCTTAAGCATATCTCTGTATTTGAAAAACTTATGGCCCCCCAAAATGACAATTGTGCAATTAGGGGGGAAAAAATGAGAAACCTTCACATCTGCTTCCAGGATATTTGAGCCAACTGCTAAGCAAAACCTGACATTGAGATGTGTACATTAATGGAAGAATGACTATAAACTTGAGGCTACCAGAGTAAGAAGTGACAAAGGGAAAGAAAAGCGCAAAATTTGAAGAAGAATGAAAGTTTAGAATGACAATTTATAAGATTAAAGAACTCAGCAAACAGCACGCATCTATGCAAAGATATAGGTCTAAGTTTAAAATAATATTCACATGGGATTCTTCTAAATTGAGATTATCTTTGGCTTGAATGCTGATATGACTTCAAAAAACTACTTTAGCAGTGAATATTCCGAACAGCAACGGAATTGGTTTTGTCTATGGTACAGCAATATGCAAGTTTATAGCTCTTATTATCTTTTCATCAATCAACAATTACACTACATTCTGTAGACCTGGTTCAAGCAATCCAAAATTGTAAGAACGTTAGACTGGAAATGAGAGAAACTGAAGAAAGCAAGATCTACCTCTATACTTTCAGAACTGGTTCAGGGTTCTGACTGGAGTCAGAAACCTCATCAGCTTTCTCCACTGCATTAGTCTCATCGCCACCAGTGGAACTTTGAACAGATTTTCCCACTCCATCAACGTTGGAACTTCTTTCAGAGTCTCTCATTCCATGTCCAGTAGTTGGCTTGTGCTCAGATTCTGCCGCTCCATCTCCATCAATGCAGATTTGCACTGAAACTTTCTCATCTTGCTCAACCAGAGATAATGGGTCAAAGGCCGGTCTTCCTCTTTCCTCCATCTTCAAACTATCTTCCAAATTATCAAAATCTAAATTCCTCAAAATCTCAGGAAGTGAATAATTATTTTCTTCAAGTTTAGATCCCATCTCAATGTCGATTTTCTCCTTTGAGCCAACAGTACCTTCACCAAGATTTGGAGTCAAAGATCCTACCACCATATGGTCATCTTCCTCCACAAATGATCGGAAATTATTCATTGAAGGTGGGATCTTGGAGAAGAAAACATCTCTGATATTTCTCAACATCCCTTGGTTATAAGGGTTCTCCTTCTTATCATACCGGTACCGGAAGTTCTCATACGTAGTCTGTATCAATGAATAATGCAATCAAGAGGTTTTGACAAAATCAGTAGCTCAAATTTATGCACAATATATATATATATATATATAAAACCAAGATGACATATACACACACTTTATTCAGAAAAAAGGGGAGAACGAAACAGAAGGGAAGCAAACTAACTGACAAACACATGATTGTCAAAGATATCTAACTGATGGTAAGCAATATACCTGATAGTGGCCAATTTGCTAGCCTATACATCTACAGGTACTGAACAAATTTAAATACAGAGAACATGCTTTTGAGCGATTTGGTTTGTGAAACAAAATAAAATTAAATCCATGCTGAGACAAAAGTGAAATATAAAATGCTTGCTTTTAGTGAATAAATAGAGATGATGTGACAAATTTAAAGGAATGAAAGCTAAAAGAAGTATCAGTGTTTACCAAGGATGACAACAGTTTAACATAAACGAGAAAAAAAATATTAAGAATTCTGCTAAATATTCTGAAATGCACTGGATGTGCAAATGCAAGTGAAAAGTTGAATCATTACTATAGGAATCAAATGTGAAGATTGGAGTTTAAGTGGAGGACATGCCTAAAAAATAGAAAAAGTACTCTTAAATTTTATTCAAATAAAAATCCAAACAGCATGATTTAGATGCAGCTATAGATTGTCTAGAAATGGATATTACTTTCAGAAATATAAAGACAAGAAAGACTCCAGAGCAGGGGGATTCCGCTTAAGATGATGCAAAAAATAATCATACAATGGGAAAAATTTTTCTTTCAATAACGAGTCAGAGAATCAAAATCAAAATGTAAGGAAAGAGTTTTGTCATCAAACGAACAATAAAAAATCCAAGTCAAAATGTTCTGAAAGAGTTTCATTATTTTAAGAAGAGCAAAAAGGAAAAAAAAGTGAAGCCAAAAGTTGATCTAGTTTCTGTAAAGCATCAGTAAATTTAGTCTAGGAAATATAAGGATATTAAACGGATTGTAGTAATCATATATAACTGTTAAAATGAGAGCTTAAGGTTGATATTGCAGAAGGGATGGTACAGCGTAAGTAATTTTGTGAATGAACTTTCAATACTTTCTAAAATTTCTAAGCATTCTCTTTAGTTTAGGAATTCATACAAGTTCCTAATAAACCTTGGTTATAGAAACATTTCATGCAAGATCATCTCATCTGTAAGTCCCTGGTCTAATAGGGACTGTAGAAGACATCTCCTTTCTTCTTCTCCTTTTGCATTATGAGGCTTGCAGGACCATGAGATATACTAACCATTTTTGACAAAATTGACCTATAAGGTTACTGGCAGTTCAAAACAAGAAACTTTATGCTAGAAAATATGGAGTAAATCTTAGAGTTTAATTGTAGATTTGTATTGATTGTAAATTATTTTTTCTTACTTTACTTAGTCACTACAGTTATAGCTAGTAGGATATTCTACATTAATTGTAGAGATACAATATCTAATTTCCTATTTTAGGTAGAATAGAAAGTCTTAACTTTTTCTTTATATAAATTATTGGAACTCCTGCAATAAGATGAGTATTCCTTTTACCCTAAATTCTTAAATTCTACATGGTATCAGAACTAGGTTATTTCTAGCCTTTATTTTTCTTTTATTTTTCTTGTTAGTCTTACGGCCTTCATTGCCTAAGACTCTTTCTCTCATACGGCCTTAATTGCCAATATCCTAGAATACTTAATCAAAGATGTCGGAAATCTCAGAAAACTTAAGTTCTTCTACTGCAAACCCTATTAGAATGCCCACTAGTTTTGAAAATCCCACTCTCCATATCACAACTGAAAAACTCAATGGTGAAAACTACTTCTCATGGTCTCAATCGGCTAAACTCTTCTTAAAAAGTCGCAGAAAAATGAAATATGTTCTTGGAACGATCAAAGAACCGAAGGAATCAGACCCAGAGTTTGAAACTTGGGATTCAGAAAATTTGACAGTAATGTCATGGTTGTTGCATTCCATAAAACCAGAAATTGGGAAACCATTCTTGTATCTCTCAACTGCTAAGGCGATATGGGATGCTGTGTCAAAAACCTATTCCAAGAAAGGGAATGCATCTCGTATTTATGAGTTGAAGGCAATTCATAATTCAAAACAACGTGACCAAAATGTTACAGTTTACTACAACAATATCATGGCCTTATGGCAAGAGTTAGACCTACTTCAACACTTTAAAATGGTAGCCGCTGAAGATGCAGCCATGGTTGCTAAAATGTTGGAACATGACTAAGTTGATGACTTCTTGGCAAGGTTGAGACCAGAATTTGATGAAGCAAGAGGCAGAGTACTTGGTAAAGAATATATCCCTAGCCATGATGATGTTTTTTCTTATATATGTACTAAGGAAGATCGCAAGAAAGTAATGATGGATCCGACTTCTTAAGAGATCTCGGCTGTAAAAACCGAAACAAATGAAGAGTCAAGGAACTCTCGAAGACCTTGGCAACCAAAGAAGCAAAGCGAGAAGGACACACAATGGTGTGATTACTGTAAAAAGTTGAGACATATAAGGGAGACATGTTGGAAGTTAAACGGAAAACCATCTCTCAATGACAAGGGAAAGACATCTTTCAAGAAAGCTTTTCAAAGATCTCTAGTAGAGGAACATGAACCTGTGACGAATTCTCAATCCTCAGACAAGACCCTCTTCACCAAAGATCAATTAGAGTTGTTGTATAAAATGTTTGGACAAACAGGGCCATCCTCTAATCCTTCTTCTCATTTTGCCAAGTCAGGTACTATGAACCTAGCCTTGAATGTCTTAGAAAAAATTTCAGCCAGCCCTTGGATCATAGATTCAGGGGCCACCAATCATATGACAAATGAGCTTAGTTATTTCTCATCGTATAATGCTTGTACACTATCTGATAAGGTCTCTATTGCTAATAGATCATCTGTTCCTATTAGTGGTAAAGGTTCTGCAGCAATTACCTCCTCAATTGCACTTGATTCTGTCCTTCATGTTCCTAACCTTTCTTGTAATCTTATGTCAATCAATAAGTTAACAAAATCACTTAATTGTTGTGCTAAATTCTATCCAACTCATTGTGTGTTTCAGGACCTGACTACTGGGAAGACGATTGGCAATGCTAAGAAAAGAGATGGGCTTTATTACATAAATCCAAAGGTGAAAGAAGATGATTAGGTTCTGATTTCCAAAGTTATAGAAAACAAAAAGGGAGAAATATGGTTGCTACATTTTCGTTTTGGACATCCAAATTTTAGTTCTCTTAAGTTATTGTTTCCAAACTTATTTGTGGAAATTGAACCTTCAAGTTTTGAATGTCAAATTTGTGAAATGGCCAAAAACCATCGTGTTCCATATCCTTTAAGTAATAAGAAATCTGAAATTCCTTTTTCCATGATTCATAGTGATGTGTGGAGTCCTTTTAGAACTATTTCTTACCATGGATATAAATGGTTTGTGAGTTTTATTGATGATTGTACTAGAACCACTTGGATTTATCTATTAAAGGAAAAATCTGAAGTTGCCCCCTCCTTTAAGAACTTTCACCAAATGATCAAAATTCAATTCAATGCCAAAGTTCAAGTTTTTAGAACCGATAATGGGAAAGAATACTTTAACTCTGTCTTAGGATCTTATCTACTTGAAAATGACATTGTACATTTTTCTTCTTGCATTAACACACCACAACAAAATGGAGTGGCTGAGAGAAAGAATATACACCTTTTAGAAGTGGGTAGAGCTTTAATGTTTATGAAGAGTGTCCCTAAAATATATTGGAGTGAAGCAATTCTAACAGCATTATATCTGATCAATAGGACACCTTTAAAAACATTAGATTCGAAAACTCTCGTTAGCTTGTTAAAAGAGGGTTTTCCTCATGCCTATCTCTTTGGAACCCTACCCCTTAAAGTGTTTGGTTATGTAGCATATGTTCATGTCCAAAATAAAGAAAGATCTAAGTTAGATCCAAGGGGGCTTAGATGTTTGTTCGTAGGATATTCACTTACTCAAAAAGGGTTCAAATGCTATCACCCTCCCACCAAGAAAATTTTTTTCACCATGGATGTAAAATTTTTTGAAAATCTATCCTAGTTCTCTCAGACAACTCTTCAGAGGGAGAACCTAGAAATAGAAGACTTGTCCTTTTCCATTCAGGAGAACCCTAGCTTTTATGATCCTTTTACCCTACATAAGAGTACCGAGAGCCATCAAAAACTAGTGGACAACAACCATAAATTAGAAATATCTAAGGGTGAGTCAAAACAGGCCGAGAGTAACCTTATTCTAGTCATGGCTGAAAAGGAAAACCATGAAATTTTGCAGCATGAACCTAAAATTACATATCAAAATGATGAAATCAAATGGAATAAAGATGTTGGCAAAGCACCTTTGGTATACTCTAGAAGACAGAAAGAGAATGTAATAAAGTCCATCCCTCTTCCAAGGATCCGATCGCCTTCTCCGGATAAAGGTAATATTTCTAATCCCTCATCTTTAAATTCTCTTGATTCTAAGATTGAAACTGACCTGGATATCCTTATTGCCATTAGGAAAGGTGTTAGAACTTGTACTAGACATCCATTAGCTCATTTTATCTCCTACCATCGTCTAGGCCATACATTTCAAGCATTTACTACATTCTTATCGTCAGAAATCATTCCAAACAATATACAAACAGCCCTAACAAATCCTAAATAGAGTGAAGCTGTGTTTGAGGAATTGAGAGCATTAGACAAGAATGATACATGGGAGGTGGTCAATTTGCCTAGTTGGAAGAAAACAGTGGGTGCAAATGGGTTTTTACAATTAAGTACAAGGCAGATTGTGCTATTGAGAGATATAAGACGAGGTTAGTGGCTAAGGGGTACACTCAAAACTCTTGGAATTGATTACCAAGAGACATTTGCCCCGGTTGCAAAAATAAACTCAATTAGAACTCTTTTGTCTCTAGCCGCCAATCTTAATTGGAATTTGTTTCAATTTGATGTTAAGAATGCCTTTTTGCATGGAAATCTAGAAGAAGAAGTTTATATGGATCTTCCACCCGATTTTGAAGATAGGTTTAATGGGAGAAGAGTATGTAAACTGAAAAAGTCCTTGTATAGACTTAAACAATCTCTTAGAGCCTAGTTTGAGCGTTTTACCAAATCCTTAAAGAGTGGTGGTTTTTCACAAAGCCAAGAAGATCATATTTTATTCTTTAAACACTCATCTCTTATGAAAATCACCATTCTTATTGTCTATGTAGATAATGTTATTGTCACAGGTGATGATGTAGAAGAAATTCAGAGTTTGAAGAAAAAACTAGCCAAGGAATTTGAAATTAAAGATCTGGGAACATTGAGATATTTTCTAGGCATTGAAGTGGCCCGATCAAAAGAGGGAATTTATGTTTGCCAGAGAAAGTATGTACTTGATCTTTTGAAGGAAACCGGGATGACAGGTTGTAAACCTACAAGTACACCTATTGATCTGAATCACAAGCTTGGAGCTGAAACTGAGGGAACCCTAGTTGACAAGGAAAGATATCAGAGACTTGTTGGAAGGTTAATTTATTTGTCTCATACTCGGCCAAATATAGCTTATGCAGTAAGTGTTGTTAGTCAGTTCATGCAGTCTCCATTAGAATGTCATCTTGAAGCTGTTAGAAGAATTTTGAGTTACCTAAAAGCTACAGTAGGTAAAAGGTTGTTTTTCAAAAAGAATGACCATCTTGTGGAAGCCTACACTGATGCAGACTGGATAGGTTCTATTAGTGATCGAAGATCAACTACAGGTTATTGCACCTTTGTAGGAGGTAATCTAGTCACATGGAGAAGTAAAAAACAACCAGTTGTATCACGTTCGAGTGCCGAAGCTAAGTTTCGTGCTTGGCCCTAGGGATTTGTGAAGTACTATGGATTAGAAATCTTTTGAAAGAGTTACGGTTAGAGCCTAAAGGACCAGCAACTATTTATTGTGACAATAAGGCCGCAATTAGTATTGCTCATAACCCAGTTCAACATGACAGGACAAAACATGTTGAGGTGGATAGACACTTCATAAAGGAGAAAATTGAATCTGGACAGATTATGACTCTTTTCACACCTACAAATCAACAACTTGCAGATGTCTTAACAAAAAGAGTCTCAAACACTAAGTTTATTCCATTGATAGACAAGCTATGAATGCATAATATCTATGCATCAGCTTAGGGGGGAGTGTTAGAAAATATGGAGTAAATCTTAGAGTTTAATTGTAGATTTGTATTGATTGTAAATTATTTTTTCTTACTTTACTTAGTCAGTACAGTTATAGCTAGTAGAATATTCCACATTAATTGTAGAGATACAATATCTAGTTTCCTATTTTAGGTATAATAGAAAGTCTTAACTTTTTCTTTGTATAAATTATTGAAGCTACTGCAATAAGATGAGTATTCCTTTTACCCTAAATTCTTAAATTCTACACTTTACTACCTACGTAAGAAAACTTTAAAAGCCATAGTAGTTACTGTAATATTGATATCATAATCTAGTATGGGAATCAGTTTGGGGAAATGGCAGGAAATAATATCAACCAATTCAAAAGTATCATCAAATAGGCTTCCAGAGATAAGTACTTCTCATATACTTTAACATTATTGAGAGAATAAAGGATGATCCAAATTATTAAACAGAAACGCAGAGAAAAACCAATTGGAGGATACAAAAGTGAAGGTCTGTGAACAAATGGAATATGCGGATAAACTACCATATATCTTGCCTTAAATGACTTGACCATGGAAGATAAACATGACAAAGTCTAGTGCTATAAGCTATTTTATCAATGACATTGTTGAATAACCAACATTGAATAAGCTAAGAATGATGGCAGAAGCTGTTCTTTTGAAAGGTTTAAAAATGATGAGAAGAGATCAAATTCACTCTCACAGAAACTTCCTCCATTATCTTTAACAGGAAATTGACAAAAATATCCTCCTCTTGTTCAAAATATCCTTAACTTGTCAATGAGACTGAAAAATATTTAGAATTAATAACAATTTTGTCGTTTCAACTGTAAAGGGTGAAATAATTTTTACTGGAGTGAATTATTACTTACAAAATAATAAGTATGAAGACTAAGCTCACAAAATTAAGCATTATATGAGATACAACTGCATAAGATAAAACAGATAATAATTCAATTAACTGTAGAATAGTAAATTCTTGGTGACTGGCTTATGCCAACCGAACATTAGGAAACAGTCATAACACTGCAGAATATTTAGCCACCAAAATGGGTAAAAAACAATAATGAGATGGATTAATGGATACATAGCACTGCAGAAGATAGATGAGGGACAGAACAAGGGAAATTAGATATAATATCACAGTCACTTGATTTAGGAGAGAAATAATTCTTTTGGATGGCAACATAAGAACAAAGATACAACCCAAACTGCTTGAGTGTCAACATGTTGGCATGTAGATTAAACCATAAATGGGGCTTACATAGAGAATATTGCAAAACTGGAAGAACAAAAGAAAAATCAATAAAGCTTTTCTTGGATTGCAGAACAGATTACATGTTAATGCATATTGCATAGGAAAAGAGTAATTAATAAAGGATACAATAGACTTTTGTATCTCTTAGTAGACAAACAAACTTAAGAAAATTATTGACTTATATTCACGTTTCACAACATTAAATAGACTGATATACATGCATGAATATTTTTGTACTTTCATAAACCTTGGAGATTTAATAATCTGTTGAAACATTAAATGTCACCCCTAAACTTTTGATGTAGGGATGATACATCAGTAACTCATTAACAAATGATGAAACACTCAGTAAATGATGAAATTTTCTGTAACTTTGTTATGTACATTTTAGGAGTAAGGAAATTACCTGGTTTGTGCACATCAGATAGAAATGGAAAACCGAGAGACCACCGACAAACCAAACAGCTATGAAGCAGTATACAACAAGAATAACTGACAGAACGTCCTCAGACATTGCCTTCCAAATTTTATGGCCCTTCTCAAGAATATTAACCCAAGAAAATGCAAAGACGTATAGGCACAAGATGGTTGATGTTGATATAAACATGTAGAAGAACCGATAATTGCGCTGCAACCATATCAAAATTTGCATTAGAGCAAAGTTAATATCAACAAGAATGAAGCAATTTGTGAAACCTTCGAAACCAAATCAGATTAACATCTATTTTTCATACTCAAGAATATGAATAATTGGATGGATCTATAGTTTTTCTTTTGTTAGTGATATACATATTAGTTATAGAATTTTGGTTTTCTTACCCCTTAAGTAAGATGAAAATTTCTGAATCCACGATAATCGAATTCAGTTTTTGTTCCCCGCCTACTGATAACAGGATATGCTAGTGAAATATAAAATAAATCATTATCCTTGGATTATGACTCTAGTCTCACTTCAATTTCAATTAGACTAGTGCTCTCCCTCAAGGATGATAAGTGAAATGCTTGCTGCACAGTCAAGACAACTGCCCCCCAGACATGTTTCATAATGAAAAAGAAGAAAATCTGCTATTTGATGGTGCACAAGTTAGCTGGGTAGCCTCACAATCAGCAGGAACCAATGCCTGCAAGTGAGCAATGTTCTAAAACCAATGCCCCCCATTGTTGATGTAAATAGCAATATTTAATCATGCCATTGAACTTGTTTTTAGCTATGTTGTGTTAGTAATCACCATTAAAATTAATATCCATGTCATTACTTGTTCACCAAATTTTATGTTTCTGAAGTACATAAATCTCAACTCAACTGAATACTGGCCCATTCTTAATGCTAAATGTTATCTTAGATGTTTTATTTAGTAAAGTAATTTCAGACGCAAAAAATGTAAACTTACAATTCCAATGCACTGACCAACCCATGGACAGTGATGATCAAATCTCTGAACACAGTTGTTACAGATGGAGCAATGAGAAGCACGGGGAGGACGATAAAGCAAACAAGTGTCACAGTACTTTACTTTCACGGTGTGGCCATTTACAATCACATCCTTAGTTCGGGGTAGTTTCAAATGAGGAGTTCTACCATTGACCCATTCCATAGATGGGGTATTCATTTCAAATGCTTCATCAAATTCAGGAGGCCTAGTGTTTCTAGGAACTATTCCAGGATCTCTGGCAGAGGTCAAGAAAAGAAATAGTAGATCCTGCATAAAATTGAATCTGGATTCAAATCTATTGAGAAACAAATTTCTGACTGTATGCATATGTATATTCATCTCAGCTCTAATGATCTTCCATTTGAGCATGTAATTATCACATAAAGAAAAGGGGTAAAAGAAACTGTCAGAGGTGTAGTATCGAATATTGGTAGGCATAGAAATGCAATCATTCCATACTGGTTTCTAAAATTATTCTTGCAAATGAAATATTTAAAATATAGTTGGTAGCAGAAAAAGAAAATCATTTCAGGATATTCACAGCATAAAAGAAGCATTCCTTACATTATAAGTCCATATCCATATTGCCTTGACAATCCTTGTACATTCACTACTTCTTCCAAATCTAGTCCACCAAATAATCCAAGAAATATATATGAACCAATGGATTTTGAAAATCACTTCAATTGATTCCTCTTACATAAATACCAAATCAATCACTTAAAAGATTTATTTAAGGTTATCTCTTATCTACAGCGGATTAGAATAGAGGCTGGGGACTGAAAAATACAGAGAATTTTTGGTAAATGGCAACATAGACATTATGAAATATTGTAATTTATATAAGAAAAAAAAAATCTTACCAGAGCAGTAAGGATTAAGCCCACAATTAACACCGGAAAACGACCAGTATCATCATCCTTTTTTATCTTTGAATAGACTTTTACACAAAAAGCAATTGCAGGGCTGGCAACAAGGATTGTAGAGAGAAATAATGATGCAACATCAGGACCAAAGATCAACCGACCACCGCAAAAGAATCTCTGATAAAACCAAAAAGAAGAGACAATTTTTATCCCTGTTGGTGAACAATAATGAAATCACACAAATGATAGGTGCTTCAATTATAGCCAATCAGATTTTAAAGGCTACCGTAGTATGAACTCCAAAAATCCTTTTTTGCATCAATTAAAGTTTTTGAGTATGCAGGAAATGGCCTTTCCCTTGACAATGCCAAACTATCAACTTTGAACGAAAAATTGTCATCAAATCCAAAAATTTCAAGTAGCCACATATGAAACATTCAATCCAATGAAAAACAAAAATCCAGCAATTTTGAAAGACCAAGAATGATGTACTTGCCATGAAATAACAGCTCAATCCTTGGAGAAAAAGTGGGGGAAAAACAAAAGAATAAAATACTGTTTTAGTAGCATTATTAATAAGTACATAAAGTGAATTTCTACCAGCAATGAAGATTCTCATAGTAAGAATATTAAGCTCATAACTAGCTTCATTAATCACTACTGCCAATGAAATTATCAAACTCAAATCTTCTAAACAAAAACACTAATGTCTCAGACAGATTAGGATCATCCAGCTAAAAAAAAAAGAAACCAAAATCTACGATAAAGAAAAAGTTTCAACAAATGCCTAATTGTATTAATGATAAAAACAACTGACACACAGGTAGATTAAGAAGAAACTCACATTGCTTCCCTTCCAAACTTGATACAGCCTCCTGGGTTTGTTACTATGATTATGATTATGAAGATTCCGAGCCATCGAAGAAGAATCCAGATGACAAAAACACAGACAGAACGACCCTTTCTATCTTCTTTCACAATAAAAGCCGAGTGCCGACTTGTACACAATCCATAATACGTTACAGTTAAGAACAACAACAATTCAAAGAGAAAAGTAAATTTCTTTCCTTGTTGGGATTCTGTGTGAAGTGAGTACAGCTTAAGCAAAAGAGGAGAAAGAAGAGAGAAAGAGAGACGGATTCTACCAAGACAACAACCGCATTCTCTCTCTCTCTCTCTTCTCTGAAATGATCAGTTTGGTTTGGTTGGGTTGGGGCGGATGTTTCAATTTCTCGCGGGTTACTATTGATTGCTAATTTTCTTCTCTTTTTTGTTTAATTATTTAATTTATAAGAACAGTATCAATCCACTTCCTAATACTTTACATTTTAATAAACCATGATGTTTAGTTTTTGATCTTATCACATTAGTCCTCAAATCCTGCTGAAATGACTAGAATATTCCTTACACTTGAGTTATTTACTCTGATATTATATAACTAAAATAGCACATTTTAAGGGCAACTTTGTCATTTCATGTAGTGGAATAGGGTTCTATTTCACAAAATGAATATATTATGTAATAAATACAAAAACGTAAAAGTTGAGAGAATGGAATGTCATTATCCTATTAATTATTTATTAGTTTATTGCATGAGCATCGAGACCCACCCAACGTGCTGTCACAGCACATTATTCTTTTTTGATACTTTTAAATTTTTTTAATACGTCTCTCACTACGCGTCTTGTAAATTAAAAAGGGATAATAATATTTTTTATCCCTAAACTTTTATAAACTAACAACTTAAACATACTTTAGTAATTTTAACAAATCACTTCCTAACTTAACTTTATTTATATTTTAGGTAGAGTTTTTTTTTTTTGTAAGTCTGAATATAACTAAAATCGAAATTTATTTGAAATTTAAATCTGATTGATATATTTAATTTTTATCTTAAACTTTTAAATATAAATGTTAAATCATTTATTTTTATAAATATATAAAATATATATCTTAAAAAAATCTAAATTTAATATGATAAATTGTTGACATATATAAATGTTAAATAATAAATTAATAATATTATTGACAAATAAATATTTAATTCACTCAAATATTTTGTTATTTAAATTTAGATTAAAATTTTTAACTTAATTACATTAAAATATTTTTAACAAATTTTTAGATATAAGTTAAAATAAACAACTCTTAAATATATAAATAAAACTATTCGGATTTAAGTAAAAAAAACTCTTAATTTCGTTATAGTTTTTGGAGGGACAAAAATGTTAAAATTTAATAAATTATAACTTAATTCATTATTTTAAAAACGTTAAGCGACAAAAACATAATTATTCTATTTAAAAAATGAAGTTTTACAAAGATTTGTAAAAAGAAAATTGTGTAATTAATAAGATTGTGTTTTTGATTTCTTACATTTGTAATTCTTTTAAAAAACTTATTAAGTTTTATAATATTTAATTTTACCTTTCATAATTTTTGGGGTATTTAACTTAAAACACAAAAATTATTATTTCAATTATTTCAATAAAAATTAAGACTCATTTAAGAGAGATAAATAAATTATATTTTAATTAAAGAATCAACTATTACAATTATAAAAATAAATTTTAACTTTGTCTTAAAAGAGATTTACTAACAAAAATTTGAATATTAGTTTTCTAATTTCTATTTTCACTAATCAGTTAAGTTGAATGATATTAGAATCAATGTATTATAAATGAGCCTTAGTTTTACTTATGTTCATATTTCTAATTAGATATATAATTAAATTGAATTATAAAAATAAAATTTTATCGTACAATTATTTTATACAATATGATACAGTAAAATAAAATAATGGGATAAGATATAAAACAATATTAATATAATTTATTTTATTTTAAATTTAAAATAATTATTTCATATTCTTTAATAGTCTAAAAATATTAATTTAAAACAAAAAATATTAAGTTTAGTAAGAATTTAGTAAAATAATATTTCAAAATAAAGAACCCAAATTTTAAGAAATATTGCTAGAGCCTAACTAAGAGCAAGATATTTTATAAAATTTTTACTAATTTTCTTTTTTAGTTAAACTATAAACAAATTTAAGCGATGTTAAAATTCATATCAAATCTTGTTATTATCATAAAATCATCATAAATATCTTAAAAATTAATCAAAATCCTCTTTGAAAATATTCTAAAATTTGTTAGATCTCAAATGAGTTGATAAAATTTATCTAATAATTTATGATTTCCCACAAATAGACTTCATTTGTATAATAAGTTAATAAATAATTAATAAAAATTATAATGTATAAATTTGTATACAATTACATGTACAACAATCTATCAATATGAAATTAAAATTTTTTTAAGAGTTGGGAGTTGAAATAGGTGTAAATTTGGTATCATTCGTAAAATTTACATACAATTCAAGCAAAATTTGTCTATGTTAAGAAGAAATTTACATTCATGCAACTATAGTGAGTCAAATTTCTTTTTAAATCAACTCAAACTCTTTCTCTCTCTAAGAGAGGAGATGTAAGTATTTTACTTGAGACGGGTAGCACTTTTTTTTTACTCTACTTTCAATATCAAAACATGTATAGGGATTAATATGTCAATATTAAAAAAGTATATACTAATTTGTAAATCTTTGAAGTGTAGAAATAAAAATGTTATTTTCTCAAATTTTTACCTACATTCAATTTCAAAACGAATATACTAATAAGGATTAAAATATTAATATTAAATAAATGTATACTACTTCGTAGATTTTTTAAAATATAGGGCTAAAAATGTTATTATCTCAACTTTTTTTTTTTAAGAATGAAACACTTTATAGCATCCAGCCATCCACATTTGAGTCGAGACATAAATCAAGCCACGTTTAGGAATCTTTGTTGGATGCACAAATATTCCAATTCTAAATTTTAACATTTTCTTTGAGATTTTCTACTGATCAAATTAAAGAATGTTATGATATTTGTCTTTTTTTATAATTATGAAGAAGCATAAAATATATTTAAAAATTTACATTCTTTTACATTATTTATAAATAATCGAATCTATATATTTTTTACTGTTAAAATTATATCTCATATATTTATGCATTAATTAGATATATTAAATTTAATTTTAATCATTGAAAGTCTCTAAATTTAAAGGTTTAAAAATAATATAAATTTAAAAATTTATTAATTTATTATTATTAATATTTAATAATAATAATAATAATAATAATAATAAAAATAATAAAAATATAGTGTTTGTGTTATGACCAGTTGCCACGACGTTGGATACTATGTGTGTCCCTAGCAAATATACAATTGCGATTATAGTTGTCATTTGGCAACATTTGAAGCATTGCATTGCAAGGCCAGCCAATCAAGCCTTTGTATTTATTTTATTTAATTTTTTAGTTATTTTTTTTTCCTACAATAAGATACATATGATAGAAACATTCATGGGTTGTCAAGAATTTTTAGTATTTTTTATTAAAAAAAAATTGTGGAATGTGCCTAGGATAAAGAAGACACATGGGGCCTTAAGCTTGTTAATTGGCAAATTTGGACAACAATTTTTTAACACAATCCATAATAGGAAACCTTTGGTATTTGTACAATTCATTTGCTATTTATGGTTGTCTTTAAGTATAAGAAAAGGAATCAATGAAGTTTTCTTTGGATTTTATGAGTGGTGTAGTGGACCATACAACAAGGGGAAATTTTGATAAATAATCAAATTTGGTTAATTTTAAAAAAATTTGTTCATTTTTGTTAAAAAAAAATATAAAAATAAAAATATTTGATGACTCAAAATATACAAAAATAATAATATTATGTTTCCCTCTTGAGTGCAATTCATTATACTCTAGAGCCACTCTTAAACACTCGAGAGTCATATATGTTGTTTTTATAATTTTTTAGGTTATAGGAGTTTTAGAGTTAATTTTTAATTTTTTTATAAAAAAGAGCTGAAAATTTGAAGTTGGTCAAATTTAAAAAATGACCCATAATTATTTAGGGCAATTTTTCAATTCAAAGTTATTATTTTAATAGTTGTTACCATTTTATGAATGTTGCCATTTTGATTGGGTGATAAGAATATTCTACATGTTTGTAGGATTTTTCACTAATATATGAATAAAGTTTCCTCCGATATAAGCGTAGAAATTACACCATATGTGCGTAGATATCTAGGGTGGACTATATAAATATTAATATCCAAATTTTTAATAAAATTTTTATGTAATATTAGTAGTCACACATGTAATATTCAAAAAAAAAAAAAAAAGAAATTGTGAATCCCATGATTTTCACAGACTAAGGTATAATAATATTCATGAATATTTTGTATTGTTTAAAAGAAAAAAATTACACTATCCTATTAGAATTCTTTAACCATCATCACTCACCTTACTAGTCAAAGTATGAATAAAGTTAACTACAAATCAAAGAGTAATTTCAGAAGATAGCATATCTATCTACAGTTTGTGTATTGTATTGCGATAACTAATCTGATAAGCCAAATAAAAATTACATCAATAGAGATGATGTTGCTTACTTTCTTGCTTCTAATTTGTCTTAGGTTAAACACAATTATAATTCCATGAACAAAAGGAATGACTTCATTTCAGTAACATTTATAATTACAATACATCATCACTCATAATTGTTTGTATCAACAAACAGCAAAGTTCACATTTCAAGCTCATCTCATTCACTTTGTTGAAGACATTCTTGCACTCATTGTAATCCAAATCAAACCTGCAGAGTAGCAAAACAATAACACATTTGATAGTCATGCAATCATATGAATGGTGATACAAGTGGTGAAAGAAAGAAAGTCAAGGAATTATGAAAAATTGCCTCAATGAATCTGCAATTTGACATTTGTTTTCTAGATAGCAGCAACTACATCATTCTAACTTATAACCCTTTGCCATATATCTATATTTTCTTACAGATAAAGGACTACCTCTACCTTTGTAAAATCAGTGACCGATGTACATGGAAGAGATCTACTTGGTCATATTATCAGTGAAGCACCGTGGTCAGTATTTTGGTACTTGATCGGAAGTTAAGAAAAATGGATCATTTGCGGCGCCATTTTCTTTCTCTTTCTTCTTCAAATTATCATCAATACCATTGTAATCCAAATTCTGTAAAATACTAGGCAATTGTATATCATTGTCCTTGCCAAACTTTCCAATTTCTATGTCATATTTGTCTTTTGAACTTATGAAGCCTTCATTAAATTCTGCTGTAGCTGATCCAACTACTGATTCATCTTCTTCTGTCACCCATATTCGAAAATTGATCATTGAAGGCGGGATCTTGGAGAAGAAGAGTTCTTTAATATTTTTTATTATCCCCTTATTGAAGGGGTTTTCCTTCTTATCATATCGATATCGAAAATTTTCGTAAGTTGTCTGCAAAATATGAAATACCAAAAAGGAAGAAATGTAATATAAGAATAAAATACCATGTATAAGAATAAATAACTCTAGTAATTATTTATGTAGCTTTAAAACATATCGAAATTTTCATTCATGCACACAAAAGAGAGAGAGACTAGTAAGCCTATAAAATAATGTCTCTATAGTCTATCAAAAGATATTGCTAATTTCTTCAAAGACAACAAAGATTAAATGACAATAAATATTGTAATAATTGGCAATCAAGAGAATTAGTTACAAATATAGCAATAAAAAATAAAGATGCAAATCAAACTACTATTCAATTATGTAATAGTTATCTCATGAAAGATGAAGTACAGAGCAACTTGGTGAAAGATTAATTTAGTAAACACAAAGGAATACTACAAGCAATTATGTACCTTAACTAATAACTTTGAAATTAAATGAAGAGATTTATATATGCTTTTTAAAAGTTGGATACTGTACGGGAGTTAGATAACAACCTTTTGCTTTACAAGATAATACACTTATTCTAATTAGATATGTAATTAATAAATTTAGAAAGCAACTTAAAAATCAAAAGTCTCAGTAGGTAAAGCATATAATGAACATATGAGTATAAATTCTGCATACAGAGTTGGATGTGAATGTATTATTATTGTGTATTATGATAATATAGAAACCATTGGTTTCTTAAAATATGTCGTTCAACATATGTAAGATGTAACACAACTAAATTAGCAAATTACCTACATGTGAAAAACATGCACAAAAATGGAAGAGAGTATCTAAGTTGTATCATCACAATGATTTTAGGATTTTAGAGAATTTTTTAAATATTATTTCCCTTTAAATAGGAGTTAAGAGTGAGAAGAAAAAATTATTTTTTTTTAACTACACAAGAAAATTTAGAATAGTAGTTTCACCTGATTACTGAATATTAGATACAAGTGGAAAACTGTGAGTCCACCAACAAACCAGACGGCTATAAAGCAGTATACAATGAGAGCAACTGATAGTAAATCATGCGACATGATTTTCCATAAATCACCCTTTTGATGGATGAGGTGAATCCAAGAAAACACAAAGACATAAATACACAAGAAGGTTGAAGATGATATAAAGCATATGAAAAATGGATAGTTGCGCTGCAAACAAAACAATAGTGGTTAGTATCTTCAACAAACCAATACTATAGAAACAAGTGAATGAATGTTTAAAGAAAATGATAACAATAAGAAAATGAATTAATCAAAATATGGTACGTGATGTCAAAGCATGGATAGCCAACTTTAACTAAAACATTGACATAGCTCCATTCTATAAAACTTAGTCTCATTTAATCACTGGTTACATCAGTTCCTGAATGTCATTTAGCTCTGTAAAGCCATATTTTTCGCAAATCTACCCTTGTACCTCTACCGTGATCATTTTTAAGTTTTATTACTATTTTTCATTCCTTAAATTTGATTCATATTTCAGTTTAAAATGATGAAAAGTAAATAGGCATTATGCTTCATTTTAATATAAAGACTTTCTTTATTGAAAGCTATGAATAAACTCCTAAAATATTTGAGACATCAAGTAATCAATAAAGAAAAATTAAAACCAAGGTCATTTTTAAAGAACCTAAAACAAATTTCCGTTTAACAAAAGTTTAAGGAACATAAAGAAACTAGACATATTTGAAAAAATTTAAAAGCATAATATTTTTATTCGTCATGGACTCATTCAATTTTCATGGCAAATATGGATGGTCGGTTCTTTTTTAATAAGCTTAAAAGTATTTCAGTTAATACTTACTAATCCGATACATTGTCCAACCCAAGGACAGTGGTGATCAAACTTCTGCACACAGTTGTTGCAGATTGAGCAATGTGATGCACGTGGAGGGCGATATAGCAAACAAGTGTCACAGAACTTCACTTTAACTGAGTGGCCATTAACCATTATATCTTTTGTTCGAGGTAATTTCAAGTCAAGTGATTTATGGCTCACCCACTCTATCGATGGTGTATTCAAGTCAATTGAATCATCTAATTCAGGTGGTTGTGAGTTTCTTGGAATTATTCCTGGATCTCTACCTGATGTTAAGAAGAGAAAAATGAAATCCTGCATAAATCAACGTATTAGAAAACCTCAATCAATTAAATACATGCAAAACTCCAGGATTAAAACCAACAAAGTTATTCATTCATTTACTATATACACTTACCAAAACTGTAAGGAGTAATCCCCCTAGCAAAATCGGATAACTAAAATGAGGATCATCTATTTTGATTCTCAACACCATCTTTATGCAGAATGTAATTGCAGGAGCTCCGATCAAAATTGAAGTTAAAAATAAAGATGTTGCATCTGGACCAAAAACTATTCTCCCACCACATATGAATTTCTGATATGACAAACATGATCTAAGTTCATCATTTCCAACCAACATATATAATAATATACCTAATTCAATTAAATAATTTTATCTACATTACAACCACATCTAATGAAGCAAATGAATCATCAAAAGAGACCCATAAAAAAATTCAAATCAAACATACCAAATTGAATCAAATAATGTATAAGAAACAAAGATAAAGGTTCAAATAGAAAAAAAAAAAAGGACAAGAAAAAAGGAGAATGTAATCAATTACATTGTTACCCTTCCAAATCTGATAAAGCCTCTTAGTTTTGGATTTGGAAGGAGATGTGAAGATGTCTCCAGAGAAAGAATTATGAACTTTGGATCCACTTTGATTCATAATTTTGGCTTTAAATTCCCTGTTCTTACAAAAATTCACAAGAGGCAGAAAAAAAGAATACGACGTCCCTTCAATCGCCTCTTACACATAATAAAAAACCCACATAATTCATTCATAAAAAGGGAAAAAGTGGGAAAATCCCAAAACAAAGAAGACAAAAACAATAAATTTTCAATTAAAGCGAATGAAACTAGATCAAACGCTTTAATTTCTTAAATTTCTTTGATTTGGTTTTGCCTTGTTTTACATTATCTCACTCTGTTATTAATCGGACAAAACAAATAAAATAAAAATCAAACAAAATAAAAATAAAAATATTATGTATTTTTTCTTACCAGCTCGATTCTCTAACAAACATTACAACGGAACCCTCTAACCAATTTCCTCATTTGGCCTTATTTTTCGTGAGCAAAGCCTAAATTCTTCTCAATAAATAAATAATTAAATAAATAACATATACATTCAAAACGACATAACTATTGAGAATTAAACGACATCCAAATATAGCCTAGCTTACAGACACATTCTCCTTTCTACTTAACAGCCCATCAACCATTATATAACTGAGTTTTGTTAATTTCTTTTCCTCTTTTTTTTATAAAGTACTATTAGAAAAAATTTATAAAATTTTATTCGAGAAATAATTAAAATTTTCAAAGCTGACGTATCAGTTACAAAAATAAGTTTTTTGGCGCCAAAATCTGGATGCATTCAGTTTCCTAACTAAGGGAATTAACACATACCTCCCTTGAGGTTTGAAAAACCTACACTTACATAGAAGGTTTGAAGAAACTTATATTTACCTCTCCTGGACCATTAGTTGACCGTTGGGATTATGAATATTTTAGATATTTTATCAATTTAATCATTTTCAACTTATTAAATAACTAATTCCTACAAAATATTGTATTATTGTTCATTAATCATTCAAGATTTCAAGTTATAAGGGTGAAATTTTAAAATAAATTATATAAAAAATCATATAAGATATATGTAAACAAAATAATACTATTACATTAATTTATAAGTAGAATTTACATGTTTAATATTATTATTTATCACAATTATAAATTTTTTTAAATTAATAACAATTTTAAAATTATACTTACTTCATGTGTATGTGCACCCAGTTAATAAAAAATAATATAAAATATAATTTAATTAAATGAGTACATGGATATACCAGATTTGTTTTACAAATATTCTAAATATCAATTCTAAATTCAGAATTTTTTTAAAATTATAAAAAGTAAGACTAATTCATATTATGTAAAATAGTATTGTTATATGAACAATAATGCAATATTTTATGGGAATTAATTATGCAATAAGTTAAAAATAATAATGTTAAAAAATACCCTTAATTTAACGGTCTTCTAACAGTTTAAGGGAGGTAAGTGTAGATTTTTTCAAATCTTCCATTTAAGTATAGGTTTCTCAAACCTTAGGGGAGGTATGTGTTAATTTCCCTTCCTAATTATTTCTTTGCTGCGCCCACTTCTCTCTTCTGCTATCTTCTTTCTAATAATTTACATTATAAATCATTTAGCTGACTCTAATGAAAATTCAAAAACAACCCAATTTTGAAATAATTAATAATAAAAATTCTCTTCATTTTAAAAAAATAATCATATATTCACTCAAAATTAAATAATTTCTTCCATATATATTGTTGGATTTTTTGTGTATTTCAAAATACGCGGTATCCTAATTAATTGACCATTATCTCTATTATAAAATTTACGATTTTGATTAAAAATTATGGTTTACTAGACCATTATAAGTATATTGTAACCAATGTCATATGTATACGCTCATTACATATTAAAGTTTAATAGTTAATATTAATTTGAAACAATAATGGTAGCTTAAAAGTCTTATTCTATAAATTAAAAATCTTTTTATATAAAAACGAGAGCTATCAACACTAGAAATATTATGAGAAATTGTTGAGATATTTTCCTTTGTGATTATTATTAGAGAAAATAATTATATAGTTGTATCCTAGAGGTTAACCCACTATTAAACCTTATTTGTACCAGAATACTGTCCTAAAAAGACAGAATCTTTCTTTAAGGACAGAATTAATTTTAGCATGCCTTAGGGTATATTTACAAAATCATATATTTTTATTTGTTTATTAGAAAATCTACCAAGAATAAATATTTTCAACAATCTTAAGGGAAAAAAACTAATTGATGATTGATGACGCATTGAAGTACATAGAAGGTATGTAGATCATATATGATACTAATATAATATTGTTGCTACTTAATATATTATGGTATTTGAGTAAAAAATTTAAATAATAAATATTTTTTACTCAATTTTTAAAATTATTGAAAAAAATTCAAAATTTTTATTTGTAATCTTTAATCACTTCTTTATTATTCATGCTGTAAGGTTTCATGATTTTCATATTTGAAAATTATGATAAGTTACATTTTATCAGAAACATGCTTATATAATATAATGTACCATAACATTAAGGGCTTGTTTATTTTTTTGACTTAAATCTGAATAATTTTATTCAGATTTTAAGATAATTTTTGTTTGAAAACTTGTTAAAATGTATAAATATATTAAGTTAAAAAATTTAATTTAAATCTGAAAAACTAAATGTTTAAATGAATTAAATATTTTATTTGTCAATAATACTTTTAGTTTATTACTTAACATTTATATATATCAACAACTTAAAATATAGTTTTAAATTTTTTAGAGCATATATGTCAATATATCAATTTTAGATTTTTTTATTTTTATATCTGAAAAGTTGTTAAAAATAAATAACTTAACATTTATGTTAAGATAAAAAATAAATATATAAATCAAATTTAGATGTCAATCAAATTTAAATTTTAGTTATATTCAGACTTCAGACATTATAGTTTTTGTTTATATTCCTAATGAGAGTTAATGGTGCATTTACAAGTGTTAATAAGTTGAATACTTTGGTAATATCTACTGTTTTTCAATGATTGATTTAGTTTGCCAATAACAAATATTGATATACCCATAGATATATTAATAGATATATTTGTAATACCAATATTTCATAGAATATAATATTTACATGGAATTGATTATTGATGTTTACCCTTTTTTTTATAATCTTATTTATCTTCATTAGCATAAATTCATATTTAACATATGGAAACATTTTAGGTTCATATTTTTATTTTTTCTAGATGGTGAAATTTATTCAATTATGCATTGGTTCTACTATTTGAAGCATTTTCTTTTTCACAATAAGATGCTATGTTATTAATGATTTGTTATGAAATATTTCATCAAATATATTTTTCATGAAATAATATTAAGAAATATTATGATTCCCTTGACAACTATTTGAAATTCATAATAAGTTTTTAATGTCTTTAAATAATTTATACAATTATTATGGTCAAAATTAAATTTAATACACAAATGAATGGTGTTAGGCCATAATTTTCAACTATTTTGGACCAAATTCTAAATGAGCACTTAACTTGGAAGACAATATGGAAAGTTAGACCAAAGCCCACTAGATGATTTCAGTCTAACTAAAAAAACTAGTCTATTAAAATAAAAGACAAGCTCAAGTTATTCAGTCACCATGAATTATAATTCTACCAAAATTGCTATTCCAAATAACCTAAGGAATCAACAAGTATATAAAGGAAAGAAAAGGATGGAAAAAAAAGGGACTTTTTTCTATGATCTAAAAAATTTTATTAGTTGAAATTAGATTGATGAAATCAGGTATCAACAATTGGTGTCGTATGTGGGAAGAAGACAAAAGGACAAAGCATTTATAACAAGAAATTTTTGAAGTAAGAAAAATCATAGTAAGAGGAAGAGATAAGCAGACAAATCAAGTGAATCAGAAAAATCAAATGAATCGGGTGAATCGGGAGAATCAGGTGAATTAGACCAATCAAGGTCTTTTTCACTTGAAATAAGAGTTAAAAGATAAAGAAGGAAAAAAGTAAAACTTCAAGCAAAAACTGAGGAATAGGGAAAGATGATTATTAAGATGTAAAAGATGATCAACGATTGGAGAGAAGTAACAGAAAATAGAGGGATGATTCATTGTTGTTGGATCCATTGCTATTAGATCCACCATTATCGACAACTCGAGATGTATATGCTTTATCTGAAGATGATAGACATCAAAGCAACACAAAAAGATGTTTAGACTCACTATGCAATAGAGTTGAAAACCTAAAAGGAATAAGGTAAATATGGTTAGAGGAGGAACTAGGGAAGTCAAGAATCCGTTTAACTTGATCAAAATTACAGGTGCACCTATGTGGCATGTAGATCCTTTAAACATAGAAGTTGTTGATTCTTTTTTTATGAAAAAGATTAAATGATTGCATAAGGAGTTAAAAGAAGTAAAAAAAAAAAGAGATAAAACTGATGGAAAAAATTAAAGATTACAAGATAGCCTCTCCTTTAGGTCTCGAAATCATGACTTTATCTCTATTTAGAGGATTAAGATGCCTCATATTAATCCTTACTCGGGACAAACAGATCCTAAGTCCCATGTTGAGAGATATAGGAAACCATGCATATTTATGGTTTGACCGAGGACGAGATGTGTAAACCTTTCTCTCTTACCTTGGAAGGATAAACTAGGGCTGGGTATCAGAAGCTAAAATAAAGAAGCATTCACTCATTCTTATAACTTGCTCGCGAGTTCATTAAAGAATTTCAGGGAGCTTTTCTTATGGCAAAAGATGTGAACAACTTATTATTGATGAAATAAAGAAAAAAGAAAAGTATGAATGATTTCATCGATCAATCAATAGAAGAGTTGTTGCTTTGGGTGGATATAAAGAAAAAATAGCCTTAGAAGGGTTAAGAAATGAGATTATGACATGTGAGCTATTGTACAAAATATGGAAGGATAAGTATAAAACATATTAGAAAGCTTGTCAAAAAGCCAAGGAGACGATATTGCTAGAACAATAAGAGACTGAAAAATGATAGTAAGAATGGTGTTTCAATGTCTAAAGATCGAATTCTCATGCGTAAAGCCATTCTTGGGATTAAATAAGGGGCTAGAAAGAAGAATGGATAATAAGAGTTTGAAACAAGATTTATAGGGAAGAATGGCTTGAAATTCCTTTGAACAACAAGAAGGGATTATAATCACAATAGAAATACAAAGATAGAGGTCAGGATGTTGGAAGACTAAGATATGATGTAAAAATGATACACGTAGTATAAACTAGGGAAGGCATAAACTCTTACCGTGCTAGAATAGTAGGTAGAGAGGTTGAGAAGTTCACACCTTGAATGCACCGATAGAAACCATTTTGGAGGATATGAAGTAGAGAGGTTTGGTAGTTAAGCTAAAGAAAATTGCTACACTTATTGAAGTACAAGATCAAAACATATATTGTTCTTTTCATAAAGACCACAAGTATACCACTGAAGAGTGTTTAAGCCTAAAAAAGCATGTCGAAGTCTTAGTGAGTAACTGTTACTTGGATTATTTTATAGATACATCAAAAGGGCAAAGGGGACCAGGTTACCAAGACCAAAGACCTTAGAATATGATAATTGCGGCGGACCGACCTTGGTAGGAAACTCAAATAATGCAAAAAAGAAGTACTCTAGGATGTTTGCCAGACCTAACTACCCCACTCAAGTTTCAATGTCTAAGCTCAAAATAAACAAAAAGCCTGGTCAACAACCATAATGTTCACAAATAATGACAAGAAATATGTCATTTATCTCCCAAGATGATGTAATTATGGTAAGCATGAATGTAGTTGGATTTAGCTTGAATAGAATCTTCATCGACCCTAGGAGCTTCATCAATATTTTGTTCAAAAAAACTCTGGATGAATTGAGGATTCGACAACTGGAGTTGAAGCCTTTTGATATGCCTCTCTGTAGATTCAAAAATAATCAGGTTACACTATTAGACAGAGTTAAACTTCTTGTAACGATGGGTATAAGACCATGAATTAAGACATAAATGGTAGACTTATTGGTAGTCGCATGATAACTGTGTTTGAAACATTAAACCTTTTTCTTAATTCCCGAAGTGTGGATTTTCTCAAGAATGAATAAATCCAATCTAATTCATATGGGCTCTCTTGAGAATAATAAACAAGTATTTTAGAACACGTAGTAATCGAATCCTAGGTGTCAGATAACTTCATCTTTATGTTAAATTAGTCAATAGACTCTACTTAAGGATCCATACTAACAAAGCCTTTTAAAATGCTATTTCCAAATGTTTATTCAGAATTGCAGCTAGAATTAACAACCTCCAAACTACAACCTTTTCTTTTGAAAAGATTCTTCAGTAAGCTCTAGAACATCATTTTGAATTTCTTTATCTAATCAATTCCATGTATTCTAGTGAATAAAAGGCAATTCATACCCAATATACGATAAGTTTATATACAGCAAATCAAAAAATAATAATGGATGATTCTCAAACAAAAAAACAATCAAGCTTAGGCAAACAATTTTATCAATCAACAAAATACCCAACAAATGCATACTACAAACCCTGGGTAAACAATAACCTAAAAAATGGGAAACTAAAATTAAAAAAGGGGGGTAAATTTTAGGTACCTATTAAGGACAAACAAGACTGATGTAATAAAGCGTGCAATCAAAGTTTTAGATTAACAGCAATCTCCTTAAAACTTGATTTCAGAAAAAAGAGAGAAAAGTGGGGCATTTAGCTTCATAAATATAAACTGCATTTAAAATTCAAAAAATATTTTATAAGAATAGGAAATCTGATAAACTAATTAACCTAGGCAAAAGCAATAACATCATCTTTTTCATAAAGAAAGTGTTGTCAATTAATAATAATTTAAATATTTCTATTTTGATGGCCAAATGCCAAATCAAAGAATACGAAGTCAAGTTTGCTATAAGCAATGCATATCCATCATCAGCCCTAAAGCTTGAAGGATTTCATATAGGATTAACACCTTGATATTCTCATGAAAGATTGACACCCTAAAATTGTGTTAAACCAACATTCTACGCGAATTTAAAAAAAAAATCAATTTCAAAACCAACTAACAATTGTTATCTTCAGAACCCGTGATCCAGACAACCAACCTGCCAAAATTTGAAATCATTTTACTAGAATAAAATTAATGGTCAGTGTCAAAGGATTGACAATGCAAAAGCTTAAAGCCTTTAAAGATCAATAAATTTCATAGCTACTATTACAAATCAACTACCATGGGAAGATGGACTACTACTTAGTCTCATTCTTTTTAATTCCTATATATACATGTACGTGCATGATACATGTCATACACTCTATATAGCACGCACACACACATACACACACATATATATAATAGAAAAAATGAAGAAGGTTCATCAAACACTTTCCACGTCATTCAGAAAAGAGATTTCTACCAAAAGTTAGTTCAGTAAGACAAACAGATGCACATGAAAACAAATTATTGATAAACCAGATGACCAAATCATTTTACTAGTCTAGAGTTTTAATAACAGCTATATAACTACTACTAAAATTGAGGGACTCCCTGTTGAGCCATAATTTACAATACTATTTTAGACCGAACTCTAAATGAGTACTTAACTTATAAGACAAACCTGGAAAGTCAAGCCCAAGCCTACTAGACAATTTCAGTCCAACTCAAAGAACTAGTCCATTAAAATAAAATATAAGCATGAGTTATTCAATTACCCTAAATAAGAATTCTACCAAAACTATTATTCCAAATAACTTAAGGAATCAACAAGTATACAAAGGAAATAAAGGTAGGAAAAAAGGGACATTTTCTCATGATCTAAAAAATTTTACAAATTGAAATTAGATTGATGCAATATGATATCAATAAATGGTAAAAGAATTATCATGAATTTGAAACAACATTTATATGCGTGACATATATACATGCTTTTGATTGTTTAAATAAATCACATGTTTGTATTTTTAGTGCCAAAAAAAGAAGCTTAATTTTATTCAAATACTCTTTACTAATATTGGCATATTTTACTGCTTGCAATTTTTAATATGTGAGAGAAGCAATTTTTTTTTTCAAAAAAAAAAGAGATGGTCTTATTTTAAAGATTTTGTATTGTAACAAAAACATAGTACGGCTCGACTAGAAAGAATTAGCAGAGAAGTTTTATGTTATATATGGCAATTCTTTTGCTATACAAATTATATTCGAACCTTTGAAAAAGTTGTCTAGCATTACTCCTACATTAATTGATATTTCAAGAAGGGTTCGCCTAGAATAAAAGAAAAAAAAAAGATTCAATGAGGTCTAATTACTGAATCATTGAACATAGTAGCTCCGAGTTCTTTTAAATCCTTTCAATAAGGATGTCAGATTTTAATTTTAAGTTATGTTTCAAAAAAGATCCAACATAGTATTATACATATACTACCAAGAGATAGAGTCAAAATTAAAGTAAGTTGTTAGGATTTAAACGAAAGGAGTTTAATCTATCGACTTCACAACAAGGATTGAATCGATTAGATAATTTGTTAACATTCCTTTCATGGAGATACAATTCACAGTTCAAAAATTTCAAGAAACTTATTTTCTTTTAATAAGTAGATTCAAAATTCAGTTAAAGAATAACGACTATGAAAATAAGGGCCCTAGCTTGTAAAATTTGTGAAAAATGTTGACTAGTCCGTGGGAAGGGACTAATTATAGTAATATATTCTAACCCAAGACATAAACAAAGACAAGGATAATCTTTCAAAAATTGACTTTATAAAAGAACTAACGGACAAATAAAAATAAAAGATCGGTTTTGAGATGAAATGGATATATCCATATATCACTAACGTATATTTATGAAATGATAAAATATGGCACAATCAATACAAGATTGCTTTACATTTTTTTTATAATTTTCATGATAGATTGAAAAAACTAAAGAAAAATAAAAAGAAAATTGCATTAAAATCTATTTTTATTTACCAATCAAAATTGTCTCCCAAGATCTATAATTATCTTAAAAAGTCCAATAATATTATTTGACCTTTTAAATAAGTCAATAAGACCTTATGAATATTGAATTTTTTGCATAAAAGATGTAAAACAGATAAGGGAATTCCAAAAAAGAAATCAATTGAATTTATTGAATTTGTTTATTTTTTAGGAGAAAAAAAGAGAGTAAATAAAATAGGTTTGCACCTTTCGCACAATCTATATATTCGGATCGGAATTCGATTAAATAGAAGAATTCACTTTGACTTTGAAGCAACTACTCCTTAGATACATAAGTCGTGATATTTTTACAATTAACTTAATTTAAAAAAGACCTAAAGTTAGAGATTTATTAATAGATAATATGTTGCTCCAATACCCTAAGCACAAGGCCATTGTAGTACAAATAAAAAAGACAATTGTCACTACTGAGCAACAAAATGGATTTTGAAATTTATTAACATTTTTTAAAAAAATAATACTGTTAATAATCCTATAGATACTGAAATCATTAAAAGAACACCTCATAACTAAATTGGTACTATACGAAATATTTGAAATATAGGAAAGAAATACCATTTGAGTAATATTTTCAAAAGCTTTGCAAATAAATCTATGGCCTTGGATTCACTGATCATCAATGGTTCTAGAACTGCTAAAAACTTACATTACATGCAATAGTCTCGAGCACTACAATAAAAAATATCATTGGGCCATACAAGTTCTCCATAATAATTATAACCCATATCTTTAACCAAATTAGCTCTTAATGTAGGATCATTCAAGTCAGCTTTTTTTATTAGTGGGATAGATGAATTCTTATACATCTATTCCTCTGAAGAGCTGAACAGATAAGTTTTTATCATTCAACTCGAGCAAGAATTACCTAAACTAAAGAGATTCATAAAAATAAATAAATATGGATTTTAGAAAATCTATCTTCTAAATTAGTTTTGACCATGGTATCTTTGTATATTTGATAATTAAATCAAGCTTAACGTGATATTATAGGCAATGATACTATAATTATTTTTAAAGTGTTAAATTACGACTATTAATTATAAACCATTGATTAATTTTTAAAAGCGCCATTGATATAGACCATATCAAGATAATCCTTCATCCTTATTAGGTGTCTTGATTATAATGGACATGAAATGTTTTGGAAAACTCTTCATAACATATGCCAAATATGTAATCTTGTAAGCTTTAAAATTTTATTCTAAACACTTCCAATAAAATTTAACATCAATTGTTTCATTTCATTACTCAACAATATATAATTAGTACTAAGGTTTCCAATATTCAAGCACTAAACATAAAAAATATATTAAAACTATATAACACAAACTCTTACATCTATAATTACATAAAGCTCTAAATATAACAAAGCCCCCATCCTAGATAAGCTTTGGTCTCCTATTCATCCTGCTTCCAATAATTACCAAGATCTTGAAAAATAAGAGAGAACTAATATTTATATACAAAAGCAATTTTAAGATTTGCAATAAACAAATTTGACCATATAAAATACTTTTTGATTTCTAACAATGAGTGTAATAAAATATCAAGTCAAAAATCTCAATTTTAATCTTCATATAAACAATGCAAAATACATTAATTTTATTATTTAAAAATAATTTCCATTAATTTTTTTTGTGTATTTTACGAGCATTATTTTGAAGGTCCACCACCCCAAAAACTAACTATACGTACTTTAGAGGTATTATTCTCAAGTATTGTTACCCTATCAAAAATGATCTTTAGGGATACTATTCCCAAGAACTGTCACCTTAACAAAAACGTACTTTAAGGGCATTACTTTTAGAGATTGTCGCTGCAACATCGGTACCACATCACAACAACGACCATGGCCTCATCCATTTATAAAAAATACAACACGTATTGACACAATTTTCTCGCTATATTTATAGATATAACACTTATATAAAAATTATTACTTAAATCTGATACAAAAAATAATTAATTGGATCAACATGTGACAATTCAAGATTTTCACAAACATTTATAAAAATTTTAAATGTAATAAAACATTGTACTTTCAGCTTTAAAATTAAATTCGATCAAATACATGTAAATATCTACCTGAATATCATATAATAAATCTTATTCCTCTATAAACGTTTCTTTTTCTTCATATCACATCCTGATAAATAATAATCCAATTTAATTATCTAATAAATATATTATTCACACATATAAATATAAAAGTAAAATAAAACAATAAATCAAATATTTTAACCAAATTCCAAATTTCTCTTTCCTTCTTTGTCGTCTTCTCCTCCTAATTCTTCTTTTCCTTTTCTCTTCTCTTTTTGGTTTCCGTTTTCTTGCTTTTGATTGTTAAAAAAAAAAAAGGCCAATATTTAATATATTCTATATTCTTTTCACCTTACATGTAGCAAACCAAAAGGAATTTGAGTTCTTAATATCAATTTAATTAAGCTTTTTCTATTTTCATGTTTTACTCACAATAATATTTATATTTTCAAATAATTTTATTCAATTTGAAAACATAACATATTTATCTTAATCAAATAATTTCTCCAAAATTATTAATATTCATCTTATGAATCCCCAAAATTTCCTATCCTTGTATAATATAACAAAAGTATATCAATATATATACATTTTTATTAATACTAAAATCCGAGGTATTACATATGTGTATCTAGTTAAAGGAAGTTTACCTGTATAAATACGAAATTGGGCCAGCTTCTATAAAAGCTTAGGCATTCATCTCTAGATTATTCATGAATTCCAGATAGTTACAGAGCCACTAAAATGATAAACCGGAGAATAACTTACTGTAGAGAATTCAACGCGAGTAGCTAGTCATCTAAATTACACAAAGAGACATTAGTTCATAAAAACATTATGTTTAACCAAGTTTCTATAAGATATGATTAGTTGTTCAATTAGTGGTTTATAGTCTAAAAAGCACTAGTACATATAAGTTGGATTCTAAAAGTTTCTCTAATAAATATATATCTTGTGTATCTCGAAATTGAGGGAGATTGTTGAATTTTTGTGTATTTTGAAATACAAAATATCCTAATTAATTAATAACTACAGCTATTACAAAAATAAAAATACAAAATACTAATTTTTTTTTTTTTTATAAATTCGAATATTTTCTTTTCTTAGAGATTTGGGTCATTCTATAGTACCGGGATAAAAATCAAAGTATCAATAATGAAAATTATCCAAACTGTTTTATTATATCTGTGGTTTATAATAATTAACTTAAATTAATTAAAATATTATAGTTTACCGGTTAAGTAAAATAAGAGATAAGTAAAAAAAAATTATTTTGTATTTATCTAAATCTCTTACTTGTTATTAAGTAAATAAAAAAATTATTATGTGTTTATCTAAATCTCTTGCCTATAAATAATTCTAATTTTATTCAAGTCATACATCTTTGTAATTAATTCTAATTTTGTAAAAATAAAAATATATAAAGTAATTATATTTTATTTGTTTAATTTTTAAATATTTATTTATTTTTGCTGCAAATATAAATTTTTTATATTACTATAAACACCTATTATTTTACAACATTTTTAACATGTATAAAAATAATATAATACATGTAAATTAATATTAAACTATTAAAATAATATAATAAATGTAATGACACCTTATAATTCAAAATCGTATTTCCAATTTTAATATAAAAAATAAAATTTTTAATTAAAAAATTATAATAAAATATAATATTCATAAAAAGTAAAATTAAATAATAAGTTATAAAATTAATGTTAAAATAAAAAAAAACTAACATAAAAAAGTAAAATAAACATCAATTTTGTAAATTCAACATAAAAAATATAAATATACTAAGATAAATGTAAATTAATATTTAATTGTCAAATGATAACAGTATAGTTATAAAAAAACAAAAAAAATTATAATTATGATATAAAAATTATAAATCCCCATAAAATTTGTAATCTACACATAAAAAATTAAATTATAATGTTTAACTTGTAGGTAAAATAAAATACTTATAAAAGTTAAAAATAAAAATAATAAATAATAAACCAACATAAAAAAGTAAAAAAAGACATCAATTTCATAAATACAACATAAAAAATATAAATGCACTGAGATACATGTAAATTAGCATTAAACTGTCAAATGACAATAATATAATTATAAACAACACAAAAAAAATTGTAATTGTGATACTAAAATTATAAATTCATATAAAATTTGTAATCTATACAAAATTTAAATATTAAATTATAATTTATAACTTGTACGTAAAATAAAATATTTAAAAATAAGAAACAATAAGCGACATAAAAAAGTAAAACAAAATACCAATTTCATAAATACAACGTAAAAAATATAAATGTAATAAGATACATGTAAATTAATTTTAAATTGTCATTTAGCATAACTGTAAACAAAATAAAAAAATATAATTATGACATAAAAGTTATAAGTTTGTATAAAATTTGTAATCTTCACATAAAAAAATTAAATTATAACATATGACTTTTATGTAAAACAAAATACTTGTAAAAATTAAAAATTAAAAATTAAAAAATAAGTCAACATAAAATAGTAAAAATGAACATCAATTTCATATAAATGTAAATTAATATCAAATTATCAAATGATAACAATAATTGTAAACAAAATAAAAAAAAATATAATTGTGACATAAAAGTTGTAAATACACAAAATTTGTAATCTCCACATAAAAGATTAAATTATAATGTATAAATTGTATGTAAAACAAAATACTTGTAAAAATTAAAAATTAAAAACAATAGGTCAACATGAAAGAATAAAAAATAGACATTGATTTCATAAATACAACATAAAAAAAATGTAATTGTGATTATATAAATATAAATTAACAAAAATTAATAAATAATAATGTTATAACTGTATATGAAACAAAAAGAATAGAAATATAACATAAGGATTATAAATCAATATTCTACTTGTACTCCTGATGTAGAAAATTGAATTACAATTAAAAAAATTATATCTAAAATATAATATTTATAAAATTATAAAAATGATTACAAAATTTAATATAGTTTCAAATTAATAACAATTAATTATATAACACATAAATATATGATTTTTTTTTAAACACATGAATGCTTTATCACAGAGAAAAAAAGAAAAAAAAGATGATTATTGATGTTTTTAAATTATTTCAATTATTACAAATCTTTATTTTATATATGTACTAATTAATTTGTTTTCTCATTCTTTTTTTGGTTGCATGACATTAGATAATGTCTCATTATATATATAGTAGATGTTAGTAATTTAATTATAGTATTTTTGTTATACCAAATTAAATTTGCATTGTTATTAAAATTTCTCAAATTTTTTGTTCATCATAATTAATATCAATTTTATAAAATTATGTTAATTTATATTTTACTTTTTTTAATAATTCTTTTCAAAATTACTTGTTTACATGATTTTTTCGCTCACGATTTATTGGTTTTAAGATATTCTCATTTATATTTTTTTTATTAATGTGATATTAGTTATAGGGTTATTTTATTATACTATTTATTTTTAACTATTACAATAACTTTTACATCTTCAAACCAACAAATATTTCTTATGAAATCATATAAATACAATCATCATAAGTAATAAATTAAATGTGTATTAATTTCTAATATTAAATTTTGAGCTCTCATAATATATTTTATTATTAATAATTTTTAAAAAAATAAAAAAATATGCATTTTGATAATATTTAAAATTAATATTTTTTAAATAGATTATTCTTAGTTTTATGATATATTTTTAACGTTAAATTTCAATTATAATATATGAATTTTGTATTTCAATATATATTTTTAAAAACTAAATTATAACAAAATAACTTTAATATATTAAAAAATTAAAAAAAAACTTTTAACTTGAATAGTAAATAAATTTTTTTATATTACCGAATTAATAGAATAACTATTAGTATACATATGAATGATTCAAATTTTTTTATGAATCTAAAGATAAAAAAATATGAGTTATTAATATCGAAATTCTTTATTCTAGTATTCAATTTACTGTACCTTCTTTTCAGGACTTGATTAATTGTGCGATGAGATTAGATGAGATTAGATGAGGATTATTATATATATATTAGTATACTTTTCTATGGCATGCGTATGCGAGTGCTGTATGAACTTATTGTACTGGCGATCTTTCTGGTGGACTGGAAAGCTAGTGGAGTTACTAGTAGCTATTATTTTTCACTGTAAAGAGTAGAAAATATATTTTTTAACAAATAAAGTTGCATAAAATAATATCGAAGGTCAAATTCAGTCGTCCATATGATCTAAAAGATAATTGGCAGCGACCTCCTCGTTCTTGTTGCAGGCAAAGAACACCTGCTGTACAGTTTCACGATCAAATCCCATTCCTTCAAGACGCTCTATGGCTTCACGCTCCTCTGCTGTAACTGTTACTGTTATTTCCTGTGGCTGTTGCTGTGCTATATCTCCGGCTCTTGCGAGGTGGTCCCGGTCTATATTCTCCTGCTGATGCCCATCACCCTGAAGAACGGAGTCGGTGATGAGTCGATGGAATTCAGCTTGATGTCCCTGAATAAGCCCCAGTAACTGAGGATTTTGTATCCCCAACTCTTCAATTATGGGCTGCAATAAGTGAGGGTTAGCCTGCGCCATAGCTCTCAAGACTTCAAACTGTGGATTGTTACGTAAAAAATCAAGCGTGCCCGTGCCTACACCACCTGCGGAGGGAAGGCTCCGAGGAAAGAGGTTTAAAGGATTTGCATTAGGTCCACTACTAGAACTAGAAGGAACAGGTTCAGGTTGTGCTTGTGGCTGCAGAGGGTTTGCAGCTTCCCCATCAACAGAGGCGCCGGACTCGGGTTGAACAACTTGAGCTTGCTCATGCTCATGCTCAGGCTCGGGTACAGGTATACCAGAATACAAATAATCAACAGCTCTCTCAGGATTATTGTGAGCAGCACGAAGAGCACGAACAACATTATCTCTATCCCAACTCCCTCCGCCTATATCGAGAATTCGCTGGATTATTGCTCCTCCCTTCATCTTCATGTCCAAGTTGTTGTCAGGACTGGTAGAATTATTAGTCGAAGTCTCACCGTCAGCAGGACAAGGGGGTTTCTTATTCTTGTTCTTACTTAACATGATTACAACGAAGCTATGTTCGGAGACTTGGATGTCTTGAAGTGTAATAGCGTCGTCCTTGAGGACTTTGCCCTGGTAAACAAGCATCTGTTGTGTAGCAGGATATACATCTCCTTTAACAATTTGGATCTGCTTTTTCAGATCAGCAACTGTGTCTTCAGCCTTCACTTCCACCTCGAAACAACTTCCGTTTAGACTTTTAACCAAAAGCCTCATCTTCTTAATTTTTTCTGATACTGTACTACGACCTTAGAGTTTCAATTACTATTAATTTTCAGTTTATGATCCACCTATTTATAGTAGCTTAAACTGCTTTCCTAATTTGAAAAGGATAAGGAAAACTTTAAATCCTTTCTTAATAAGGAAAAAGAAAATAAATATAAATCAAATAGGGAAAAAAGAAATAGTCTAAACAAATAAAATAAATATAAAATCGTATGTTAATACGGAAAAAGCCGACTTCAATGAAGATTTAGAAACAATCCAATTTTGAATTAGCCGTTTTGGGCCAATCTGAAACTCGTTTGAGGGTCTCAACAGTATAAGCAGCAAGCAATAACCCCAAAATCAACTGCTGCTTATGACTCAAAACACAGTGCAACTTGTGACCAGATTGATGAGTTTTCTGCGAATCATAAAACGTTACAGGCTTCTGGATTTGAAGAAAATCAACAAGTGCCGTCACTGGACAGAGTTTTCATCTTCATCAACCTGAGCTTTCTGAGAATCAACAGTGTTACGTGCTTCATACTCCCATCTGGATTTGAAGAAAATTAGCAACTGCCCACGACTGAGCAGAGTCTGATTCACCAGCCTAGACTATCTGAGCTTAATACTCCACGCCACTTTGAAGAAGATCAACAACTGCTCTCCAATGAACAGAGTACGAGTCTTCTTAACAACTCCTCTCAAATGAACAACAGAGTCTGAGCATGAGTACATGCTTCATACTCCATCTGACATCAAACAAAATCAACAACTACTTCTCGGAGATTGATATTTCTGATGAGTTCCTGAATGCCTGTGACGAAGCGGAAACGTAAAGATAAAACAAAACAAAAGTTTCGCAAGTTTCTGAATAAAATTTTATTGAATAAAAAATGACTAAATAATATTATAGGCTCCCTATTTATAATAGAGAAAACCTAAGCCAACCCTAATAAGGAAAACAACTTAATAAGGAAAACAAACTCCTACCAAATTAAGAAAACTAAGAAATTAAAAATAACATATTAAATAAAAATAAAAGATTAATTTGTCCTACATTAGCTCCCCGCCACTTAGAAACGAACTTGTCCTCAAGTTCTCTGGATATAACACTTCATCTTCATGATACTCATACAAGTCTGCTACATTAAAAGTATTTGAGATATTCCATTCACTCGGTAGCTGTAACACATAAGCATTTTCATTAATCTTCCTTGCAACTCGAAATGGGCCATACTTTCTGTTTTGCAACTTGCTTTGAATCCCTGGAAAACGATTTTTGCGCAAATAAGCCATTACCAGATCGCCTTCCTGAAAAATCTTTTGTCGTTGATGTTGATCTGCATCTTATTTGTATTTCTCGTTGGCAGATTCTAAACTAGCACGAACTTCCTCCTATATTTTTTGTATCTTTTCTGCCATGTTTTCTACAGCCTTGCTAACCCTTGGCAAAGCTGGTAAAGTCACCAAGTCTAATGCATGACGGGGTGGTTGTAAATAAACCACCTCAAATGGAGTTTTGCCAGTTGAACGATTCATCATGCTATTATAAGCAAATTCTACCTGAGGCAAAACTGCATCCCATTGTTTAGGCTTCTCCCCACAAATACAACGCAACATATTTCCTAATGTTCGATTAACCACCTCTATTTGACCATCAGTTTGAGGGTGAAAAGTACTACTATATTACAATTTCGTATTAAACTTTCCCCATAAAATTCTCCAAAAATAACTAAGAAATTTGACATCTCTATCTGAAGTAATAGACTTAGGAATACCATGTAAACAAACCACTTTCTTAAAGTATAATCCCGCCACATGAGTTGCATCACCAGTTTTTTTACAAGCAATAAAATGTGCCATCTTTGAAAAACAATCCACAACAACAAAGGTAGAATCATTACCTCGTTGGGTACGCGGTAATCCTAGCACAAAGTCCATCGACACATCCTCCCAAATATTTTCAGGCACAGGCAACAACATATACAATCCAGTGTTCTGAACCTGTCCCTTAGCAACTTGGCACACTTGGCACTTCTGTACAATTTTTCCTACGTCTCGTTTAATTTGTGGCCAATAATATCTCTCTTCCACCAAAACAATTGTCTTGTCTCGCCCCACATGACCAGCTAAACCACCACCATGTAATTCTCGTATTAACTGCTCCCGCAATGAATAACGAGGAATGCATAACTTTTTGGCTTTAAACAAATAACCGTCATGAATAAGAAAATCTGCTGCTCGCTGATTATGGTTACATTGATCCCAAATTGTGTGAAAATCTTCATCAGTTGCATACTGTTCTTTTACTACCTTAAACCCAATTATTTCATTACTCAATGTTACCAGTAAAGTAGCTCGCCTATTCAAAGCATCAGCTACCTTATTCTGCTGCCTAGACTTGTGCTTCAATACGAATGTAAATTTCTGCATAAATGACACCCACTTAGCATGCACTTTATTCAAATGATGTTGACTATTTATATACTTCAATGCTTGGTAATCACTATAAAGCACAAACTCCCTCTGAATCAAGTAATGCTCTCAATGCATTAATGCTCTGAATACTGCATAAAATTCTTGGTCATATGTAGACCACTTCTGTCTAGCATCACACAATTTTTCACTAAAATACTCTATTGGTCTACCCTCCTGAATGAGAACAGCACCAATACCTATCCCTGAGGCATCATACTCCACCTCAAACACCTTGTCAAAGTTAGCTAGTGCCAATACAGGAATTGTACAAAGTTTTTCCTTCAAGATGATAAAACTTTTATTTTGTTCAGCACCCTAACTAAATTTTCCCTTCTTCATGCACTCAGTAATAGGTGCTGCGATAGTGCTAAAATTACGAATAAATCGACGATAAAATGCCGCTAATCCATGAAAACTCCTCACTTCACTGACAGTCTTTGGTGTAGGCCAATCTCGGATTGCCTTAACCTTAGACTCATCAACCGTAATGCCGTCAACACCAACGACAAACCCCAAAAATACCAAATTGTGCTGCATAAAATTACACTTCTTCAAGTTGACAAACAACTTATTCTCTCTAAGGGCTTTGAACACCTCCCTCAAATGTACTAAATGACTCTCCTCATCACTACTATAAATTAAGATGTCATCAAAATATACCACAACAAACTTGAAAGCAAAAGGCTTTAATACCTTATTCATAAGCCGCATAAAAGTGCTTGGTGCATTTGACAAACCGAAAGGCATAACCATCCATTCATATAATCCCTATTTAGTCTTGAATGCTGTCTTCCACTCATCTGAAGGTTTGATGCGAATTTGATGGTAACCACTACGCAAATTAAGTTTGGAAAACACCTTTGCTTCCCCAAGCTGGTCTAGCATATCTTGTAACCGCAGGATCGAAAATCGATACTTAATGGTTATTTTGTTGATTGCTTTACTATCCACGCACATCCGCCAACTACCATCCTTTTTAGGGACTAGAAGTGCAGGAACTGCATAAGGGCTTTTGCTTTCCCGAATAAACCCCTTCTTTAGTATTCATCCACCTGTTTCTGCAAGATCTCATGCTCCTTTGGACTCATTCTATAATGTGGCAAGTTGGGATAAGTAGCTCCAGGCACAAAATCAATGCTATGTTGTATATCCCGCATAGGTGGTAAACCGTCTGGCATCTCCTCTAGAATTATGTCAGAAAATTCAGACAATAATGGCTGTACAATCTTAGGGACCTCTACCATCGGCTTCAATTTCTCATCTTTTGCAACCATCATACAACCCTTACAATCTTCCTTCATATGCCCCTTAATTACAGTTAAAAAGTTTGTTCCCTCTACTTCAGGAACTCTTTGTACCTCCTTGGTTTCACTTGTTGGGACCAATACTATCTTCTTCCCATTCCACCAAAACTCATAAATATTTCGTCGTCCCCTATGCATCGCATCAACATCATATTGCCACGGCCTTCCTAATAACACATGACATGCATCCATATCCACAACATCACACAATACATCAGTTTTACAAAACTTGCCAATTGAGAAAGGAAGTTTACACACTTCAGTTACGCGAGTTTCAGTTCCCTTTTTTATCCAACCAATTTTGTAGGGTAACGGGTGTTTTTCTGTGGATAGATTCAAGGCATTCACTAATGCTTTTGACACTATATTCTCACTACTGCCGCTGTCAATTATCACCTTACAAACCTTATTTTTAATTGTTCCTCTCATACGAAAAATCTTATTTTGTTGCGTCTCTTCCTCCCTTTTTGGTGCCAATAATAGCTTTTGTACGATACAAGAAACAGCTTCTCCTTCATCACCATCAACCACATCAACCTCTTCCCCATCGTCATAATCATCATCTTCATCTTCTTTTGCAGCTCCTACATAATGCGTCACACCTTTATTTTTCCCTCATTCTGGGCATTCATTAGATCTATGCCCAGGCTGTTGACATCTGTAACATTTGCTTGGCATTGGCTTCGCATACGAGTTACTAGTTTGTTGTTGAGCAGTTCGTGGGTTACCCCTTTGCCTGGTTTCTCCTCCACCCATATTTGGTGTTATACCCCTATTTGGTGATACTTGGTTTGGCGAAGTCGAAAATTGACGTGCTACAGCCTGTGATTTAATAATAGGTCGCTTTAATTGCCTCTTCAGCTTCCTTGCCTTACTCACAGCTTTTGAAAAATTCCAGATCGTATACATGTCAAGCTGATCTTGTATGTCAGTTCGCAACCCTCCACTGAATCTAGCAACCAATTGCGATTTTGACTCTTTCAAATTGTTTCTAGAACATAACCTATGAAATTCTTCAGCATAATCGTCGACCGAACGACTCTCCTGTCGACAATTGTTTAATTGCTTAAATAAGTCCTACTCATAATTAAAGGGCAAATATTGTGCCTTCATCTTTTGTTTCATGCCCTCCCAAGACCTAGTTATCTCTTTTCCTTCACACCATCGTTTATTCTGAACCTGCTGCCACCAAGCGGATGCACCCCCTTTCAACTTCATGGCTACCAATTTTACTTTCCTCTCATCTGGGATATCCATATAATCGAAAGAATTCTCTACATCTGCCAACCAATCAAGGAAGTCTTCTACGTACAAACTCCCTTTAAACACAGGAAGGTCTAGGTTTACCTTATAATCACTATAATTTCCACTTCCACGTGTTCTAACAGAACCTCGGTCAATTATGTCTTCATCTGAATCTTCATCTCTTTGAGTTCTGTCGTGAATAATTCCAAGTGGCACTGGTGTCGAACCACGGGGTGGGATCCCGTCTATCCCTCTACGCTCATGTTCAACCATCTTGTTGCCGCCTAATTCCAGCCTCTCTAACTTTCGATCAAAATCTGTCAATTCTTGACTAAAAGTTTGAGCGAATTCCCTAGCAGCTGCCCTTCCAGCTTCTACGGCTATTGCACGAATAGCCTCCACCGTTAGTGCCTGCACCCCCTGAACATCGTCAGTAGGATGGTTGCTTCCCGTATCGCTGTTACGCACCATTGCAACTTCTGCTCTGATACCAATTGACGAAGCGGAAACATAAAGATAAAACGAAACAAAAGTTTCGCAAGTTTCTGAATAAAATTTTATTGAATAAAATATTACTAAACAATATTATAGGCTCCCTATTTATAATAGAGAAAACCTAAGCCAACCCTAATAAGGAAAACAACTTAATAAGAAAAACAAACTCCTACCAAACTAAGAAAACTAAGAAATTAAAAATAACATATTAAATAAAAATAAAAGATTAATTTGTCCTACATCAGCCTGGACCTTGGACCTTGCATCAGCACCGGAACCACCTGATTTCTTCAATTTTGTTGAGGATTTAGCTTATTGTTGTTATTTGTATTCTTAAATATCATTATTAGTTCAACACGAACCACCTGATTTCTTCAATTTTGTTGAGGATTTAGCTTATTGTTGTTATTTGTATTCTTAAATATCATTATTAGTTCAACACGAAGATAATGCAGACTCCTTCTATGTACATTGCAAAATTTACTGAATTCTCCACTAATGAACATAATGAGGTTAATGATGGCCCTCGAAGGCTGGCCGAACTAGTTATGGGTGCCAATTAGTTTGTCTATCATCCGAATTTGAAACATCACGATAATGAAATTTAAAATGATTTGAGCTTTATTTACTCCTTACTGTTTTTTTTTTTTAAAGAAAATACACATAATGAGCTCACCTATGCTTGGTACAATCAATTTGGAAACTTACCCCTTTCAGTCTTGTTTTTGTATACCCCAATAACAAAGAGTGCAGTAACTGAGAAATATGAGTATTTGTAAATAGTTCTTGATATTGAACATATTATTATATACAGTAAGAGGTTGACTGGCGAAACTCTGCACGTATGCATAGTTCTATTATTGCATACAAATATATTCATTATTTTCTATGCATTTATTTATTAAATTGAAGATCTTGACAAAGAATCAGTCTTCATCTTGATAGAGCCTGATTCTCTTAACAAATCAAATGAAGTGAAAGAATGTGGAGTGAGTACGACATCCATGTTCTCGCCAGCATTGTCAAGTGGACTTTGTTTCGGTACCACCTGCATGCATAGATTTACAAACAAAAGCATTAAGAACCGACCTCTAGATATATGCCTAAACTAGAAAGAAGGAATTAGATACCTTATTAGGCTCCTGGAAGGAATTCTCATCCATCAAATTGGTAGATGTCAGCTGAGTCTTCGTTGATCCAGATCCTTTTATGGAATTCGGCTCTAACCCATCAACAGAAACTTTTAGTTGTACTGAATTGCTTCCGAAATTCACAACCTGCAAATAAGATTTGTTTGAACATGAGAAATGAATTGTGAGTGGAAAATGGTTGAAGCAATCGATGTAACTGAAGCATTTTGATGTTTAAGTGTACACAGAGAACCTGATAAAAAGAAAACATTGAAGCAGTCAATAAATTGCCCAAATGGTTAACAACATCAGTTCTACTTCAGCTCAAGCCTTAAGTAGGCAATAGGTATGTATAATCACTAACGTATCATCAAGTTACAGTTTGATGATTTTCTCATTGATGAAAAGAAAAATAAAATAAAATGAAACATATGAAGATCCTGCACATTTTGCCGGCAAAAATTGGCAATGCCCATCAAGAAAGAGAATCATAAAACCGTATAGGACCTTATATGCACTTTCCCAGATATGCATCGAACAAATTAGGTTTGAAAAGTAAATGTATGCGGGAATGGAATGAAATGAAACTGAAATCCGATTAATAGAACATAAAAAATTGCCAATAGCAAAAACCTTTATTCTTAGGTAACTTTTTTCATTCTTTGAGTCTTCCCAAGCAATTGCAGATGCAACAATCGAAGCAGGGGAATCTGTTTGAATGGTTGCATTGAGAAGAGTTGCACCACTTGACTCTCTAAAAAATTGTTGCACCCAATAGCTAGGTGTTCCATATAGATGAGAGGAGTTGAACACAATTGCATCGGGATTCCACCTTCATATTGTTAAGAGAAATCCATAGACAAAGTTGATACTACTTTTCCCCCGTTTGTAAATTCAAAAGGAAAAAAAAAGAAAATGTGAGACATACCGCCTGTCATTGGCATGCACAAAAAGTGGTGCATAGCTTGCCATGGAAACAACATCACTGCAGCAGGTAAAGTTGTCATCAGTAGCTAGCCATCACTCTAATCAACTTTGTACAAAAATAAATATGCAAATAAAAATTATGACCCTAAAAATGGTAATCAAACTTGAGCCAAAAACAGTAAGAAATATAACATGAAAATTGTCAAACCCGTGTAATAGATGATGTTTTATTTCCTAAAGGTTTGTTTATCTAAAAGAACCAGAAAGAAAAAAGATAAAAAAAATAAAAATAATCCATCTTTAGCAACCTGTTCTTTTCCAGCCCAAGAAGGAATCCAGCTTCAGCAAGCGCTGCTAAAAGACTTCCAGTGCCAGCATCTTTTCCAGTCACAGCATATTCACTAACAAAAGCCTGAAAAGCATTGAATGAACATGAATATTCACAATATGCACCAGTAACCAATTCACAGGTTATAAAGAAGCACATCACTGCACCTTGGGACCATTGCGTGATGTATGATCAAATTTGTGATTCATAGAAAACAAGTCATTGGCAGAAGTATAAATCTGATAAAAAAATCAGAGAACAGGAAGGTTAGTGTAATGCCAAAGAAGTCCAAACATTGTGTTGTAATAGTAAAAGAAAAATGAAACATTTTAAAGCTCAATTTTGATAAATACAGGCACTAAGTCAAGAATTTTACATGAAAATCATAAAAATGAGCCGGATGATCCAACGGACGAGAAGATCCATCACAGTTTGAGATTATTTTAATGTCTGGATAGACACGTGTTATAGCATCATAGAACTTGAGGTAGTTTCCTGGTAATTTGGATTAACACAAGAGTCAGTCTCTGAGATCTATCTTTCAGGATCTAGAATGCAGAGTAAGATTTGCTGAACCTTTTGGCAAGCTTGTCTCACTTTCATTAGATATCCAATATTTATTCACATACTCGAGATGCACATCTTATGGAACTATAATTAGATATCAATAGTTATTTGATCCAAACAAAAGAAATGAAATAGAACAGTATGCAGACCTCTGTAATTCTTTTTCCCACAATCTTCATTCCCAATAGCAACATATCTCAAGTCAAAAGGTTCAGGATGTCCCATTGCAGCTCGTACAGAACCCCATTTAGAGCTAGGATCACCTCTTGCAAACTCAATACCATCAAGGGCTTCCTGCAATTAAATGAAAATTATTATGAAAGGTCTCTCTAACCCAAACAAATACTACCACCTTCAGTAATAATTGAGGTTAAGTTTTGCAGGACAAGAATGGAGCAAACAAGTTATACCAGGTGCTATACTATGTTAAAATTCAGATGTGATTAGCTAACATGTGGTAGTGTATGAGGAAAAAACAGTCTAATTAGTTGATTACGCCATTTTTCTTGAAACAATAGCACAAAGGAGATTGATTGTTCCCAGCATCAAACTAGAAAAATTATTGGCACATCTCTAGATGTGATAGGTCCAATATCCGAAAATAAGAGTGCAGATGCAACTGAAATAACAAAAGGAAAAAATGATTAAGCAAAACTCAGGCTACTAATTCTACTTTTAGATCGTGATTGTTTTCCTCATCTTGCAGATCTCTGTCTTCTTAACAAAACTTGAATGCCACCCATCATATCCTACATCTAAACTAACACCGACCCACAGCCAAAGGGAGATCAGAAATCCATTTAGCCTCATCAGAAGTGAACAATGACCCTTGCTTAATGCAGCATAAGTTCATTGGTTGACCATTAAATGTCAAGTCAGAAAACAAAGTTTTGATTACCTTTTTGTTACATATACTCAAAAGTAATTTTCAATCAGATCTTTAATTGCATTTTTTGTATTTCAAATTAGAAGACAGTTTTCTAGAATAAATGGTGAAGCAAGTATGGATAATAGACGTGCAGACATACTTGCACAAAAGGTGAGACAACGGAAGTATCGACTTGGTCATTATGGCTGATTCCTGTTATAAAACCAAAACACAAGGAACAATAGATAAATCAACCATACAGACCAACTGGAGGAAAAAGGAATGGAAAAAGAAAAGGCAGCTAAAATTAAGAAGATACTTAGTACCATTATTAAATACCCAAATGGGCAGTGAACCAAGGTCTTCTGCTAACTGCATAAACAAGTAAATTTGTCTTGTTATCTACTGAAGCAACAATCAATGAAAGTCATTCAGGTCTCAGAAACAACAAAACTTCACCTACAAAAAACAATGTGAAACTTACTTGAAGAAACTCAAAATAACCAAGTCCATCATCTGTCCAGTACATCCAAACATCACCAAAGTGCCCCGGTCTCTCCTCCCAGGGTCCAATGGTTTCTTTCCAGCGGAATGCATTTCTTAACCATTCGCCTTCGACAAAACAGCCACCTAATGCAATATAATTGGAAATATTGGATGTATTCAGGTTGGACTTTCTAACAATTCCAAAGAAAATCAGGAGGAAGACGGGATTGGATAGAACCAATCTAATAATATATGTGGGGAATGTTAGAAAGCCCAAGATCTACTTTTGTTTCCCAATATTTGAGCAAAATGTAGCAAAAGATTGGATTCAGACTACTGCAACAATAGGGAAGTGTACAGTGTACTGATTATAATAATACAGAACTTTGACATTTTAATACTTGATAGACTACAAATCTATGAAAATAAAATATGTTTCAGGTCCCAACTGCAATGAGCCAATGAAGATAAATTAAATATTTTGTTGCAATTATAGGATAATACATTTGAAAATTTCCTTATAGTATAAGTTATTACATACACTAATTCTGTTATTCTTTAATCAAGTTGATCTATGGCATAACGAAAGAGGGGGAGGGGTAAGTTGAGGCTGAGGGAACAACAATTAAAAATCATGATAAAATATACTAGCATATGAAACACATAAATGATTAGGGTAAATTGACTACTCAAGAATTACTATTTCAGTGAAAGCTGGAAACTAGAATGATCTGGAATACACAAACACTTTGGTAAATTAATAATTTATTAGTTTATTGATAAATTAGTAGATTTCTCTTAAGGTTATGAATGTACAGAGATCTTATTTTTCTTAGTGTAAGCAGATATGTAGCCAAGTTAGCAAATTGCAAGAATAAAACCTTAACAAGCGAATCCAAAACTTTCCAATATTTTAATTCCATATGAAAAATCCCACCTGAGCTGAAAATTTTCAACACAAAATTCTATATACCTGGAAATCTGACAAATCGAGGTTTAATATCCGCAAGCATTTGAAAGTGCTCATTTCGGAAACCATGTCCCTGTGCCAAGATAAAGATGCAAAAATGACTTTAGACATATATGTATGTGTGTGTTTGTGTGTATATGTTCATGTGCATGTATTGAATGTAACAATTAAGTCGTACAAAGAAACACTTTGAAAGAACTACAGACACTAGCAAATACTTTGACAATTGATGTATGAGCTCTCTAGCTACCACGAAAAGAAAAAGATTCAACAAAAATAAAAAGTAGAAAATCATTACCATTGTCACACATACAGAGAACTAGAAAGTTGTTTCTTTCATCTCTTAAGGAATTCACAATTAAAAATTTAAATATTAATGAAACTAATTACTTTTCAGAAATTGAACCTTTAAGTATCAAGTCTGGGAAAATCCTATAGCAAGGGAATAGTCATTTTATGACGATTAATATCAGTTCGCATTCATGACCATCAGTTTGGAGTTAACATAGAGTCTCATGTGTCATCACAAAGGAAAGAGCTGGTTCTCATGTATGAAACCAATGGATAGTATAATGTGGGAATTGTATTGACGAAAAGAATAGCTGACTTGAAATTTCCACAAGCCCCTGTTGGACCACTCTATGATTACCACACTTTATTATCCATTAGCTTATTATCCAGTAGACTTTTGCAATCTAATATAAAAAGATTTTTAAACCAGCTCCCACTATAGAAAACTAAAATGAAAGCATAGACCTTGTCTCATTGTGGACCACACCAGTTGTACAATTGAACATATGCAACATGACCAGTTACACCTAATAACTCTGTAAGACTATGACAGGTTTCAAGTATTTCAATTTGATGAGAGAGATGAGTAATGAAGAGTAAAATAGTGACCTATTTACCTTGTTTGTGTCCAATGGCATAGCTGACACTTGATCAAACCAAATAACACCTTTTCTAGAAGTTGTCAATTGAAGTCTTGCATTATGATTAGTCGCTTTGGCTTCCAACAAAGTTTCCACTCTTGTCCAGTTTGAAACATCGGAAGCAGAAGCTCTGCAAGGAAAAATAAAATATGCTCTAAGGCATGCTGATATAAAATTGAAGTTGGCAAAAGCTCATCAACAGCGGATATCTAAAGAATTGGAGGAGAAATAATAGTGGTGCTTACACAACTTTAGCAGTAGCCAGCATCTGCAACCCATTTGAGCTCGTCAGTGATACAGATAGATCTACCGAGTCCAATGAACGGATATAAAATACTACTTTGTAGCTCTTCCCCTCTATGATGTCCTGAAAGAAGACAAATAAAAAAGAAATCAACTTCCGACAATTAAGCAAGAAAAATATAGAACTTTCAAGTTAACAGGAAAGGAATTTCGATCTTGTTTCCTGTATTAATAGATCTCTTAGAATTAGAATCAAAACTATTCTATCCAACCACATAGGACAGCAGGAAAGAAGTAATACAGAACTAGAATTCTTATATGACAGATGCCAATTAATTCTTACCATGCCCCAGAATCCTGGGTTATACACTCCAACACCCCCAGCTGGACAGATATTAGAGCCCTGACTATCACAAAGCACGTCCATTCGAAGCGCAACCTTGTTCCGATCGAAGCATGATGAGCGGTCTGTTGATACAATTAAAGATGACTCACCCCCTATAGTAGACCAAGGATCAATATTTGAGGGAGTGTTTTGGCCCCCGGCTTCAAAACCTGAAAAAGAGACACCTCAGATACAAATAATCAGGAGAACTAATTTAGAAACAATAATAAATGGCTTCATGGGACAAATGTTGATGTTTTAACTCATATGTGAAATGACCCCCTTGCCAATCAATACTACAATAGCAGACATCACCAAGAAGAACAGAGAAAACAGTCTAATGAGGTTCAAGTAATGTGTATAGCATGCAGACAGAGGGATGGGAACAGATATAAACTGCATAATACAAATATTGTAATCATATGCCCAGAATCTGAAACTCTGATTAACAGTAACAAGTCTAAGCATTGATGTTCAATCAAATGATCAAATGCTTTCAAAAGCCCAGAAGAACACGATTTCTCAAAATCATTGGGGCAATTGAATACTGTTGTTTAACCAAGGTGTAGATAGCAGAAACAAGGGCCACTTGCACATAGGAAATATGAGAGCTTAGAAATACAAAATTTCATAGATCAAAGATTAGTTTGACAAAGTTATCAAGCAAAGTGAGTTCTTAAACTCTGCCATATACTAAGAATATAAGGTTGCATATTTCACATAAAGCTATTCCTTAAGCCAAAAGACAGATTGAAAACATGTAACTGACTAAGGCAGACCTTGGAATGTATTTTGGTTCATAAGTATATTTTCAAATTTGTGTTATGAGGTTCTGAACCTCCATAGTAAATGTTACAATGTAATGATCCCCTCCACCCCACCAAAATCCTTTCTTATGCACGCAGAATGTCAATCAATATGTAACTTAAGCATCCAAATATCTTAAACAAAACAGGAAAACCTATTCAACAATTTCAAAACATTGAGACATCTGGAAATGACCTCTGTTGCTCACAAGCTCTGCCCACAATCCACCAGCACCAGCATGGTTGATCTCCTGCAGAAAGAACAAAGACCAAAAAATCCCGATGATGCTAGCTCTGCTACTAAAAATATTTGCAATAAACAGAAAAAAAGATAAAAGAATCAAATGATTACAAAGGCCCAAACTTCTAAAATTCCCAATTCAAATTCAGCTGAGTTACTTTTTGCAATGTAATGAGCTGTAGCATTAATGGAGCCATACAGTCCAGTTCCCCAATCAAAAGATAATAATGTTCAAAGGGGGCTAGAACTTATTGCTGAGTGTTTAAATTAGTATGTGCATGCATATACATAATCTTAAGAGCCTACATGTGAATTGTGTGCTTCTAAAATGAATAAGATAAAAGGGATAGCATATAAAGCACAATCAAGATAACCATAAGTTTTGTTGAGAAAATATAAGGTTAAGTTCCACAACCAACTAGAAACAAATGACATCACTCAAGTGCTGTGCAGGTCAACAATAAACTAACCTCAAAGAATATTCCAAATAGTGTAGGGGGAATTGACTGGGCATGAGAAACGTCTACAAGTAGCTTTGCCGTCAGGTTTGCATCGGCAAAACATTGATAGACAGAACAAGTTCCAATGAAGAAACAGAGCAGAAGAACACTGCAAGAGACCTTGCTAAAAGCCATAGCTCACTCACCACATCCGCTAAAAACCTCTTCACAGCCTAATAAAGCGTAACAAAGCTGCTAATTCAGTTAAATTATCATCACTTAACAAGAAAAGAAGATAAAGCATCAACAACGCACTGGTTTGTTACGACTAAAAATAGAAACAACAAGACTTTATTGTCAGCGCCATCTGGACTAAAATAAGACAAGTGTATGTACTTATCCAAAAGCAAAAAAAGGGCAAACTGCAAATGATCAATCTCTTTCCATGAAACAAACCCAGATAGAAACTGGGAAGAACTGAACAGAATGTAGTAAAACTACCATTAATGGGACAAACCCAGATAGAATTAAGCACAAATACAAATACGATCAATACAAAACAAATTGTAACAGAAAAGGTAAGGGTAAAAATGAAGTGCAAATGACAAAAACCTGTACCTGAATCAACCACAAACAATAAAGTCTGTGTTGTTTAGATTAGAAAGAGAGATTGAAGTCTGGTAGTGTAGTGTTGACTGGAGCTTTGGAGTTGGGAGTTAGAATGTATATATACACAAACACAAGAAACGGTGTGTAACAAACAGGTAGAGGATGATTCCGTCTTTTGGTTTTGTCTTTGCCTTGCTTTCACGTAAGCAAATAAGATAAATTAAGAAACACAGCTTATCCGATTTCTGGCAGTGGATTAGAAGAAACAATTTTCAATTGTGTGGACCCGATTTATTAATTTATGCTGATGTCATTCCTTCATTTTTTGCGCGTGCATATCACGCGTGATTGAACTTCCTTTGATAAAATTTCGTATTTGAGATACGTTTAAATTCTCAACCGCCATTTGATTTGATTTGATTTCATTTTGATATGATTTTCTTCCGAATTTTAGACATTCAAACTATTTATAATAAAATAAAATTACAAAAAAAATGTTCGATTTATATATTATATTATATTTAATCTTAATTATTAGAATGTATAAATTTAAAATTTTATAAATAAATATAAAAATATAAAATTATTGATTCTTTTATTTATATATATATATATATATATATCACGCGTGAAGGATGCATTAGCAATCTTTAATTTTATTTGTTTTGATATATTATATGTAAATTGATCCTCTTATGAAATTTAATACAATAAATTTATTTAAAAAAATAGTTGAGGATTACGATACCTTCCTTATTATTTTAAAACATAATAATTAAAATGTTTCGATCAATATCAATTTTTTATGAATATTATTTTATATATGATTAAAATATTATAATTTTAAAATCACAATTATAAAATAAAACCGACTCCATATTTGACATACGATGGCAACTATTAATTAATTAAATAATATTATTGTTTATTTAATTTGTCATCATTTATTTTATTGGTTTGTGCTCAATTATTAATTTATTCTTATTTTTATTAATTATACAAAAAGGGGAGAGTTAGTAGTTTTAGGAAAATGAAGGGATCAAAATCATGGTTTCTAACTCATTCTATAATCATGATTTCTAATGTTGGAGGAACATCAATAACAAATCTGTTAACCAAATAAACGAATTTCCCTTTTTTAAAAGATTATTTTCCTTTCTTGCTCCACTGGCTTTAGTACAAAATAACAAACAAACCCTTTAAATTTATTTAGATTTTAGATATATTTAAATTTTAAATAAAAAAACAAACAAATCTAACACGGGTACATATATATATATATATATATATTAATATATCATTATTAGATTGTTCAAATATAATTTATTGTTAAACCCATTTGAAGGTCTTTTAGTTTACAAAGAAATATTTTTTAAAGCAAATATCAAAGCTAAATTCAATCATATTGTTCATAATTTTATTAACAATTAATTTTTTTTCATTAACATCCTTTGTTATAAAATAATATTTGTAATGAAATAAACATAAGGTAGAGTTTTATTAAGATAAAATGTTTATTGGCCTTGTGGGAGCCAATAATTTTTTATATAGACTCGATGTCACGTAGACATTATGAAGAATTAGTGTATGTAACATAGTTTTTTCATTGAACCAACTCATCGATATTTAATTACTTAAAGAATTCTCTTTAAACTTATTTTTTCTTTCTTATTATATTTGCTATCTCAAGACCGCTTCGATTTAAAGCTCATTGGCTTTGATTGCAAGACTTAAAAGCCATACAAAGTTATAACACCTATAGTATTACTTTGTGGGCATAAAAAACTTCAAAATATCAATAAATTTGACTCCTTAATTAATCTCAAATATTAGTGATATATGCTTGTAACATAGTCTACACTACTAATTCATGAATAAACAGGACTTAGAGTAATACATTAACATTATTTCTTGTCCATTATAAACCTTTCCAAACTAAAATTTTCACTTACAACAACTAACAACGACACTAATAAATTAGAGACTTATGTTAATAAAAAATGATAAATTTATATACTTATGTGAAAGGAAAAAGAAGAAATATTTAATGACCACTTTGTACTTCAAACATTAATGTTCACTAACAAAAAATAATGGAAAGGACTAGAATGAAAATAATCAAAATGTATATCTTTATTTGCTAATTTTCTAAACTTTGGAGACTCCACCAATATTATGCAAAATGAAAATGAACCCATTTATAGTTATTATCGTAGTGCAATATAAATTAAACCCTACACGCATCTTATTCAAAAGTTGTGTCTTGTCATTGATCACTCAAACAAATTACTTGTAATCCAAAACCCACTTCAATTCAAACAACTTTAGCAAATAAATAGCCTTAAAGAAAAGAAATTGCATTATTCTCTCTCATATTTTCAAGTACGAAGAGTCAACATTGTCCTATCAAATTCTATTTCCCTACCTTAAAGAAAGGAGAAAGAAAATAAATAAATGTATTTGAGTGCAAGCATGGTTTAGTTGCTATAAAATTAGATATTTTTCCGACAATAGTTATTATTATATAATATATAGTTCTTTTTTTGGGACCATTTATTTTAGACACATATAACTTGTTCTTTCTCTTGTGCCTTGCCTCCACTCCAAGTCAATGTATACCTCCAATTAAGATCTTGTGATTAACATGATTTTCCAACCCAAAGATTTTTTCAATAAAATTATCATATATTTTATAAGTTTTCTAATTTTTTTAATATTAAATGATATATTAGTTGCTTTGATACCACAGGAAAAAAAATAATATGATAAACATGCTTAAACTTAAATTTTAGATTATAGTTTAAATCATATCACATTATTCTTAAATTATAATTTATTATAAGAGATATTGACAGTTACTCCCTTGACGTTTAGACAAATAGACATATAATCTCTAATATTTGAGAAAACATAAATATTCTTAGTGTTTGAACAAATATATAGACATATACTTTCCTTAACTTTTAATTTGTTAGTTGAATTATTAGGTTATTATCATATCTATTCTTTAATTTTTGTAAAATAACACGTAAGATATATTCATGTTAGTTAACTGAGAGGGCAAAATTTATCATGGGCTTGGTTTATTTTCCTATAAGCTTGTTGCACTTAGTTGAATGATTTAGAAAATTAATTTTAATAAAACTTAAGAGTGAAAAATTAGATTAAAAAATAAAGTTAAAATGCTATAAGTAATGCTTGCATATCAAGTTAAGCTCTTGCATATCAAGTTAAGCTCATCATAAGGAAAGCCTAAGCTAAATCTACCTACAAACTTCAAGCCCACGCAAACTTGGACGCATTTTGTTAATGGCCCGTTTGATTCGCGATTTGCAAATATTTTTAAAAATTTAGATATGATTTGAAAATATAAGTTATATTTTTAATATTTAAAAATTATAAAAATATATTCGATATATATATTTTTAATAAATAAGGATATATATTTGATTGGAATTAATTTTAATAACTTAAAAATATTTTAAATAGTATATAAAAGTTTTTATTGAAACAAGTGAACTCTAATTTATATTTATAAGTACAATTACAATTTTTAAAAGTCTCTATTAAGTCATGAACTTTTACCTAAATTTTTTAGCCTATCCCATCCAATAAAAATTTTAAATTATATAAATAATTGATATATGCAATTAAGTATAATTTACATCTAAATATTTTAAGTAATATATTTCAATTAAATAAGAAATTAGTGTATAGTCATTAGAAATTTAAATTTAGAAAGATATATTATAAACGTAATTAATTTTAAATTTATAAATTTTAATAATAAGTTTAGGATAATAAAAAATAATTTTCAAATTGTGTTGAGATAAGACAAAGATAAAGAATTTATAAATAAAATAATTTAAAATATAATTATTTTTCTAGAAATAATATAAAAATTATAAATAGTTAATTTTTAAAATTTAAATCCTATAAAAAATATAAGTAAAACATTTTAAATGTATAAAATATTATTAAGACAACAAGAAAAAGACAAAGAAAAATTGTTTTTGAATTTGAGTTAGATACAATAAAAGAAAAATAAAAAATACGACTTTTAATTATTTTTTAATTTTAAACTAAGTTTTAGAATCCTATTCAAAAATTATTTTTGAATTAAATTCAACTAACTTTAATCAAATAGGTATTTTGAGAATTTATGGTATTTTTTATGTTTGAAAACATAGAATCGTATCCAATACTATATCAAACAGGCTCTAAAACTTTCATATATTTATAATAAGGGCATAAGTATCAACATAGTAATTGTCTCATAAGGCATTATATTTTGATTATTAAACTACTCAAAACGTACTTTAACAATTAACTCAAAGTGAGAATGGCTCATGAATTATGTTAAGGAGCACCCACTTTCTATAAATGTACTATTCAATAGTTATATGGTAGTATAATTCTTATAGTAAACATTGAATATGTTCAATCATAAATATTTAAATATTTTAAATATTGTTATTATTTACTTTAACATTACAAATTTTACAGTTATATATTTAAGTAAAAATAAGTTAAGATAATTATCCTACACTATCCTAAAAAAAGGTTATCTTAATACAAAATATGTCAAGTAAAATCTTTATTGACTTTTATATTTGTATTAACATATCTTTTATCAAGAATGCATACATTTTAAGTGTCACGAATGATGACACAAAATATGTGTCCAAAGATATTGCAAAATTATGATACAAAATATATGTCAAGTAAAATCATTCTTAACATTTATTCTTGACAGATTTTTAGTGTCACAAATGATGTCACTTGATATAAATAAATAAAGAGATATTGACATTTGTTTTTGTGTCAACGTAGTTGCAAGAATTCTTGACATTTTAAGTGGCATAAACAATGACACTTGAAATATATATCAAGAGATGTTGATTTGTATAAACTACATATCTGTTATTATTATTGGTTGAAATGCGTATTAAAAATATATTTTTTATTATTGTTGGTTTATATAACAATGATTTTGGATGTATTATATTAATTTATTAATGGATTGTATGCTTGATATTACACTTAAAATAAAAAATAAATATTCAAAATTATAATTTTCATTAATAATATATATCAATTGAACACTAAATTACATTAAATTTTGTTATAATTAAATTATCTAAAATGTGTGAACACTAAATAATAATCTAAAATGTACCATAATTACCTCATTCACAAATAAATTGTACAATACTGAACAATATTTTCTAATTTTAATTAAAAATCAATCAATTTTAAAATATGAGAACCTAAATAATGGTCCAATGCAATATCTAAAATGTGTACTTTTATATAGCTTTGAGAAGGTAGAAAGAAAATGCCACACATAGCTAGTTAACAATGTACCATTAAGAAAATGATAGCATTTACCTTGCTCATTTGAGCAAATTTAACAAATGTATCTTGTATAAAAATTAATAAAATTTTAATCAAAAATAGAAAAATAAAATTAAGGGATATCTTCAGTGCATAAAAAAAGAATATTTGAATTATGTTTATGACAAATAACAATGTATATAAAATAATTATAATATAAATAAATTACAAATATGAAAAAAATTTATGCTATGTCTACAAATATATATTAAATTAATTTTTATAAGCAATAATTCTATTAAAATTCAACATCCTTTTATTATTTAATCCTTTTCATGCACACATGTGATACAAAAAATTTAAATCCATAAATCAAATTACCAACATTTAAATCCATATAGCATAAATGTCAAATTCATTTAATACTAGTAATAAAATTGAGAGATGTTAAATTTTATTCACACTTTTAAATTTTGAAGATATAAATGAAATTAACTTAAACAAGCTCATTAATAAGAAAAGTTGTTAGCAAAGTAGCCCTTTCAGCGTAGAATTTGAACACAAATTTTAGCGAAAATACCTTCATCTACCATATCTAAACTTGAGAATAATAACATGTAGTACTTATCAATATAAATTGAAATCAATTGGACAAAATTTTAATGTAAACTATGTCATGTAAATATCAATGAATTATGATATACAAATTAAAAATCAACTCCTTCAAGGTACCCTATTTTTTTCTCCATAAAGATAAAATTGCTAATCTCAAATAATATAAATATCTAATTTTATTAACATCAAGTTAATTTTAGTCACACTCCTAAAATATGAAATCATCTCCATTAAAATTACATTCAATCTACAATCACAACTATCAAATTGACTCAACTACATTCAATCATATGTAACAATTTGAAAGCAACCATCCAATAAATAAATATCAAATCGATTCCATCCATAACCACACCATATAAATTTCAGCCATAACTCTAAAATATGAAATCATCTCTATTAAAGCAAATAAAAGCTATATTTAATTATAATCATTGTTAAACTAACGCAATTACGAATATCTAATCATATGTAACAATTGCTAACAATTATATGAAAGTAATCATCCAATAAATAAATATCAAATCAAGCAAACTAATATCATTCCAACCCATTTCATGTATAAAATGTGACCAATTAAGTAACCAATAAAATTACTTGTTACAAATAACATCTTGTTATTGCATCGAAACATATAAATGTTGATTAATTTGGTTAACATTGAACTTAGTAAAACGAAATAGTTGAATAATTAAAAAATGAGATTATTCAGGACTACACATTGAATGCTAAGATTATGCATTGAATTTCTGGTAGTAGATCCATAATCAACAAAGTAGTTGTGATTGTTCCAAAAGAAACGAAACAAGAGATACGATTGAGCTAGAATAGTTATAGTATGAGGTCTACCCATTGCTAGATGTAGAGGCGCATAATAGATTGATACGAACATCATGAGCTATCCTGCAATAAAACTAGTTGTTGCTGATACCTTCTTCTCGGTTCTTTTTTCTCCTTCTTCTATAACCCGAGCTTAGAGAAATAAAAGATAAGAGGGCCCTATAAAAAATGTGGTCAGAAATCCATAATAGAGTCTGACTACAATGACCGAATTGATTACCTTCATGCATAAGGATACTAAATTCCTAGTATAAAAGATTGAAAAATCATCACAAACCTCCCTATGTAATTGAAAATAAAACATAAATAACAATATTCATATTTACCTATACTGCTAAATTACCACTTTAAATCAAGTTAGAAATAAAATTAGCCCATGTCATCCGAGTATCATTTATCTCTTCTTTACTATAACTCTCTTTATCTTTAAGAAAAAATATAAATTTCTCCCTTAATTTATTAGCTTATACCAATTACACCCATATTATTTCAAAATTATCATTTACTCCATTGACATTATAACACTAACAGTGAGTTTTTACTTTTTAAAAGTAAATGTGCCATTATACTTATGTGAAATATATTTTGATTGACAAAAAATTTAAATTGTTAAGATTTGAACCCTTGCCCTCTAAATCAGAGTGAGAGGCAAGGCATTATACTACCAAGCTAGACTAACATTTAGTGCTTTTGTATATACATTACTATAAATATAATATTCTATGCATATTTTTTTCTTTATAATATATTTTATGAATTAATTTCAGTTATAAATTTATCTTTATTTTTTTAATGTTACAAAATAAATATTTTAATGTTATGCAAATTTTTCACAAAATTATTGTTAGTCTAATGTTACAAATATATCTTTTTTGTAATTTTTATTAATTAATTTAAATTTGTATTTAATTTTTATTATTATACAATAATTATTATTTTAATTTTATACAAAATCATTAATATTATAAAAGTATATTTTTATATTTTTATTTATAATTTTTATTGATTGATTTGGTTATTTAATTAGAATACAAATTTTATTTTTTAAAATTTATGTAAAGTAATTATTAGTTTAATTTTTATTCAATTTTTTACAAAAAAATATTAGTTTAATACAAAATTAACAAAAAGATAGGATAATGTGATTGTTTTTACTAAAGATTAAATGGTTTCTAGATTGGGTTGTACTGTTCATGAACATGAATCATACTAAATTACTACACTAGACTTAAATTTTAAGTCAACAATGTTTGAGAGCAAGTTGAACTCAATAACAATGAAAGATAATATAAAATAAAAAATATTAAGTTAATGATAGTATCTATTATTAAGAATTAGGTAAAACATTAATTGGTTTTATACGATACATCTAAACATCTGATTTACGATTGACTATTTTGAAATGTGAATTAATGTTTTTTTTTTTTTGCCTTAAAGATTGCACACAAGATATATATTTGTTTTTGTTTATGCAGAGATAATATTGGATATATTGTTTGAAAGATGTGAGTAAAGTTTGATATTGTAGCAAAAGATGACTATAAACTTAAGACAGCTTTAGTAGCTAACTTATGTGTTTGCTAGGAGCTTTTGGTGGCAAAAACTTGCTTAGGGTTATTGAAAATATTATCCTTGGAGCTACGAGTAGAAGAGTCCTTTTAGAGCTTCAAAGTTGCCTCTTTTGTATGTAATAGGTGGTTAGGTGATCTTTTAATAAATTAGAAATGTGTAGTTATACTCGTACCCTTATTTGCGATTTGGAAATGTGATATGTATAATTTAATTTATCTCTTATTTTAATTAAACTAAATTAATTAAACTAAGGTTTTCATATTGAAAATCATTATTGTTATCAATTTAGAGACATTTTAAACAAAGTAGAATAAAATATTTATTTTTAATTTAAGACACCTTTATTCTAGATAAACTTGTTGACCTTTGTTCTACATAAATTCAAGAAATTTATCTTAAAAATAACATCTAGCATATAAAATACTTATTGTTAGTCAACAAGTGAAATTCTTATGCAAAAGGATTTTAATAGCATATATCACAATATTAATTTGGATAATAACCTTTTAGCTTTATATAGTTTTGGATTTTTTTTTTTTTTGCGTTGTTTTATATTAACGTAATTAAATATTTAGTCCCTTTTGAGCTTAATCCAAAATTTTAATGCAGTTTAAACCCCAAGTTTGAACTTACTCATATTTTCTACATATACCATGACTCATGATTTGAGATTGAAAGAGTGGTTTAATTCTATTATACCTTTACATACCTAATTAAAATAATATCATTTCAGTTTTAGACTTGAGCTTAACTCATGGCCAAATTTTTTAGCATCAATAGTTATATTATTAGGTATTTAAGCATAACTTTTTCTAAAAATGATGTAGAAAAATAAAGTTCTTATATAAAAAAAAGTAATTCAATTAATTTCATGCTTCATTAAAGCATGAAAAAAATTACTTTACTCTTAAATATTATTTAAAAATTATATTAATTTTTCCTATTTTTCAAGATAAAAATTAGTTTTTTCTTCTATTAATGTCCATATTGCCTTATCACTAATAATAACATAATAATAATAATAATAATTATTATCTTTATATTCTTTTCAACTTCTAATTTAATTTTTGTGTAGTTAAATTAGAAGTTGCCTAATGGATAAAGTTCGAACCGAACACAAGGTAATAAGAACTTCATGAATGACAATGCATGTAACACCTATCTTCTCACTACCAAATTTAGAAATTTATAAACTAAATTAAATTAGAAGATATTTGAAATTAAGTATTATAATTTCAAAGTTACTGCTATTATAAGATAAAAATTCAAGTAGCATCTTTGGTTAGTATTGAGATACTGTGACTTTACAGCCATAACTAGTATAGTAGTACTGTGTCATAACTGTTAAAGAGGATGTTTGGTAAACATTACCTAATTATTAATGGTTAGTAACATTTTGATTCTTAGTTTTGAAATAATACAAATTAAAAATATTTTTATTTTAATATTTTAGTCATTGAAAATATTGTGAAAAGAAGTTGAAAATTAAAGGTTAGGGACTAAATTGCTAAACATGAGCAAGTAACATGTGTACTATTTATCATTTTGTTCAATTTTAAAGATACAAATTTTATTATCCATGCTTCGAGACGAAACTCTATAAGAAACATCCAAAAAATTAAAGTTAAATCGACCCTTATAAATGTGTTCCAGATATTAAATATTAGTAGAAAAAATAATTTGGAAGCTAACAATACCAAACATACTCGTAATTTATATTTTTTAAAAAATAAATAAATCTAACTCACTTTTAACTAAAATTAGCAAATATTTAACTATACGTTGACCTATTACTTTTAAATATATCTCTGCCATCTTTTTTGAAGATCATGACATTGATTCTTGTATTACTAATAATCATTAAATTTGAAGTAATTATACAAAAAATATTTCTTAATTTTTTCTTTTTTAGTTATAAATTTAATTAAATCTACATAATAGAATAAGTGTATATATATACATAATTAAAACCACATTATTTTATACCTTTATCAAAATCTATGATCACTCGTCATCATTTATTATTATCAACTATAAAATACTAGTGCCAAATTAGTGCAGCATTAGTATCATCAAACTCATTTTTTTTTTTTTTTGTTTATGACATGATAAAGTTATTTTCAAAAAGAAAACACAAGAAAAGACTCAAAAAGTATACTCATTATGTTTTTATAATTTTATATGAATGAATATCTAAAATATTTAATTATATTACGATCAAAATATAATTAATTATCGTATTTTATTATAAGTTATAATTATTCGTTCAAATTTTTATTTTAATAATAAATATTATAAACTTATTTTTTATTAAATATGTTATTATTTTAAACTTGTTTATTTTATTATTATTTTTAATTTAACAAATTATTTATTATTCAACTAATTTAATTGATTTAAATTAATTTTTTCAATTTTTAAAATATAAAAAATATATTAATAATAATTTACTATTAATATAGGATCATTATTTAATTTACTGTTCAAACTTAATATTGTTTATAAGATGACCCATATTGGCTTATGGGTCATGATAGGTTGGCATTGCATTATAGTAATAGTATCGTGGGCCATGCTAAGCCTATCAAATTAACAGTACGTGTTGTCCTAACCCAACACTAAAGCCGATGTGGGCTTAAGTTTCGTGAGCCGGCATGACTCATTTGCCATCTCTAAGCTCTAGAAGAAACATCCAAAATCTTGAAGTTAAGTTTTAATATTAAAGTCAAGGCTTCTAACACATGCTCTAAATATTAAATATTAATAAAAAAAATTGATAGATCTTGCAAAAAATTGAAGTTACTAAATCTTTTTTCTAACTTTATTTTTACTAAATATTTTTTTCTAACTTTATTTTTAAAGTGATTTAGAAACTAGTAATACCAAACATACTCTTAATTTATATTTCCTTTTTTTTCAGAAAAAATAATTTCACTATTAACTAAAATCAACAAATGCTTGACTATAACTTGACCTATTGCTTTTAGGTGGATCTCTTCTATCTTCTTTAAGATCGTGCACATTAATTCTTATATTATCAATAATCATTCAGTTTGACGTTATTATACATAAAATATTTTTTAATATTTTTTTGTTACGAATTTAGTTAAATCTACCTGATAGGATAAGTATATATATACATATATTATAAAATTTAATAACATTGACATAATTAAAACCACTTTGTTTTATACCTTCATCAAAATTTAAGGATATTATCACTTTTTTTTCCTGAGATTTAGATTGTATCACTTAGTTAAAAATTATAAGAAATATATTACTTTCCTCCCTTATATTTATATTTGATCGTTAGTTGACCGTTAGTTATAAGGGTAGATGTATAAAATAGTATTATTTGATATTTATTATTTTGTTTAAAGAAGAAAACTTTATTTTTTTAATTTCTTATACAATCAATAAAAAGAAAGTCGATTTTTTTTATTTGTTTGTCTTTTTATATATATTTATGAGTATTCATTTAAAAAAATATTTATTGAAAAAAATTATACTTCAAATTAAATTTTTAATTTTTTATATTTTATTTTACAGTTTTTTTTATTTATTTTGTACCCTTAAATTAACTAATATACATAATAAGATAAAAATAAGTATTAAAAATATATTTTTAATAAAAAATAAATCATCAAAGATATTTAAGTAAATTTAACATTAAAAATTTGTTGACTAACATCTTAGAATAAGTATGTGATATAATATACATTTTTTCTCTTTAAAAAATATAATGTTAAACTTCAAGAAAGAAATGTGATAATATCCCTTAAAATGTAAATTGTATCACACGTTCCTGTAAGATGTTAGTATCATCAAACTCTAATTTTTGAGGGATCATCAAACTCAAATTTTTTTTATTTATGTGATAATAAAGTTATTTTTTTAAAAAAAAAACAACAGAAGACTCAAATAAAATAAAAATTTTAAGATGATTCTCTCCCAATCACTATATCATCGTCAGTGACCTTGCACCGCTACCATTACTTCATTTAAGGGTTGATGATCTGTGTCAAAAATATTTATATTGGGCTCATGGGATGTCGTGCCAGTGTGGCTCAGTCATTTGGCACCTCTGACATTATAGGGAGTAAGTGAGTATTATGAAAATTAAATAAACTAAATTGATATTTAACTAAATATTAAGGACCTATCTGAAGTTTAACCGAAAAATAAAAGAAATTGACGAACAGGATCTATAATTTCACCTAAAATCCAGTACTCAGCAAACCACCAGATTTTTTTTTTCCTTTCCCGGAAATCAGAAATATTCGGGAACAAAAGAGGTTTTGACCTTTCGGGGTTTGTATCGAATTGTATTGTAAGAAAAAAATTAAATCTGAAAACTGGAAAATAATTTCAGTAGAAATAAAATTAAATTATGAGGTAAGAGCAGATCTTGTGTTTTGTATTTTAAATTTAACGTAACAATTATCTGCGTTTGAAGCAGTTTCTTCAAATTTTAACTTGCCTTTTGAAAGCTCTTTCGTTTGTCTTTATTATGTCGGTCTCTTTGTTTGCCATTTTCATTGAATTGCTTGTTTCATCTTAGCTTACAAACTACCTTAACTTTCTCCATAGTTTTGGGATTTGTTTGTTTTGTAATTATCTTCTTATCGTTTTCATTTCTTCATTTCCCGCCATTTATATTTTTGCTTGACCTCTGTATGTAACTTTGTATGCACTTGCATGTTGTAGGATTTCATTATCTTCAACAAATTCAACTAAAGTTTGCCGCTGGGTATGAAAAGTTCTGTTACTTGTGGACAAATTTGTTTCCGTTTTGTGGGAAAATGCTGCAATTGCTGTGGCTGTTGCAGCATAAGTAATTTTATCAGTTTAGGTGTAATTTTGTTGCTGTCTTCATATTGAGATAAGAAGCGGAAAGAGAAGTGATATATGTATAGGAACTGGTTGTAGGGAAGAAATTTGAAGAAGCAAAGCTGGGAATTGTGTTGTGTTCTGTTGTCAGGAACTGTTCTAATGGATCGAACCTTGGGGAAAGACTCAGATCCTGTTTCTGGGTCAATGGATAAGTCTAGCGTTTGGGATGTTAGGCCATTGAGGCGTCTTGTTCCGGTTTTCCCCTCTCAACCTAATTCATCTTCGTTTTCAGTGCCACAAGGTGCTGCCCCCTTCTTTTGTGTGCCTCCATTTGGTCCTTTTCCTTCAGATGTTGCCCCATTCTACCCATTTTTCGCTTCAGTGGGGTCTCATAGGCATCCAGAACAAAATTCACAGGCCCCTTCTGGTGTTGGATATGGCAACCCAGTTACAGCTGCTGTTCCAATAACTTCATTTAGGATGCAGCCACCCTCAACAGCAGGGGTAAATGGGGATACAGGGCCATCTAGGAGTTCTAGAAGTCGTGTTCAATCGCAATCCCATAGCAGTTTTGCAGAAGAGGACGGATACAGCAACAGCCAGAATCAGGGTGCCCAGTTTCTAAGTAGTTTTAGTATGCACGTTGCTGATGTGGAGGATACTAGCAAGAGTGCAAGGCGAAAGAATAAGTCCCAAAAGAGGACCAGGGGTAGTGGAGATATCAATATTACCTTGCCAGATGTTGATGCGGATTTGATAGTTAATAATATTCTCTCATCATGTAATCTCATGGAATTCGATATGTTACGGCGAACTGATGGTGACAAGGAGTCTGTGGGATACATACTCCTGATGTTTGATTTCCTTCGTAGAAAGCTGTCACAGGTTGAAGATTCAAGAGAAGCAATGCCAGGGGTTTCCAGACGGCCTGACTTGAGAGTGGGTACGATCTTGATGAATAAAGGGATTCGAACCAATATTAAAAAGAGAATTGGAGTTGTACCTGGTGTTGAAATTGGAGATATTTTCTTTTTCAGGATGGAATTGTGCTTAATTGGATTGCATCATCCAATTATGGCTGGGATTGGTTACATGGGCCTCACAGTTAATCAGGAAGAAGAGTCAGTAGCAGTCAGCATTGTTTCATCTGGAGGATATGAGGATAATGTTGAGGATGGGGATGTGCTGATTTACAGTGGACAAGGTGGGAATGTTAATAGGAAAGATAAGGAAGTGGTGGACCAGAAACTTGAAAGGGGTAATCTTGCTTTGGAGAAAAGCTTGCATCGGGGCAATGAGGTACGCGTGATTCGGGGTGTGAAGGATGTAGCAAACCCAAGTAGCAAGATATATGTCTATGATGGTCTTTATAAAATCCAGGAGTCATGGACCGAGAAAGGAAAGTCAGGTTGCAATGTATTTAAGTACAAGTTGTTTAGGTTACCTGGGCAGCCCGAAGCATTTATGACATGGAAGTTGATTCAGCAATGGAAGAATGATATCACTTCTAGAATTGGGGTTATATTGCCAGACCTCACTTCTGGAGCAGAAAACATACCAGTTACTCTCATAAATGATGTTGATGATGAGAAAGGGCCTGCGCATTTTACATATCTTCCTAGTCTCAAGTACGCCAAACTAGTAAATTCAGCTGAAAGTTATGGTGGCTGTAATTGCCACAATGGATGTATTCCTGGTAATCAGAACTGCCCGTGCATTCAAAAGAATGCAGGCTACCTTCCATATATTTCAAATGGGGTTCTTGTGAATCAAAAATCCTTGATACATGAATGTGGTCGTTCTTGTCAGTGCCCTCCTAACTGCCGGAACCGACTGTCTCAAGGTGGTCTGAGAGTACATTTAGAGGTGTTTAAAACTAAGGATAAAGGTTGGGGTCTTAGATCTTGGGATCCCATTCGTTCAGGGGGTTTTATATGCGAATATGCAGGGGAGGTGATTGACATTTCTAAGATAGAGGAACTTAGAGGTGAAAACGAAGATGGTTACATTTTTTATGCTACCCGTACTTATCAGCCCATGGAACCTTTGTGTAGTGATTCTGATGGGGTTCCAAAGATCCCATTTCCCTTAATCATAACTGCAAAAGATGCTGGAAATGTAGCTCGTTTTATGAACCACAGTTGCTCTCCCAATGTGTTTTGGCAGCCAATTTTGCGTCAGAGTGACAAGGGGTATGATCTTCATATTGCATTTTATGCCATCAAACACATGCCTCCCATGACTGAGTTGACGTATGATTATGGCTTGATTCTGCCTGACAAAGAAGAAAGAAAGAAAAACTGTCTGTGTGGGTCATCAAAGTGCAGAGGCTATTTTTACTAATGTTTAATCAACAGTTGACTTTGGATGGGAATATAGTCCTTGCATACTAATTCTTTTAGAAAAAGGTTAGCTTTCTCAATTTTTTTCTAGTTTCCTTGCTTCAAATAAAATGTTACTGTCTGTATTCTTTTGACTTCAATACTTATGCATATTTAAAATTATTATTATTCACCAAAGTATACAACACAATTGAATATGTCCAAGATTACGGTTCCTACAAATTATAAGATACCAAGAAGTTTGCCTAATTTATGAGTAATGCTACTTGTCCCAAATTGACGAAGCGGAAACGCAAAGATAAAACGAAACAAAAGTTTCACAAGTTTCTGAATAAAATTTTATTGAATAAAAGATAACTAAACAATACTATAGGCTCCCTATTTATAATAGAGAAAATCTAAGCCAACCCTAATAAGGAAAACAAACTCCTACTAAACTAAGGAAACTAAGAAATTAAAAATAACATATTAAATAAAAATAAAAGATTAATTTGTCTCACATCACAAATATTATCCCAAATAACGTCACATTCATCAAGGGGTGGCGAGCTTGTGTGATAAATGATTTAGAAAATTGTGAAAAATTTTCACCCCCTAGATGTGTTCTGCATCCCTCATCATATAGATTTAAAGTTTGGGAGAAAATTTGGAATATTTTGTATTATTTAATTTATGACTTCAATATTCGCTTGTCATTTAGGCAATTAAGTTATCTGACTGAATTTAAGGTGATAAATCAATTTTTCCTTTGATGCATAACCCACTGAAATAGATTATCTGATAGGAGAAAGGGATGGCTGCTGTGAAGAAATAGTATTGGTTTTATGTACATGGGTTACTGAATAAGATTTATTTGTTACTGAATAAGCTATCCTAATAATCCATAAAAATTTCAGGATGTGATGGTTTGACATAGGTCTATAAATAATTTCAAGATCATGAAAATGCTTTTTGAATATAATGGTCTAATATTCCTCAGTTGTTACTGTCAGTGTCCTTAAAGTGAGGCATAAATCCTGAACCATGTAACATGGCCAAGGGGCTCATTTAACTTTGATCTACAAGGTGGCAGGGCATGATCCCCCATCTTCGAACAGGATAAATGAAAGGCACGAAGTTTACATTTGGATCTTTTAACTCTGTAATAATCCAGTTATGCAAATGGTCATTCTATTTTAATTTCCTTCTTATTGATGTGAACTATAGCAAACATTGACCTTTAAGGAGATCTGTAAATGAGTTTCTCCACAACACCTGTGCTTGCCTGTTAGGGAAACAAGTTCCTTTTTTGCAGGGAAGACAAAACTCTTTATTTAGTTTTTCAAGGAGATTCATAGATAACTTTTTCTTCTTATGTATTGTTGAACAAGGAGGTGGAATTTTCATTTGAGTTGTGATTGAATATTTTCAGTTAGAATGAACAAAAATTTTCTTCTCTCTCTATGTCTATTATGTATATGTCTACATGTCTCCAAGATTTGCTTGTGGCATGCACATGGTCAGATTGTTAGCTTCGATGTTTATTTTGCTTTGATTTGTTTAGTTTATCATAAAAAATTTCATATGTCTAAATTATACAGTCATGGATCTGTTGTTTTTGTTCTCATTCTTGCTGAATTGCATTACCCTTCTCTCAGATGATCTCTAGTTATAGCGGGATAGGAACACAGGATGACTCAGAAAAGCAAGTGTTTTTGCCGAATGCATTCCCTTGAACAGTATTTAAGTTTCACAGATATCTATTTGCAGGGAGGAATTTTGAGAATGCCCCTCTGTGATTTTGTAGTAATGGTTGTTGCCGTCTAGCATCTTGTTCATGTACTATAATCTTGAAGATGTAACATACAATTTGGTGGGAAGAATTTTGGAAGTTGTAACTTGGCACAATATTATACGAGTCAGAGCTCCTATCTAGTTTTAGTAGTTAATTTTTGCCTGTACTATTTTGGAATAGTTTTCCTTTACTGTTTGGGTTATTTGCAACACATTGATTGATACTTTCTAATTTTGGCTAAAGATAGTTAAAATTTTGTTAAATCAAAGCTGAGTGATCAAAGCGTGAGATATATACCTAGTCAGCACAAACAAATTGATAATATATGTAACTCCAGCAGCTAAGAATGCAAAAAACCATCAAATACAATTAGTTGCTTCAAAATAAGAGAAAAGATGAGCCGGAAACAAGAAAAGAAATTGAGAGAAGAGCATGAAGATTATATATACACACTACAGAACGAGATTGGAAGCAGTAAGTTTCTAAATTGATTGCACTAGGCATAGATGAAACTGAACTCCAAACTCATATTTACTATTTCATTATTGAAATTCAGAAAAATTGACGATGTATATAGAGGGAAGTCTAAGACTATTATCTTCTGGCTGAATTAATAATGACATTTAACAATCTAAATAACAACAATCGGTCAAACATTCAACAAAATCAAAGAAATCAGGAGGTTCTAGCGCTGATGCAAGGCCCCAGGTACAGGCACTCGGGAATTCTTCAGAAAAATCAATCTGGGAGAAAATACCATCATCACTAGTAGCGGCAGCGGGTAGTCGTTGATTTTGTTTGCCGTACTCGGGCTCAGGCTGATGAGGACTCAGGCTCCGACTCTCTTGTTTATTTGAGAGGGGTTGATTGTTTTCGAGGAGAGGACCAGAGGCTGTATGGAGGTGATATTCAGAAAGCTCAAGTTTATGGTTAAGAAGACCGAGACTCTGTTCAGTAGAGGGCAGTTGTTGATTTTCTTCAAAGCCACTTGCAGAATGAAGCTCAGATATCTCAGGCTGGTGAATCAGACTCTGTTCAGTCGTGGGCAGCAGTTGATTATCCTCAAATCCAGAAGACATACGAAGCATGTAACAATGGTGATTCTCAGAAAGCTCAGGATCATGATCAAGAAGGCTCAGACTCTGCACAGTTGAGGGCAGTTGTTGATTTTCTTCAAAACCACAAGGAGTATGAAGCTCAGAGAACTTAGGCTGCTGAACCAGACTTTTTTCAGTAATAGGCAGTTGCTGATTTTCTTCAAATTCAGGAAGCTCAGGCTGCTGAAGATGAAAACTCTGTTCAGTAATGTGTAGTTGTCGATTTTCTTCAAATCCAGATGGAGTATGCGGCGTGAGACACTGTTGATTCTCGGAAAGTTCATCAATCTGATCACGAGTAGTCTTGTGTTGAGTCGTAAGTATTCGTCGAGTTTGTGGGAGTTTAGATGGAGTGAATTGCTGCTTATACTGGTGGTCTTCAACGAGTCCCAGGTTGCCTTTAACTTGCTCATCAGACTTCCTTTTCTTCCTGGAACGTTTCTTCCCTCCTACGGCTGCCTGATCATTCTTTCTAATCCGACACAGAACATACTGATTATGATGATTTCGTGGAAATAAGCAACTGTCGAGACTGTATTCATGCATTATCCAGCAACCGTGTTGTTTAGAATGTTTATTATTCTCATAACGAAACCTTTTCTTCGAACCAATTACCCGATTATATTTGCGGGATCTAACGTCATTGGCAGAATCTTCCCCTTGCCAAGCACCAGAACCAACTTTACGATCAATTCTAGAACCATTAACTCCCTTCTTCTTCAACTGCGTGAAAAAATAGAGATCTTCATCACCTTCTAATGTGAGTCCTCCGAATGATTCCCAGATCTCCCAAGGCTCTTTAGTGTCGTAAAGATCGATATCTCTAATAATCTGATCAATATAGGGAATCGGGTTTCCTGAAATCTTGTTAAACAGATAATATCCAACTAGTTGTTCATCCGAGGGTTGGAATTTGAAGCCAACGGGAAGGTAAAGTAATCCAATTGCTTCCATTGTTACAGCTTCTTTCCTTTGCAGATGAAATCAGGAAGTGGCAGAGAGAGACTTGACAGTTGAGTGAGATTATCAGTTTCTTTGCAGGGAAAAGGAAATATATCAGAATGAGACTAGGGAGGGAAAGAAAGCCGACTATTAATAGTGAAGTGAAGAAATCCAAAGTGCTTAAATTTCCTTTCTCTTCTCTTCTCTTCCTTGTACTAAAAGAATAATATGGAGTAACTTTCCTAAATCGATCCCTATATTTCCCGGGAAAACCTAAAGTCCGTTGAGCTGAAGATTTTTGCGCCAATGAGTAGTTCCTAAAGTGCCCCCCTAACGGCTATTTCATAATTGGGTCGTTTTTAAATTTTAATTGAAGTGGGTCTATTTATTTTGAATTTTATTTAATCTAATTATTATTAGAAGAAGAGAAAAGAAGGGGAAAGTGTGGGCAAGGCAAAACAAGAGATATTTGGGAATATTTTGGCGCCAAATCAACGGTCACTTCCAAACTAGATTTTGAATTTTGAAAGTTTATATTGGTCAGCCTTATGTTTGGGCTTAAATACGACGTCTGTGTGTGAACTAATTTTGACTGGCTCGGACATGTGCCACGTCAGCTTCATAAATTGATTGGCATCAGCACATTGATTGAAATAGTCAGAATTTTTTTTTTTCTAAGATTAGAAAGATCAGCTATTTGGAGCTTTTTCAGAAAGTTCTTGTTGGTATAAAATTTCTTCTTCACTCATTTTTATTGGGTATTTAGGGTTTCAGTCTGTCTGTGTGCCTGCGTATCAAACTCAGCGGCAGACCAAATATGACTGCTCAGTCCCAAGAGGAACTCCTCGCTGCCCATCTCGATGAACAAAAGCTTAACATAAGTCGCTACTTTTTATATTTATTATTTATTTACTCTTTTTTATTGAATATTTGATTGTCAATTTAAATTTATTATTGTTAATAATTAATTTTTGAGCATTAGCAATCTTGATCACTGTATTGAATTTCTTTGATACTCTTTTCATTTAGGGTTTGGTTATAGAGAGCTCAATATCATTTGTGGGTTGCTGGGAGCGAAGAAGAATCATTTGATTTTGTTTCTTTTATTAATAATTTCCATGTAAATGAAGTAATAGAATTGCAGCAGCTAGATATTCAGGTTATGTTTGGAATTGAGGCGCAGCTACAGCACAGAATGTATCAGTTGTCAGGGATTTGTTGTTGGGCAGTTGTTAAAATACTAGTAACAAAGTGAAATGGGCATAGCAGCTCAAAACATACCTGTAATGGTGATTGTCCAGTAGCTCTTGTTAAGATAACACTGATGCTTTTTGCTAGAATTCTAATTTCTATTATTATAATTATTACTGGGCTTGTAAGGATTTTGACTAGTTTTTTAAAGATTCATTTATGGAGTTGTTCTCGTGTAGGTTTACTTAGAGTGGTACTAAACACTATAACTCTTTATTTCATCATAAAAAGATAGGCACACATGGAGAAGTTAATCAATTTGAGGAAATATCTTGATTAATAAATTAATTTGAATCATTTAAATCATATCACATTTATTAATTTCCATTTTTAACCACTTATGCTGTGCCTTTAGGGTGAGAATATAAATTATCCCTTATTCCTTCTAAATATTTTATGCTGCTACTCTCTTTTGTTCGTTGATCCTCCTTTCTTTACCATCCATTGTGTAAAATGCTACCTGCTTTGTTGTGAATGTTATTGTGAATGATGTATGATTTAAAGCACTTCAAACTTTATCAGTCCTTGGATCGTTAAGCTTTTTGAGTTATATAAACTATATATACACACTCCTAAATAACTCCTAACTTGAGAGTAATACTATTAAAACTTTGAATTTGATACCTTTTCACCAAACTAGCACAACCACTATTTAAGACTGCATTTGTATTTATCTAAATTTTAACTCCAAAAGTGTGCATTGACCATATGTATCCAAAAGCCTTCATTAATATGCCCGTTTTGTGGTTTTGTTGATTTAAGTATGTCACTGCTGATGTTTATTCTTGACATAATATTTGCCACAGCCTGATGAGCCAGTAGCTGAGGATGATGATGAGGAGGATGTTGATGACGAGAAGGATGAAGAGGATGCTGAAGGTAAGAGCAGAACTCAAAAATATTTTTGTACTAACATGTTTTCACAAGTTTTGTTTTGTTGTTTTCTAAGCATATGCTTTGCACAATCATATGGTTGTTGTGATATGGTTTTAGAAGGTTGTTGAATATGAATGTCTATCTTGTCCATAGATGAAAATATTTTGAGATCTTGTGGAAGGTCGTTGAAAGTTAAGTCTTAACCTCAATCTAGACGTGGATATAATCAATTGAACATGCATTTTGTGGGAAGGGCCTTAAAACAGATGAAATTCAAAAAATCCAGCTGAAAACAGTATTAGTAGGGAGTAGATACTACCAACTGGTATTTATCAATGTGTAGTATAAAGTATTTCTTTTCTCAGTTATAATTTATTCTCATTATCAAGCATGGCTGTGAAAAAATCTAAATAATTGAACAAATATGGAGTATCATTGCAAAAATAAAATTATACGCTCCTCATAATCATTGTAAACTCTTTAATGAATTGGAAGTCCACCGCTGGAATTCAATATGGCAGATAAAGGAGACACAAGTGGTCGCTCAAAGCAAAGCAGGAGTGAAAAGAAGAGACACAAGGCAATGTTGAAACTTGGAATGAAGCCAATCCCAGGAGTCAGTTTTACTGGTCCAATATTCATCAGTTGTTACTGTCAGTGTCCTTAAAGCCAAGCATAAATACTGAACCATGCTATATGGTCGAGTGGCTCATTTAACTTTGTTTGTATAGATCTGGAAAGTGGCAGTGCATGATCCCCATCTTCCAACAGGATAAATGAAAGGCATGAAGTTGGGATTCGGATCTTTTAATTCCTCTTTAATATTCCAGTTATGTCAATGGTCGTTCTATTTTAATTTCCTTCTTATTGATGCGAACTATATAGCAAACATTGATCTTTACGAAGATTCGTGAATGAGTTTCTCCACAAAACCTGTGGAAAAATTTGTCCCTTTTCTGCAGGGAAGACATAACTCTTTATTTAGTCTATCGAGTAGATTCATAAATAAGTTTTCCTTCTATGTACGGTTGAACGAGGAGGTGGAATTTTCATTTGAGTTATGATTTAATATTGAGTTAGAATGAACAAAACGTATTCTGCTCTCTCTGTCTATTATGTATGTGTACACAGAACATGTCTCCAAGATCTGTTTGTAGCACACACATGGTCATATATCTTTGATGTTCATTTTGTTTTCTCTAGTTTATCATGAAGCTTTTTCATGTGTCTAAAGTATACCAGTCATGGATTTATTGTTTTTGTTCTCACTCTTGCTGAATTGCATTACCCTTTTCTCAGATGATCTCTAATGATAGCGGAATAGGAACACAGGATTACTCGGAAATGCAAGTGTTTTTGCCAAAGGTATTGCCTTGAACTGTATTTAAGTTTCACAGATATATTTGCAGGGAGGAATTTTGAGAATGCCCCTCTGGTTTTGTAGCAATGGGTACTATAATCTTGAAGATGTAACAGAGAATTTTGTGGGAAGAATTTTTGCAAGTTGTAACTTGGCACAATATTATAGTGAGTCACAGCTCCTATCTAGTTTACATTGTTGATTTTTGACTGTACTATTTTGAAATAGTTTTCCTTTACTATTTGGGTTATTTGTACCACATTGATTGACACTCTAATTTTGGCTAACAATGGTCAAAATTTTGTTAAATCGAAGCTGAGTGATCAAAGAGTGAGATAAACACCTAGTCAGCATAAGCAAATTCATAGTATATGAAACTCCAGCAGCTAAGAATGCAAAGAACCATCAAATACAATTAGTTGATTCAAAAGAAGAGAACGGAAGATTTAGAAAAAGAATAAAATAAAATAAGAGAAACAAATGAAGATTGCACTAGGCATAGATGAAACTGAACTCCAAACTCATGTAGACTGTTTTTTTAGTAAAAAATTCACTGAATTTGACAATATACATAGAAGAAGTCTGAGCTATCTTCCTGCTGAACTAATAATGATTTTTGACAATCCAAATAACAATCTGTCAAACCCTCTAAAAATCGAAGAACAGGAGGTTCTGGTGCTGATGCAAGGTACAAGGGCCAGGCACTCAGGAATTCATCAGAAAAATCAATTAGCGAGAAGATATCATCATCACTGGTAGCAGTAGTGGGTGGTTGTTGATTTTGTTTGCTGTCAGATGGAGTATCAAGCGTGTACTCAGGCTCAGGCTGATGAGGACTAAGGCTCAGACACTGTTGTTCATTTGAGAGTTGTTGATTTTGTCTGAGGCTAGAATTGGAGGGAGTATGAAAGTGATCTTCAGAGAGCTCAGGCTTATGATTAAGAATACTAACACTCTGTTCCTTTGAGGGCAGTTGTTGATCTTCTGCAAAGCCACATGGAGTATGAAGCTCCGATACCTTAGGCTGATGAACCAGACTTTGTTCAGTAATGGATAGTTGTTGATTTTCTTCAAATTCAGACGGCCTAGTGAAGGATGTAGCACTATTGATTCTCAAAAAGCTCAGGGACAATGAAAACTCTGTTCAGTGATGGGTAGTTGTTGATTTTCTTCAAATCCAGATGGAGTATAAAGCATGAAACACTGTTGATTCTCAGAAAGCTCATCAACGTGATCACCAGTAGTCTTGTATTGAATCAAGCATTTGTTGAATTTGTGGGAGATGGGAGTACATTGCTGCTTATACTGGTGGTCGTCAACCAGTCCCAAATTGCCTATAACTTGCTCATCAGACTTCCTTTTCCATCCTGGAACGTTTCTTCCCTGCTATTGCTGCCTGATCATTCTTTCTAATCGGACAAAGAACATACTGATTGTGATGATTTCGTGGAAACAAGCAACCGTTGAGACTGTATTCATGCATTATCCAGCAAGCGTGTTGTTCAGAATGTCTCTTATTCTCATAACGAAACCTTTTCTTCGAACCAATTACCCGATTAGATTTGCAGGATACAATTTCATTGGCAGAATCTTCCCCTTGCCAAGCACCATAACTTTCCGATCAATTCTAGAACCATTTAACTCCGTTTTTCTTCAACTGAGTGAAAAAGAAGAGGTCTTCATTAACCTTCTAATTTGGAGTGATTCCCAAATCTCCCAAGGCTCTTTAGTATCGTCAAGATTGTGATCTCTAATGATTCCCAAATCCACCGAGTTCAAGATTTTTGCGCCAAAATGTTGTTCCTAGACTGCCCCAACGACTATTTCAAAAATGGGTTGCTTTTGAATTTTAATTGAAGTCGGCTGAATTTTTTTTTTTCAGTTTTGTTTAATCTAAATTTTATTAGAGAGGAAAAAAGTGAAGAGAAGAGAATAGGGAAGTGGGCAAGGCAAAGCAAGAGAGATTTGGGAAGATTTCGGCGCCAAGTCAATGGTCACTTCCAAACTAGTTTTTGAATTTTGAAAGTTCATATATTTTTGTGCGTATGTAAAGAGGTGGCAAATGAGCCCAACGGGTTTTCGGGCCGGATTGGCATGATATGTACAATAAAATATACCGGTCTGAACCGGCCCACAGACACGATTACTATTCATATCGTGTCTGTATAGTTTTATTGTTTATAATAAATAATATATTGTTCATAGTGAATAGTGACAAAATTTTACTGTTCATAGATTAAATAGTAACTTATAAATTTTCTTTTGAACCCATTACAACATGGTTACTGTTTACGGTTTGGCATGGCACGGCCCACAGGATTTTTTCTCGGCCCAGCCCGTGAATAGTGTCAGGTTGTTCTGGGCCATGTCGACACTATTCACGGATTAGGCTGAGCCGTGCTCGGGCCGGCCTATCTGTTTATCACCTCTAATATGTATATTAGTGTATGAGATTCTTTTTTTTAATTTTTAATAGGTTTTGGACAAGATTAACAAATTTCATCTACAAAATATCAAATTCTTATTCTTTATTATCACTCGAATTTGAGATAATCTGACATCAACTTATAATTTTACTACATTTCGAATTATTCTGAATTAATAAAATACATGCTATGTGCAATAATAAAATGCGCACTATGTGCAATTTGTTTCAAGTAGAAAAGAGAATATTGTTTAATTTATTTCAAATTAGACGATATTTACCTTCACAGAGAAGATGATACATGCTCTCAAAGATAAGAAAAATCTATTCACACTCTAATGTGATAGACCTCATATTAGTAAATAGTATATACCTCATTTAATATAGATCTTACCTTACGATGGAAACAATCTTACGAGGATCAAAGTTGGGATTTTTCATGGAGAGATCCTAGCTTCTGGCCACTTAAATTAGGCCAGAGTTGTTTATTGAAAAAAAAAATTAATGCTTATAACGAAATACAAAATTTATTCTTCAAACCGCTTTGGTGAATAGCCTCTTTCCTTATGGTAAAAGCTAGTTTAAACCTGAGAGATCCTTATTCATCTATTCTCTTTTCTTTAGTTGAATAAGTACTTGGGCACCAACTTGATTGTGTTACATTCCAAAGACAAGATCAATCCAATTTCGCTTGAATCATATTTATCTCCATTTTCTGTTGAAGATGGTTCATCTTTCTTATGAACTTGTCAGTTTTGTAGTTGATTATGGACCTATTACAGCTGTTTGTATTGGTTAATAGTTCGAAGTGTTCTATAAAGGATAGACATAAATTCAAATTTAATATTTTTGAGTGAAATTTATTTTTAATTTTATTACGAAAAAAATAAAAAAAATAAATACTTTATCACTAAACTATTAGTAGGTGACTTAATTATTATCCTTTTTAACTCAAATGTATTGCTATATAATACATGTTAATATATATATATATATAATTTTATAACTATTAATAAATTGATGCTGTAAATAAAATTTTATGACATTATGATGTCTAAAATTTATTAATTAAGTGATTTAATATTTGGGATCCAGAGAAAAGGTTTTCTCCTTTAATAAAATGTGATGGAGAGACATGAAAATTTTAATCATACAATTAAATATTTATCTCGTAATGAAATATTGTCAGCTTAAAATTATTTTATTATTATGTGATTTGTGACCCGTTATTAGTGTTTCAACCCGAACCCGGATCCGAATAAGACGACAGTCAATGGTCCATGTATAAATAAAGCAAGCTTGCAAATCAGCATCGGGTATTTAGGGTTTCAGTCTGTCTGTGTGTCTGCGTCTCAAAATCAACAGCAAAGCAAATATGACTGCTCAGTCCCAAGAAGAACTCCTCGCTGCTCATCTCGAAGAACAAAAGCTTAACGTTAATCGCTTCTTCCTTTTATTTTTTATTTTTTTTACTTTTTTGATTGAATATTTGATTATCAATTAAAGTTATTATTTTTGATAATTTATTTTAAGCATTAGGAGTCTTGATCAGTGGATTGAATTTCTTAGATACTCCTTCCTTCGGGGTTTAGTTATAGAGAGCTCAATATCATTTTGTGGGTTGCTGGAAGCGAAGAATCATTTGATTTTGTTTCTTTTATTAATAATTTCCATGTAAATGAAGTAATAGAATTTCAAGCAGCTAGAAATTTAGGTTATGTTTGGGATTGAGGTGCAGCTATTGCACAAAATCACTAGTTGTAAAAGTATTTGCAGTTGGGCAGTTGTTAAAATAGTTAATAAAAGTGAAATCCACGCATACCTGTAATGGTGAATGTCCAGTAGATCCTTTTCAGATACTGCTGCTGGTTGTTGCTAGAATTCTAATTTTATTATTATTATTACTGGGATTGCAAAGATTTTGACTAATTTTTTTTTAAGATTCATTTACGGAGTTGTTCTGGTGGGTTTACTTAACAGTGTTACTAAACGTTGTAAATTACCTTTTATTTTATCATAGAAAAAATGGCACACACGGAGAAGTTAATCAATCTGAGGAAATATCTTGATTAATAAATTAATTTGAATAATTTAAATAATATCACATAAATTAATTTTCATTTTTAACCTCTTATCTTGTGCCTTTAGGGCTAGAATACAGACTATTCCTGATCCTCTATGAATATTTTCTGTTCCTAATCTCTTTTTTAGCTGTTCTTTCTTTACTAGCAATTCTGTCAAATGCTTCTTCCTTGGTTATGAATGGTATTGTTAATGATGTATGCTTTAAAGATCTTTAAACTTTTATGTCTTCGGATCTTTAAGCTTTATGGGTTATATACACTATGTATATACACTCTTAAATAACTACTAACTTGAAAGTAATATTATTAAGATTTTGAACTTGAATACTTTGTCTCCAAACTGCAAACCACTATCTAAGACTGCATTTTTATGTATATAAATTCTAACTCCAAAAGTGTGCATTGATCATAAATATCCAAAAGTTTTCAGTGATATGCCCATTCTATGGTTTTGTTGATTTAAAAACGTTCATTGCTGATGTCTGTTGTTGACATAAAATTTGCCATAGCCTGATGAGCCGGTAGTTGAGGATGATGAGGAGGATGATGAGGACGATGAGGATGATGAGGATGACAAGGATGAAGAGGATGCTGAAGGTAAGAGCCGAACTCAAATATGATTTTGTTACGAACATGTTTTCAGAATTTTTGTTGCTTTTGTTGTTTTCTAAGCATATGCTTTGCACAAACATATGGTCGAGATGGTTTAGAAGGTTGTTAAATATGAATGTCTATCTTGTTCATTGATGAAAAATTTTGAGATGTAGTGGAAGGTTGTTTAAAGTTGAGTCTAAGCATCAATCTAGATGCGGATATAATCAGTTGAACATGCATTTTGTAGGCAAGGCCCTAAAACAAATGAAATTCAACAAATCCAGCTCAAAACACATTCAATATAAATTAAAAATTGGGGTAATAAAAACCATTATGAATAGTACAAGTATTACGATTTTTAAGATTTCAATTAGTGTTTCAATCAAGAAAAAGAATTGTAAATGGTTTTGAAAGATTTGCGAATTTCTGTTAGTAAGGAGTAAATGCAATCCAACTGTTATATATCGATGCATAATATAGAGGATTGCTTTTCTTATAATTTATTCTCATCATCAAGCATGGCTGTGAAAAAATCTAAATAATGGAGCATCATTGCAAAAACAAAATCATACTCTCTTCATAATCAGTCTAAAACACTTTAATGAATTGGAAGTATTGTCACTGTTGGAATTCAATATGGCAGGTAAAGGAGATGCAAGCGGTCGGTCAAAGCAGAGCAGGAGTGAAAAGAAGAGTCGCAAGGCAATGTTGAAACTTGGAATGAAGCCAATCCCAGGAGTCAGTCGTGTTACTGTAAAAAAGAGCAAAAATGTCAGTGTTTGAATTGTTGTCTAACCTTTTAAAAAATCAGTCTTAGTCTTGTTAAAGTAAAATCTTACTCTCTTTTTCATATTTTTTTTTTTTCAGATTTTGTTTGTTATCTCCAAACCAGATGTTTTCAAGAGCCCCACGTCAGACACATACATTGTTTTTGGGGAAGCAAAGATCGAGGATCTGAGTTCACAATTGCAGACTCAAGCTGCAGAGCAATTCAAGATTCCACCTCCTAGTGCAAGTAACGTGGCATCAAAGCCCGAGTCATCAGCCATGGCTCAAGATGATGAAGAAGTAGACGACACTGGTGTAGAGCCAAAGGACATTGAGTTGGTGATGACACAAGCAGGAGTATCAAGGTCAAGAGCTGTGAAAGCACTCAAAGCTGCTGATGGTGATATTGTTTCTGCCATTATGGAACTAACAAACTGATACTCAACTTGCTCAAGGATGTCGTTCTTATGCTGAACAATCTAGAGTGGATCTCCTTTTTGTGCTCTTACCCATAATGATTGGGATTTCAGATTTTGAAGATTTTGTCAATTTTATCTTTTTTGTTTTATTCTCATGTCTCCCTTGTGTTGTATCAGAGCGTCAAAGAGCGGTAATCAGCATTTGAGTTACATTTACATTTACTGTTTTAAGAAAGTGGTAGCTATTATTGAGCAGGAGCTCCAATTAGTAACTTCAAAGTACCCCTTTGTCTCAGCAAGAAAGGGGGAAAAAAAAAGGTTTACTCCATTGGTTTGGTATTTATGCTTGTACTAATTAGTCTTTAATTGTATGCATCATCTGCTATCGTATTATAAGGCAGTATGTGGATTAATATGTTCATTGTTGCAATTGGTTATTAATTCTTTCACAAAACTTTCATTACTGTGTTTTGGGAAATATATGAAGCTGTCCAGAATTAAAAGGGAAATGCTAAATGTGTTGAACAGTAATTTTTAATTTGAAAACTATCCAAAAAAAAAAAAATAGAAACTCGGATGATTTTACCTTTCTGTATCAAATAATTCTAACCTCTTAATTCTATTTATTTTCAATTAAACTCTAATTTTGTTTAAAAAGAAGAAACACACAACAAAGTCCCAACCTATAGTACCGACGAGTCCTTAGAAAAGACAAGTTAGTAATTTACATAGAATTTGATTATGGTCTTGAAATTTTTTCGTTGTCAGATTCTATGTTTTGGATGTCAGAAGAATATGCAGTGTGAGTGAAATTTGGTGGATTTTGCGATGATTGGTGCAGTTTGCGATGGTTTGTGCATTAGAATGTTGTAACATCCCGATTTCGACATTACGAAAGTAGCATCAAACTAAGATATTATGAAAAATTTAAACTTTCAAAACCTAATCATTCTTTTAAGAAAATTAATATTCTTAATCCAATTTAGAGTATCCTTAATTCTATAAAAAGATTTTGACAAAATTTCTTTTATAACAATTATATGTCAAAATATATAAATCTGTAACTTTAAAATTTCATTCTAAATACTCCCAATAATATTTAACAACAACTGCTTCATTTCATTATCTAAATAAAAACATAACTAATTTTAAGGTCTCAAAAATTCAATACAAACATAGAAAAAAAAATACATCAAAACCACACATTACAAACTCCTGCATCTATAATTACATATAGTTTTCAAAGTGGTAAAACTCTTGTTCTGAAGTATCCTTACCTTCTATATACAATATCTCTAGCATTGCTTAGGAACCTGAAAAGTATGGGTGAAATCATGCCCAGTAGATATTTATATATAAAGGTAGTTTTAAGAACTTTACAATAAAAAAATTTACATATATAAAACATCTTTCGATTTCGAATAGTAAGCTTAACGAAATCCAAAATAACATTTCAATTCCAATATTCACAAGAATAACAAAAACACATTCATTCCATCATTTAAAATAATTTCCACTAATTTTTACTATTGCGTACTTTACGGGTATTATTCCGAAGGATCGCCGCCTCAAAAACTGGCCAACATACTTTACGGGCATTATTTCGAGGGACCATCACCCCAACGTACTTTACGAACATTATTCTGAAGGACCGTCACCTCAAACACCGGTGCCACATCATAACAACAACCATGACCATCACATTTTCATTTATCCATTTATTTCACAACATATCCATACAAATAATTCATTTATAAAATTACAATACGTGCTGATACCATCTTTTTACTATTTTTATAAATATGACATTCATATAAAAATTATTATTCAAATTCGATTCGAAAAACAATCAATTAGATCAACACGTAATAATTTAAGAATTTCATAAATATTTATCCAAACATTTAATGTAATAAAACACTATACTTTTTAGTTTTAAAACTAAAATCTCCCAAATACATATAAATACCTACCTGAATATGGAACGATTAATCCTATACTTCTGCTGACTTTTCGTTTCCCTCTGAATCACTCCCTAGTATCAATTTAACAATATAATTCAAACTTAATTATCTAAAAATGTATGTATATATATAAACATATGTATATATATGTTAACAATTAAAGTTCTACAATTAAATCATATGAAATTATTTATAATTTCTAAAACAGAAAGTTAATCATCTAAAAATACAAATTTAAAACGAACCTTTTTTTTTTCTTTCTTCCTCACTGTCCGTAACTTTTAATTTGTGAGAGCAAAGTTATTTATATATATACATATAAATGCCACCGCCTCTCGATGTATTCATTTTATTATTTTATTATTTTCTTTTCCTTATACCTACCCATCATATCTACATCGTTTCAATTTAATTATAAATCATCTAAAAGCAAGACACATGACCCCTCAATTTTAATTAGATCCTTTAACTTTTTATTTTTTTTATTTTTACTCATAATAAAATTTATATTATCTTAAAATTCAATTTTTTTAAAATTAAAAATTTATTCATCCATAATTAAATAATTTATTTCTAATAAATATATTTACTTTCTAATTTATATATATATATATATATATATATATATATACATACACTAATCAAAATTTGAGTATCACAAATGTGTAATGTAGTCTTAAAAAATATCCGATTCAATTCAAAAAATTAAGACCATTCAAATTCAATGCAAATTTTTGTGTAACACTCTAATGTTAGAAATAATTATTTACGATGAAAACCATCACCTAAAAACGTAGAATCATTCATGTCAGATCATTAAGAAAAAATCAACATAAAAGCGGAAGCGTACCTGAATCCATAGTCTGAAATTACTTTCTAGAACCATGCGGCTGGCCTTTCAAATTAACACGTTCTGCTTGAAAGCCCTTTATTGCTCTCTAAGTATTTTTTTGATGATGGGATATCAGAAAAAAACATAACGTGTAATCTGGGGACCATGACCACTTTATATATAAGATGATTTTCCTATTATCATAAAGTATGTCAGGACCCGACCCGACCCCTCCCCTCCTGGAGTCCGAGACGAATCCTGTATAAACATGCACTTTTCTTAAACATTTTCATAATTCACACGTAACATAATTTCTTAATAATATATTTATGGCCTCAGGCCTCCATAACCCACACTCAGTGAGGCGTCATGCCTCATCAAAATATATATAAAATAATATTTATATGCACATATATTTATACATGACATGATCAAATCGTTTTTATGCAGCTGTGTAGAGTGGTCTCAACCTCAACTATAAAACTTTATCCTGCACGACATCCTGTATACCTGGAGTAGATAGGGAAATTAGGGAGAGGGGTGAGCTCACAGCTCAGTGAGTGGATATACATTTTACAAAAATACGTTTTATCTATTTCATAAGTAATTCCTTAAAACTTTCATAGTCAAACCATAACCATATAATAAACATAACTCATAAATCCATCTCACAGGAATAAACGTTAATCATTATTAATCATTCATACTATTAACCATATATTGAGAAAAATCATATCATCATACAACTCATAGCAAATCAATCATCTTTGCACCCAACTAGTACCTAGGGGAAAATCATGCTTGGCGGAAAACATCATTGCTCAAGCGGAGGAAATACCATACTCAACTCGACGGCCTCGTATTCTCGTCCGGGGAGTCAATATCATATCATACACATGCTCAACCCAACGGTCTCGTATCCTCGTCTGGGGAGCTCATAACATATCATACACATGCTCAACCCGACGGCCTCGTATTCTCGTCCGGGGAGCTCATATCATATCATGTACGTACATTTTCATGGGTCCTAAGGACCTATCATCATATCTGGGGGATGGATACTTCGTAGGGTGCTTCAAATAATCACAAATCATAATTTCACGTTTAATACTCTTTTTCTTATAAATATCCAATTCTCACATATAACAATACTTTCACGTTCCACTTCACAATTCAATATATCCATAAACAATTTAACTATCAAAATAAATAATAATCAATTTCACGTAATCCAATAATAACACATCACAAATCAAACATCACGTCAAACCAATCCAATTTCACACATCAAAATACAATTTATTTCCTATATAACGTAATTAAATTCTTCCACAAATAAATTTCACAATAATATAATTTAATTCAATTATAATAAAATTAGTATTTAACTTTATAAAAACATATAATAATTTAAAAATAATATCCACTCACAGTCAGAAATTTAATTTCTGGAGGTTTTAGGATCCCCTGAATTCCCTACAGCCGCTCTGTTTCCTAAAACACAATAATTAACCGATTATTAACAAGATTTATTCAAAATCTAATAGTTATTACTAAAATTAATTATATAAATGAATATACTATTCACGCAAACTAATTTTCTAACTAAATAAAATTCTAAAACTCAAATATAAATTAATTCTAAAATCAAATTAACATAAATCATAAATCTAACCGTTTAAATTCTTTTTTTTTTCTTCTTTCCCGTTTCTTCTTCTTCCTCTTCTTGTTGTTGTTGTTGTTCTTCTTCTTCTTTCTTTCCCGTTTCCTTCTCTCTTTTTCTTCTTTCTTTTCTCTTCTTTCTCCTTCTCTTTCTTTCTCTCTTTTCTCTTCTCTCTCTTTCTTAAACTGAAACCTTCCCCCACCTTATTATTTTAATATTAATCATTATTTTATTATAATATTATTATATTATAAACCTAACTCAATTATTTATTTTATTATTATTATATTAAATATTTTATTATTAAAAATTTTATAAATGACACCTAGCATGCTAGGTGTCACAATCTTCCCTCCTTATAAGAATTTCGTCCTCGAAATTCATGTACCTGACTCAAACAAATGGGGGTATCTAGCTCGCATTTGATCCTCACGCTCCTATGTAGCCTCCTCTACATTATGATTTCTCCACAAAACCTTGACTAATGGAATTGTCTTGTTCCGTAATTGTTGTTCCCTGGAATCTAGTATCCGAACAAACTCCTTTTCATAAGTTAAATTTTCTTCCAACTGTGCTGGCTGCGAATCTAAAATATAGGAAGGATCAGGAATATACTTCCTAAGCATTGAGACATGGAAAATATCGTGAATGCGTGATAATTCTGGTGGTAAAGCTAATCGATAAGCCACCTCACCAATTCTTTCAATAATCTCATATGGACCCATATATCGAAGACTCAGTTTTCCACGTTTTCCAAATCGAAGAATACCCTTCCAAGGAGAAACTCGCAAGAAAACATAATCACCCACAGCAAACTCCAAGTTTCTTCTACGTTTATCTGCATAGCTTTTCTGTCTATCTTGAGCCATTTTCAATCTATCTCTGATAACTGAAATCTTCTCATCAGTATCTTGTACAATTTCTGGATCCAACAATTTTCTCTCACCAACTTCATCCCAACAAATCGGTGTTCTGCATTTTCTTCCATACAAGGCTTCATACGGTGCCATCTGGATACTAGTCTGATAACTGTTATTATAAGCAAATTCCATCAACAATAAATATACATCCCAATTACCTTTAAACTGTATCACACACGCTCGAAGCATATCTTCTAAAGTCTGAATTGTTCTCTCTGACTGTCCATCTGTTTGAGGGTGAAAAGCTGTGCTGAAATTCAGTTTGGTCCCCATTGCATACTGCAGATTAGGCCAAAATCTGGAAGTGAATCTAGGATCCCTGTCAGAGACAATAGATACTGGCGCACCATGTAATCTCATTATCTCATTTACATATAAACTGGCCATTTTATCCATCGAATAAGTACTCTTGAAAGGTAGAAAATGAGCAGACTTGGTAAGTCTATCAACAATCACCCAAACACTATCATGACCTCGCTGTGTATGTGGAAGTCCATAACAAAATCCATCGTAATATGTTCCCATTTCCACTCAGGAATCGGAAGTGGCTGTGATAACCCTGCAGGTCTCTGATGTTCTGCTTTAATCTGCTGACAAATTAAACAACGAGATACAAACTCTGCAATCTCTCTCTCTTCATACCTTGCCACCGATAATGCTCTCTTAGATTACGATACATTTTTGTACTTCCAGGATGCATTGCGTAAGCTGAACTGTGTGCTTCCTCTAAAATCTGTTTATTCAATTCTAAATCATTCGGTACACAAAGTCTGCTACCCATGACTAACATCTCATCATCTTTCAATGAAAAATCAGTTCGCAAACCATCCCTCACTTCCTTTTTCAACTTAGCTACACTTGGGTCTTGATCCTGCATCTCTCGAATCTGATCAATTAATACTGGTCTGACATGAAAATGAGCTAAAAGTGCTCCATTGTCCTTTAATGCTAAATCAACTCTAAGTGATCTCAAATCAGCCAATGATGGAAAATACGTCACTCTTATATGTGCAATAGAGCTAGAAGATTTCCTACTAAGTGCATCTGCCACAACATTCACCTTGCCTGGTTGGTAATCAATGGTACAATCATAATCTTTAATCAGCTCAATCCATCTCCGCTGTCGAAGATTCAATTCTTTCTGAGTAAACAAATACTTCAAGCTTTTATGATCTGTATAAATCTCACAAGTAGCACCATATAAATAATGTCTCCAGATTTTCAATGCAAACACTATAGCAGCAAGCTCTAAGTCGTGTGTCGGATAATTCAACTTATGTTTCTTCAACTGTCGAGAAGCATAAGCTATCACCTTTCCATGTTGCATCAATACACAACCCAAACCCTGTCTAGATGCATCACTATAAACCACAAATCCTTCTGTACCAGATGGAAGTGTAAGAACAAGAGCAGAAGTCAATCTCTTTTTAAGTTCTTGAAAAATCTGTTCACAATCATCAGTCCATTCAAATTTCACATTCTTCCTGGTCAACTTGGTCAATGGTCCAACAATTTTAGAAAAACCCTCAACAAATCTTTAATAATAACCAGCTAACCCTAGAAAACTTCTAACTTCAGTTACATTGGTAGGTCTTTCCCAATTAACTACTGCTTCTATTTTCTGAGGATCCACATAAATACCATCAGCAGAAATCATATGGCCCAAAAATGCAACTCTATCCAACCAAAACTGACATTTATTAAACTTTGCATACAGCTGTTTATTCTTCAATGTCTGTAAAACAACTCTCAAATGCTCTGCATGCTCTTCTCTGCATGGTGAATATACCAAGATATCATCAATAAACATAATAACAAACCGGTCTAAGTACGGATGAAACACTCGATTCATGAGGTCCATAAATGCTGCTGGAGCATTAGTCAACCCAAATGGCATCACTAAAAACTCATAATGTCCATAACGAGTTCTGAAGGCAGTTTTAGGCACATCTGTATCTCGAATCTTCAACTGATGATAACTTGAACGCAAATCTATTTTGGAGAAGACTCTAGCACCTTGTAACTGATCAAATAAATCATCAATGCGAGGAAGCAGATATTTGTTACGTATGGTGACTTTATTCAACTGTCGATAGTCTATACACAATCTCAAAGTTTCATCTTTCTTTTTCATAAACAACACTGGTGCCCCCCATGGAGATACACTCAGTCTGACAAAACCCTTATCTAATAACTCTTGTAACTGAACCTTCAGCTCTTTCAGTTCTGATGAAGCTATTCTGTACAGTGCAATGGAAATAGGAGTTGTACCCGGAATCAAATCAATAGTAAACTCAACTTCTCTATCTGGAGGTAACCCAATAAGATCATCTAGAAACACATCTAGAAATTCATTTACAACCGGAATATCTTCTAACTTTGTCTGAGCAATTTGAGCATCAATCACATAAGCCAGATAAGCAGGATAACCTTTCCTTAACCATTTTCTAGCAGTGACTATTGATATCACACATGATGGAAGGATTCGTCGTTCCCCATAGAAAACAATTTCTGGTTCATCTGGTCTTCTAAATATCACTTCCTTACGAAAACAATCAACTGTAGCATGATAATTTGCAAGCCAGTCCATCCCCAATATAGCATCAAAATCAAAAATATCTAAAGGGATTAAATCAACCTTTATATCATAACTACAAACTCTGATAATACAATCTTGATATACACTCTCAACCAATAATGAGTCCCCAAGTGGTGTAGCTACAACTAGACCATAATTTAATGGTCTTAATTCCATATCCGCATGCATGGCAAAAGTGCGTGATATAAAAGAATGTGTAGAACCTGGATCTATCAAAATGTGGGCCTCCTGACCATAAATGGTTAACATACCCGTAACAACTTCTGGTGTGGCCTGTGCCTCTTGCTTAGTCAAGGTGAATATATGTGCCTGAGTACGAGGACGATCAGGTTGGCCTCTCTGTCTACCACTAGCAGTCTCTATAAAATTTGGTTGTCCTTCATTAATAGATGTAGATCTATCTGTTAATGATCTTGTTGGTCTCACCACTTGGTTAATACTTCCCTAATGTTGATGTGATGACATACCCTGTATTGTACTTCCCATATTCGATGCTAATGTAGAGCATTCTCTCCTGATGTGTCCAGGCTGTCCACACTGGTAGCAGTATGTTGTGCCCGCTAAACATCGCCCCTTATGAAATCTGCCACATGTCACACAAGGAAAACGACTGCCTCTACCAGTACTAATACTCCTCTGACCACTCCCTGAATATTGAGTAGTATAACTCTGCCATGTCCTCGTCCTTGCCCTCGAGATATACCAGAATATGGCCTATACTGTTGTCTCTCTGAATTCCCTCTTTGTTTCCCTTCTTTTCTAATCACTTTGCTACTACTAGCTCCACTAGCTGACCAGCTTTGGCTTTGACTGAATCTTGGTGGTTCAGTCCTTTGAATGTTTATTGAGCACTGTTCCACTCTCATAGCAGCCTCAACTAAATAACCATAGTGTGTATACCTCGACCCAGCCACAGATCTCCTAATATCATTTTGCAAGCCTACTTCAAATCGTTTACATTTATCAGTCTCATCCCGTATCACATCAGAAGCAAACCTCAACAACTCAGTGAATTTATTTTCATAATCCTCTACTGTCATTGACCCCTGAACTAACATCAGAAATTCATTCCTTTTTGCATCTCGATAAATAGATGAGAAATATTTATCATTAAATTTCCTGCGAAAATCATTCCAAGTGACAGCTTCGTATCCTCATATCTATTCAAAACAGACGTCCACCAGTAATATGCTCTACCTCGAAGTATAAATGTTGCAAAATTCACCTTTTGCTGATCTGTGCATCCCATTACTTGGAATATCCTTTCAATCGTAGTCAACCAGGACTCTGCCTTCATTGGGTCACCAACACCCTCAAATTCCGTTGCTCCTAAATTACGAACACGCTCTATTGTGTTTTCCATTCTTATATGAGTATATACTTGAGCTTGTGGAACACCTATATGTGGTACAGATTCAACTTCTCTATCCCCGACAACTTTCCTATCTACCTCCGCATCTGAAGGTAAATTCAGGTCTACAATAGGTCTCGTGCTCGATTGACCACTCCTACGCATATTAATTCAAATACTATTATTCAATTATTCATGCACTATGCATATTTCACACAATAGTCTACAGAATCAAAACCATGCTCTGATACAAAATCTGTCAGGACCCGACCTGACCCCTCCTGGAGTCCGAGACGAATCCTGTATAAACATTTTCATAATTCACACGTAACATAATTTCTTAATAATATATTCATGGCCTCAGGCCTCCATAACCCACACTCAGTGAGGCGTCATGCCTCATCATATAAAATAATATTTACATGCACATACATTTATACATGACGTGATCAAATCGTTTTTATGCAGCTGCGTAGAGTGGTCTCAACCTCAACTATAAAACTTTATCCTGCACGACACCCTATATACTTGGAGTAGATAGGGAAATTAGGGAGAGGGGTGAGCTCAAAGCTCAGTGAGTGGATATACATTTTACAAAAATACGTTTTATCTATTTCATAATTAATTCCTTAAAACTTTCATAGTCAAACCATAACCATATAATAAACATAACTCATAAATCCATCTCACAGGAATAAACGTTAATCATTATTAATCATTCATACTATCAACCATATATTGAGAAAAATCATATCATCATACAACTCATAGCAAATCAATCATCTTTGCACCCAACTAGTACCCAGGGGAAAATCATGCTTGGCGGAAAACATCATCGCTCAAGCGGGGGAAATACCATACTCAACCTGACGACCTCGTATTCTCGTCCGGGGAGCTCATAACATATCATACACATGCTCAACCCGACAGCCTCGTATTCTCGTCCGGAGAGCTCATATCATATCATGTACGTACATTTTCATGGGTCCCAAGGACCTATCATCATATCTGGGGGATGGATACTTCGTAGGGTGCTTCAAACAATCACAAATCATAATTTCATGTTTAATACTATTTTTCTTATAAATATCCAATTCTCACATATAACAATACTTTCACGTTCCACTTCACAATTCAATATATCCATAAACAATTTAACTATCAAAATAAATAATAATCAATTTCACGTAATCCAATAATAACACATCACAAATCAAATATCACGTCAAACCAATCCAATTTCACACGTTAAAATACAATTTATTTATAATCTAATTTATTTCCTATATAACGTAATTAAATTCTTCCACAAATAAATTTCACAATAATATAATTTAATTCAATTATAATAAAATTAATATTTAACTTTATAAAAACATATAATAATTTAAAAATAATATCCACTCACAGTCAGAAATTTAATTTCTGGAGGTTTCAGGATCCCCTGATTTTTCTACAGCCGCTTTATTTTCTAAAACACAATAATTAACCGATTACTAACAAGATTTATTCAAAATCTAATAGTTATTACTAAAATTAATTATATAAATGAATATACTATTCACGCAAACTAATTTTCTAACTAAATAAAATTCTAAAACTCAAATATAAATTAATTCTAAAATCAAATTAACATAAATCATAAATCTAACCGTTTAAATTCTTTTTTTTTCTCTTCTTTCCCGTTTCTTCTTCTTCCTCTTCTTCTTCTTTTCTCTTCTTTCTCCTTCTCTTTCTTTTCTCTCTTTTCTCTTCTCTCTCTTTCTTAAACCGAAACCTTCCCCCACCTTATTATTTTAATATTAATCATTATTTTATTATAATATTATTATATTATAAACCTAACTCAATTATTTATTTTATTATTATTATATTAAATATTTTATTATTAAAAATTTTATAAATGACACCTAACATGTTAGGTGTCACAAAGTATTTCTATTATAGTTCATCATAAAAATAAAAATTACCCTTTAGTCTCTACACATTAAAGTCTCACATCCTATTAGATACATCAGAGCCCAATTACCTAAAACTTTAATAAATCATTTTAATTCGGACTTGATTTTATTTAATAGTCCACAAAATATAATTATTCTCATATAAGCCCAATGTTGAATTAAGGAACCAACATCTAATTCTACATAAATTTTGGCAAAGTTTCCATTATAATGTAGCACAAGCCAAATTTATGAACCCACAATTTTTTTAAAGAAATTTCATTTTAAATATTCTCAAGTAAAATTTAATACCAAACACTTCATTTTATTTTTTAACAAAATATACTACCGTTCACATAGTAACATTCATAAAACTCAAATATTAACTACATAGTGAAATCATAATTATACAATATATTTACACAATTATAATCATACAACTACAAAATTTGTAGTACAAATATCTATTTATGGTTACATATTCCAATAATATATAATTTATCCTCTCATAGAATCAATTCTCTTAATTACGTAGATATTTGAATATAAGAATAATTTTAAAATTTAAAATAAATAAATTTTTTATATAAAATAATTTTTAAATTTCTAACGACAAAATTTAATAAAACATGGATACAAAATATTAAAATGAGTATCCATAAAAAAAATTAACACATTTATTCTTTTATTATAAATAATTTTAATTAATTTATTCAATGTGTATTTTTGAAATATTATTGTCGTCCATATTTCGTTTTACTGAGCTTTACAATACGATTGAAATCACATTCACAGTCAACAGTATTATATCAATAATGGCCTTCACATTTCCCTATACCAAATTATTACAATGTCATTTATATTTTAGTAAGCATCACTTGCATACAGAAAATTACTCCCTTCAGTTAGTAAAGACCGTGAGTTGACTCTTGGGTATAAGGACAGGGTGCGTAAGAGATCGTCGATTTGATATTTGCTTTTTGTTTGACAAAGAAAATGCCAATTTCCCGATTCCTTGCACAAAGTCATTGATGAGGGAAACCCTAACTCTGAAGGTTTTCCGGCAAACCCCAATCTAAAGAATTGTTTCGTTGGCAAAGGCAGTGAAAGCAAAAACTTAGGTCATCACGTACCAGTCAAGGCCTGTGATTATGAATTCAATAATCCAAAGTTTAGCGGAGCTATAGCAATACAACGAGATTTCAGTGGAGAGGTAAGGACTGAATCCAAAATAAATTTTGCTAAACGTCCATTTCTTGCGTGGAACATATTAATTGGTTTTGGAATTATGGATGTAATCGAGAGAGAAGAAATTATCTATTTTGTTCAGCTAAGACGAAGTTTTGCAGCGTGAGGAAGAAGGAAAGGTGGATAACCGAGAAGGAATTCAATAGGGTAGGTAGTAGTGGGGAATTTTGACTCGTTGGATTGTTGGAAATTTTGTTTTATTTAGATCTGACAGTGATAAAAGAATCACGTGTGGGTTTTGATGGATTAAATTTATTTTTGGATTTTACTTTACTGTTAGAAGTTAGGGATTTCGTGAAAAAGCAATTCGCTAAATGTATGCCTCATTCAACTCTTCGTTACTGCGGCTGAGCTTTCCAATTTTGCGAAAATGTCATTCAACAGGTATGTGGAAATAGGAAGAGTGGCACTGGTTAATTACGGCGAGGATCATGGGAAGCTTGTGGTCGTCATCGATGTTATTTATCAAAACAAGGTACTTTTATTAATTTTACCTTTTACTTATGCTTCAATTGTGACTTGTGATTCAATTTGTTTGGTTATTATTTAATGTTTTAAATTAAAAACAATTTAACAATTTCTGAGTAAAGCCAATAAATCTGAATGTTCTTGTTTAGTTTATTTCTCAACACTAAAAAAATATACATATGTTAAGATAAGTAGATACCTATCATCTGTATAAAATAGAAATATAAAAAGTTAATGTGCTTTCTAAGCAGTGTGATTTAAGATTGGATTCGTGAGTTGTTTTGTAGAATTTTTCAGCTGCCTTTGACACCGCATGTTGATTTTTTTTCCTATTTTATTTTATTTTTTGTGAAAAACTTTTGGGGGCCAACTGACCTGCATTTTGCAGTTGATGGTACATTTTATTATCGTGTGATTAGGGGGATAGGGTTTTAATTATGGTTTTTATCTGTATTATGAGTTAGCAATAGTTTCTGTTAATGGGTTATAGGCTATTTTTGATGCCCCTGATATGGTGAGAAGCCAAATGAACTTCAGGAGGCTTTCTCACAGATATTAAGATAATAGAGTTCCTAGGATGAAGGCTTTAATTGAAGCCATGGAAAAGGCTGATGTGAAGAAGAAATAAGAGGACAGTTCCTAGAGTTGGAAGCTCACTTAGTGATTTTGATAGTTTAAAGCTCATGTTGGTAAAGATCAAGAGGAGTGGACTTGTTAGAGAGGAGCTTGCAAAACTCTATATGGAGAATGCAGCATATAATTTAACTTTTAGAATTCCAGTTTTGTTTAGTTTTTACAACATCAATTTGATTTTATTAATGTATTGATTTATATGAGGAAACGCAGATTGGCTTTTCTAGTTAATCATTATTCTGAGACACTTTTAGAAAATACTAATTATATTTATATGGGCCTTTATAATTTAAAAAAATATATATTAAACATATAAGTTGAGATGGTGTTGCAAATTTTACATTATCTAAAAATGTTAAAGGAATTATCACGGGATGTGATAGAAGAATGTATTCAGCTTGGATCTGCTATACAAATTTTTTTGGGGTACTTCAATAATTGCGTGTTTCAAAGTTAATCAACTAATAGCTCAAAGGAGGTAAGTGATACATTTACCAAACTTTCTGTCTAAGTGATTCTTACTCAAATTTCAGGGGAGGCATTCCATAATATATATCATCACTATAACATTTACGAATTGTAGAAACAGAATATTTTCATAAAAATCATTCATTTACAGAAACATGGCACTTATTGACACATGTTTTTCTTTGTATTTGGAAAGGTAATATTCATACCAAATTCCTATTTAAACGCAATTTAGAAAACAATCAATTGGATCAACATGTGGCAGTTCATGTATTTTATAAATATTCACTTAAACTTTAAATGGATCAAAACACCTTACTTTTTAGTTTTAAAACCAAAATCAATTAAAATACATATAAATATCAACTTGAATATTGTACAACATATTCTATCCTTTTGTTGACCTTTCCCTTTCCCTTGAATTATGGCCTAATATCAATTTAGCAATAATAAATAATGATACAGAATTTAATTATCTCAGAAAAATATACTCTTAAACGTATATCAATATTCTAGTAGTTAACTTTTTACAACTAAATTATATAAAATAATTTACTAAAATTTAAAACTAAATATTACAATAAATTGCAAATTCTAAACAGGTCCTGAATTTTTTTTTTCTTTTCTTCTTTTGATTCTTCTCTTCTTCTCCTTTTCTTCCTCTTTGTCTTTTTTCTTTCTCTTTTTACAATTTTTTTTTTAATTTGTAAAAGCTAAACATTGTTTTATCTATATATATATATATATATATACTCACCACCATTACTGATTAATTTAACCTTTTCGTTTAGGTTTATAATATATATTTTTTTCTTTTTCCTTTAACACCACCTTAAGCAAGGGAAATACCATTTGGCTTCTTCGTTCTTTTCCTTCCACTTGGTCATTTATTTTAACCCACCATAATCTAAATTCAATTTCTCTTCTCCTTTATTTCAACACATGTCAATATTTCTTTTATTTATCTATTTCCTTATTTATTGCATCCACATATTACAAATTGCAGGCAAAATTAGGATGATTGGGATTATTTGGTGGAGAGGGATAAAATCGTCTAAATTTATGTTTCTCTTGATAGCTTTGAAATTAAAAATTACTGTTAAATATTTTTAAATTCTCTTTTTATTTTTGGATAGTTCTATAAATTTCTCGTGTTTTTGTAGTTCTTGTGAAGTTTTTATCAATATTTGCTATTGTCTTTTGGGATAAGTTCTGCGAGTGCAGCTGCCAAGGGGGAAACCTCTTTGTTTGAGCAAGCAACAACAGAGTATGAAATCTATTTTTGCAGAATACAAAGCTTAATTATTTAGTATTTTGACATCAAGATTGCTCCTTGGAAACTAAAATCTAGAAGAATCAAGGTGTCAAAAACACAAAGTTGAATAAGTTAAATTACAAAAATAGTTTATAAATTAAGCAATTTTAGTAAATAAACCTATTTTATATGTCTAATATTAACTATATATTACTTAAATTTAAAAAGTTTTTGTGGGCATGGGACCCTCCTACTTTATCTCTCTGCTCTGTAATTTGTTTTGTTTCCCAAATGTCAAGATTCTGATTCTAACAGCTTGGCTGAGGTGAGAAGCTCCTTTTCTTTCCTGGTTGGTTTCTGCTTTGAAGATTTAACAGTAAGGAAATATTTAGGGATGATGCGTTGCTGAGTTGCTTGCTTCTGATTATCCTCTGTAAGAAGGTAAGGATGTGATGAACTTTCAAACAAAATTTTCTTCTGTTTCTTATATGCTTAATCTCTATAATCTCTCAGGTTTGGTGAGGTTGACGAATTTCATAATTGAAGAATGGATAGACAATCCAACAGTAGCAATCAAGAAAAGGAAGACAGAATCAGCGGTTTACCTGATCCAATACTATGCCACATACTGTCATTTCTACCCACAAAAGATGCTGTCGCAACTTCCATTCTATCTTCAAGATGGAGGCTTGTTTGGACTTCACTTACCAATCTTTGCTTTGACGACAGGTTATGCCTACAGCATGAGGATGCTTATGACCCGATTAATGGTGCTTCAACCATGTTTGAGAATTTTGTAAATAGGGTGCTGGTTCTTTCTTACCCGGTAAACATTAACAAGTTTTCACTCCATTGTTGCAAGCTCAGATATTTGGCTTGTTTGCATTCCTGGGTTTCTATTGCAATGATGCGTAATGTTCGTGAGATTGAACTTAGTATCAAAATGGATAGTTTCATGCCTACTGAGTTGCCTGAGAGCATTTACACCTCTAGAACACTTGAAGTTCTGAAACTGAACTCGGATTTTGCTATTAGCCTTCCTCCCTCTGGATTGTGCTTTCCAAGTCTCAAGATTCTTCATGTTAAAATAGATGATGGAGTAGACAACTTGATCGAGACTCTCCTTTCTAATTGCCCTGTGCTTGAAGATTTGTCAATAATGGTACATTTGTATGGTCATTTTGCTACTTTCAATATTTCATCCCGTATCCTGAAGAGGTTGACCTTAAGATTTTTACACGAGGGGGAGCTCAATTTAACTGAGCATCATGTTGTGATTACAGCACCAAATCTCGATTACCTCTCTATCGTAGATTGGGCTCCAGTTTCTTATATGCTATATGAGCTACATTCCTTAACCAAAGTGGTCGTTGATTTTTCTATGCTATATGCAATAGGTCCCTATAATGAACTCTCTGTGTGCTCTGAACAAGCTGCTCCATATGTGGTACAGCTTCTCAAAGGTATCACAAATACAAAGTTCCTATCCTTGTCTTGTGGCACTATATCTGTAAGTTATGAGCCTCTCTCTCATGCATTTTCAATATTCTTCACTTTTCTTTCTGATAATTTTCTGTTTCTCAAGAAAAATCAATGACAACTTTTTTTATTTCTGCATGAAAGGTTCTTGACCGGGTTGCTGTGGATTCCTTCCCTACGTTTCCCAATCTTACCTGTCTAGAAGTGGAGATTTTAAGTGGCTGGGAATTGCTTTCTGTCCTCCTCAGTAGTGCACCTAATTTAGAATCTCTTCTCCTTGGAACGGTGAGAATGTAATGAACTCTGTAGATCATATTCTCAATTTGCTGCCTCTGATATTTGTTTATTTTGTAATCAGGTTTTTCGTTTCAATTGTGAGTGGACTGAACCGCAATTTGTGCCTGATTGTTTGCTCTACCATGTCAAGACGATTAAAATTGAAGGATTTCAAAGTGAAAAGGATCAACTTAAACTGATACAGTTCTTGCTGAAGAATGGTCAAGTTTTGGACACATTGATAATCAGCTTGCAGAGCATGTTGCCACAGAAAATGGGTTTGAAGGATAAGCTGTACCAGAAGTTGCTAATGTTTGAAAGAGGCTCCAAGACTTGCAAAGTTAAAGTCCTCTGATGGTTTTCACTAGACAAGGTTTCCGACTTCGTGAGAATTCTACACTTAATATTTTGATAAAATACATTTAAATTTGTGTGATGCAAATACAGTCTTTTTTTAATTTCCTTAAAATCAGTTACGACCCTGGAAAACTGCTTTTATTTTTTGAAGTTTTCACTTTAATACATATCAAGTTTTATACAGAGCAATATGAATGCAGCACCTTAACTTTCCTATTAAAGCATAAGTTAGTGGAATCTCGGACTTTATGCTTAGCTCTTTCATATTCAAAATTAAAACAAAAAATTTAATGTCAAAATATTATCATGTTTCATATTATATTATTAAACAAAAGGGATAAATGATATTTTAATCTCTAAAATTTAGCTAATTAGTTTGATAAGTTTTATTAGGTATTGAAAATTTTGAACTAATTTATATATATAAAGAGAGAGAAAACGATCAACAGTCTTATAAGATTACATATTTTTTAATACTATTTGTTGATTGGTTGATTTAAGAATCTTTAATAGTTAAAATTAAATCTTATATATGTAATTAATGTAGAGTTAATGCGTTATAATTAACACATTTGTTTGTTTCAATCTCATTTATAGGGGGAGTGTTTAGATTTGTCGGTTTACAAAATAGTATAAAAATTTGTAAAATTTTGTAGTACTAATCCTTTTATATATATATATATATATATATTAGCTGTATTTTTTTTAATATTACAAGTTATATGTATTGGACCTATCTCCCAATTTTTTATTGTATCGATTTTTCGTTAGACTTTTACCTGACCAATTAAAAAATAAAAGTACGCGTAAATATTTTATTATTTATTTTTAATTAGAATCTCATCAAATTATAAATTATTTCTAGTTAGAATTCTGTTAAGATTAATATTCTAAATAACTTAAGAAATAGATAAATATATAAAAAAGGAAAGAAAAGAAAAAAAAATACTTTTTTTCTCACATAAATAAATTTATAGGAGAATGATAGTCGGGTATTCATTTTTGAAAATAAATGTCAAATGGATATCTAAACCGAATATATTTGTCAATAGCATCATTCCATTAGAATTTTTTGTCTCTATTACAATAAAGGGCAAATTCCCCTTTTCCCCTTAAGTTTTTTTTGCAAATACCCATTTATCTCCTATACGATAAAAACTTTACCCGTTACATTCGAACATTAGCATGAATAGCTATGAAATCAGACTTTGGCTGGCCATTTACCAAAATATCCCTCGTTGGCAATATGGGAACAGAAATGGGGGACCACATAATAGTGTATGAGACCCACGTGACAATGTGTAGGGTCCACAAACTTGTATTTTACGTAATATTGGCAAAATAAAATAATTGCTAAATGATATTAAATTTAAAAATTATAAAATTGACCATGTATATGCAAAGTAACAATGAAAATGGTGCAATTGAAAACAAACTTATGCATGAAACAAGGCAAAATGTGACAGTTTTCTTCTTCAACGGTCACATATTTGGCTATATAATAAACACTCCATAAAAATGGGCAACTACATACCAGTAACATACACAAAAATAATACATCATCAACACTCCAAATCATCATTCCAAACCATTAATCAATCTATCATTCTCAACATTCTAATGCATATGATCAACATCCAAGCAAACAAGTCCAGCATCCATTGAAATTTGATCAATCCATATACACACCATCATTCACACCATTATACATCTATTTTTTTTTCACAACCACACATACCAGCAAACTTATACGTATAAAAACTAGAATACTCAAATTCTGCTACAACAATGAGCTCAAATCTTACACATGCAAAATGGGCAAATAACCGTATCAAAACTAAACCTAAACAATCTCAAACCAATTATCAAAATATAACCATGCTACCATGTCAATAAAAGTGGGACAACAATAATCCATTGCGGTAATCAAAACTATGCTGCAAACCCACATTAAGTTTTACCCAAGAATAAAGTAGAACCATGAACAAAGCAAAGCCGAGGAATAAAGAAAAAAAAAAAAACTCATATTGTTTCATGCAACCATTCACTCAGCAACCACATATAAGTAACGAGAATATAACCCTCAAGCCACGATGTAGTTTTACCCACGAATGATGCGAAACCTCCGAACAAAGCAAACCCATATACCACAAACTAAAACAAAACCCATAATATTTCATGCAAATAACCAGCCAAAAACATGTATAACTCATTACATTCCTATCCAAGTAAAAAACAAACTTACATTGCCAACAATCTTGGGTTATTCCTCTTTGTATCAATGAGTCCCTTTTACTGTCCAGGAACTAGTTTTTTTAAACTTGTTGAGTTGCCAAAGACTCTTTCAAACTATAATCTTTGTGGTCTTTTTTTCATCTTTTTGTCTTTCAAAGAAAGTTTCTTCACTGTCACTTATGACGATAAACATAAATGGAGAAGAAGATGAAAATAACACGAAGAGGTGATAGAGACCAATATATCTTGGATCTCAAAAGGTTATTCTTTTTTGCCTTTGGGATTGATTTCGATTATGCTAAAAAAGGCGAAAGAAGTCATAAAAAATAAATCCTTTTTTTATTATTTTATTTCGTACACAGTCATTTATCAAATGGCCCCCCAAAGTCTAATTTCATTGTTATTCATCCTAACGTTAGGATGTAACAAGTAAATCTTTGAACTTAAGGGGGTAAATGGGTATTTGCAAAAAGCTTAAGAGGAAAAAGGAAAATTTTCTCACAATAAACAAGGGTATAATAATTATTATAACTTAAAATTAAAATTAAAAATTAAAAATTATAATTACTTTTTATATTTGAAGGTAAAATAGTCATTATGATTTAAAAATAAATATAAAAATTATACAATAAAAAAAAAAACTAGACTCCATCTTTTTATTTTTCTCCTTCCAATCGCTGCCCTTACTTCTTCTCCTTTTTCTTGGTCTTCCTCTTCTTTTTTCTTTTTTTTCTTCTTCCATTCCTTCTTCTTCTTTATTTTTCTCTCTTTTCCTCTTCTTTCTTTCTTTCGTCTCTCTCTTTTGGCCTTCATCTTCTTTCTTTCTTCTCTCTTTTAGTCTTCATTTTCTTTCTTTACTAAATTGCTAAATACATAATGACCGATTTGGGATTAAATTAGGGTATTGTGTGAATTGTAGGGATTATGAAATGAGATTGCCGTAGGATTTGAAGTGGGTTTGGATGGATTGAAGTAATGTTGAGGAATGGAATTTTTTGATTGATTATTTGCTTGATGAATTAAAATTGATTATTAATTTGCTTAATAGATTAAAAATTAATTGATAATTGGTTTATTGATTGATTATATTAGGATATTAATATGGAATTTTGGATAATTAGAGATTTTGGATGGATTAAAAATTAATTGATAATTTGATTTATTGATTACATTAAAATATTAATTAGGAATTTTGGGTAATTAGGGATGTTGGGTAATTAGGAATTTCGGATAGATTAAAATTTAATTGATAATTTAGTTTATTAATTGATTATAGGGATTTTGGGTAATTAAAAATTTTGGATGAATTAAAAATAAAATGATAATTTAGTTTATTTATTAATTGATTACATTAGGATATTGATTAGGAATTTTGGGTAATTAAGGATTTTGGATGTATTAAAAATTAATTAATAACTCAGTTTATTGATTGATTACATTAGAATATTAATTAAGAATTTTTTATTTTTTTATTAGGAATTTTGGGTTTCTTTTATGTATGTATATTTTGAAAAATTGAGATTTGAGGATATTTATGTAAACTTATTTTTCAATAAAAGTTAAAAGGGTAATTATATCATTATAATGGTCAAAGACGGTCAAGCCATAATAGAAATAAAAAAATTATAATAGAAGAAATGTTATTGACAAATATTTTCGATTTGAGTACCTACTTGACATTTAATTTAAAAAATGAGTATTCTGCTGTCATTCTCTCTAAATTTATTGATTGATATCAGTTGACAAAATTTGATCGCCGCTTATGAGAGAAGACTAGTCAATTTCTTATAATTTAGGAAGAAGTTATTACAATAAGCAAAATTTATGATGTAGTAAAAGATATGTATTTGTATTAAAATATATGACCTTGATGATAAAATGTTTGAATTTATTTTTGTTTGTATTAATTATATACATAGTTTATAATTTTTGATCTTGATAATAAAAAATTTAAATTTATTTTTATTTCTATGAATTATGTACACGGTTTAAAATACTTGATCTTGATGATAAAATATTTGAATTTATTTTTATTTGTAAATTATTTTATCTGCATTAATTATATACATGATTCAAAATATTTGATTTTAATGAAAAAATATTCAAATTTATTGTTATTTATATTAATTGCTTACATGGTTTAAAATATTTAATTTTGATGATAAAGTATGTGAGTGTATATTTATTTTTATTTGTATTAATTGCATATATGGTTTAAAATATTTAATTTTGAAGATAAAATATTTGAATATATATATTTATCTTTATTTGTATTAATTATATGTATGGCTAAAATATTTGATATTAATGATAAAATATTTGATGGAGTGTGTTCGATCCTATCCAATGATAGTATTATTGTAGTCTCTTTAACTTATGAGAAGATATGATAGTGTTGTACTTAAGTGTTCAGGTGTGTATAATTATCCGGATATAATATAATTGTCATATCTAAATTCTAATAAAAATATGTTACATGCATTTAAATTTTAATATAATATTTAAAAAGAGAGAGAGAAAGTAAAAGTAAAAGTAAAAGTAAAATAAAAGAATGATTTAACTTTAAAAAGAGAGAGAGAGAGGAGTAATATTTTAATAATAATAAAAAATAAATATCGTTTACCAAAAAAAGAGAAATAATTTTTTAACTTAAAAAAAAAATATCATTCAAGTCTGTTATAAATATCTTAGGGTTTAATAATAAATGTCAATTAAGTCCAGATGTAATCGGGATTCAGAGTTTAATATCTTTTTAGTATAGAGTTAAATATCCAAACTTAAATATCAGTATGTTATGGAGAACCAAATATTTTTGCCTCTTGATTAGGGAGAATGACCAATATTCCTCTGTTATTTTGCCGAATATCCCATCACCTTCTATATTTTTTTAAATACTCCATTATCCCATTGTATTCCAATTTTACCCTTCAATAATTTAAATATTTTTTATTTTACTATTTATAATTTAACATAAACCAATTGAACTGAAGGATAAAATAATAAAAAAAAAAGTCATGGAGGTGATGGAATATTAGAGAAAATATAAGAGAACAATGAGGTATTGATTAAAAAATTAGGGGGGTATTGAGCATTCTCCCTATTATTTATTTATCTTTTATACTAAAATTGTCTAAAACTTTAATATTTAACTTAGTGACTTATTAGAATAAGTCTTATATGACTAATAATTTTGAAGTATCTCTATAATTTTCTTTGTTATCTATTTTTTGTTGTATATTCACTTTACATATTAGTATAATAGTACTAAAAGACTAAAATTAGTTTTAGAAAAAATTCATTAGTTGCTAGCATAGAGAAAAAAAGAAGATAAGTTGTAAGAAGAATAAATATTATTTAAAATTATTGTGTATATTATGTCGAAAATTGGCTTTTTTTTATTATAGAAGATTTGTAATTTGAATAAATTAATATATAATATCACACTAACCAAATAAGTTTCAATTATAATTTGATGTATACTCTATTCTCTACTCTTTTTCAATATATCATGAATTAATATTATATTTAATTTATGTATATAATATAAAGTGTTATGAGTACATATGACATCATTTGTTTGTCTATGTTTAATCAATTTATGCTGTTGTTGTATAATCTTTTATTTGCTCATTACTTTATAGAGAAGAAGACTAAAAAAACCAATAATTGCCAACTTTAATGTCTAAAAAGGCCAAATGTTACAACTCTGTACTGCCAAAATAATAAAACTCAAAAGGACAAATACTTGTACCTACACAGTATCAATATTGATCAATTGAATTGTGATATTGGTAGGTGAAAAATGGAAATGAACTTGACAATGACAAAAATGATGAACAAGGATTTCATGAGATAGATCCAAATCAAACTCCAAAGACTAGGTGAAGAACTTGCTAGTGAAGCTACTAGTAAGAAATTAACTTCAAGTATGTGGAGTCACTTTAAGAGAGAGAGGAATAAAAGTACCGGTTATTGGAATGTAGTTTGTTCGCATTGCAAGAAAGTAATACCTCATAAGGCGAAGGATGGAACCTCACATTTACAAAATCATTTAAAAACACGTTTTTGTAAAAGGCAGCCAGGTATAAATTCCACCATGAAGAGATTACAAGCCCATGACGTTGATGGAAAAATGAAATTGTCTACTTTTTCTTTTGATCAAGAAAGTGCTAGGAAAGATCTTGCCAACATGATAATCATGCATGAATACCCTCTTAATATGGTTGAACACATAGGATTTAGAAAGTTTGTCAAAACTCTTTAACCTATGTTTAAGGTTATTTCTCGTAATACATTGAAAAGTGACATTTTGAAGGTATATGATTATGAAAGAGCCAAGACAATGAATTTGTTGGAGGCAAATCGAGGAAGAATTGCAATAACTATTGATATGTAGACTTCAAGCAACCAACAAAAGGGTCTTATGGCAGTAACGACACATTTTGTTGATGATTGTTGGGTGATGCAGAGTCTTATTTTGAAGTACTTTCTAAAACATTAATTTTGTTGATTATTAAATTTGTATTTACTCACTCAATTTTTTTATACGTGATATAATATGATATTTATTATTAATTACCATCGTCTTTTTAGATTTATATATGTCCGTGTTCATATATTGCTAAAGTACTTGTTGAAATTTTAATGGAATATTTGTTAGATTGGAACATTGACTACAAATTGTCTACTTTGACTGTCGATAATTATAGTACAAATAATGCCATGATTGAAATTTTGTTAGAGAAGCTTAGTAGTGGTTCATTGTTGTTGAATGGAAAATTGTTTCATATGTGATGTGCTGCTCATATACTGAATTTAATTGTGAAAGATGATATGGTTATAATCAATGAAAGTATTGAGAGAATTCGTGGTAGTGTTTTATATTGGACAAACACACCTAAAAGGAAAGAAACATTTGTTGGGATAGCCCGTAGGTTTAATATTGCTTGCACTAAGAAGTTAGTTATTGATTATAAGAATAGGTAAAATTCTACTTATTTGATGCTTAAAAGTGCTTTAATTTACAAGGATTTGTCTCCTCGTTTAAAACAACGAGAACAATAATATAAATGTTTGCCTACGGATGAAGATTGGATGTTTGTGCAAGAAATTTGTGATAGACTTGAATCTTTTTATGAAGTGACTACATTATTTTTTGGCACAAAATATCCTATAACCAATTTTTTTTTTCCAAATATTTGTGAGATTAAATTGTCTATTAGGGAGTGGCTGAATTCCACTAATGGTGAAATAAGGACAATGGCTAAAAAAATGAGTGAAAAAGTTTGATAAGTATTGAAATGTAGTTCATGGAATAACGGTTGTGGCAATAATTTTAGATCCAAGATATAAGTTGAAATTGGTGCAGTACTATTTTTCTCTGTTGTATGGGGATTATTATACAATTAAAATTGAGAAACTTTGTAGTTTTTGTTATGCGTTGGTGAAAGATTATCAATCAAGGTCTGAAACAAGTGAGGAAGTTGTTCAATCTTTAATTGCGTCATCATTTCATTCAGAGGGGATTCATTCAAAAGTGAAGGAACGATTGGCATAATTTGATATATTGATAAATCAAAGCACTAGTACTACTCAAACTAAATTTCAGTTAGATTATTATTTGGATGAATGTGTCATTTCAAGATCTAAGAAGTTTGATATATTAAATTGGTGGAAGGTGCATGGTTCAAAATATCATACTTTACAAGAAATTGCTAGAGATTTTTTAGCTATTTCTATATCTACAGTTGCATCAAAATCAATTTTTAGTGCTAATGGTAGATTTGTGTCTTCGTATCATAGTAGACTTCATCTAAAAATATTGGAAGCCTTGATGTGTGCTCAAGATTGGTTGTGGATTGAATTTAAAGGTAAAGTATATATATATTTTAATATATTGATAATCTTCATTAATTTATATTTTTTATAGTTAAATTTACTTGTTTCCTAGTTAGGTTCAAATTCTTTAACACAAATAGAAAGTTCCAAGTATTCAGAAGATGAAGATATTATGGATGAGATAAATACTATTATAATGTTTATATACTATAAAAATATTATTTATTAATAACTTATTTTTTAAAGGAGTTAATAATTATTTGAATATAAACTTTTTAGTTTTATATTGTATGTATCGTGTTGGTTAGGCACTACAAATATCGAATGAAGAGATAAAACTTGGTAGAAATTTGATGATTTATTATGATAATTATTGATGTAGTTTGTTAAAATTTTACAAACTTTGTTAAATTTTTAATTTTTATTTAATTTTATGGATTGTTATATTTAAAATTTTATTTTGTTAAATTATGTATATTTCTTATTGTATCTAATTTTTTTTATTCCAATCTAATTTCAAATTGTCAAAATTAAAAACTAAATTTAAGACAAAATGAGAAGAAGTTGCTAGTTTTGTGGTATATTAATTTTAAAACATTACAAATTAAATTTTTTTAAAGTTTACTGTTTTTTATTAGGATATGCATATATTCTGTAGATATCTGTTAGGATATAGATATTGACAAATATCTATTTAGAAGAATATGGATATTAAATAAAATATCCGCGAAAGATATGAATAGAATATGGATATAAATTTTTTTGTAGGATGCAGATATGGATATTTAATATCCGTACTATATCTTATCTGTTGCCATTCCTAATTAAATCTAAGGATTTCTATTTAAACTAAAGTTTCAACTAGTTGCTATATATCCACAACTACTTGAAATTAGGAGACTTCATGTTAGACTTAATCTCCCAACTTTCTGTTGAATCGATTTCGTGTGACTTTTACCAGACCCATTAAAAGATAAAAGCATTCACAAATCCTTAATTATCTTCGGCTAGAATTCTACAAAATTTTGAATTGTTTCTAATTAAAATCTACCAAATACTTATCTCTAATTAGAATTTTTTAGGACTAATATTCCAAATAATCTAAAGAATAAACAAGTGCATAAGGAAAGGAAAGAAGAGAAAAATAGATTTTCCCCCACATGCAAAGAAATTTATTAATTGATATTAGTTGATGAAATTTGGTATAAATAATATATTTTAAAGTGAATAAGGGGAGCTAAATTCAATTTCACTTGGAAAAAGTGTAAGTACTTTTTACTATAAGATATTGACAAATATGTCCTTCACATTTAGGTTAATAGGCACACACTACAACGATGTTTATGAGAAAAATTAACGCGGTTGACATTTGGGCAAATAGAGAGAAACCTCTCTTAATTTTTATTTGTCAGTTAACTTGTACATTATTATCATTTGTATCTTTAAATTTTACCAAAAAAAATATATTTTATTTAATTAAAACAATTTAGTACCTAATTTAATATTTTTCATAATATATTAAAGACTAATAAAATTTTTAATTTGTTATTTTAAAAACAATCTAGAAAAAAATATTATTATTAAAAAAATTTAAATAGTGTGTTAGATCAAACTCATGCAAAATTATTTCTAACTTCTTTTTTTGTACCTTTTTAATAATAATTTGATGTTTAATTATTAAAAAATTAATTGAAATATTTTTTAATTTTTTATATATAATATATCTATTTAAAAAATTTATATCAAATTCATTATACTTCTTAAAACTTATGAAAATATCAATAAAAATATAACAAATAATACATGTATATATATATATTACAAATAAAAACAATCAAAATTATTTTCTTTTTCTAATTTTTTTTATTGAGATAATAAATTAAAATTTTTTTTGTCCTTATTATTAATGAAAGCTATCCAAAGAGGGATTAAATTGTTCTAATTAAATAAAATATATATTCTTTTTTATTTTATAAAATTTTAGGGATACAGATTTATCTAAGAGATCAATTAATAAAAGGATAATAGTCATGGAGGTCCTAAAGGTTTAGTCAATTAGCCACATAAGTCCTAATAGTTTTAAAATTTACCTTAAAAGTCCTAGTGTCTATAAAAAAAATATACTTTTACAATAATACCCTCATTACATATTATACTTAAATCTCCCAAATTTTTTTAAATAAAATATGTTTACTTAAATTTTTAATAATATAAAAACAACTCATAACTAATTATTTATAATAAAAATAAATATTTTATTTTAGTATTATTATATTAAATTATTAAAAAACATAAAATTATTATAAATATTTAAAATTATATTGTAAAAATTATCATAATTAATATTTAAAAAATTTGGAGATTTTGATGATATTATTATATATAATTTATGTATAATTATATTTTTAAAAAATTGATATCAACTTTTAGGAGAAAAATAATTAATTAATTTTTTTTATAGTTTAAGACAATAATATAGAGATAAAATATTTATTTTTTGTTATAAATAATTAATTAGAAGTATTTTTATTTTTTTTAAGTTGAGTATTTTTAGATTATTAAAAATTTTAATAAACATATTTTATTTTAAAAAAAATTGAGAGAATTAAGTATAATAAGTAATGAGAGTATTATTGTCAAATTATATTTTTTTATGAACACTAGGACTTTTAGGGTAAATTTTGAAACTACTAGGACTTATGTGGCTAATTGACTAAACCTTTAGGACCTACATGACCATTACCCTTAATAAAATAGGAATAAAATGATATCTACCTATTTACCCAAACATCAAGGGCATTTCTTTTTTCTTTTTCAAATATTAGATGTATTTACTTATTAGTCCAAACAATTTGGGGTATTTATTAATGAGACACCTAAGCAATTAGGTGTCAATTGAAAAAAAAAAAAATAATAATTAAATAATATATAATAATAATTAAAGCGGTGAGGCGGTGTATATATATATACATGTTTTGCTTTCGTTTCAGAAGTCAGATTGAAAATGAAATCAAACAGAAGTAAATTCAATTCGAGAGAAAGAGAGGAAAGGAAAGGAAAAGAAAAGAAAAAAAAAGAGGAAAAAGGAAAAGATAAATGGAAATCAATCGTAGAAAAAAAGAATTGTGCAGGAAAATGTATTGGGAAGTTGAATTGATATCCAGAAACTTTGTGGACAGTGTATTTATGGAATTAAAGTAGTTTTATTGTTGTATTTGTGATACGTATTAAGTTTTGGATTAGTTTTAACGGTAAATTATTGAATTATGTGTTTTTAGGGAGTAGTGCGGTGGTAAGAAACCTAGGAGACCTCGAAATTTCCAGAGATTGAGCGATTGAGCTGAGTGGATATATTTTTAAAATATTATGAATTTATATTATGTTTGAATATTTAATATAGCATGATTGATCTGTTTATTAATGCGTTAGATTGCTTTGCGTGTTACGTAGTATTTAAATTATGCGTGATATCCAGTGATTGCATGAAAGCGATTGTTTTCTGTTAAAATATTGGTTGTGTTTGTTTGAAGCGCCCCACAAGTACCCATTCCCCAATATTATGTAGTAAGGTCTTTGGGACCTATGGAATTATATGTATATGAATGTGAGCTCTCCAGACGATGATACGAGGCCGCTGGGTTCAGTATGGTTTTTCCCCGCTTGGGCGTTGGGATCCCGCCAAGCATGATATCCTCGGGTACTAGTTGGGTGTTGTATGAACTGTTTGCAATGATATGCATTCTTAATGTATAAGTGATGCGTAATTTATGTACGATTTTAGGATGTCGTACAATGGTTGTATGAAAATGTATTTTCTTTAAAAACTATGTCCACTCACTGAGCCGTAAGCTCATTCCTTTCCCTATTTTCCCATTTCTCCCCATGTCACGCAGGATTTCGTGCACAGTGCAGTTTTGTAAATGAGGTTGAGACCACTCTACGCATGCTGCATGAAACCTTTTGAAACATATAATATGTGTATGTGAATATGTATATATGTGTGACGAGACATGGAGTCTCAATGTATGTTAATGATGGAGGCCTGAGGTCATTTTCTTTATCTATAAATGTTATTATGAGATGTTTATAAGAATGACAGGTACCTACTATAAAATATTTAGCAGGATTTGTCTCGAACTCTTGAGAGAGGTCGGGGCGGGTCCTGTCAGTTTGGTATCAGAGCGTGGTTTTGATTATGTAGACTATTGCGTGACATATGTATGTTACATGCATCATTTAATAGTTTAATTGAAACTAATGTTAGTATGCGTAGGAGTGGTCAATCCAGCACGAGACCTGTCGTTGATCTGAATTTACCTTTAGTTGAGGAGGAAGAAAGGGAAGTATCAGGAGAAGGAAGAGCTGATTTTGTACTACCTATACATATGTATCAACCTCAAGCAAATCCTAATATAGGAACGGAGAACACTATCGAACGTTTTCGTAATATGGGTGTAGTAGAATTCGAAGGGATTGGTGATCCGATGAATGCAGAGTCCTGGTTGACTACAGTTAAGAGAATATTCCAGGTAATGGGATGTACAGATCAACGAAGGTAAACTTTGCAACATTCTTGCTTCGCGGTAGAGCATATTACTAGTGGACATCTATTTTAAATAGATATGGAGGATACAAAGCTGTCACTTGGGATGATTTTCGTAGGGAATTTAATGATAAATATTTCTCATCTATTTATCGAGATGTAAAAAGGAATGAATTTCTGATGTTGACTCAGGGGTCGATGACTGTAGAAGATTATGAAAACAAATTTACAGAGTTGTTGAGGTTTGCTCCTGACGTGATACGAGATGAGATAGATAAATGTAAACGGTTTGAAATAGGTTTGCGAAACAAAATTAGAAGATCTGTAGCTAGGTCGAGATATACATAATATTGCCATTTAGTTGAGGCTGCTATGAGAGTTAAGCAGTGTTCAACGAATATTCCAAACACTGAACCACCTAGATACAGTCAGAGCCAAGATCGGTTAATTGATGGGGCCAGCAATAGTGGGATATCAAGGAAAGAAGTTAAACAAAGAGGATATTCGGAAAGACAACAATACCAACCATATCCTGAGATGTCTGGAGGACGAGGACGAGGATACGATCAGAGTAATATAGCTCAGTATTCTGGGAGTCGTCAACAAGGTAGTGGTATTGGCAGAGGTAGACGTTTCGCTTGTATGACTTGTGGGAGATACCATGAGGGACGGTGTTTGGCAGGTACAGTATTTTACTATCATTGTGGACAGCCTGGGCATATCAAGAGAGACTGCCTTGCTTTAGCACCGAGCATGAGTAGTGCAGTACAGAGTACAAGTCCACAATACTTTCAGGGCAGAGGTAGTTAGATGATAAGACCAAAGAGCCCATAAACAATAAGACCCACACCTGTTAGTGTAGTACAGCCTAGTGCCGTGAGGACTGATGATAGGCAGAGAGGACAACCAGGTCGCCCTCGTACACATGCACGTGTATTTGCTTTGACAAAACAGGAGGCACAGGCCACTCCAGATGTTGTTACAAGTATGTTGACTATTTTTGGTCAAGATGCTCATATTTTGATAGACCCTGGTTCTACACATTCCATCATATCTTATACGTTTGCCATACATGCGGATAAAGAATTGAGTCCATTAGATTATAACTTCGTGGTAGCCACGCCACTTGGAGATTCATTATTGGCTGAGAATGTATTACAGGGATGTGTTATCAGAGTAGGTAGTTCTGACTTGAAAGCAGATTTAATTCCTTTAGATATCCGCGACTTTGATGTTATATTGGGAATGGACTGACTAGCGAATTATCGTGCTACAGTTGATTGTTTTCGGAAAGAAGTAACATTTAGAAGACTAAGTGAACCAGATATTATTTTCTGTGGGGAAAGACGAGTTCTCCCATCATGTGTGATATCAACTGTTTCTGCTAGAAAATTATTGACAAAAGGTTACCCTGCTTACTTAGCTTATGTTATTGACACTCAAGCTGTTCATGTAAATCTGAAAGATATACCTGTAGTGAATGAATTCTCATATGTGTTTCCAGAGGATTTGACTAGGTTAATTCTCAAATGTATTTCCAGAGGATTTGACTAGGTTACCACCAAGTAGAGAAGTTGAGTTCACTATTGATTTGATTCCGGGAATAACACCTATTTCCATGGCACCTTATAGAATGGCTCCATTAGAACTGAAAAAGTTAAAAGTCCAGCTACAAGAACTAGTAGATAAAGGTTTCATCAGACTGAGTATTTCTCCTTAGGGAGCACCAGTGTTGTTTGTGAAGAAGAAAGATGGAACTATGAGATTGTGTATAGACTACAGACAGTTGAATAGAGTCACCATTCGTAATAAGTATCCACTTCTGCGTATTGATGACTTATTTGACCAGTTATAGGGTGCTAAAGTTTTCTCAAAGATAGATTTGTGATCAGGTTATCACCAATTGAAGATTAGAGATTTAGATGTGTCGAAAACTGCCTTCAGAACCCGTTATGGACACTACGAATTTCTTGTGATGCCGTTTGGGTTGACAAATGCCCCAGCAGCTTTTATGGATCTTATGAACCGGGTGTTTCATTCTTATTTAGATCGATTTGTCATTATGTTTATTGATGATATTCTAGTATATTCACAGAGCAGAGAAGAATATGCACAGCATCTGAGAGTTATTCTGCAGACATTGAGGGATAAACAACTTTATGCAAAATTCAGTAAATGTCAATTTTGGCTTGATAGAGTTGCATTCCTTGGCCATGTGATTTCAGCCGAGGGTATTTATGTAGACCCTCAGAAGGTGGAGGCAATAGTTAATTGGGAACGACCTACTAATGTGACAGAGGTCAGAAGTTTTCTTGGGCTAGCTAGATATTACCGACGGTTTGTTAAAGGTTTTTCTAGAATTGCTGGGCCATTAACTAAGCTGACTAGGAATAATGTGAAATTTGAATGGATTGATGATTATGAATAGAGTTTTCAAGAACTTAAGAAGAGATTGACTTCTGCTCCTGTTCTTACACTTTTATTTAGTATTGAGGGATTTGTAGTTCACAGTGATGCATCCAGACAGGGATTGAGTTGTGTATTAATGCAACATGGTAAAGTAATTGCTTATGCTTCCCGACAGCTCAAGAAACATGAGTTGAACTATCCTACCCATGATTTAGAACTTGCCGCTGTAGTGTTTGCATTGAAGATTTAGAGACATTATTTATATGAGGCCGCTTGTGAGATTTATACAGATCACAAAAGCTTGAAGTACCTGTTTACTCAGAAAGAATTGAATCTTAGACAACGGAGATGGATTGAGCTAATTAAAGACTATGATTGTACCATTGACTACTATTCAGGTAAAGCAAATGTAGTAGCAGATGCACTCAGTAGAAAGTCTTCAAGCTCTATTGCTCACATGAAGGTAACGAGTCTTCCATTATTGATTGATTTAAGATCACTTGGAGTTGATTTGGTAGTGGGGCAGCAGGAGACACTCTTAGCTCATTTTCAAGTCAGACTAATACTGATTGATCAGATTCGAGAGATGCAGAATGGGGACCCAAATATAGTTAAGTTAAAGGAAGAAGTGAAGAATGATTTACAGACTGATTTTTCATTAAGAGATGATGAGACCTTAGTTATGGGCAACAGACTATGTGTACCGAATGATTCAGAATTGAAGAAGCAGATTTTAAAAGAAGCACACAGTTTAGCTTACGCCATACATCCTGGAAGTGCAAAGATGTATCGTACTCTAAAAGAGCATTACTGGTGGCAAGGTATGAAAAGGGAGATTGCAGAGTTTGTATCTCGTTGTTTAATTTGTCAACAGATTAAAGCTGAACATCAAAAACCTGCTGGACTTTCTCAGCCACTTCCAATTCCTGAGTGGAAATGGGAACACATTGCGATGGATTTTGTTATGGGACTTCCACGTACTCAACGCGGTCATGATAGTGTTTGGGTAATTATTGATCGACTTATAAAGTCGGCTCATTTCCTGCCTTTCAAAAATACCTATTCAATGGAGAAAATGGCTAGTTTATATGTAGATGAGATAGTAAGATTACACGGGGCACCAGTATCTATTATATTTGACAGGGATCCTAGATTTACTTCCAGATTTTGGCCTAGTTTACAGAATGCTATGAGGACTAAACTTAACTTTAGTACAGCTTTTCACCCTCAAACTGATGGGCAATCAGAAAGAACCATTCAGATTTTAGAAGATATACTTCGAGCATGTGTGATACAGTTTATAGGTAATTGGGATGCACACTTATCACTGATGGAATTTGCTTATAACAATAGTTATCAATCTAGCATCCAGATGGCACCATATAAAGCTTTGTATGGTAGAAAATGTAGAACACCTATTTGTTGGGATAAGGTTGGAGAGAAGAGGTTGTTAGGTCCAAAAATTGTCCAAGATACTAATGAGAAGATTTCAGTTATCAGGGACAGATTAAAAATAGCCCAAGATAGACAGAAAAGCTATGTAGATAAATGCAAAAGACAATTGGAGTTCGTTGTGGGTGATTATGTTTTCTTGCGAGTTTCTCCTTGGAAGGGTATACTTCGATTTGGGAAGCGTGGAAAGCGAAGCCCTCGATATATGGGTCCATTTGAGATTATTGAAAAGATTGGTCAAGTGGCTTACAGATTAGCTCTACCACCAGAATTGTCACGCATCCATAATGTTTTCCATGTCTCTATGTTAAGAAAATATGTTCCTGATGTTTCTCATATTCTAGATTTGCAGCCAGCACAATTGGAAGAAAATTTGACTTATGAAGAAGAAGCTGTTCAAATACTGGACTCCAGAGAACAGAAATTACGTAACAAGATAATCCCGTTAGTCAAGGTTTTGTGGAGGAATCACAATGTTAAGGAGGCTACATGGAAGCGTGAGGATCAGATGCGAGTTCGATATTCGCATTTATTTCAGACAGGTACATGAATTTCGAGGATGAAATTCTTATAAGAAGGGAAGATTGAGACACCTAAGCAATTAGGTGTCAATTGAAAATAATAATAATAATAATTAAATAATATATAATAATAATTAAAGCGGTGAGGCGGTGTATATATATATATATATGTTTTGCTTTCGTTTCAGAAGTCAGATTGAAAAAGAAATTAAACAGAAGTAAATTCAATTCGAGAGAAAGAGAGGAAAGGAAAGGAAAAGAAAAGAAAAAAAAAGAGGAAAAAGGAAAAGATAAATGGAAATCAATCGTAGAAAAAAAGAATTGTGCAGAAAAAGGTATTGGGACGTTGAATTGATGTCTAGGAACTTTGTGGACAGTGTATTTATGGAATTAAAGTAGTTTTATTGTGTATTTGTGATACGTATCAGGTTTTGGATTAATTTTAACAGTAAATTATTGAATTATGTGTTTTTAGGGAATAGTGCGGTGGTAAGAAACCCAGGAGACCCCGAAATTTTCAGGGATTGAGCGATTGAGCTGTGAGTGAATATATTTTTAAAATATTATGAATTTATATTATGTTTGAATATTTAATATAGCATGATTGATCTGTTTATTAATGCATTAGATTGCGTTGCGTGTTACATAGTATTTAAATTATGCGTGATATCCAGTGATTGTATGAAAGCGATTGTTTTCTGTTAAAATATTAGTTGTGTTTATTTGAAGCGCCCTACAAGTATCCATTCCCCAATATTATGTAGTAAGGTCTTTGGGACCTATGGAATTATATGTATATGAATGTGAGCTCCCCAGACGATGATACGAGGCCGCTGGGTTGAGTATGGTTTTTCTCCGCTTGGGCATTGGGATCCCGCCAAGCATAATATCCTCGGGTACTAGTTGGGTGTTGTATGAACTGTTTGCAATGATATGCATTCTTAATGTATAAGTGATGCGTAATTTATGTACGATTTTAGGATGTCGTACAATGGTTGTATGAAAATGTATTTTCTTTAAAAACTATGTCCACTCACTGAGCCGTAAGCTCATTCCTTTCCCTATTTTCCCATTTCTCCCCATGTCACGCAAGATTTCGTGCACAGTGCAGTTTTGTAAATGAGGTTGAGACCACTCTACGCATGCTGCATGAAACCTTTTGAAACATATAATATGTGTATGTGAATATGTATATATGTGTGACGAGACATGGAGTCTCAATGTATGTTAATGATGGAGGCCTGAGGTCATTTTCTTTATCTATAAATGTTATTATGAGATGTTTATAAGAATGACAGGTACCTACTATAAAATATTTAGCAGGATTTGTTCCGACTCTTGAGAGAGGTCGGGGCGGGTCCTGTCAATTAATATCTTTTTTACTATAATATTAATAACTTATCTTTTTTTAATGGATCTATTTTTATAATTTTAAAATCATTTATTACACTAGTTTATTATTAACTTAATAATAATTTTAGGTAAAACAAAGTTATAAAATTTTAAGACCGGAATATTTTAAAGATTATTTTTATCCTTTTCACATAATATCACTATTACCGTGTTATAATTATTTACTTAAACTTTAAATGAAATAAAATACCCCACTTTTTTATTTTAAACTAAAACTAATTTAAATGTATATAAATAATTATCTGAATATCATACAACATATTTTATTCTTTTGTTTATCTTTTTTTTGAATTACTTCCTAATATCAATATAATAATAATAATAATAAATAACGACACAAAATTTAATTATCTAAGAAAAATATATTTTTAAATGTAATATCGATATTCTAATAGTTAAAAATTTTCAACTAAATCACATAAAATAATTTACTAAAATTTAAAATCAAATATTACAATAAATTGTAAATTCTAAATAAACTGCAAATGTTAAACAAATCGAGAAAATTTTTCTCTTTTCTTCTTTTTTCTTTCTTTCTCATTTTACATTTTTTTTTTGTAAAACCTAAAGATTGTTATATATACACACATATATACTCACTGCCATTACCAATTAATTTAATTTAATTTTTTTGCCTTTTCCTTTAGCTTAATATTTTTTTCCTTTTTCCATTAGTACCACCTGAAGCAAGGGAAATACCATTTGGCTTCTTCTTTCTTTTCCTTCCGGTTGATCATTTACTTAAACCCACAGCATAATCTAAATTCAATATCTCTTCTCCTTTTACTTCAGTACATGTCAATATTTCTTTTATTTATCTATTTACTTATTTTTTGCACCCACATATTACAAATTGGAAGTAAAATTAGGAAGATTGAGGTTATTTGATAAAAAGAGATAAAATCGTATAAATTTCTTTTTATTTTTTTTAGAATAAATTTCTCGTTATAGTTTTAGACACTTCCATAAATTTCTCTTGTATTTTTGCTATTCTTGTTAAGTTTTATGAATATTTGCCATTGCCTTTTGGGACAAGTTTTGAGAGTGCAGCTGCCAAGGGGAAACCTCTTGGTTTAAGCAAGCAACAGAGTCTGAAACCTATTTTTGCACAACTTCTATGATAAATATAACTGAAAAGGATTAGTATGTATTTAATAATTGATATTAAATCTGAAAAATCCATTAATTATATAATAACATCCCAATTAATTCAATCCTTCGTCACGTTTTATCATTTCCCACAAGGAGTATTATCAAATACCTCACCTAAGATTTTTATAAGTATCACTTAGCCAAAAAGTATGGTCAATCTATCACTTCCCTCCCTTACTGTTATCAATGACTGTTAGATGACTATTAGTTGAAAGGGAAAATACATAAAAGTAATGAATGGAGTAGTGTTTAGTTGAAAGTATAACTGCAAACTTTTAAATTTAATAAATAAATAAATAAATTTACTTAAATTAACAATGAAATAAAATTATTTTTTGTTAAATTTGCCTTTCTTTGGGTTGGAATTGCAGCATTTATTACCAATTCATCTCACAAATTTCTCTATCATCAAATAAAAAATTGTCTTATTATCAATAATCAAATCCTTCAAATCTAACAAATGAAAAACCCACACGTCTCACCAAATATAGATAGAATTTTTCAAACCACACTTCAACAAATTACCCCAATACTCCAAAAACCTATAACAAACCTCGACTCACCAAATTTTTATCTTGAAATTTTCCAAATCCAGAACAAAAGTTGACAAACTTACTCGCTAAATTTTATCCGACTCACCAAACTTTATCTTCGGATTCTTCAAACCCAGAACAATAGCTGACAAACCTCACCTCACCAAATTTTATCCCAAATTCTCCATACCTAACAAGAGCTGACAAAACATGACACTTCACTTGGCTACCTTCATAAGGGAAAAGAAAATAAATTACTTTGTAAATTAATTCAACACAAGTAGAGAATTATGAAATTTTAAATTGCTTGCTTGACGACATCGGCTTGATGGACGGTGGTAGGGCAATATAAGTAGTGATTGCTTGGGCAAGAACGGCAGCTAATCTACTTGCGTCAAAATACTATTGAAATCGACAAAAGAGGTGGTAAAAAGCTGCTATAGTGTTGCTGTCCTGTAAGAGGCCAGTGGTCGATAGGTGCTTTAGTACTACCGTCGTGAAGTTTCTGTTGCAACATTGCTAGGCAGAGCTTGATTGGCTTGGGCGGCGGTCAGTAAATGGCAACTACTACTAAGATTTAGAATTAGGGTATTAGGGTTTTATTTGGTTTCAATTTATATTTTATTTATTTAGGATTTAATTTTATTTTTAGTTTTAAATTGTTAATTAAAAAAATAAAAAATAAGTTGTCATAATAGAGTTTAGGGTATTTTTGTAATTACATATATTAATGTTAGTCAAATAACAGTCAAGGAGAGTTAAGTGATATATTGACTATATTGTCTCTTTAAGTGATATTATCAAAACCTCAGGGGAGGTATGTGATAATATCCCTTCCCATAAAGTTGAATAAGTTAAATTACAAAAATAGTTTATAAATTAAAGAATTTCAGTACATAAAACTCATTTTTTAAATGTCTAAAATATAAATATTTTACCTACAAATTTAAAAAGTTTTTGTGAGAGTGGGACCTACTACTTTAGGGTCTTTCTACAATACCGGGAAAAAATTCCCAGTATTGATAACGTAAAAATTATAGACCATTGAATGAAATCAATGGTCTATTATTATTTTTATTTTAATAAATTAATTTAATTTTTAAATTATTATTTTTTTAATTTACCGGTTATACAAGTTCTGACTAATTTTTTTTTTACTTTTAGTCAATCTCAACAAGTCTGACGGTTTTTTTTTTTTTAAGTTTTCCCTCGACTTTTAGTCAATCTCAAATTTTTAACTGTAACCTAATTTCAGTGAATTATAAACTGCTCTCTCACCATTACTACGAGAAAAACTTATACTGATCTTTGTGATTAAAGATTTCTGAACATCAGTTAAGGTGAGATTTATTTTTCCATTCTATTTTATTAGTTTATTTGTTGAATTAAAACATTGTAGTTAATTAACAGTTGTATGTTTAGTGATAAAAAGGATGATGTGATTTTTTTTGTATTTTGTCTTTCTATAATTAGGGATTACGAAGCTTGTTGAATTAAAAATATCAATAGTAACTTGTTGATTTGTTTGTTTGTGGATTCTTCTCTATGAAATTAAATGACCTGTTAGATTAAATATTGCATTTAATTATTAAACAACTATGTGGGTTTTTGTGAAAGTGATGATAATCATGACCAAAAATAATTGAGCTAAAAATAAAGAGAGAGAGTAATAGGAAAGGTAAGGATGATTTTTTAATTTAAGACAATATCATGATGATGAAGAAGGAATAATGTCAGCCAGTCGGAAGAAACTATGAAATGTCATGATAAAAGTCTTTTTCTATTTGTGAAGAAATTGAAATACATCATATATATATATATATATATATATATATATATATATATATATATATTAACAACTTGCTATATTGCTGCATACTACAATTTTTTTTTGTTTCTTTTTTCACTTAGTCTTCTAGTTACTCTTGTACTCCTTATTCTCACCCATTCAATAAAATTACATATTAAGGCCAAGGAATTGAAAAAAAAAACAATTTTACAATTTGAAGTTTAGTCTCATACAATTAAATTTTTTTATTGTCCTATTTTTTTTCTTCATATTTGTTATTTATGAAAGAAAAACAGAAAAGGAATTTAAAACAAAAAATTATTTTTTATATTCTTATTGTCAATAATAACTATTTTGTTGTTCTCTCCGGTCTCAATTGTATTTTTTATATTTTGGGAAACTTTTAACCTTCATTAATTCTCATATATTTTTAATTGTTCTTTTTTTTGCAATTTTATGCATCTTAGTTTCCTTGACTATTTATTCATTTCAATTTTTAGTTAATTTATTTTACTATACTCGAATAAACATTTTGTGTTATTCAAAGTTTGGTTCAAACTTCTTATTTTCATTCTTTCAAATATTAAGTTTTTCACTTTTGGAAAAATAATGTTGTTGCATAAAATTGTATTTGTATTTCTACTTTATTGTTGTAAATGTCTTAGTATTATTGTGTTGTTACTTTCTAATTTTTGTTATTGTTATATCTTTCTAATAGATGTGTTCAGATACTAATTAGTGGTTAGTAAATTATGTAGATGGAAAATAAGAGGAAACTTATTAATCCAGGCCTTATAAAAGATGCAAATGATGATAAGAAGAATGATTTAAAGAAGTTTGATGATAAGAACAAGAAGAATGAAACATTCACGAAGACAAGACGGCCTTTTATTGAGTTCTTGTAAGTTTTTTCATATTGACTTAATATATGTTTGTGTAGTCTTACATTGAGAATGTGATTTTGAAAAGTGAAATAGAATGTTAACGTACTAACTTTTTATAATATGCCATGAAATATAGCAATAATGAAGCAAAATTGTTGCAAGCAAAAGGGATAAAAGTTGACATGAAGGTAAACAATTTTTATTCTAAAATCTATCTTTGTTTATACTAAATTTTATTTTAAATATTTAATTTAGTATTAATTTTTATTTTTTTTGTTGATAGGAAAGGAAAAATTTAGGGTTACGTTTTAAAGCTATAACTAAAGAGGATAAGAATAAATATAGTATAGGCCAGTTGAAAAAGGATAACAATGAAAAAGAATATTGTGGAGAAAGAAGGGAAGACATTGCAACAAGATGTGCTCCAAATCGTTTTGCATTATTAGTGGCTAAATTATCAAATGTGAAAAAAACAGCTATTGCAGAGTTAGGATTTGGAAGTCTTCTAAACATAAAGTGCGGCAAACTAAGACGAGATTTATGTGCCTGGTTAGTTGATATGCTGGATCCATTTACTTCTACTATTAATTTACATGGATATAGTCTCAATATTTCCCCTCGTAATTTTTAGCATATTATAGGGATCCAAGATGGTGGAGTAGATGTAGATATATGCTTAGATGTAGATATATGCTTAGATGTAGATCTAGAAAGAATAGATCCATTGAAAAATAATCGTAATTATAATGAGGTGACTGATGACTTTAAGAGAAAATTTGTATTGTTCGCTTTTGGAACACTATTATTCCCTAAATCAGGAAACTATGTAATGCCTCATTATTTGGTTCCATTGCAAAACACAAGTACCATTAAAGAGAAAAATTGGGCTACTTGGTGTTTCAATGGACTCATTAGTGGCATTAAAAAATTTAAGGAGGGAAGACAACAATACATTTGTGGTTGTTTGCTATTTTTAGAGGTAATACATTTTCGTATTTCTTAGTTTATACATGTAAACATTCAATTATTTATACTCTTTGTTTCTAATTATTTTAACCTTGTTGCTAATTATTTTGTCTAGCTTTTTTACATGGATTGTGTGATGTTTGCCCATGAACTTATATGTAAATCGTTGAATGCAATAAGTTTATGGACAAACAAAGATGTATGCAATTTCATGTGCTTTCTGAAGAAGAATGAGGGCATTGGGAACCCAAAGGTAATAAATTTATATTAAGTACTTTTTAATATTGTAAAAATATAATACGTCTAACACCTTTATGTTAAAAAATATCAAGTTAATCTGCAAGAAAGTCCACCTCATAATACTGTGACCAAAGAGACCTTTGACGGAAATCATTTATTGGATTTCAAAAGAAAACTAGAGCAAATGCAACTAGGAATTGCTGATATAATGTATAAAGTTGCTGACTTGATGAAGAATAATTTAGATACTTATGTTATAGTTCAAGAATTATCTTGCAAAGTTGATGCAATTGAAGAGATTATTGTAAAAAATAAGCAAGACGCATGCAATAAAACGGTGGATACTAATGATACAGATGTTCACACAATTCCTTCTGAATATAACTTACAGTCACTGAAAAAACGTAACTCCAAAGTCTGTAGCGAATCTAGTTGCCAAATTTTTAAAGAGAGCAATTTGTTGAAGAAAATGCGCATGCCCAAGAAGACTGATAATGAGCAAAAAAAGAAGAAAACTCCTTGTAAAAGATCTTTACTGAATGAGTTGTTGTCAAATAATGAAGAAAACTACTAGAGTGTTCAGGTATATCTATATACCACTTTATTCCATCGTTATTGGTAGAAATTGTTAATGGTTAAGAGTTGTTTACTTTAAGTGTGTAAACTTTGTTGTTATATTATAGGTAATATCTTCAGATGGAATTTGCTCAGTTAATGTCATGTCATTAAATGAGCAAGATTCATGTAATGATAAAAAGATTAGATTATGCAACTCAAGACAACTCCCAAAAAGCCCTCATCAAAAGTATTCAAGGTGCAAAAGTAGTTGTAAAATTATAGACAATAACATTGTACTTGCAAATTCGTTCTCTGAACATGAATTGATGATGTTGCAATTATTTTCCAAGACTCTTTAGACAAGAGGTAACTAAATATGCATTTAAAATATGTTTTTTTTTTCCTTTTTTCATTTTCATTGTAGACAAATGCTAATTGCAGATCTTATGTGTTATTAATGTAGTGAGATTTTAGTTTTGACACATCAACATATTGTTAACCGACAAACAATATATTCTTTGGCTCCAAAATCGTTTATAATAGATGAGGTAACTGCTAACAAATAGTCTTAATTTGAATTATAAGTAGAAAATTTGAAATTTCAATAATTGGTGATTGATCTTCTTTATAACAGATCATAAATTATTATGTTGAATACTTAACAATGACAGAGAAGTTAAAATCATAAAATGAATCTCGTAATTGGTATTTGACCACTCGATTTAGGGTAAGTTATATTCTGTATGTTGATTGGGTTTTGAAATAAATCTCAACACATATAACTTATTTGGTGTATGGGTGTCATTTATTCTTCTATTATGTAGCAAATAGTAGCAGAGAATAGTTCTTCGAAAGATACCACTAGAGTTGTAGATTTTATCTAAAAGTATGGAATCAGAGATTTTTACATGTCAGAATTAAAAACATGTGAAAAGGTATATAACAATTATAGTATTTTATTTATGTATGTACTAAATTTGTTAACATTATATAATTAATTGATATATTTTTACTTAATGATGCTAATTTTGAAAATTATATATATGTTGCATAGATATATTCCTTTGCATAATCGATCTGCACAACATTGGTATTTAGCGGTATTATTTCTAAAAAATAAAACTGTTGAAATTTGGGATCCTCTACCAGATAGTAAGCAAAAGTTGGTTCGAGAGAAGATAGTACAAAAAATAGTAAGTAAAGATTATGATTAATTGATCTTTCTTATAATAATTTATTATAATATATTACTTATTTGATAGAAAACTTTTACAGTTACTTGCATTGGATCTAGTTCTGTCTGATGATGAACTAAAAAAATTCTCAGTTGATTGGTCTTTGGTTGATTTTCAAATATCTTATCCTACTGATATTCCAATTCAACCAAACGAATATGGTTATGGCTTATGTGTGATGAAGTACATGCAGACATCATGTGATTTGTTATTGTCAAATTTCAAGATAATATATATTAAGAATTTGGAGTTTATGTTCTTCGTTATTTTATAAATAAATTTTATGAATAATAATGTTTTTGGGCAATATAATTCTGAAGAAGAACGATTTCGTTTAGCTCTCAAACTTGTCAATAGGGATGCTAATGAAGTGAGAGACATTATTACTCAAAAGGCAAAATCTTTCAAGGTGTGCTAAAGAATTGTTTCTCCCACAATCAAGTCCAGGAGTAGGATTAATGACTCAAAATATTCAAAGGCACAAGTCGAAAGACCAAAATATAAGCAAAATACTAGAGGTCAAATCAAAGACCAGTATAAATAGTTGTAAGTTCTAACACATTTTTATAGTTTATAATTTTGTAAAATAGTTGTTACATTCCTTACATGGTACAAGGTTAATTTCATCTTTCAATTTTAAGGCATCCTTATATGTAATTTAGCTATACTTTTAGCTTTTAGGTTATTATGCATGCTGCTAGCCTAATCCTCTACTTGCCACTACTTTGAATTTGTTGTCTTCTGGCAAATCCTATGACAATAAGTCGTGCATACAACTGATGGTATGTACTAGTGAAGACTATGTTGCTCTGCTGCCTTTGCTTGCTGTTAGGTTATTATACGTGCTAATGGTTAATGCAGTACTTTCTACAAGCTACAATATAGATCCCTCATATGTTTTTTGCTGCTTTCCTACATTCTCTAGTCACTTTGTACGTTACTGATACCTGCTGCAGTTGCATGATCTTTGCCTCTTCTTTTGCTGGATTTGTTGCTGTTGTTGCTGCATATCTGCTGCTACTATACAATCCTAGAAAATCAATCGTACAGCATTGTAAACACACTTTCACGAGACAACAATGAACACAAGAAATACAAAACATTGGAAGAGAATTTCGGCATCTTTATGTAAAAGTTTAATAATGACTTTTCACTTGAATACCCTGTAAATATTTTGTCATAACTCTCTCTACAAACCTTGAACTTAAACACCATAAAAGGCAATGAAAATCTTACTTCTTGATCTTTCTAGCGATGCCAACCATGTAAATATGTGATCTCCCCGTTTATACAGTTTAAATTCCAAAGATAACCCTCTGGTTGACTTCTTATTTCTAACATTCTGTAAACATTCGGTCACAATTCTCTTTACAGACCTCGAAATTGAACATCATAAAATTTTTGAAACGCTAACTTCTTTACCTTTCTAACAGTATTAGCCATGTTTAGAAATAATCCCCCAGTTCATACAATTTAAATTCCAAAGTTAGTCCTCTGGTTGAGTTCTAATTTCCAACATCTTGTAAATATTTAATCACATCTCTCTCTAGAGAACTCTAAATTGAATGCTATAATATTTACTGAAAAGATAACTTCTTCATCTTTTAACAATGTCAACCATGTTTAGAAATAATCTCCCAGTTTATACAGTTTAAATTCCAAAGATAGTCCTCTAGTTGAGTTCTTATTTTTAACATCTTGTAAAAATTTGACTATATCTCTCTTTAGAGAACTCTAAATTGAATGCCGTAACATTTACTGAAAAGCTAACTTCTTCATCTTTCTAACAGTGTCAACCATGTTTAGAAATAATCTCCCAGTTTGTATAGTTTAAATTCCAAAGATAGTCCTTTGGTTGAGTTCTTATTTTTAACATCTTGTAAAAATTTGACTATATCTCTCTTTAGAGAACTCTATATTGAACGCCGTTAAATTTACTGCAAAGATAACTTCTTCATCTTTCTAGTGGTGCCAAACTTGTTTGAAAATGATCTCCCACTAAATACTGTTTATTTTCTAAAAATACACCTACAAAAGTATTATGTAAATCTTTTCATTGTAAATTTTAAAAAATGCATGGTTTGACAGCTCACAGATATTGATAATGCTAGGTTTTTTTAACATAATCTTCAAGCATATTATTTGAGAAAATTAACTAAAATGAACATAGAAAACAACTTTATAAATTAGTGGTGTCATAAAGGCTTTTAAAAACTCGCTAGAACATATTTAAACAATTCATGTTCAGAAAATGAATAAAAGAATGAAAAACCTTCGCAAGTTTTAAGAAAGATTTATTCTCCAATCTATGTAAATTCCTGAGCCAATCCAGGATGGTGCTAATCGTAATACTGTGGCAATAAATTAGTCATATTGGAAAAAATCTTGTTATCATACTGCATCAATAAGCTACAAATTACAGCATGATAACAAGCCATGCCAACAGCAACCAACAAAAATGAACCCATTAATCTACAAGTGAAAAAAAATGGTTAATAAAACAAGAATTAATGGGATAAACACATTCAACAAAAAAATATTACAACTTTAGGTACTAACCTGTTCTTTTATGAGATATAGTTGGGCATGTGCATTTCGTGTGTCCAACAATTCTGCAATGCCCACATCTTCTCAAATTGACGCTGTTATTACTCTCATTACGAGTTCCTTTTGTATTAACCACTACAGGATCTTTAACAACTTTGCCTTTATTTTTTTCCATTGATAAATTATCTTTAGTCTCTTGAGAATTTATGCTAAATTCTTTCATCTCATTCTTCAATTGGGCAAACTCATTTTTCAATTTCCAATACCCAGCCTCGGTCATCGAACCATAAAAACAAAGATCATCCTTGGAGTGGCTGTCTGACGTTAATGGAGCCCGTGCATCAAGTCTCATATCTTTGGTCTATCTTTTTAGTATTAAAGACGTTGGAATTTTCGCAATTTGCTCATATTTCATTACACTGAATAAGTGACAGCATGGAATACTTGAAGACTCAAACTCCTGGCAAGAACATCTAAAATATCCATCTTTAAAATAGTGAACCATAGTCCACTCCTTTTTTGTTTGAAACTTTTTCAACTTATATACATGCATCTCCAACAACACAATATGGCTTGAAACGATTATAGATGCTTCCTTACGAATTTCATCCTGAATCATTTCAAAAAATTTTCTGGTAAAAATAGATGCAACATGCTTCTCCAAACTCTGGAGATGAGAAGTAATAACAGGATCAAAATGCTTACTCTCGAAATCAGGCTTTAGTTTAGTGTTCCTTAAATGCAACAGAGCCCTATCAACTTGTTGCACAAATTCAAATAACTTCAACTTCCTCTGAAGAAATCTATTCATGTATGCATTCATTCCTTTATAATGTTGCATAGTACGCATATGGGCAAAGAAATTACCCCTTAAGAATGTTTTTGCCCATTTCTCCCGTTTTGAGTAAATTTTGTTAGCCCATTCATTATTTTGAAGACCAAGATCATCTACCATATCCATCCATAATTGATCGAACTCTTAATGTGTATGCATGTTCAACATGCAATTATTAAATACTTTCGTAAAATTGGCATTATGGATATTAGATTGTGCATTCCTTTGCAAATGCCAAATATATAATCGGTGACGAGCCTTAGGGAATACCTTTTTTATCGCTTTTCGCATTGCATTATCCCTATCAGTGATCACAGAGATAGATTTCTTATTACTCATGACACACAAAAATGTTTCAAGCACCCAAGTATATGTTTCAATTGTCTCATCTACAAGAAGTTCACAACCAAAGAAAGCCGTTGAATAATGATTCCTGACACCCAATAAGATGACTAAAGGCTTTTCATACTCATTTGTTTTATAAGTACTATCAAATGCTAGTACGTCTCCGAAATAAAAGTAATCCACATTATCATTACAATTTGCCCAAAACAAGTTTCCAAGTCTATTATCCTCATCTACAGTATACTTGCAGAAAAAATTTGGATCCATATCTGCCTTTGCATTTAGGTATGCAAGTGCAGATTCTGAGTTAGTATCAACAATCATAGACCGCCGCTAAGCATTTAATGAATTATACAAGTCCTTCGAAGTAAATCCCACATTCTCGTAACCTCTAGATTGATTGACGAATAAATCTATAATTTGACTAGTTTTAACACCAACAGTTTTCATTGAAGAAGCTTGAGCTTGGTCACATTCTTTAATTGATCGATGAGATCAAAGAAATTGTACCTCATGAACAGTTGCCAAATTATGGGAATGTTCAGGAACAAACTCTTTGGCAATCCAAATGCCTAATTTTTTATCAAAATTAACTCTGAATGCAGCAGGACACATAACTCTTATCAAAGCTCTTAGTTTTCGAACTCTATCTATTCTTTCAATATGTTTTTTAGATTGTTGCCCTTCTTTGGAGCAAACCCAGTGTCTCAAAGTAATTATATTTTTATCATTTCGTCTAACATCATCCTTTTGAACGCTGAAACCCATCACTTTTGAGTATGATGTATAAAAATTTGCTGCATCTTCAACACTTTGGAAATGCTTTCCTATTACATTTTCAGCAGTTAGTTGGCACATACTTATATCATTATTGCCAACAGAGTTAGAAATACCCTGCAAACTTTGTTCCATTTTTCTCAACGCTGTGGACGGAATTGAACTGTGGGGAATAGAAATGACCAACTCTTCATCGCTTGATTTTTTACTAGTACCTCCTAATGCAAATGAGTGATATTAAGATTGGAACATCACATCTATGAAATTGCATAATGATAGACAAAAAAAAAAATGATTACGATATTCAATATAGATGTATTTTTTAAACCACTGACTTGTTTTTCACAATACATAATTAAAAGTAATGAATTCAGAAAATTAATTAGACTAATTAACAAACCTTAAAATGCCCAAACGTATATTAAAAAAATACTACAAGTAAATATGCAATTATATTTAATTAAACAAAAACAAAACACGCGCCATTGATAAAAGCATTGAGTTTTTTTTCATTCTTATATCATTGTATGAATAATATTGCACCCTAATACAACAAATAGGAAAAAAAAGAAAAGAAAATAACAAAACAAAATAAACACATATGGAAAGTAAAAAAAACACGCGCCATGATGTTTGAAAAATAATCTCTCTTAGAATAATGTGGAAAGTAGAAAATGAAGGAGAGAATGAAACAAAAGGGAAGTGGACGAAAGGCTAGAATTTCAAATTCTATTTTAAAAGAAGTAAACTGTCAATTGGTATTCCTAATATCAAAATGACAATAATAATGGAGGCATATTTTTATTTGCCTCCCTTATATTTTTGTTAAATATCATTAACATAATATTATTATTATCAACTTAAATCAAATTATCAAATGAAAACAACATAGTTATAAACTAATCAAAAGAATTATAATTATAACATAAAAATTATAAATTTATATAAAAATCGTAATACTTACATAAAATATTCAATTATACCTTACAATATATATGTAAAATATATTACTTATAGAAGTTAAAAATAAAAAAATATAAGTTAACGTAAGCAAGTAAAAAGAAATATCAATTCCATAAATTTAACATAAAAAAAAGGAAATGTACAGAGATAAATATAAATTAATATTAAATTATCATATGACAACAGTATGTTATAAACAAACTTAAAAAATTATAATTGTCATGTAAAGGTTATAAATCCACATAAAAATTGTAATTTTCATATAAAACATGAATTTATAATATATAACATATATGTAAAATATAATACTTCTAAGACATTAAAATAATAAAAAAATCAACATAAAAGAGTTAAAATGAACATTAATTTCATAAATTTAATATAAAAAGAATAAATACATCGAGATAAATATAAATTAATATCAAATTATTTGTTTACAACAAAAAAATTGAAAACAAACAAAAAGAATTGTATATGTAACATAAAACTAATAAATTAACATAAAAATTACAATCTTAATATTTAAAAGTAAATTACAATATAAAACTTATATATAAAATATAATATTGATAAACAATATAATTAAAAATAAAAAATAAGAGTCGACATAATAGAGTACGAATAAATATCAATTTGTCAAATGTAAATGCACAGAGAAATTATAATTATAAATTAATATCAAATTATCAAATAATAATCGCATAGTTATAAACAAACAAAAAGAATTATAAATATAACATAAAAATTATAAATCCACATAAAATTTGTAATCTTCACATAGAACATGCATTTATAATATATAACTTCTATGTAAAATATAATACTTGTAAGACATTTAAATTAAAAAAGAAAAAAATAAGTAAACATAAAAGAGTTAAAATGAATATCAATTTCGTAAATTTAACATAAAAAATGTAAATATATTGAGATAAATGTAAATTAACATTAAATTGTCGAATGCCAATAGCACAACTGTAACAAACCAAAAGAATTATAATTGTGATGTTTAAAGTTATAAATTCACATCAAATTTATAATTTTCACATAAAACATTAAATTATAATGTGTAACTTATATGCAAAATAAACACTTGTAAAAGTTCAAAATAAAATTTAAGCTAGCATAAAAGAGTAAAAATGAATATTAATTTCTTAAATTCAACATAAAAAAACATAAATGCATTAAGATAAAAAAAATTAACATAAAATTATCAAATGACAATAGTATAGTCATAAACAAAACCCATGAAATGTAATTGTGACGTAAAAGTTATCAATTTATATAGAAATTGAAATATTCACATAAAATATTAAATTATAATATATAAAATATATGTAAGAAAATTAAAAAAAAATAAAAACTAACATAAAACAGTAAAAATAAACATCAATTTCATAAATCCAGCATAAAAATTATAAATACATCGAGATAAATGTAAATTAAAAAAATTGTCAAATAACAATAGTATAATGTAAACAAAACAAAAGAAATATAATTGTAACATAGACCTTCTATATACACATAAAATTTATAATTTTAACATAAAATATTAAATTATAATATAAAATATGTATGTTAAATAAAATATTGGTAAAAGTTAAAAATAAAAAATAATAACCCAACATAAAAAAATAAAAATGAACATCATTTTGAAAAAGACAACATAAAAATGTAATTATGGTGAAATAAATAAAAATGAACAAAAAATTAATAAACAACAATATTATAGTTGTATATGGAATAAAATGAATATAAATGTAATATAAGGATTGTAAATCGACATTTTACTTGTAATATTGATATAGAAAAATTAAATTACAATGAAAATTTGTAAAAAAATCACAATACTTGTAAAATTATAAAAATAATTAAAAATTTAACATAGTTTTATTATTATTATTATTATTATAGTAAATTTTATGTGACACATACATATGTACTTTTTTTAAACGTATGGGTATGTTTTATTACAGAGACAAAAATTGGTTATTGATATTTTTAATTTATTTTATTTATCTAATCGTTTTTCTACGTGTCCTAATAAACTTTTTGTCATTCTTTTTTTTTAATTGCATGACGCTAGATAAAATATTCCTTTACAAATGGCAAATGTCAATAATTTACTAATAACATCTTTGTTGTACCAAATTAAATTTATATTACATGCAACTAAGATTTCTTAAATTTTATGGTCATTACAAATAATATCGATTTTAAAAAATTAGATTGATTTACATTTTACTTTTCTTAATAATATTTTACAAAATTCTTTGTTTATATTTGTATAATTATATGCATACTTTTTTCACTAACAAATTATCAGTTTTAAGCTATTCTCATTTATTTATTAAAATGATATTAATTATAGGGTTATTTTACTATACTATTTATTCTCAACTATGACAATAATATTTATATCTTTTAAATAACATAAATTTTTCATTATTCTTATACATACAAACAACATAAATAATAGATGAGATGTGTCCTCTTTCTAATATTATATTAATTTTTAATCTTTAATAATTTATTTCATTATTAATAAACTTTTTATAAAATTAAAGAAAGATTGGTTATTTTGATAATATCTAAATTAATATATTTTAAATAGATTATTCGTAACATGCATAACATGTTTTTTATCATTAAATTTTTTATTATAATATAAATTTATATTTCAAACATATTTCAAAAAATAAATTATATTAAAAAACTTTAATAAATTAAAAAAATAGTTTTAACTTGAATATTAAATTAATTTATTATGTTACCTGTTGAATAAGTTAATTATTATTATTTAAAATAAATGAATAAAATGTTATTTTCAAAATCTAATGATCAATATAAATGAAGCATTGATATTGGAATTATTTATCCCAATATCATAGAATTTTCCACTACTTTATGTCTCTAATCTGTAATTCGTTTTGTTTCCGTCAAGATTCTAATTCTAACAGCTTGGTTTCTCAAAAACAAAAAAATAAAATAAAATTTCTAACAGCTTGGTGGAGAAGTTCCTTTTTCTTTTCTGTTTGCTTTTTGCTTTCAAGATGATGCTTTGGCCACCAACTTCAACATTTCATTCCATGCTCTGTTACTTTTGCAGGTTCTGTTTTTAATCTATTGTATTCTAAAGAACTATTCCTTGACTGCATTTTGAGAATTTGTTTCTCATATTTATCAAACTAACAATTGGAAAATTTGGATGCCAGTTGCTTGCTTCCGATCATCCTCTGTAAGAAGGTAAGGATTTGATGAACTTTCGAACAAAATTTCCTTTTCTGTTTCTTATACGCTTAATCTCTATAATCTCTTAGGTTTGGTGAGGTTGACGAATTTCATAATTGAAGAATGGATAGACAATCCGACGGTAGCAATCAAGAAAAGGAAGACAGAATCAGCTGTTTACCTAATCCAATACTAAGCCACATACTGTCATTTCTACCGACAAAAGATGCTGTCGCAACTTCCATACTATCTTCAAGATGGAAGCTCGTTTGGACTTCACTTACCAATCTTTGCTTTGACGACAGGTTATGCCTAGAGGACGAGGAGGATACTGATGTTCTGACTAATGATGCTTCAACTATGTTTGAGAATTTTGTAAATAGGGTGCTGGTTCTTTCTTACCCGGTAGATATTAACAAGTTTTCACTCCATTGTTGCAAGCTCAGATATTTGGCTTGTTTGCATTCCTGGGTTTCTATTGCAATTATGCGTAATGTTCGTGAGATTGAACTTAATATCAAGATTCCATATAGTTTCATGAGTGTTGAGTTGCCTGAGAGCATTTACACCTCTAAAACACTTGAAGTTCTGAAACTGAACTCAGATTTTTCTATTAAGCTTCCTCCCTCTGGATTGTGCTTTCCAAGTCTCAAGATTCTTCATATTGAAATAGAATACTCTGTAGATAACTTGACCGAGCCTCTCTTTTCTAGTTGCCCTGTGCTTGAAGATTTGTCAATAATGGTACATTTGCATGGTCATTTTGCTACTTTCAATATTTCATCCCGTATGCTGAAGAGGTTAACCTTAAAATTTTGGCACGACGATGAGCTTACGTTAACTGAGCACCATGTTGTGATATCAACACCAAGTCTCGATTACCTCTCTATCAAAGATTGGCCTCCGGTGTCTTATATGCTATATGAGCTACATCCCTTGACCAAAGTGGTCGTTGATTTTTCTAGTCTATATGCAATAGGTCGTTATAAGGATGTGTGTTATGATCTAGCTTCTCCATATGTGGTGCAGCTTCTCAAAGGTATCACAAATACAAAGTTTCTATCCTTGTCTTGGGACACTATATCTGTAAGTTTTGAGCGTCTTTTATACACATTTAACATTCTTCAGTTTCCTTACTTTCTGTAATTTTCTGTTTCTCAAGCAAAATCAATGACAACTTTTTTTATTTCTGCATGAAATGTTCCTGACCAGGTTGCTGTGGATTCCTTCCCTACGTTTCCCAATCTTACCTGTCTAGAAGTGGAGATTTTAAGTGGCTGGGAATTGCTTTCTGTCCTCCTCAGTAGTGCACCTAATTTAGAATCTCTTCTCCTTGGAGCGGTGAGAATGTAATGAACTCTGTAGAACATATTCTCAATTTGCTGCCTCTGCTATTTGTTTATTTTGTAATCAGGTTTTTCGTTTCAATTGTGAGTGGACTGAACCGCAATTTGTGCCTGATTGTTTGCTCTACCATGTCAAGACGATTAAAATTGAAGGATTTCAAGGAGAAAAAGATCAACTTAAACTGATACAGTGCTTGCTGAAGAATGGTCAAGTTTTGGACACATTGGTAATCAGATTTGAGAGCACACTGCCGCAGAAGATGGGTTTGAAGGATAAGCTTTACCAGAAGTTGCTAATGTTTGAAAGAGGCTCCAAAACTTGCAAAGTTAAAGTCCTCTGATAGTTTTCACTAAAGAAAAATTCGGACTCCGTGAGATATTCTGCTGTTAATATTGATAAAATACATGTAAATTTTTGTGATGCAAATACATTGCCTTCTCTTAATTTACTTCAAATCAGTGACAACCCTGGAAAACTGTTTTTATTTTTTAAAGTTTTCACTTTAATATATATCAAATTGCATCAAAAGCAATATGAATGCAGCACCTTAACTTTCCTACTAAAGCATAAGTTAGAGGAATCTCCTTTATGCTTAGCTCTACTTTCTAACGATGAGTTGATAGGATAAAGTTTGGTTACAACTCATTCGAACCGAGCACAACTTAGAGCTACTAAGCGATCGGCAAAGGCATGAAAGAGTAAGTATTGCCTTCTCTTTTTCTCGCTCTGAATTTGTTGCTTGAATCCTGACTTTTCTTTTGTATTCCATGTAGAGAAAATGGGACCATTGAAACCCAACCTCAATGCTGCTGATAGGTTAAGAGGTTTAACAATCAAGTCGGGTTAAAAATACCCGAGGCAGATCCAACACGGCTCAGAAAAAACTGTGCCTCAACCTTCCTCACAAAACATTGTATCTACCAAATAGGATGCGCCTCCTCCAAAGGACAATTCTGCAGCCAAAAGTAATGACTCGAAGCCTTCCCATCAATAACAAGACAAAATAATTCCTCAAAGGACGAAGGCTTTGATGGGGAAGAACAAAGGGAAAAGAAGAAAAACTCCATGAGGCCTCTTTGATTAAGTAGAAAAAAAATAGCTCCTCAATCAGTTGTTAAGTGGGAGGAGCTAGTCCTTGCAGATCTGTCCAGAGGCCAGATGTAGTATTTGCAGCATCTTCTTGCCTCTCTCAACAATACGGCAACTGTAATTTTTTCGACTAAGTCGCTGGATATGGAGGAGAAGTCTATGGAGGATGTGTTGGCTATGGTTCAAAGGGCCGTTTTTGGGGTGAGATTCTATTTTCACCTAGGAGTTTTTCTTCTTTTTTCTCTTCCATTTTTTTTACCTTTTTTCTGTTGCTTTTCAAGCTACGCATTGCTTTCCCTTCATAAAGAGTGGGCCAAGAAGAATATTGTTGCCATTGTTGCTTCTGAGAAGGCAATTTCTGGGCTAAAAAAATATAGGGATGACCTAGCACATTAGGTCACCCTGCATTTCCTTAATTGGCAGCATACTGAGGCCAAGTGTCACAGGAGACTTTTCGTTTATGCGGCAACCTCGCTTTTGTGCTAAGTCTCACTCAGCTAGCAACTCAACTTCCCCAAATGGAGGCTATGCTCAATCAATTTTCTACATGTTAAGGGAGAAGCACAACAAGCGACACATAAGTTTACAAGGGTAAACTCTTCCTCAACTCCTTTATTCCATTAAAGAAAAGAATACAAAATTGTGTACATAGGAGCTTACAAGTCTCTATCACATATGTCCTTGCTTGCTATGCTCACAAGCACTACCCTATTTATATAGAAGGGTTACAAGTTGTTAGGGACAATTTGAATTTCAAATTAGCAACTACACTCCAACTAAGGCCAAGAGGCTCCGCTATGACCCGGACGCTCCCACTAGTTAGTACTCCATTACACCGAAATCAAGGTCCACCACTATAGCAAGTGTACCACTACAGTAAGTGCTCCATTATTGTAGGTGCCCCATTACCTTGCTTTTCCAGGATTCCTTCATCCACTCTAGAAGCTCTGGTCTTTCGCAAGGCTCCTTGGTTTGCCTTGGTTGCCCACTATCCAGCACAGCTTCTATTATTGAAGTTGTCAACTTGCGTAGATGGTCCATTCCAAATTCTGGAGCGAGTTGGTAAAGTTTCTTATAGATTAGATCTTCCATTAAATACAAAAATCCATCCAGTATTTCTCTTGCTTAAAGAAAAAGGTTGGCAATCGTGACGTTCAGATTCATCACTTGCCAAAAATCTCAGATGATGGCATATTACATATCACCCTTCTGCATGTACTAAAGACTGTTGATGCATTGAGAATTTGTTTTATATTTTATCTTTATGTTGTTTAAGTTTAAATGGTTAAGTTCTAGTTAGTTATGTTGAATTAGAAATGACATCCTTGCAAGTTTTAAGGAGTGTGTTTCCTTAGTTGTAAAAGCTAAAGAGTAAGCATGGTTTAGGTTCTCTAAAAAGGATGTTTTGTCTATGTAAAGTCATGCCTATATGTAAGAATATTTTCTGATCTAATGCAATCATGTCAGTTCATTCTTGCTGCTGGTTTTAACATTTGGTATCAGAGCACCTGAATGTTCTTCACGGGACTGTGAGGTGTAAGAGAAGATTGTTTGCTGAGAGGTTGAACCAAGGGCAGTGTTTGAGAGCTATAGACAACAAAGAGTGGCAGATGGCATCAGGGAGCACTTTCTACCTTGCTGTACCAATGTTCACAGGGGAAAACTACCAGATTTGGGTGGTTAAAATGAAGTCATATTTGAAGTCTAAAGGATTGTGGGATGCTGTTGAGACAGGGAGAGATCCCCCTCCTCTTAGAGCAAACGCAACCATTGCACAAATGAAGCAATACGAGGAAGAGTTGCTGAAGAAAGATAAAGCTCTTACGGTGTTGCATTCAGCCTTGGCAGACCATGTTTTCACTGGAATCATGGCTCTTGAGACAGCAAAAGAAGTGTGGGATCAGTTGAAGGAACAAAATGAAGGCAGTGATAGAGTAAAGGCAGTCAGGTTGCTTACTCTCAAAAGAGAGTTTGAGAATCTTAAGATGAAGGAGGTAGAGACAATTAAAGTTTACTCTTCCAAAGTAATGGAACTTGTAAACCAGATGAGGCTGTTAGGAGAGGTGATTGAACAGCACAAAATAATAGAAAAGATGCTGATAAGTCTCCCAGAAAAGTTTGAGGCTAAGGTATCAGCTATTGAAGAGTCTCATGACCTCAAGAAGTTGACTGTTGTTAAGTTGATCAGCAAGTTACAGGTTCAAGAACAAAGAACCTCTGTTAGATCAAAAAGCCAGACAGAAGGGGCTTTTCAAGCCAAGCATAGCTCAAGGTCATTCAATTCTAAAGATGACAAAAGAGTATTTGGTGATAAAAGCCATAGAGGTAAGGTTGTTGAAGCTGAACAAAGGGAGTTAGGAAAAGGAAGATTTCCTCCTTATAGTCACTACAAGAAGAAAAATCACCATGAAACTAGCTGCTGGAAAAAGGCTCAATGTAAAGTTTGCAAGAAAATTGGACATATTGCCAAGTATTGCAAACTGAAAAGGCAGCAAAATCAGCACTTTTCACTACAACAAACTGAACAAAAACAGCAAGCAAATGTAATGGAGGAAAAACAACCTGAGGATCACATATTCATGGCTGTTTTGTCAAGTGAAGCTCCAGATAAACACTCATGGCTGCTAGACAGTGGGTGTACAAACCACATGACTTCAAACTCAGAATATTTCAGCACTTTGGATACCACGGTCAGAGTTCCAGTCAGGTTAGGAAATGGAGATGTCATTGAATCTGCTGGAAAAGGTACAATTTCTATTCTAACTTCAAAAGGAATCAAGTTTATAAATGATGTGTTGTTGGTTCCTAATCTGGATCAGAATTTACTTAGTGTTGGGCAAATGATGCATAAAGGATATTCTTTGTTTTTTAAAGATAAGGCATGTGTTATATCTGATTCTTCTGGAGATAAAGTTGTTGTTGTGCCTATGATTGATAAAAGCTTCATTATTCGTTGGCATTCAAACATTTCTCTTGCATGCAAAACCGTTGTTGATGAGTCTTGGTTGTGGCATAAGAGGTTTGGTCATGCAAACTTTAAGTCTTTGAAGCTTTTGCAAGAAAAATGCTTGGTAGATGATATGTTTGCTGTTAACATATGTAATGAAGTTTGTGAAAGTTGCCAAATGGGAAAACTCCATAGGTTTCCCTTTCCATCGCAAGCTAAGTGGAGAGCTACTGAAAAACTTGAGTTAGTGCATTCAGATGTGTGTGGGCCTATGCAAACTCCATCCTTGAATCAAAACAGATACTTTATCTTGTTTGTTGATGATTTGACTAGAATGACATGGGTTTACTTCATGAACAACAAATCTCAAGCATTTTCTTGCTTCAAGAAATTCAAGTCATTAGCTGAAACACAAAGTGGTGTTAAGGTGAAGAAGTTGAGAACTGATAATGGGAAAGAATACATCTCAAATGAGTTTGATAAATTCTGTGAAGATGCTGGAATTCAGCATCAATTGACAGTGCCTTACTCACCCCAGCAAAATGGAGTGTGTGAAAGGAAGAATAGAACTCTTCTTGAAATGGCAAGGAGCATGATGCATGAGAAGAATTTGCCTAAAAAATTATGGGCAGAAGCTGTTTACACTTCAGTTTATCTCCAAAACAGATTGCCAACTCATGCTATTGAAGGAAAAACACCAATTGAAGCTTGGAGTGGCTTAAAACCCTCCGTTGGGCACCTAAAAGTCTTTGGATCAGTGTGTTATGTCCATGTACCTGATGTCAAGAAAGATAAGCTCTCTAAAAAGGTAAGTAAAGGCATTTTTCTTGGTTACAGCAGTCAAGCAAAAGGGTACAAAATTTTTGACTTGGAAACTAAGAAAATTGTTGTAAGTAGAGATGTCAAGGTAGATGAGAGCTCAGAGTGTCATTGGCAGGAATTGGATGTGGAAACTACTTCAAGTAGAGTAAGAAGATCAGATTTTCAGAGAGATATTGCTCAAGAGATTGATGGAGTTGGGGAAATAGATGTTCAAAGCACAACAGATTCACCAGTGCTAAGAACATGTAGCCTATCAGATGTGTATGCAAGGTGTAATGTTGTTGTGATTGACCCTTCAAACTTTTCAGAAGCATCCAACTATGAGGAGTGGAATGTGGCTATGAGAGATGAGATTGTTGTAATAGAAAAGAACAAAACTTGGGAATTGGTAGACAGACCTTTACACAAGCAAGTTGTTGGAGTAAAATGGGTATATAGAACTAAGTTCAATGCAGATGGTTCTATACATAAGCATAAAGCAAGGCTTGTTGTGAAAGGGTATGCTCAGCAGCAAGGCATTGACTATGGAGACACTTTTGCACTTGTGGCCAGACTTGATACAATCAAATTACTTATTGCTTTAGCTGCTCAAAACAGATGGAAAATCTTCCATCTTGATATCAAGTCAGCATTCCTCAATGGTTACTTGAAGGAAGAGATTTTTATTGAGCAACCAGAAGGTTTTAAGGTTAATGGAGAGGAAGACAAAGTTTACAAGCTGAACAAGGCACTTTATGGCTTAAAACAAGCACCAAGGGCCTGGTATAGCAGAATTGATGAGTTTCTTTGTGCTTCAGGTTTCAAGAGGAGTTGCAATGATGCTACTCTCTACATCAAGACTTCTGCTTCTGCTGATACTTTAATTATATCAATGTATGTTGATGATTTGTTAATTATTGGAAGTAGAATTGATGATGTGAATGATTTCAAGCAGCAACTATACCAAAAGTTTGAAATGACAGATTTGGGTGAGATGAAGTTTTTCCTTGGCCTTCAAGTTCATCAAACTGCTGAAGGGATTTTTGTTTCACAGCAAGCATATGTTATCAATATGCTGAAGAAGTTCAGAATGCAACATTGCAAACCTACAAGCACACCACTTATAGTTAACCAAAAGTTGACCAAGTTTGATGGAGATACAAAGGCTGATGCATTCCGATATAGAAGTCTTGTGGGAAGTTTATTATACTTGTCTGCAACAAGACCTAATATTATGTTTGCAACCAGTTTGCTTTCAAGGTTTATGCAAAATCCAAGTCAAGTACATTTCGGAGCTGGTCGAAGGGTATTGAGGTACCTAAAAGGCACACATGACTTTGGCATTTGGTTCAAACCTGAAGCAGAACTTAATTTGTTTGGCTATGTGGACAGTGATTGGGCTGGCTGCATTGATGATGGAAAAAGCACTTCAGGATATGGATTTTCAGTTGGATCCGGAATGTTTTCATGGTGTTCTAAGAAGCAAGATGTTGTAGCACAATCAACAGCTGAAGCAGAGTTCATTGCTGCTGCTGCAGGTGCAAATCAATGCATTTGGTTGAGAAAGATGTTGATTGATTTAGGTTTTGGACAGATTAATGCAAGTCCAATCTTTTGTGATAGCAAGTCAGCTATTGCTATTGCAAAGAATCCAGTTCAGCATGGTAAAACTAAGCACATGAAAGTTAAGTTTCATTTTTTGAGAGAGGCAGAAAGGGATCAAGAAGTGTGCCTCATTCATTGCAAATCTGAAGAGCAGGTGGCAGATATTTTGACCAAAGCTTTGCCTAAAACCAGATTTGAAAAGCTTAGGAAAAAGCTTGGAGTTTCAAAACAAAATCTCAAGGAGTGTTGATACATTGAGAATTTGTTTTATATTTTATCTTTATGTTGTTTAAGTTTAAATGGTTAAGTTCTAGTTAGTTATGTTGAATTAGAAATGACATCCTTGCAGGTTTTAAGGAGTTTGTTTCCTTAGTTGTAAAAGCTAAAGAGTAAGCATGGTTTAGGTTCCCTAAAAAGGATGTTTTGTCTATGTAAAGCCATGCCTATATGTAAGAATATTTTATGATCTAATGCAATCATGTCAGTTCATTCTTGCTGCTGGTTTTAACAAAGACTCGTAAGGTTTGATGCCGCCGTCGAGTTGTTAATCAAGGATCATTCTATGGGTTCATCTACCATGTGAGGGTGCAACTTGGAAAGATGAATTTGTAATCTGCAAAAGTATCCTGATTTTCAACCTTAAGGACAAGGTTGTTGCAATAGGGTGTGATTGAAAGAAGTAAAATTTTGAAAAATCCTGCAAGTCCAATCAACTTTAATTTCTAGGGAATAATTGATATTCCAATCAACTTTATTTCCTTCCTTAATTTACTTCTTTTCTTATTTGATTTTTTACAGTATAAATAAGTATGCCAAGAAGAGGAGAGGGCAGAAAAAGAATCAAAATCCTTTTATTTTCATATATCCCTTCTTACTTATTAAACTTTCGTTTATTTGGTTCTATCAGAGATTACTGCCATATCTTTTATTCGATCATGTAAAAAGACTTCTTTACTTGTAATATCCCACAAACCATATTAAGATAATATATTATTAAAATCAAGGATCAACTTTGTATAACGAAAAATACCTTTTCTCTTTCATTCAAGTCTTAAGATTTCATTAAAATCACCCTCCAAAATCCATGCCAACAAAGAAATAAATGTCAATCTTCTTAACAAACTCCATGAATGCCAAAATTGGATTCTTAAACTAGTATCTGAGTTTTAAAATAATGCAATCCCATCTCTACTTCCCATTTTGCCGACAGAGAAACATGAATCAAAGTTTAATTTAACTCAAGTAATATTCATTTGTTTTAAAGTTACTTTCATTTCACACAAAAATAGTAAATCTGGATTTTATTATGGAGATTAGCTTCGACACATAGAATGTTAGTGTGTTGCCCCTACCTCGAACATCCAACATAAAGCCTTCATCACTCAGTGGGGTTGAATTTTAGCCACCACCGAAGTTTCTGACAAGACGAGTGATTCAAAATTAGTGAGTTAAGGCTAAGTGAATTTTCATTCTAGAAAGACGTAGTGTTTATTTGTGCTGCCTCTTCACCGTACCAAAATTTGTTTTATTTGATAGCTTAATTTTTTTGGTTCTTAACTATCAATTTCAGTCGCCTTCAAGTTTTTTTGTACTGCCATTTTGGGCAGTTGAGGTTCCAGCATCTCAATGATTTTTCTTACTATAATTTCCACCTCTTTGATAATGAGGTAGAAGAATTCATCAACAACCTTGAATAAACAGCAGGGGTTCTTGTACTTGGGCTGGAGCTTTGGTTTAAAATAGTACCGTTTGTTGCTTTGGATCCAAAACAAATGGTAGGCTAGACCCATCTTTTCCAGTTCCTTTTTCTTTTAACCCAGAGCCTATAGCGTAAGTGGATAGAGAAGATTTTTTATCTGCCAAGGGGATAATGTTTCTAGATCTTGTTATCAAGTGTTCATGTTCTACGCTTCCATCATCCTCGATAATTACATTTGTGCTACGCTTCCATTTATTAGCCGTCTGACTCTGCATTTTTACATCATCTAGGTTTTGATTTATAGATCTCAAGCTTGACCCGATATCTCTAGAGTTTGCACCACCTTTTTCGCCAAGTTTCTTCGGCTTATTTTTTCCCGCCATTGAAGAAACTTTTAGCCAAGAACCATAGCTATATATTGGACAGTGACTTCTACCAACTTCTCTTTATTCATTTCTATACAATCTCTATAAAGGTGACTGACACAACCCCAAGTAAAGCAAACTTTGAAAAAATTTCGTAAAGCAAAGTTATTGGCATAAAGTCTCTTCTTTTGTGTTTAGGGTAACCGTAAAACTCTTCTCAATAGTCCAGTTATGTCTATATTCATCCTTACTCTTAAGAATTTTCCCAAGCAATCTCCAGTTTCTCCATAATGTACATCTTCCACTTCTCCAAGCAAACTCCCCAAAAACCTTTTTTTATGATTCCTAACTACAATCGAAATATTATGAATTCGCATCCAGAATGAGGCATTTGTAAGATTTATTTAAGCTACATCACTAACCCATTTTGGTTTAACAAGTATAATTAATGATTTATCAAAATGGCATGGCCCATTCGACAGTATCCTTCTTTTATCAACTTTAGAATTAAATCAGAATATAAAACGGTTCTCTCACAAGTTTTCGACTTTAACTTCGTTCACTGTCCTGCACATTTTTTACACAGCCATTCTTAGAGCTTTTCTATTAATGAGTCTGTTAGAGAGAACCTTACCTACTAATGAGTTCGTTAGCTTCTCTCCTATCTTTACAACACTCCTATCTAAAGTGACAAACTTATCCATATCTTCCTTAAGAGATAATGATTGGCAAAGCTTGACTAACTCCTCTGCTTCTATTTGTTTTGAGAATAAGACTATGAAACTATAAGTGGTTTGTGTTTAGTTAGAAAGAGCATTAAAGGTCTACACTTTGTTGAGTGAAATCTCCATCCGAGGACGTTCACCTACTTTCATGGGTTGTTAGAGAGAAAAGCTCTAAAAACTAACGAGAAGAGTTTCCAATTTATGCTTGTAGTTGAAGACTTCAATTAGTCTTTAATTGTACCCAACATCTGCTATCTTTTTTCATAGTTTTAACTACATGCATTAATTTGTTCATTGGTACAATTGGTTATAATTCTTTCACAAAACTTTCGTTACTGTGTTTTTATATTTCGGATGTCAGAAGAATAGATAATTTGGTTAAAATCCGGTGGATTTTGCGTTCATAAAATATCAACAATAAAGTTCATAATCTATGTTATTTATCAAAGCAAGGTACTTTATTAATTTTACCTTTTATTTATGCTTCCATTGTGACTTGTGATTCAATTAATTTTTCAACACTAAAAAAATCTATTGCATCCACATGTTGCAAATTAGAGGTAAAATTAAAAATTCCTGTTAAATATTTTTAAATTCTCCTTTTAATTTTGGACAGTTTTGTAAATTTTTCTTCTGTTTTTGTTGTTCTTGTGAAGTTTTTATAAATATTTGCTATTGTCTTTTGAGAAAAGTTTTGGGAGTGCAGCTGCCAAGGGGGAAACCTTCCCCCATAAGCAAGCAACAGCGTCTGAAATCTGTTTTTGCAGAGCACAAAGCTTAATTATTTAGTATTTTGACATGAAATTTAAAAATTTTTTGTGGAGTGGGTCTACCCTACTGCTTTATCTCTCTGCCTTGTAATTTGTTTTGTTTCCCATGTGTCAAATTCTGATTCTAACAGTTTGGCTGAGAAGCTCCTTTTCCTTTCTGTTTGCTTTTTTCCTTTAAAGATTTAAGGAAATATTTAAGGGATGATGCTCTGGCCACCAACTTCAACATTTCATCCCATTATTTTGCAGGTTCTGTTTTTAATCTATTGTTTTCTTAAGAATTATTCCTTGACCCAATTTTGAAAATTTGTTTCTCATATTTATCGAACTAACAATTGGAAAATTTGGCTGCCAGTTGCTTGCTTCCGATCATCTTCTGTAAGAAGGTATGGATGTGATGAACTTTCAAACAAAATTCCCATCTTTGTTTCTTATACACTTAATCTCTACAGTCTCTCAGGTTTGGTGAGGTTGACGAATTTCATAATTAAAGAATGGATAGACAATCCGATTGTAGCAATCAAGAAAAGGAAGACAGAATCAGCGGTTTGCCTGATCCAATACTATGCCACATACTGTCATTTCTACCCACAAAAGATGCTGTTGCAACTTCCATTCTATCTTCAAGTTGGAAGCTCGTTTGGACTTCACTGACCAATCTTTGCTTTGACGACAGGTTATGCCTAGAGGAGATTACTGGTGTTCTGACTAATGATGCTTCAACTATGTTTGAGAATTTTGTAAATAGGGTGCTGGTTCTTTCTTACCCGGTAGACATTAACAAATTTTCACTCCATTGTTGCAAGCTCAGATATTTGACTTATTTGCATTCCTGGGTTTCTATTGTAATTATGCGTAATGTTCGTGAGATTGAACTTAGTATCAAGATTCCTTGTTGTTCGATGAGGGTTAAGTTGCCTGAGAGCATTTACGCCTCTAAAACACTTGAAATTCTGAAACTGAACTCGGACTTTGCTATTAAGCTTCCTCCCTCTGGATTGTGCTTTCCAAGTCTCAAGATTCTTCATGTTGAAATAGATAATCGTGTAGACAACTTCACCGAGACTCTATTTTCTAATTGCACTGTGCTTGAAGATTTGTCAATAATGGTACATTTGTATCGTGATTTTGCTACTTTCAATATTTCATCCCGTTTCCTGAAGAGGTTAACCTTAAAATTTTTATGCGAGGACGACCTTGATTTACTTTCGCACCGTGTTGTGATCACAGCTCCAAATCTCGATTACCTCTCTATCATAGATTGGCCTCCAGTGTCTTATATGCTATATGAACTACATTCCTTAACCAAAGTGATCGTTGATTTTTCATTGCTATATACAGCAGATACCTTTTTGGAAATCCTCAATGATCCATCTGTTCGACAGTATTACTCTGATGATGCTGCTAAATGTGCGGTACAGCTTCTCAAAGGTATCACAAGTACGAAGTTTCTATCCTTGTCTCACAGCACTATATCTGTAAGTTTGGAGCCTCTCTGATGCATATTCAATATTCTTCAGTTTTCTCACTTTCTGATAATTTCTATTTCTGAAGGAAAATCACTGACAACATTTTCTATTTCTACATGAAAGGGTCTTCTTGACTGGTCTGCTGTGGATTTCTTTCCGACATTTCTCAATCTGACCTGTTTAGAAATGGAGGTTTTCAATTTTCGATGCTGGGGATTGCTTTCTGTCATCTTCAGTGGTGCACCTAATTTAGAATCTCTTCTCCTTGGAAGGGTGGGAATGCAATTAACGAACTTTCTTTTGTAGAACATATTCTCAATTTGCTGCCTCTGATTTGTTTATTTTGTAATCAGGATATTGGTTTCGATTGCAAGTGGACTAAACCGCACTTTGTGCCTGATTGTTTGCTTTCCCGTGTCAAGACGATTAAAATTAGAGGATTTGAAGGTGAAAAAGATCAATTTAAACTGATCAAGTACTTGCTGAAGAATGGTCAAGTTTTGGACACATTGATAATCATCTTGCAGAGCACGTTGCCGCAGAAAATGGGTTTGAAGGATATGCTCTACCAGTTGTTGCTAATGTTTAAAAGAGGCTCCAAGACTTGCCAAGTTAAAGTCCTTTGATAAGAAAATTCTGATTTCGTGAGATATTATTGTACTGTTATATTGATGAAATACATGTAAATTTGTGTGATGCAAATACGTTGTCTTCTCTTAGTTTACTTCAAATCAATTACGACCCCGGGAAACTGCTTTTACTTTTAAAGTTTGCACTTTAATCTATATACATCAAATTTCATAAAAAGCAATATGAATGAATAATGCAGCAGCACTTCAACTTTCCTACTAAAGCATAAGTTAGTAGAATCTCTCTCATTTTTTCTTAGCTCTTTCATATTCAAAATTAAAATAAAAAAACTTAGGGTAAAGCTCGGTTGGATCTACTTCTGTAAATTAAGTGTTACTTACACTTTCAAACTTGTATATCCTTTCTCTTATATTTCAAACTTTCTATTACGATTCACTGTTGAATCCCTAGAAATTAACAAAATTATCCTCGACAACAAATAAATTTATATAAACATTCTTAATTCTCAATTTAAAAAGAAGAATTTATAAAATACAAAAAAATATAAACACAACATATCAAAAATAAAAAATAATTTATTTTATAATTAAATATTATATATTAGTGTCAATTGTTGAACTAAATTTGTTAGATATTATATTATTGAATTTATTGTAAAAGTATGTTACTATAATATCTAATATATTTAGTTTAAAAAATTGACACTAATATTTAATGTTGAATAATAAATTTGAATTATAACAAAAATAGATTTAATTTTTAAATTTAATTTTAATTATTTTTATTTTTAAAATAAATTAATTATTTTTATTTTTGGTGTATTGTGTTTATTTTTTTATATTTTATAATTCATTTTTAAAAAAAATTAAGAATTAGTAATATTTGTATAAATTTATTTGTCGGTGTGTTATTTTATGGGGTCAACTGTAAATAACAGTGAAAAATCTAAAAAAAAATCACTGAAATTTATTTAAAAAAAAATAATTTTTAATTTTTATTATTATTTTATTAAAATTTTTTACAAATAACCTTAGATTTTTAATAATATTCAGTATTGTCATTCTTTTTTAACAAGTAATCAGTAATACCCTAAAATAAAATAAAATGACGTATTTACCTTTACTGTTATTAATATTGTATATATAAAGAAAAAAATTATCCTGTATAGTTAAAAAAAAAATTAGCTTCTCTATAATTAATAATTTATATTTTATTGAGAAAAATGTTTTAACTTTAGAATTAAATCAGAATATGAAACGGTTCTCTCACAAGTTTTCGACTTTAACTTCGTTCACTGTCCTGCACATTTTTTACACAGCCATTCTTAGATCTTTTCTATTAATGAGTCTGTTAGAGAGAACCTTACCTACTAATGAGTTCGTTAGCTTCTCTCCTATCTTTGCAACACTCCTATCTAAAGTGACAAACTTATCCATATCTTCCTTAAGAGATAATGATTGGCAAAGCTTGACTAACTCCTCTGCCTCTATTTGTTTTGAGAATGAGACTATGAAACTATAAGTGGTTTGTGTTTAGTTAGAAAGAGCATTAAAGGTCTACACTTTGTTGAGTGAAATCTCCATCCGAGGACGTTCACCTACTTTCATGGGTTGCTAGAGAGAAAAGCTCTAAAAACTAACGAGAAGAGTTTCCAATTTATGCTTGTAGTTGAAGACTTCAATTAGTCTTTAATTGTACCCAACATCTGCTATCTTTTTTTATAGTTTTAACTACATGCATTAATTTGTTCATTGGTACAATTGGTTATAATTCTTTCACAAAACTTTCGTTACTGTGTTTTTATATTTCGGACGTCAGAAGAATAGATAATTGGTTAAAGTCCGGTGGATTTTGCGTTCATAAAATATCAACAATAAAGTTCATAATCTATGTTATTTATCAAAGCAAGGTACTTTATTAATTTTACCTTTTATTTATGCTTCCATTGTGACTTGTGATTCAATTCATTTTTCAACACTAAAAAAATTTACGGATGATAAGATAAGTACATACCTATATATTTCTATACAAAAGAGAAAAAGTAAGAAGTTAATGTGCTTTCTAAGTAGTGTAATTTAGATTGGATTCGTGAGTTGTTTTGTAGAACTTTTCAATTACCTTAGACATTACACGTTGACATTTTTTTCTTTTTTAGTGAAAGAGGAAATTTTTGGGGCAGTTTGACCTGCATTTTGCAGTTGATGATACATTTTATTATGGTGTGCTTAGGGAAGTTACCAATTAATTTTTTTTAATGGCCTGTGGCTATTGTTGATGCCCTGATATGGTGGGGAGCCAAATGAACTTCAAGAGGTTTTCTCACAGATATTAGGATAATAGAGTTCCTAGGATGAAGGCTTTAATTGAAGCCATGGAGAAGGCTAATGTGAAAAAGAAATGAGAGGACAGTTCCTAGAGTAAGAAGATGATTATGCAGAAAAGGAAGGCCTTGCTTAGTGATTTTGATAGTTTCAAAATCACTTAGCAAAGATCAAGAGAAGTGGACTTGTTAGAGAGGAGCTTCCAAAACTGAATATAGAGAATGCAACATATCATTTCTCTTTTAGAGTTCCAGATTGACTTGTTTCTTGTGTAATAAATTAATCAATACATCAATTAATTTTGTTAATGTATTGATTGATATGAGGATACCCAGATTGACTTTTCTGAGACAATTTTAGAAAACATTAATTATATTTATATCCTGAGCCTTTATAATTGGAGAAAAAAATTTATTAAATGTTTGAGTTGAATTGGTATTGTAAATTTTACGTGATTTAAAAACAAGAAATTATCATGGGATGAGATTGAATAATGTATTTAGTCTTAGTTTGCGGCACAATTTATTTTGGGAGTATTTTAGTAATTGCATATTTTATAGTTAAATAATAGAGGAGATAAGTGATACATCAACAAAACTTTTTATTTTAGTGATATTTAATCAAATTTTAAGAGAGGTATACGATAATATTCTACATTGTCGCCATAACATTTAAGATCATAATATTTTCATAAAAATTTTAAACACGGCACTTTTTATTTTTAAAATCAAAATTAATTCAAATGCATATAAATATCTACTTAAATATTGTATAACAAATTCTATTCTTTTGTTTACATTTTCCTTCCTTTTGAATCACTCCCTGATAATCCATTTAGTAATAGTATATAATAGTATAAAATTTAATTATTTAAAAAAATATACACAAAAAAGTATATTAATATTCTAGTAATTAAATTTCTATATTTAAATCATATAAAATAATTTAATAAAATTTAAAACCAAATATTACAATAATGTGCAAAATCTAAAGGGATCCGAAATTTTTTTCTTTTTTTTTTGTCCTTTCTTTTCCTTTTCTTTCTTCTTCTTCCTTTTCCTTTTCCTTTCCTTTTCTTTTTCTTTTACATTTTTTTTTCTTTTGTAAAGACTAAAGAATGTGCTCACCGCGACTATCAATTAATTTAATATTTTTTCTTTTTCCTCTAAGCTAAATACCATTTGGCTGCTTCTTCCTTCTTTTCCTACCACTTGGTCATTTACTTTAACCCACCGTAATCTAAATTTAATTTCTCTTCTCTTTTATTTCAACACATGTCAGTATTTCTTCTATTTATCTATTTACTTATTTATTGCATTCACATGTTTCAAATTAGAGGTAAAATTAAAAATTATTGTTAAATAATTTTTAATTCTTCTTTTAATTTTGGACAGTTTTGTAAATTTCTCGTGTTTTTGTTGTTCTTGTGAAGGTTTTATAAATATTTGCTATTGTCTTTTGAGACAAGTTTTGAGAGTGCAGCTGGCATGGGGGAAACCTTCCCCCATAAGCAAGCAACAGAGTCTGAAATCTGTTTTTGCAGAGCACAAAGCTTAATTATTTAGTATTTTGACATCAAATTTAAAAAGTTTTTGTGGAGTGGGTCTACCCTACTGCTTTATCTCTCTGCCTTGTAATTTGTTTTGTTTCCCATGTGTCCAATTCTGATTCTAACAGTTTGGCTGAGAAGCTCCTTTTCCTTTCTGTTTGCTTTTTTCCTTTAAAGATTTAAGGAAATATTTAAGGGATGATGCTCTGGCCACCAACTTCAACATTTCATCCCATTATTTTGCAGGTTCTGTTTCTAATCTATTGTTTTCTTAAGAATTATCCTTGACCCAATTTTGAAAATTTGTTTCTCATATTTATCGAACTAACAATTGGAAAATTTGGCTGCCAGTTGCTTGCTTCCGATCATCCTCTGTAAGAAGGTAAGGATTTGATGAACTTTCGAACAAAATTCCCTTCTTTGTTTCTTATACACTTAATCTCTGCAGTCCCGCAGGTTTGGTGAGGTTGACGAATTTCATAATTAAAAAATGCATAGACAATCCGATGGTAGCAGTCAAGAAGAGGAAGACAGAATCAGCGGTTTGCCTGATCCAATACTATGCCACATACTGTCATTTCTACCCACAAAAGATGCTGTTGCAACTTCCGTTCTATCTTCAAGGTGGAAGTTCGTTTGGACTTCACTGACCAATCTTTGCTTTGACGACAGGTTATGCCTAGAGGACGAGGAGGATACTGATGTTCTGACTAATGATGCTTCAACTATGTTTGAGAATTTTGTAAATAGGGTGCTGGTTCTTTCTTACCCGGTAGATATTAACAAGTTTTCACTCCATTGTGGCAAGCTCAGATATTTGGCTTGTTTGCATTCCTGGGTTTCTATTGCAATTATGCGTAATGTTCGTGAGATTGAACTTAGTTTCAAGATTCTATATAGTTTCATGAGTGTTGAGTTGCCTGAGAGCATTTGCACCTCTAAAACACTTGAAGTTCTGAAACTGAGCTCATATTTTTCTATTAAGCTTCCTCCCTCTGGATTGTGCTTTCCAAGTCTCAAGATTCTTCATATTGAAATAGAACACTCTGTAGATAACTTGACCGAGACTCTCTTTTCTAGTTGCCCTGTGCTTGAAGATTTGTCAATAATGGTACATTTGCATGGTCTTTTTGCTACTTTCAATATTTCATCCCGTATGCTGAAGAGGTTAACCTTAAAATTTTGGCACGACGATGAGCTTACGTTAACTGAGCACCATGTTGTGATATCAACACCAAGTCTCGATTACCTCTCTATCAAAGATTGGCCTCCGGTGTCTTATATGCTATATGAGCTACATCCCTTGACCAAAGTGGTCGTTGATTTTTCTAGTCTATATGCAATAGGTCGTTATAAGTGTGTGTGTTATGATCTAGCTTCTCCATATGTGGTGCAGCTTCTCAAAGGTATCACAAATACAAAGTTTCTATCCTTGTCTTGGGACACTATATCTGTAAGTTTTGAGCCTCTTTTATACACATTCAACATTCTTCAGTTCCTTACTTTCTGTAGTTTTCTGTTTCTCAAGCAAAATCAATGACAACTTTTTTTTATTTCTGCATGAAAGGTTCTTGACCAGGTTGCTGTGGATTCCTTCCCTACGTTTCCCAATCTTACCTGTCTAGAAGTGGAGATTTTAAGTGGCTGGGAATTGCTTTCTGTCCTCCTCAGTAGTGCACCTAATTTAGAATCTCTTCTCCTTGGAACGGTGAGAATGTAATGAACTCTGTAGAACATATTCTCAATTTGCTGCCTCTGATATTTGTTTATTTTGTAATCAGGTTCTTCGTTTCAATTGTGAGTGGACTGAACCGCAATTTGTGCCTGATTGTTTGCTCTACCATGTCAAGACGATTAAAATTGAAGGATTTCAAGGAGAAAAAGATCAACTTAAACTGATACAGTGCTTGCTGAAGAATGGTCAAGTTTTGGACACATTGGTAATCAGATTTGAGAGCACACTGCCGCAGAAGATGGGTTTGAAGGATGAGCTTTACCAGAAGTTGCTAATGTTTGAAAGAGGCTCCAAAACTTGCAAAGTTAAAGTCCTCTGATAGTTTTCACTAAAGAAAATTTCGGACTCCGTGAGATATTCTGCTGTTAATATTGATAAAATACATGTAAATTTTTGTGATGCAAATACATTGCCTTCTCTTAATTTACTTCAAATCAGTGACAACCCTGGAAAACTGTTTTTATTTTTTAAAGTTTTCACTTTAATATATATCAAATTGCATCAAAAGCAATATGAATGCAGCACCTTAACTTTCCTACTAAAGCATAAGTTAGAGGAATCTCCTTTATGCTTAGCTCTACTTTCTAACGATGAGTTGATAGGATAAAGTTTGGTTACAACTCATTCGAACCGAGCACAACTTAGAGCTACTAAGCGATCGGCAAAGGCATGAAAGAGTAAGTATTGCCTTCTCTTTTTCTCGCTCTGAATTTGTTGCTTGAATCCTGACTTTTCTTTTGTATTCCATGTAGAGAAAATGGGACCATTGAAACCCAACCTCAATGCTGCTGATAGGTTAAGAGGTTTAACAATCAAGTCGGGTTAAAAATACCCGAGGCAGATCCAACACGGCTCAGAAAAAACTGTGCCTCAACCTTCCTCACAAAACATTGTATCTACCAAATAGGATGCGCCTCCTCCAAAGGACAATTCTGCAGCCAAAAGTAATGACTCGAAGCCTTCCCATCAATAACAAGACAAAATAATTCCTCAAAGGACGAAGGCTTTGATGGGGAAGAACAAAGGGAAAAGAAGAAAAACTCCATGAGGCCTCTTTGATTAAGTAGAAAAAAAATAGCTCCTCAATCAGTTGTTAAGTGGGAGGAGCTAGTCCTTGCAGATCTGTCCAGAGGCCAGATGTAGTATTTGCAGCATCTTCTTGCCTCTCTCAACAATACGGCAACTGTAATTTTTTCGACTAAGTCGCTGGATATGGAGGAGAAGTCTATGGAGGATGTGTTGGCTATGGTTCAAAGGGCCGTTTTTGGGGTGAGATTCTATTTTCACCTAGGAGTTTTTCTTCTTTTTTCTCTTCCATTTTTTTTTACCTTTTTTCTGTTGCTTTTCAAGCTACGCATTGCTTTCCCTTCATAAAGAGTGGGCCAAGAAGAATATTGTTGCCATTGTTGCTTCTGAGAAGGCAATTTCTGGGCTAAAAAAATATAGGGATGACCTAGCACATTAGGTCACCCTGCATTTCCTTAATTGGCAGCATACTAAATTTGTTAGTGTCAATTGTAAAAAATAATTTATTTTATAATTAAATATTATATATTAGTGTCAATTGTTGAACTAAATTTGTTAGATGTTATATTATTGAATTTACTGTAAAGTATGTTAATATAATATCTAATATATTTAGTTTAAAAAATTGACACTAATATTTAATGTTGAATAATAAATTTGAATTATAATAAAAATAGATTTAATTTTTAATTTCTAATTTTAATTATTTCTATTTTTAAAATAAATAAATTAGTTTTTATTTTTGGTGTATTGTGCTTATGTTTTATATTTTATAATTTATTTTTTTTAAAAAATTAAGAATTAGTAATTTTTGTGTAAAGTATTTTGTCAGTGTGTTCTTTTATGAGGTCAATTCTTAATAACAGCTAAAAATCTAAAATAAAAGATCTCACTTAAACTTATTTCTTAATTTGAGGTTGTGCTTGACCCTTATTTTAAAAAATGGAATTCAAGCATTCTTTGTCCATTATATATATATGTGGTCAAATGACATATAAACTCTTATTTTATTGTATAAATGATATTTACACTCTCACTTCAAAAATAATTATTAAACACATATTTTCCGTCATTTTTTTGAATTACCGTTAATAATCAACAAGAAATAATAGTCTTTGCATGTAATAAATAATTTAAAAAGATATAATAATTTATATAAATAAGAAATACTAAGAATTATTTGCAGGGATAAAAATTATTGAGTGCATATAGGACAAAGTCATGAGTTTATGGAATAATGTTGATAACTAATAAAGTTTAAAGTCACGAAATGCTTTTCAAAAAATGACTTTGCCTCACTGAGTGTGATTGCAATAATCCATCCAATGTTGCTTAACTAGTGCTAGATACTAAGTTACATCAACATTATTAAGAAATTTTATCTAAATTTAAAGGTATACTAAAAAGTGAAACCAAACCACTAATTGGATACCATTATTGTTAACTTTATACTCATCTTCTTTTCCACTTTTTCTTTTTATCTCTTTCTCTCTCAACAAAAGGAAAGATCATCAATTTGTGATTATTTTCGTTCTTATCCTAAACGTTTAACAGCTAGCTAGCTACTCGTCAAAGTTTCTAGTTCTTTGAGCTTAAAATTGGCACAGAAGATTTAAATAATATAGCATACGCATTCTCTCTTTTTCTTCAACTACTAAGATTGTGAGAGTTTCAATCAGCCAAGCTTAATCTGAGTGATCGGCACACGCCCTCTTTTTGGGAGAGCGTGTGTTCGAGCTTTACAAATTTTAGGGCTCCTCCCATTGTATGTGGGAAGTCTTCCCACATAATGTGAGACTTATCTCGAACCCTTGTATGCGTAGATTTCTGAAGTGCGCTATAACAGCAACTACCTAAACTTCTAGAAATACTCTAATCTAGTCTATAGTACTAGTAAGAACTCTAGTTTATAATATTAGTAGATATAGTTTCAGTAAAAAAAAATTGTGAGAGTTTCCAAACTATTCATTCTATCTTTGCTTTGCACTCATTCTTTCTAAATCATCTTTCAAACACAATCTCAAAAAAAATTTCTCGGAATTATTTATCACAATGTTGATATCATAAATTTTCACTTGTTAAACTCTGGGTATTCTTCCATTGAAACATTATATATGTTTCACATAATCTCACTTCTACAAGCACTCCAAAACACTATTTTAGCTGGACGTGTCTAGCGCAAATAAACTGAACAACGTATGAACAATAAGAAGAATGTACAAACACAAAATCAAACCAAGACACTTGAATTAGTTAATCAAACCAAAATCTTGGTAAGAAATCAAACTATAATATGCTGATATCAGATACCCAAATCCAAATTACCCAAAAAATAAATAATCAACACCCTAACAATTCAAAAGTAGAACAACTAACTCAAATCCATATATGAAAACTCAAATCATGAGCTACAGCTTATAGCAAGAGCAAATCATGAATCGAAAATTAGAGTAAATCATGAAACAGAACTCGCAACAACTTACATCGATGAAAATTACTGGAAAACCATGCGTTTAATCTTTTTCATTATGAAATTAGTATAATTAAAGCAATTACAAACATCAACATCAAACGAAGAGTAAAGAACACAAGAACAAAGCCACATTAATAGAAATATACTTTGTTAGACCGTTTCTCTAAACATCTATATTGGGTTGACTTTCACCTGCATATTAGCCCAATAAAATAATTACTTGGACCCATATTTCACTTGTATATTTATCCAATAAGATAACTACTTGAACCCATATTATAGAACAAAGACTTAAAAGATAAAGGGTAAAGATCTAAATTTATAAAACTTTAATTAATATTTCTTATTAAGATCAAATATAATAAAAAGCCTTATAATCTGAATTAGAGGCAAACTAAAGTACTAAATGATCTCTAAACTAGAATTTTACTGAATCTAGGATTATTTCAAATTAGAATCTCATTCAAACTAATTTTTAAAAGTACCTAAGGAACCGATAAATATTTACGGAAAAGAAAAAAAGAGAAAAAGGGCTTTTTGCTCCCACAATAAAACAAATTCACTAGTTGATATCAGGTGACGAAATCTGGTATCAACAGTTGGCGCCGTCTATGGGGAAAGACCAAAAGCCAATCAAAGCTAATTAAGTACAAATGCTCGTCTTCAAATGGAATAGGGGGATTCAATCAGTCTTTAGACAATTTTGGGTGTATTTGCCATGATAAATCTCACACGCTTAAGTGTCCCAATTCTGGTAAGTATGCATGCCCTTTTGCTATCCATATTATCCTTACAAGCTCACCTTCTTAGTATTATATCTTCTTGTTTTTGTCCTTGATCTCACTGCTTGACTATATGTTAGTACTTTGATTTCTGGTTCTATGTTTAGAGAGCTAAAACTAAATATTTCAAAATAGAAAGTAAAATACTAATTTTCAAGAGATATTATAAAAAAATATATATGTTGATTTGTTCTTTCATAATTTTATTATTATTATTATTTTCTTACGTCTGATCTAGCACTTTTACTCCATTTTCTCTGTTTCAAAATTTTGCAATTTTTTCTTGTTTTCTTATCACAACTTTACAAATTGTCAATCTCTCACAAATATAAATTATGATTTAATTTCTGGATTTTTTTGTGAGCAATAACAATAGTTTTCTACCATTGCATTTGAAATCACATAATAATGGACGGATTCCATAATTCTGAATAAGGCTTGGTAGATATGTATATGTCGATTTTTTGAAATTAGAGAAGAGATTCTAGCTCTTCTGTGAATGAGAATTAAAAATATTCTAATTATATATGCCTTTTTAGGATACATGCATCGACCTCCTATTCATATTATGTAGTATACGTCCTTATGCTTGTCTTCTTGCCATTATATAAATCATGTTCTCTGTAGTTGGTTTCACTGCTTTGAGTTCTCTATTTAGGCAAATAGAGTACTAAATACTTCAAGTAGAAACGAGAAAGGATTACCAAATACTTTATAGTATTGCGGCTGTGGAATTTAGATTAAAAAATATAACTGATAATCTGATACATATCTGAATTTTAAGCTTTGAGCTAATTCAAGTAAATCTGATATTGAGAGTTGTATTGAGTTTCAGACCACAAATACACATAAAAGGCACTTAAAATTCACTATGACAATTAATAAAACATTAAAGAGTCTAAAAGAAATTACAAAGATATTAACAACAAAAGATCTAGATATCCGAAAATTGAAAACATGGGACAAGAAACAGTTTGGGTGGTTCAGAATTGGAGGCTTAGATCTACGATAAAGAACACCATAAATCTTTCTTCCATTAACTAGGAATAGGAATCAAGGATGGACTAGTAGGATTTCAGGAACTATTCATAGCTTGTCAAGTTTGGTAAAACGTTGAAAAAAATCTGACGTATAGAACCCTTGCAAATCAACCATATACACTGTGCAAGTGTATAGTTATTTAATAAGTTAAAAGATTAATTATTTGAATAAACTTTGAATTGAGTGTCGATGCAATATTAGTGCATTTCAATTACATAGGTTTCTGTCCTAAAACTTTATTGGCTCAAATTATTACCCCTTAAACTACAAGAAGTGAATGAGTGCAACTGAAATAGATATTATTCCAAACTTCCATACAAAATTCTTTATCTTTTTGTTTTCTTTTTTGTATTGTATTGGGATAATATTTATGAAATTTAGGGGCTTAACATTTTTTCTATCACTCTGACTTGTGTTTGTGAAGAGGGAGTCAATAATACTTTATTTTTTACCACGTTATTTTTTATGAATGATTTACTTTGTGGGAGTCTGGATAGTTCATAATATTTACGCAATTGATAATTCACTTATTTAAAAATTAGTTAATTAAATTGTAATAATCCTGCCTATTGAGAATGTCACTCAATAGATAATAAGTATTATTAGTCCATTGTAAGTATCAAATTTAATTCAAAAAATTGGTTAGTAGATTGAAAATTAGACTAAAATTGTTGCGCCACATGTTAACATGATATATATGAATTTTCCATATTTTCTTCTTAAAATAATTATTCGTAATATATAACAATATTTTAACTACAACTATAACGTGTTCCATTTATGTAGTTGATTGGACTAATTATATTTATTTTTAAATTTATCATTCTTATTTATACAATATCCTATAATACTTACGCAGTTGTAATTTTATTTTATTAAAATATTAATTTGAAAGTTCAAAACTCTACTATTAATAGTTATTACTTTTATAAATTTTTGTTTTTCCTTATTAAAACTCCAAAACTGAAAATGTATTAAAACACTAGTTTTGTTCCACTCATAAAAATTATACATGGTACATAGAAAAAGCAAAAATTGTATATTATAACTAAGTATTCTAAATATATATGTCATCATTTATTTGTTTATATTAATTATAAATGTTCTAAGCATATATAATATAATCTGACATACTTTCTCCTTCAATCTTTCTCTATTTATCATGACGTAGTAATATATTTAATTTATGTATGAAATACAAGTATTTTTAGCATATATATCATCATTTATTGTTTATGTGTAATCATTTTTTAGTACTTTTGTATAAACTTTCATTTGCTTATTATTTCTAAGAGAAGGAAGACTAAAAATGTTAACAACACACCTACATGGTGCTAGCTTCATTGCCCCACGAGGGCCAAGATAATGCACCTACGCGGTGCCAGCTTCATTGTCCCACGAGGGCCAAATACAATGCACCTACGCGGTGCCAGTTTCATTGCTCTACGAAGGCCAAGATAATGCACCTACGCGGTGTCAGCTTCACTGCCTTGCGAGGACCAAGATAATGCACCTACGCAGTGCCAGCTTCATTATCCCACGAGGGCCAAGATAATGCACCTACGCGGTGTCAGCTTTACTGTCCTACAAGGGCCAAGATAGTGCACCTACGCGGTGCTAGCTTCACTGCCCTACAAGGGCCAAGATAATGCACCTACGCAGTGTCAACTTCATTGCCCCACGAAGGACAAGATAATGCACCTACGCGGTGCCAGCTTTATTGCCCTACGAGGGCCAAGATAATGCACCTACGCAATGTCAGCTTCACTGCCCTGCGAGAGCCAAGATAATGCACCTACGCAGTGCCAACTTCATTGCCCCACAAGGGCTAAGATAATACACCTACGCGGTGTCAACTTCACTGTCCTACGAGGGCTAAGATAGTGTACTTACGCGGTGCTAGCTTCACTGCCTTACAAGGGTCAAGATAATGCACCTACGTGGTGTCAGCTTCATTGCCCCACGAGGGCCAAGATAATGCACCTACGCGGTGCCAGCTTCATTGCCCCAAGAGAGCCAAATACAATGCACATACGTGGTGCCAGCTTCATTGCCCCACGAAGGCCAAAATAATACACCTACGCGGTGCCAGCTTCATTGCCCTACGAGGGCCAAGATAATGCACCTATGTGGTGTAGGCTTCAATGTCCTAAGAAGGCCAAATACAATGCACCTACGCGATGCCAGCTTCAATGTCTTACGAGGGCGAAATGCAATGCACCTACGCGGTGCTAGCTTGATTGCTCCACGAGAGCCAAGATAATGCATCTCCAAAGTGTCATCTTCATTACCCCACGAGAAACAACATAATGCACCCACGCAATGCCAGCTTCATTGTCCGATGAGGGCTAAGATAATGCACCTACGCGGTGCCAATTTCATTACTCCACAAGGGACAAGATAATGTACCTTTGCGGTGATATGCTTCATTGCCCCGTGAGGGCCAAACAATGCACCTCCGCAATGCTACCTTGATTACTCCATGAGAGCCAAACACAATGCACCTCCGCAGTGCAAACTTCAATGCTCGACAAAAGCCAACATAATGCACCTCTGCAGTGCCAGTTGCAATGCCCAACGAAGGCTATAAAACATTGTCCTTTTAAATTACCAGAAATCGTTCTCGCAGCATATAAGAAAAAAAAAATTATTATTATTGAGTTTTCGGGCTCTCATTAGTTTAAAAAATAACTACGTTACTTTTGAAACTAGGGGACTTACTGTTGGACCGTTTCTCTAAACATCTATATTGGGTCGACTTTCACCTGCATATTAGCCCAATAAGATAATTACTTGGACCCATATTTCACTTGTATATTTATCTAATAAGATAACTACTTGGACCCGTATTATAGAACAAAGACTTAAAAGATAAAGGGTAAAGATCCAAATTTATAAAACTTTAATCAATATTTCTTATTAAGATCAAATATAATAGAAAGTCTTATAATCTGAATTAGAGGCAAACTAAAATACTAAATGATCTCTAAACTAGAATTTCACTGAATCTAGGATTATTTCAAATTAGAATCCCAGAACTAATTTTTAAAAATACCTAAGGAATCGATAAATATTTAAGGAAAAGAAAAAAGAGAAAAAGGGGCTTTTTGCTCCCATAATAAAACAAATTCACTAGTTGATATCAGGTGGCGAAATCTAGTATCAACATACTTAGTTTTTCATATTATGCATACATGAAATATGATACCAAATCTTTAGGATACATAGTCTAAACTAGGAGTGGCAAAATTGGATACAACCTGTGAATCCCGTGTTTGGGTTTAGCTTTTCCAACTCACCAATCCATTTATGATACCATTATTATTGAAATGGTAGTCATGTCAACCAACCCATTGATAAAATTACTATTTTTTCGAGTAATCGTATTGGATTAAGCGAGTAATCAGGTTGACCTATTTAATTTGAATAGTTTCTTGTATCAAACTTATGTCTTTATAAAAAATTTATTTAAACTTTTACCACCTAACCACAACCACAATTTGATATAATTTGTCAGTGTATTATTTATATATTACAAAATATTTTTATTCTTCTTTACTAAATTATTTTTAATAGTTTTAAAAGTATTTACTTTTAATTTAATATTCAAAATTAGTTACTTATAAATTATAAATACAATAAAATTAAGATTATTTAACTTAAATTTGATAATTAAGATTTAACTTAAAATTAAGATATTTTAACTTATTCATAATAGATCATTTATAAATTTTTTATAATATATTTATTTAACAATAACTTTAATAAAGTCTAGATGCATAATTTTAATAAAGTTCTTATATGTAATTGTAAATTAAGCTATTATAACACAATTAGGATACTTATATATTGAGTCTATTACAAAATAATTTATTTTTTATCATTTCTGACTTAGGTGATGTTGCACTTGATTAGCATGTAATTTTTTTTTAAATCTTTCAAATTTAATTGCTAATATTTATTTAATTTTCTTACTAAGGTGGATCAACATAATTAGTTAAAGTATATTGCCTTTTATACATAATTTTAATAACTTATATGATACCTAACTTGTTAATACATAATTGTCACATTAATAATACTATGAAAATTAGTGATACTTAATATATTGTAAAAATTAAATAGCATTGTATTCTGGTTTTAAAAACTATTGTTAAATTGTTGATAGTAAAATAAAAATGTTCTATTAGTTCTATTTAAATAAAATTTTCATTTTTGTTTGTTGTAATTAGATTTGAGCATGATAACTTAATTTTTAAGAAAACACATAATATTTGTAAGTATGAAGACTCGAAAATTAGATTTTCTACCACTAAATTAACTTAATCAATGAATAATTATACATACACCATATTATATGATAAGTGCGTAAAATAAGCGCTAATTTTTTACTTTTACACTTTAATTATTTGTTTAATCTTCAAGTTTCATTCAAATTTAATATATTTTCATTATTTTATACAAAAAATAATAGATTTGGCCATTTAAAGTTAATTTGGCTAAAAAAGGATTGACTTGGCTCGAAAAAGAAGTCGTTTAGGAACCAACCACAAGAGATGCACGGATTAAAATGCAACAAAAGAAGGACTAAAATACAAAATTATCACAATATAGGAGAATATTTTAAATGTAAATGAGAAAGGGGGTCTAATTGATACGTTTTGGATTTTCTTGGCAGAATGAGGTGCGCGACCGCCCAATGCATTCTGCCCAGGTGGATCAAATTGCAACAAAAGTAGGATCGAAATGAAACTAAATGTTACACTAAGGGGTTGACATCTGATTAAACATAAGTATAGGGATCCAATTGACAGTTACCAAAAAAATTGAATTTCTGGGCAGAATTTGGTGTGCGACTGCGCGGCTAAAGGGGCAACTGCACGGCTCCTCTTTCCCCAGATTAGGTCGATTTTTGGACCTTAAAAGGAAGGGAAAGAGGGAAAAAAAGGGTTGGTCTTGTTTTGAGATAGCTTTTGAAAGGAAAAGCGAGAAAAAAAGAGGAGAAAAAGGGTTTGAAAGGCGATTTTGAAAGCATCAAATTCGAACTAGGATGATCAAAGCTCTCTTATTCTAATTTATCTTTTTTCTTTATTTCAAATTATTGTTGTGAATTAAACAATACTGTGATTTTCGAATTTAAGTTATCAATTGTTGAATTCATGATTTTTGGATTTGAAATCTACTCAATATGTGACTAAACTCATTTTCTTGGATAATAATTTAATCTATGTAGAGCATCCAATTTTTAATATTGTATTGTTCATTTGATTTGAAATTGGGTATTTGAGTATTTATCATAATAATTAATACTTTTGAATATTTAGCCAATATTTGAATGAATTGTGGATTAATAGGAATTGATAAATGAATATCATATCTATACCGTGTGATAAATATCGTAAATTGCATATTAAATAGAGATATACTAATATGGTTTATGTAATTTAATTAGAAATTATTACAAATCGTAATACACTTCCATTTAATTAATTTCACATAGAAATATAGTAAAATTTTAGGTGCGAAGTAGGTTTGGTTGATCTCGAGAGAGACTATAGAATAATTGAAGATAATTAACTAGCAACACATATTTTAAATTAGAACAACATTAATTGAAGAATTGGATGTAATCAAATACGATAAAATTATTAGCCCTAAATATTTTCATTAGTTGAATCCTTTAATTATTTTGCTTAATAGTCAATTTTAATCTATTTTAATTTTATCAATCAAAATTATTTCGATTCTTTTAGATAAATTTATAAATTAATTATCTCCGATAATTATAGGATTAATATTTCTCGTGGGATCGACATTCTCTTATCATTATATTACTTGAATGCGACACGTACATTTGTGTTCGTTAATTTTACATGCAACATTATATACTATTGTACATAAGATGGATGATTGAATAAATAATGATTCTAAAAACTTAAAACAATAATGAGAATAACATTATCTAATAAAAAATATATCTACATGAAAAAATAAAAAGAAAAAATTATTTAAACTTCTTGTAAAAAATAGTGCCAAAAATATATAAAAATAAAGAATTACTTTTTATTAAGACAATAATTATTTTTATCTTTTAAAAATAATTATTGAATAATATATTTTTAGATTATAAATGTTTTACAAAACATCTTGCTCATAAATAGTTTTTACAAGAAATTTAAATTTTTTTTATTTTTTTATTTTATTGTAAAAAATTAAAGAATTGAAAAGAAATAAATGTTTTACATTATAATTTTATTTTTTAATTTTTTATTCTTAGTAATTTTTAATTTGAAATTACTTTTTATTAAAAAATTTATTCTAATTACTTGTAATAATATAGCATTCACAATTTAAAATAATTCTATTTAAAATAATTTAACATTATAATATAAAGAACCTAAAATATGATATAAATAAATAATACATTCACAATTTATATGAAAATGTGGTTGTAGTTTAGTGGTTAAAATTGTATTAAAAATATTATGAAGTTAAGATGTTGGGTTCAATTCTCTACACTTCCAACATTTTTTCACTAAAAATTAAACGGATGATGGCAAAATAAAGTAGAAAGTTTAATTTTAGTATTATTATTTTAATTAGGATTCTTATTGAATTTTATTATTTAAGTAGGAATCTAGTTTGTTATTTTAGTATTATTTAAATTCTTTATTCATAAGAAATCTTTGTCATTTTAGGATTATGATATATATTAGTATAAATAGACCTTGTTATTCATTAGTTCTAATCAATTAAGAAACTCATTCAACAATATTTTCCTTAGTTAATCCTGTGAATTAAGAAACTCATTCAACAATATTTTCTTTAGTTAATCCTGTGTGTGTTATTTATCATTTCCTTTGTGGGTGATATACCTCTCTTTGAGAGCTCTATTCTTGGTTATCAAGATGTACACGGTGATTATGATATATATTGTACATTATATACTCATTATATACATTATATACTATTGTATTATTTACCTCTTTTTAGTTAATCCTGTGTGTGTTATTTATCACTGCGTCAAGTAGTATCAACCCTACCTTTGTACCAGGCGAGTCGATCCCGTGATTTAGATTTGTCACCTGCAATTATTAAAATCTTGTAATCCAAATTCATCACCTACAACTATTTAAATCTTGTAATCCAAATTAATCACTTGCAACTATTCAAATCTTGTAATCCAAATTCATCACTCGTAACCATCCATCAACCATAGTTGCAACCTTAACCATACCTATTAACCCATAATTAAAAGGAGCCAATAACTGTGCCCTATACAAATCTGATTAACACCAAGTGTTTCATACCACATTTGCCAAAAGCTTTTCAAAACGAAGGAGCTAGCCAGACAAATCCGACTATGGAGAGATTTGCAACAAAAGAATCGATTGATGCAATTGATAAAAGGATACAAAATTTAGAAATAATGCTTATGAATTTAACCCAACATCTTCTTGGTGGACAAAGCCGTAATCTTCAATCACAAAAGAGAGTCAAAGTTGAAGCCAGAAAAGTTATTTTCAAAAGTAATATGATTTCTTCTAATGATGAGAAAGATATTGTACGAAAAGATTCCAAGACACAACATAACTTTGTTGTGAAAGAAAAACTTATTTCTATCACCAAGGAAGATATTGTACAAAAGGATATCCAAGAAATTGAAGATGTTTTGCCCATTGAAGTTGAAGCTGAACAAGTTATTTTCGAAGATAAGATGATTGACATGGTTTTACCAATTGAAGTGAAAGAAGACAAAGTTATTCTTGAAAATAATCAAGTTGAAAAGATGAAAACAATTCAAAATCAAACTGATCAGAATCTAAAGACTGACCAAAGAAAGTTTACGACGATTCTTTCATGCAAAAATCAAATTTGTTGTAGATCTTTAAACAAAAGCATGAAGAAAAAGAAGTTTAGTTCTTTTCAAGTTACAAAGAAGATAAAAGACCGCAAACAAGTTACAAGACAATTTGATTATAACAAATATTTCAAATTTTATGCATTAATTGAAGAGACTTTTTACTACAAGTTTCATCTTCTAAATAATCTTTTGGTTGCTGCAAAACTCAAGCACAAGTTTATTTCTAAGGGAATGAGAACTGATGCAGGAGAAAAATAGAGGCAAAATAAATTAGAAAGCTTAGTTTAGTATTATTGTGATTTTTTATTTTAATTAGGATTCTTATTTAATTTTAATGTTTAAGTAGAAATCTAGTTTATTAGTTTAATCTTATTTAAATTCCTTGTTCATAAAAAATCTTTGTCCTTTTAGGATTAGGATATGTATTAGTATAAATAGGCCTTATTATTCATTAGTTCTAATCAATTAAGATACTCATTTAATAATATTTTTTTTAGTTAATCTTGTGTGGGTTATTTATCATTTCCTTCGTGGGTAATTTACCTCTCTTTGAGAACTCTATTCTTGGTTATTCAAGAGGTACGCTGGAACGACATCTAGTATCACTTCCACACTGCATCAAATGATATCAATAATCATGTCTAGGTTGAGGACCCTTGATATGATTAATAAATAGGTACTGTTTAAGTTGAGGTACACATTTTGCCACCCCTAGTCTAAACACATCGTAAATGTATTCCATAATTATATATTAACTAGTACATGCAAGCATAAAATATAATTTTACATTATACCCAAACTCATCACAATCGATGCACATGGAAGCATCTAAGAAGGGTATCAAGAACATACCTTGCACTATCTAAAATCCCTAAGCTTCACTTCAACTACAAGTACCAATTTCTCCAATTTTTTCCGTTTCAGAGAAAACATATATAACAAGTTATAGGTTACTTGTTTATGTGATTGTGGGTTATTGCACAAACTTAATGGTATGAATAATTCCCTCCAAGCCTGTATTGCACAAGTCGTATCCTAGGTTAACCTAAGCCTCTCCAGATTTGTCAGAAACCAAATAAATTTTGCATAGATTGAAGAGAAAATTTTTTATTTTAGCTTATTAGTTCTAAATTTTTCTCACCGTCAACTAAAGCCTTACGTGTTTTATCTCCAAACAAAACTCAAATCAGTAAAGTTAAATGCTATTTTACTATTTTACCGCAATAACAACAGATAAACTTACGGAGAACTAAATCATAGGGGAGGTTTGTGGCCCTTTCCCCAAATGCTTCGTAAATTGGGATTTCCGCAAACCTAAGGAGAGGTATATGCTTTTAATTGTAATTTTTTTTACAGTATAGTTTTTCTTGCTTTTTTATGTTCGTTCAATGATGTTGTTGCCACCACCATCATAAAATGTTTTTAATTGTCTTTTTACAATATAAAATTTGTTGATAATTTAAATGTTAGAATAAAATTATATTGATTATTACAAAATAAAAATGAAAACAAAGTGTTTATTTTATATTTTTTAATAATTAAAAGTAAAATAATTAATTTAAAATAAGAATAATCTTCACAGGGTATCTTTCTGATTTTACTAAAGTCAAAAATATTTTTAAATTTATGCTAAAAACTCAAAGGGTAAATTACATTTCCTCAAAAGCAATTCCATAAATTAAAATTCAAAAAAAGAATAAAATTTAATAGAAAGTAGAATATGAAATTGTTAAAAAAATAAATAAGAACTTACCGAAATTAACATGCGAAGAAGAAATTACGGTTGTGGATGAAGGCGATGACCGGTTCGAAAATAAGTGAATTTTCAGAGAATTTGGTTATTTTATTTTTAATTTTTGTTATATTTGATATTTTTCTTTTCTTTTTTTGTATTTTTTCGGTATTTTCTCTAATTTGAATAAGAAGCCTTTACTAAAAAGGCCAGTGCGTCAACTCTCGGTCATAATTTTACTTATTAAGTATTAATTAAATTTTCTTGTATGACCTATTCATCGATTAAATTCGTTTAGATGTCGAGTAATTAAACCCGCAAAATGTTATTTCCCTGTAAATTAACTCAAAATTAAAGTTTCTTTTGTTAATGAGATTGTATTTATGCGTTATCAATGTCAAAATTAATATCAATTTGACCAATTTTCATGTTTCTTCAATCAAATTTAGTATATTATATAAACTGTTAACTGAAAATTCTAAAACCTAATCTTAAAAGTTTTAATTTATTATATGCTTATTTAATATAATTTTTTAATGGATCCAAGAGATATTTTATGTCTTTTCTTAATAAGTATTTATGTCATTATATAGGTAATTAAACATAGGTTAGAGGACTATTTTTGTCAATATATTAGTCAACATTGGTCTAAAGTTAAAAGTAAGGAAAAAAGGTAACAGAAAATATGTGTTTGTAAATTATTTTTGAAATAGAGGTGTAGATGTCATTCATGAAATAAAGTAGAGGTTTATATATCATTTGTTCTATATGTATTGAACATTATATATTAGATCTAAGGGTGTTTAGCAGATTAGATTGGGCAGATTTCACTAAATCTATATCCAGTCTATCACTTGATGAATTGATATTTTTTCAATTTAACCCAATCACCATATGTTAGAATTCAATCCGACTGGATCTATTAAAAAATTAACAAATTCAACCAAATCTAAATAAATTAAAAGTATTTAATTTTAATGTTGATTAAATTTTATTAACAAAGATAAATGAGAAAATACTATATGTTTTATTTAAACTTCCAAACAAATATGTCCATTCAAAATAAATAAAAAAGATAAATATATAAATAACTATAATTGAATTCTTTTTAATAAAATAAATTGTGTTCTTTAAAATCACATGGTCAGTCTACAAGCCTAACATGATTAAAAATTAATATCAAGTAAACTCTCAAACCCAAAATATTTGTTAGTGATATCATTTTTGTTACATTTCTCCATTATTGTTAGCTTCTAAAAGAGTATAATAGATCTTTATATTTTAATAATAATTAAAAATATATATTATTTTTATTAAAAATAATAATTAATGTAAAAAAAGAAATTAACATAATCTATTAAAACTTAATTAAAAGAAATTGTTTTATATATATACTCACCGCCATTGCCCACTAACTTAATATTTTTTTTCTTTTTCCTCCAGCACCACCTTAAGCAAGGGAAATACCATTTGGCTTCTTTTTTTTTTTTCCTACCACTCGGTCATTTATTTTAACCCACCGTAATCTAAATTCAATTTCTCTTCTCCTTTATTTCAACACATGTCAATATTTCTTTTATTTAGCTATTTACTTATTTATTAAAATTAAAAGTTACTGCTATATATTTTTAAATTCTCGTTTTAGTTTTGGACAGTTCCGTAAATTTCTCTTGTGATTTTGTTGTTTTCGTGAAGTTTTTATAAATATTTGCTATTGTCTTTTGGAACAAGTTTTGAGGGTGCAGTCTGAAATCAATTTTTGAGAGCTTCCATGAAATATAATAATATTACAATTGATTCAATCCCTTGATACATTCCATAATTTCTACCGACATAATAGGCTGTGGAAACTTGCATTTTATATTCAATTCTTGGTCGACAAGTTAATGTTTAGAGTACAAAGCTTATTTAGTATTTTGATATCAAGATTCCTCCTTGGAAACTAAAATCGAGAAGAATCAAAATGTCAAAAGCATAAATTTGAATAAGTTAAAATTACAAAAATAGTTTATGAATTAACGAATTTTAGAAAATAAACATATTTTGTATTTCTAAAATATAAATATTTACTAGAGAATTAATACATATCTTCTCTGAGATTTGAGAAACCTATACTTAAATAAAAAGTTTGAAGAAATTCACACTTATCTCTTCTGCACTGTTAGTTGACCGTTAGAAGACCGTTAGAATTAAGGGTATTTTTAAACATTATTATTTTTAACTTATTATATAATTAATTTTCATAAAATATTATATTATTGTTCATATAACAATACCATTTTACATAATATGAATTAGTCTTATTTTCTATAATTTAAAAAAAATAAGTTTAAATTGATATTTAGAATCTTTGTAAAACAAATCTAGTATATTTATGTACTCATTTAATTAAATTATATTTTATATTATTTTTTGTTAATTTGGTGCACATACACATAAAATAAGTATAATTTTAAAATTATTATTAACTTAAAAAAATTTATAATTGTAATAAATAATAATATTAAACATGTAAATTCTACTTATAAATTAATGTAATAGTATTATTTTGTTTACATATATCTTATATGATTTTTCATATAATTTATTTTAAAATTTTACTCTTATAACTTGAAATCTTAATGATTAATGAACAATAATACAATATTTTATAGGAACTAATTATCTAATAAGTTGAAAAATAATTAAATTGATAAAATATTTAAAATATCCTTAATCCTAGTGGTCAACTAACGGTTTAGGGGAGGTAAGTATAAATTTTTTCAAACCTTTCATTTAAGTATAGATTTCTCAAACTTCAGGGGAGGTATGTGTTAATTTCCCATATTTTACTTATAAATTTAAAAAGCTTTTGTGGGATCCTCCTACTTTATCTTTCTGATCTGTAATTTGTTTTTTTTTTCCCAAATGTCAAGATTCTGATTCTAACAGCTTAGCTGACAAGCTCCTTTTCTTTTCTGTTTGCTTTTTTGCTTTGAAGATTTACGGAAATATTTAAAGGATAATACTTTGGCCGACTTCAGCATTTCATCCCACGTTCTCTTACTTTGCAGGTGCTGTTTTTAATCTACTGTTATCTGAAGAATTATTCCTCGACTCAATTTTGAAAATCTGTTTCTTATATTTATCATACTAACAATTGGAAAATTTGGATGCTAGTTGCTTGCTTCTGATCATCCTCTGTAAGAAGGTAAGGATGTGATGAACTTTCAAACAAAATTTACTTTTCTGTTCCTTATACACTTAATCTATATAATCTCTCAGGTTTGGTGAGGTTGACGAATTTCATAATTGAAGAATGGATAGAAAATCCGACTGTAGCAATCAAGAAAAGGAAGACAGATTCAGCGGTTTACCTGATCCAATACTACGCCACATACTGTCATTTCTACCCACAAAAGATGCTGTCGCGACTTCCATTTTATCTTCAAGGTGGAAGCTCGTTTGGACTTCACTGACCAATCTTTGTTTTGACGACAGGTTATGCCTAGAGGACGAGGAGGATACTGATGTTCTGACTAATGATGCTTCAACTATGTTTGAGAATTTTGTAAATAGGGTGCTGGTTCTTTCTTACCCGGTAGACATTAACAAGTTTTCACTCCATTGTTGCCAGCTCAGATATTTGGCTTGTTTGCAATCCTGGGTTTCTACTGCAATTATGCGTAATGTTCGTGAAATTGAACTTGGTATCAAAATGGATAGTTTCATACCGATTGAGTTGCCTGAGAGCATTTACACCTCTAGAACACTTGAAGTTCTTAAACTGAACTCGGATTTTGCTATTAGGCTTCCTCCCTCTGGATTGTGCTTTCCAAGTCTCAAGATTCTTCATGTTGAAATAGATGATGGTGGAGACAACTTGACCGAGACTCTCCTTTCTAATTGCCCTGTGCTTGAAGATATGTCAATAATGGTACATTTGTATGGTCATTTTGCTACTTTCAATATTTCATCCTGTATCCTGAAGAGGTTAACCTTAAGATTTTTACACGAGGGGGAGCTATATTTAACTGAGCACCATGTTGTGATTACAGCACCAAATCTCGATTACCTCTCTATCTTAGATTGGCCTCCAGTTTCTTATATGCTTTATGAGCTACACTCCTTGACCAAAGTGGTCGTTGATTTTTCTAGGCTAGATGCAATAAATCCCTATAATGAACTCATGGTGTGCTCTTATCAAGCTGCTCCATGTGTGGTACAGCTTCTCAAATTTATCACAAAGACGAAGTTTCTATCCTTGACTATCGGCACTATACATGTAAGTTTTGAGCCTCTCTGAAACATATTCAATATTCTTTTGTTTTCTTACTTTCTGATAATTTTCTGTTTCTCAAGGAAAATCATGACAACATTTTTTATTTCTGCTTGAAAGGTTCTTGACTGCGTTGCGGATTTCTTCCCTAGGTTTCCCAATCTGACCTGTTTAGAGGTGGAGGTTTTAGGTAGATGGGAATTGCTTTTTGTCCTCCTCAGTAGGGCACCTAATTTAGAATCTCTCATAGCGGTGAGAATGTAATGAACTTTGTAGGACATATTCTCGATACGCTGCCTCTGATATTTGTTTATTTTGTAATCAGGATATTGGCTTCGATTGCAACTGGACTAAACCGCACTTTGTGCCTGATTGTTTGCTTTCCCATCTCAAGACGATTAAAATTAGAGGAATTAAAGGTGAAAAAAATCAACTTAAGCTGATCAAGTACTTGCTGAAGAATGGCGAAGTTTTGGACACACTGATAATCTGCTTGCAGAGAGCTTTTCCGCAGAAAATGGGTTTGAAGGATAAACTTTACCAGGAGTTGCTAATATTTGAAAGAGGCTCCAAGACTTGCAAAGTTAAAGTGCTTTGATGGTTTCACTAAAGAAAAATTCTGATTTCGTCAGATATTCTACAGTTAATATTGATGAAATACATGTAAATTTGTGTGATGCAAATGTTGGTGACTTCAGGAAATATATTACTGATATATGTGCATCAAAGCGTGCAAAGGACACTGTCCTGAAAACTATTGGGTCCCTTACGCATGACGATGCACATTAAACGTTTTTCGGACCAAACCCCTACAATTAGGTTGGGCCAGCTTGTCTTATGTGCGAGAGATGCCCTCATACTTGCTTGTTATTCCACTTTATAATTGTTTTCATATATAAACAATTTAAAAGTTTTATAACTAGTCAATGTAAAATACTTATATTTTGAAATATCTCACATAAGATACAATAGCAAATACATTGTCTCCTCTTAATTTACTTCAAATCAGTTACAGACACTGGAAAACTGTTTTTTTTTACTTTTTAAAGTTTTCACTTTAATAATATCAAATTTCATACAGAGCAATACGAATGCAGCATCTTAACTTTCCTACTAATTAAAGCAGAAGTTAGTGGAATCTCGGTCTTTATACTTAACTATTTCATATTCAAAATTAAAACAAAAAATTTAGTGACAAAAAAATTAAACACTGTTTCGTATTACATTATTTAGAAAAAGGACAAACGATTTTTTAATATTTAAAATTTGGCTAATTAGTCTGATAAGTCTCATTAATTACTAAATATTTTGAACTAGTTTATATATAGAGAGAGGGAAGCGACAATAGCAATCTCATAAGATTACAAGATTACACATTTTTTAATACTATTTATTGCCTGGTTGATCTAGACACCTTTCATAGTTGAAATTAAATATCTCCCAACTTGTTGCTGGCCTAATTTTTCGTTGTGTTTTTTATCCAACCCATTAAAAGATATAAATATGTGTAAATCATTAATTATCTTCAATTAGAATTCCACCAAATCTTGAATTATATTCTATTAGAATACCGTTATGATTAATATTCCAAATAACTTAAGGAATAAACAAGTATATAAAGAAAGGAAAGAAAAAAAAAAGGGTTTTTTTTTTCAATTTATTGATCGATATTAGGTGACAAAATTTGGTCACTGTTTATAAGAAAAGGTAAATAGTTAATTTTTTATTATTTAAAAAAAATTATTACAGAAAGAAAAATTTATGGTGTACCAGAAGATATGTATTTGTATTAATTGCATACATGATTTAAAATATATAATCGTGATGATAAAATGTTTGAATTTATTTTTGTATACATAGTTTATAATTTTTTATCTTGATGATAAAATATTTGAATTTATTTTTATTTGTATTAATTATATACATGATTTAAAATATTAGATGTTGATGATACAGTATTTGAATTTATTTTTATTTGTAAATTATTTTTTTATGTATTAATTATATACATGATATAAAATATTTGATTCTAATGACAAAATATTCAAATTTATTTTTATTTATATTAATTGCATACATAGTTTAAAATATTTGATTTTGATAATAAAGTATTTGAGTATATATTTATATTTTTATTTGTATTAATTGTATATATGGTTTAAAATATTTTAACTAGATGATAAAATATTTGAATATATATCTATTTTTAGTTGTATTAATTATATGTATAATTAAAATATTTGATGTTGATGATAAAATATTTGATAGAGTGTATTTGACTTCGGGCAATTATAATATTGTTGAAGTCCTTTTAACTTTGTGAGAAGATATGGTAGTGTATGTGCTTAGGTATTCAGGTGTGCATAGATATCAAGACGTTGTATGCATATAAATTTTAATAAGTACCTAAAATAATGGGAATGAAATAGAAAAGATGAAAAATGATGCTTCCTAGACAAAGTATTTTTATGTGTCATACACTTTGAAGAAAAAAAGATAGTGAGTATAATATTAGTATTTGTTTTGTAAAAGTGCTTAAAATTCAAATTCGCTTTAATAATATCATAATGACCAAGCTTCATTGATTATACGGTTCCCATTGACGTTTCTTAGGCACTGGAAATACGCCATCTCAAATTTGAAACCCATGAAATAAGACCTCCTCGGAACAAAGAATGGTAGGAAACTCAGTTACTAATGCAAAATCTAATGATTTCTATTCAAACTAAAGTTTCAGCCAGTTGTTGGGGATCCACAACTAATAAATTTGGGGGACTTTATGTTTGACATATCTCTTAATTTTTTATTGGACCTGTTTTTCAAGAGACTTGCGCAAATTCTGAATTATTTTTAATTAGAATCTTACAAAATCCTGAATTATTTTCAATGAACATTCCACTAAATCTTAAATTATCTCTAATTAAAATTTTACCAAATCCTTAATTATATCTAATTAGAATTTCATTAGGATTAATATTCTAAAAAAATTAAGGAACAAACAAGTATATGAGAAAAAAAAGAAGAGAAAAGAAAATGGGTCTTTTTTTCTCACATACAAAAAAATTTATTAGTTGTTATCAGATAACAAAATTTGATATCAACAATATATTTTAAAGTAAATGAGGGGAAGTGAATTCATTTTTACTTGAGAAAAGATGTAAGTACTTTTTACTATAGGATATTGATGGATACGCCCCTCACGTTTTGGTTAATAGGCAAACACCCTTATGATGTTTAAGGAAAAAAATAAATACTCCTAACGTTTGGGCAAATAAACAAATATCTCCCTTGACTTTTATTTCCATCAGTTAACTTATTAAATAATTATTGTTTGTATCCCTAAATTTTATAAAATAATAAAAAATATGTATTTTATTTAATTAGAATAATTTAGTTCATATTTTAATATTTTTCACCATATGTTAAGGACTAAATAATTTTTTTAATTTGTTATTTCAATAACAAATTTATAAAAGAAAACATTATTATTAAAAAAATTCAAACAATGAGTTAGATCAAAGTCATATGCTAAAATATTTCTATTTTTTTTTTACTTTCTTAATAATAATTTGATATTTAATTATTAAAAAAATTGATTGAAACATTTTTTTGATATTTTACTTTTATCTATAATATATCTATTTAAATAATTATATCAAATTCATTATATTTCTTAAAAAATTATGAAAATATAATAAAAATATGAAAAATAATACATGTTTTATATTTATATATATACTACAAATAAAAATAATCAAAATTATCTTCTTTTTCTATGTTTTTAATTAAAATTAAATTATATTAGTGAATAAGAATATAAAACATATCTAATTACTAATTCTATTAATAAATAACACCAAATTCTCTTCTTTTATATTTTTATTTACATTTTCATAATTTTTTGTATATGAAAATTAAATAATGAAACATCATACTGTTACTAAAAAAGTAAAAGAGAATGGTTAGAAATATTTTAGCATATAAATTTGATCTAATTCATTGTTTATATTTTTTAAATAAAATATTTTTTTCTAAATTTTTTATTAAGACAATAAATTAAAAAATATTATAGGGACTAAATTGTTCTAATTAAATAAAATATATATTATTTTATTATTTTCTAAAATTTTAAGGATACAAATTCTAATTATCTAACATCTTAACTAACAAAAATAAGAGTCAAAAGATATATGTTTATTTACCCAAATGTCAAAGGCATTTTTTTTTTCAAACATTATAAATATTTTTCTATTAGTCCAAACGATTAGGATTAGGGGTATCTATCAATATCCTTTTTGCTATAATATTAATAACTTACCTCCTTTTTGAATGGTGGAGTTATTTTCATAATTTTTAAAATTATTTATTACACTAATTTACTATTCATTTAATAATGATAATTTAATATAAAACAATGTTAGAAAATTTTAAGATTGGAATGTTTTTAAGATTAATTTTGTCCTTTTCACATAATATCATAATAAATGATTATGTTGTATTTAAATTTTATGGTAGTTTAGTCTTTAAAAATTAATTAGCTAATTGCTTAGATAGAAAACTAATTTTATCTAAAAATTAAAAAAAAAAATTGACTACTTTTTGGAAAAGTTTGTGACATGTGACCCGTTACATAGTAGGGACCCGACCCGACGCGACCTGAATAGAACCACATTATAAAACTTGGAAACGATTTGGTCCCCTCCGTTATCGGGTATTTAGGGTTTAGTCTGTGTGTCTGCGTCTCGAACTCAACAGCAAAGCAAATATGACTGCTCAGTCCCAAGAAGAACTCCTTGCTGCCCATCTCGAAGAACAAAAGCTCAACGTAAGTCTGTTTCCGTTTTCAATGAATTAAAGTTATCATTTTTTTAATAATTTCTTTAATTTTTGTAGCATTAGAAATCTTTATTAGTGGATTGAATTTCTTTGACACCCTTTCCTTTAGGTTAGGTTTATAGAGAGAGAGAGCTCAATATCATTTGTGGGCGACCTCTCAATATTCCTTGCCTCGTCTTCTTGGCTGTGGCGGGAGCGAAAAATCAGTTTTTTTTTCTTTTATAAATAATTTCCATGAAAATGTAAGTACAGAATTGCAGCAGCTGGAAATTTAGGGCATGTTTGGGATTGAATTGCTGTGGCTGAATTGTCAAATATGGGTGCTTTGATAAAATAGTATTGACAAAGTAAAAGGGAAATAGTTGTTAGCTGTTAGATGTTAGATGTTTTAAGGGTGAAAATCTGGTAGATCTTGTAAGATGTCAGTGTTTGCTAGGATTCTATTTTGTTGTAGTGGACTTAGAAAGGAATTTTATTCATTTCTATTAAGATTCGTTCAGTGGGTTGTTCTCCTAGTTGATGTGGGTTTTGGTATTTAAGGGTCATAGTATCCACTGTCAATATGTTTCCTATTGTATCATGGAAAAATGGGCACACATGGATAAGCTTCATTGCCATGAAATATTTGGATTAATAAGATTATTTGAATCATTTAAATTGTAATATTACGTTGATTGATTTTCTGACTTTAACCTCTTATATAAACTCTCTCTTATCCTCTCTAAATAATTTCTGCTTCTACTCTCATATCTTGTTTTTCATCCTTTCTTACTATACATTCTGTGAAGTCCTTCCTACTTGGTTATGAATGTAATCATGAATTTTTATGCATATGTAAGGATCTTTATATGTTATATAAACCATGCATACTCTTAAATAAAGTAGTGTTCTTAAAATTTTGGACTTCATTACAATAGTTGATGCTGTCTCACCAAACTAGTACAAACCGTTATTTATGACTACGTTTGTATTTATGCACAATTTGACACCAGAAGTGTGTGTTCACTATTTTCAATACTGATTTTTATTGTTGACATAATATTTGTCACAGCCTGATGAGCCAGTAGTTGAGGATGACGACGAGGATGACGATGAGGAGGATGACGATGAGGACGACAAGGATGAAGAGGATGCTGAAGGTAAGAGCAGAACTCAAACATGAATTTGGTACTAACACATTTTCGGGATTTTTGTTGTTTCCTGAGCATATGCTTTGCATAAACATATTTTTGTTGTGAGATGTTTTGGTGTTGTGGATTTAGAAGGTTGACAAAATATGCAGTGCAATCTGTTTCATAGATTGAAAAACTTTGAGATTGTTGAAGGTCTTTGAAATTTAAGTGCTAGTGTAAATCTAGACACCCTGATATAATCAATTGGACGTGTTTTGTGGGAAAGGCCCTAAAACAGATGAAATTCATCAACAAATCCCTTGCAAAACACATTAATTTAAAGTTGGGATCTTAAAATCATTATATATATGGTACAAGTATTATGATATTTAAAATTTCAAGTGTTAACTTAGTATTTCAATCAAGGAAAAATGTTGTAAATGGATTTGAAAGATTTGTGTGTATTAATATGGAGTAAATGCAACCCATCTGGTATATATCAATGTGTAGTCTAGAATATTTGCTTTTTTTATTTATAATTTGTTCTCATTGTCAAGCATAGATTAAGAAAAATCTAAACAATTGAACATTATTTTTTATCATTGTAAAAAATATAATTATATAATCTTCATAATCAATGTAAACATTTTAACAAATTTGGAAGTTGGGCACATTGTCACTATTGGAATTGAATATGGCAGGGAAAGGAGATGCAAGTGGTCGGTCAAAGCAGAGCAGGAGTGAAAAGAAGAGTCGCAAGGCAATGTTGAAACTTGGAATGAAGCCAATCCCAGGAGTCAGTCGTGTTACCATAAAAAAGAGCAAAAACGTGAGTGTTTGAATTGTTGTCTAACCTGTTATAAATCAGTCTTAGATATGAATCGATTGTAGTACAATCTTAAACTCATTCTTTTCTATTTTCCGCTTCTAGATTTTGTTTGTTATCTCCAAACCAGATGTTTTCAAGAGCCCCACATCAGACACATACATTTTTTTTGGGGAAGCAAAGATCGAGGATCTGAGTTCACAATTGCAGACTCAAGCTGCAGAGCAATTCAAGATTCCACCTCCTAGTGCAAGTAACGTGGCATCAAAGCCTGAGTCATCAGCCATGGCTCAAGATGACGAAGAAGTAGATGACACTGGTGTGGAGCCCAAGGACATTGAATTGGTGATGACACAAGCTGGAGTATCGAGGTCAAGAGCTGTGAAAGCACTCAAAGCTGCTGATGGTGATATTGTTTCTGCCATTATGGAACTAACAAACTGATATGCGGGTTCTTGAGTACATTGTTCTAAGGCAGAATGAACTATCACTCGAGGAAATCTTTTTTTTCTGCTTTTTCTGTTTACGGTTGCAGGTTGCAGATTTTGAAGATTTTGTCAACTTATATCTTTGTTTTGTTGTTCTTATACCCCTTGTGTTGTATCAGAGCACAGCGGTAATCAGCATCTGAGTGTATTTACATTTACTGTTTAAAGAAATTGGTAGCTTTGTTGGGCGCAGGAGCTGCTATTAGTATCTAGCAGCCTCAAAATCTTTGTTTGCCCTTTTTTTTAATGAAAAAATCATGTTTTCAACTTAAATTTTAATATTTTTATTTCAAGTTTTTTATAACTTGAGTTGGCACTAACATGTTACTTTTTACATTAAGTTAATTAAAAATACTAATATTTTGTAATACTAAAATAATTTTAAATACTATTTTTTTATATATTAATTATCCTATTAAGGGACAAAGATAGTTGGACCGGTTTTTCAAAATAAATTTTGGATAAGCAACAAAATTATTTGTTAGTGAAAATTTTTCTGTTAAGATTTTTTATTACTGTTATGTTAAAAGAGGATATAATAGTTGTTATAATCTAAAATTAAAATTAAAAGTTTTAAAATATTATATTTTTTATTTAAAGATAAAATAATTTTTTTAATTTAAAAATGATTATTAAGAGTGATAATCACGTCAACAATTAATTTTGTTAGGAGCTTTCAACTCGAATACAATATGTTTATTAATCATGTTAAGGGTCTTTATTCGGGACCACTCATTTATTAAGTAGATGATATGATATGATTCATGAACTCCGTTTATTAATTTGATAATCATGTCAGATTGACTCATTTATTATTCTAATAATCGGGTTTATCAGTTTAACCTATTTAATTTAAGTGAAAAAATTTATAATTGTAAATAATCAAACTTAAGTCCTTAATTTAATAGAATTTTAGACAGTGATGTACAACCACATTTTTATTTAAATTGTAAATGCATTATTTATTTATATCACATTTTAGGTTCATCTTTTATATTATAATGTTAAATTATTTTAAATAGAATTCTTTAATTGTGAATGCTAAATTACTACAAGTAATTGGAATAAAATCGTTTAATGAAAAGTAATTTCAAATTAAAAAATTACTAACAATAAAAAATTAAAATTATAGTGAAATACATTTATTTCTTTTATTTTTTTTAATTTTTTTCAATAAAATCAAAGAAGAAAATATAAAAAAATTTAAATATCTTGTAAAAATCATTTATAAACACAATGTTTTATAAAAACCGAATATAGATAAGATTTTTTGTAAACTTTTATTATCTAAAATTATACTATTCAATAATTATTCTTAAAAATGAAATAATTATAGTCTTAATAAAAAGAAATTCTTTATTTTTATATATTCCTTGCATTAGTTTTTATACAAAGTTTAAATAATTTTTTCCTTTTATTTTTTATTTAGATTTATTTTTTATTCGATAATTTTATTCTCATTATTATTTTAAGTTTTTGGAATCATTATTTATTTAATCATCCATCTAATGTATATAGTATACAATAGTGTATAATTATTTATTGATTAAATTAATTTAATGGTTGAAAAATCTAATTTTTGAGTCTCTCATACTTACAAATATCATGTTTTTTTCTTAAAAATTAAGTTATAATGCTCAAACCTAATTACAACTAACATAAAATAAAAATTTTATTTAAATATAACTTATAGAATAATTAACGATAGTTTTTAAAGTCAGAATATAACACTATTTAATTTTTATGACATATTAAGTAGTTATTAATTTTCTTACTATTATTAATGTGACAATTATGCATTAACAAGTCAGGTATAACATAAGTTATTAAAATTATGTATATAAAGGAATATCTTTAACTAATTATGTTGGTACACTTTAATTAGAAAATTAAATAAATATTAGCAACTAAATTTGAAAGATTTTAAAAAATATTACATGCTAACCAAGTGGTATATTACCTCCATTATTAAATCTAAATGACAAACGATAAATTATTTCATAATAAACTCAAATTACGATAGATATCCTAATTGTGATATAATAGCTTAATTTACAATTACATATTGAAACTTTATTAAAATTATTGTTAAATAATATAATACAAAAATTTTACAAATAATTCATTATGAATAAGTTAAAATATCTTCATATCAAATTTAAGTTAAAATATCTTAATTTTATTGTATTTACAATTTATAAGTAACTAATTTTAATATTAAATTAAAAATAAATATTTTTAAAACTATTAAAACTAATTTAATAAAGAAGAACAAAAATATTTTGTAATTTATAAATAATGCACCCACAAATTATATAAAATTGTGGTTGTAACTTAGTTGTTAAAGTTTCACTAAATTGACTATAGAGACCTAGGTTTAAATCTTGCCAATCAAATTTTTTTATATTAAAGAGTCAAACTATTCGCCAATCGATTAACACGATTACTATATTCAAGTTAAACGGGTCAATCTAATTATCCGTTTAATTCGACACGATTATTCGAATAAATAATAATTGTGTTAATGGGTTGACAGGTTAATTGGGTCAACTCGGCATAATTATTATTTGAATGATCGTGTCATAAATAGATTGTTGGGTTGAAATGCTTAAATTTGAATACAACTTGTTTAATAAATAGGTGATATGAATCCGATACCAATAGGAATCATATTAATTTTACTTAACTAACTCGTAAAATTCGTAGATGTATTCAATTTTGTCATCTCTAATTGAATCAGAAAAAAAAAAATAGACAATCATAACAATCATTGCTTTTTTTTTTTTTTGAAATACAATAATTAAAAGTTTAAACACAGAAATAATCTGATAATATTTCATTCTATTTTAGTATTAAATATTTACAATCACCGTATTTTCAACGAAGAAATAAACAAACTAATAATTATCAAAATAATTTGTTCAATATGTTTTGTTAGGGTGTTTCAGTTATATTGTATCTGAATTTATATTCGTGAGAGGTAGAATTATCTTCGTTAAGGTCAATTCGGGTCAATTACGAAATATAATAATAAAGTAAATGACGTGGGCCGGAACGATGGCTTACAGAAAACATCTGGGGACGCGCGAAAAATTGTGAATGCTAATAATAAAATTAGTGCTGTGGACTCGTACAGAATATGTTCCATGCCTTTGAATAATTGCTTTAACGAGCCTTCCGAGTGTCATCTCTACTGCCAAAATAACATGCAGGACCCACGCCGAAGACTAAAACAAGGCCGAAGTTGTATGCTTGTTCCTATCAATATCGGTCCTTTATGTCAAATGGATAATTGCTTTGAGGAGTCTTCCTTGATGCTTCATCCTTGCTGCTTTTTCGCAAAGGTGTGGGCTCGGCTTGCTTCCAATGTTGTCCTTCTAGTTGACTTGAACAGTAGAGAGTCACTGATTTTGTACCATTAGCTAATTCTGTGCACCAAAGGCTTCGATTATTATCACCCATATCCGTTCATATTTTTCCATCTGATTCCATACGCTCTTTGCATTTCAATTCTATCAGAAAACTCACTCTTGTTTTCATATTTTGATTTCAAGAACACTTTGTTTAATTTGCTACTACTGTTTTTTCCTTTTTTTGGTGTCACTAGTGTTCTGTTATTTAGTTTTGCTCCTTACTAGTTCTCCTTTTGTTTTCTCTTTTGTTGTCTCTTGGTTTGGTTTGGTTTGGATTGCTTCTTTTTTTTTTTTTTAACCTCAAGGAAAACCAAAAGAATTAAAAGAAAGGGAGAGAGGAGAAGGGGGTTGAAAATGGGTGACATTATTGTTGAGATTGGTATAAAAGTTGCCGAGTGCTTGTTCAATCCTATATGGCGTCGATCAAGTTACTTGCGAAACTACACTAGCAATGTTGAAAATCTCAATAATGGAGTCGAGAAGCTGACTGACGTAAGAGAAAGTATGCAGAATAAAGTTGTTGGTGCTCGGAGAAAGGGGGAGAAGATTGAAAAAAGAGTTGAGAAGTGGCTGACTAATGCAGAGAAGAAAATTGATGAGGCAGAGAATCTAATTAAAGAGGAAGACGAAGCAAATAAGAGATTTTGCAGGGGGCTCTGTCCTAATCTGAAGAAGCGGTATCAACTTAGCAAAAAAGCAGTAATGATGGAGAAGGAAGTTGTTGTTCTCAAGGAAGAAGCTGAGAAATTCGATCAGATTTCCTATCGTTCTGTTCAAGAGGAGGCATGGCTTTCTTCTATCAAGGGTTATGAAGCCTTTGAGTCCAGAATGTCGACTTTGAGAGACATACAAAATGCATTAACTGATCCTGCTATCAGCATCATTGGGGTGCATGGTATGGGTGGGATTGGCAAGACAACACTAGTGAAGGAAGTCGGTAGGCAAACCAAGAAGGACAAGCTCTTTGACGAGGTGATCTTCACTGAGCTATCGCAGTCTGCAGACACAAAAATAATTCAAACAGAAATTGCAGAGAAGTTAGGTCTGGAATTGCGCGAGGAAACTGAATCTGGAAGAGCAAATAGGCTATATGAAGAACTGAAGAACCACAAAAAGATCCTTCTTGTTTTAGATAACATTTGGAAACATCTTGATTTGGAGAATGTGGGAATTCCTTATGAAGATGATCATAAAGGTTGTAAAGTATTGTTGACAGCAAGAGACCGTAATGTATTGCTAAAAACGGGTTCAAAAGACAATTTCTCTATTAGTGTTTTAAATGAAGAAGAAGCATGGAGATTGTTTAAGAAGATGGTTGGTGATGATGTTGAAAACCGTAAGTTGAAATCTGTAGCAACGGATGTAGCCAAGGCTTGTGGAGGCTTGCCGATTGCCATAATTACAACAGCAAGGGCATTGAGAAATAAGAGTGTGCCTCAATGGAAGAATGCCTTGCGAGAACTCCGAACACCATCGTTGGGAAACTTCGAAGGAGTGCCAGCAGAGGCATATTCAACTATCGAGCTGAGTTACAAGTATTTAAAAGGTGAGCAACTCAAGAAAACTTTCCTCCTCTGTAGTCTAATGTCATATCCTACTTTCACTTCGGACTTGTTAAAATATGGGATGGGTTTAGGTGTATTTCAAGGAGTCAATACAATGGAAGAGGCACGGGATAAATTATATGCATTGGTCCATGAACTTAAAGACTCTTGTTTGTTGCTCGAGTGTGATAGTAGTACAAAATTTTCTATGCACGATGTTGTTCGTGATGTTGGCACATCAATTGCTTGTCGAGACCAACATGCATTTGTGGTGAGAAATAAGGATTTGTGGAAATGGCCAGATAAGGATAAACTTGGAAAATGTACTACAATCTGTTTAAGCGATAGTAATATTAACGAGCTTCCTGAAGGATTGGAATGTCTGCAACTTGAATTTCTTTTTGTGGATATGAAAGCTTCTTCTGTTGAAATTCCAGAGAATTTTTTCTTGGGGATGAGAAAGCTCAGAGTCGTAGATTTGACTGGAATGCAATTAACATCTCTACCATCATCATTTGATGTTCTTACAAACCTCCAAACACTGTGCTTGGATCAATGTGCAATTGAAGATGTAGCTATTATTGAAAAGCTCAAGAATCTAGAAATCCTTAGCTTTGTCGGGTCTGATATCATCCACTTGCCTAAAGAACTAGCTCAATTGACAAAGCTAAGGTTGTTAGATTTACGCTATTGTTCCAAACTAAAAGTTATTGCACCCCATGTCATATCAACCTTAACCCAATTAGAAGAATTGTATATGAGTAATTGTTCAGTTGAATGGGAGGTTGAAGGACCCAACAGTGAAAGAAGAAATGCTAGCCTTAATGAGTTGGTGCATTTACCTTATCTGGCTGCTTTAGAAATACATATTAAAAATGATAATATCTTACCAAAAGGCTTGCTCTCCAAAAAGTTGGCAAGGTACTGCATATCAATAGGAGATGGATTGTTCGAGTATTATTTCATTTTGCTCCACTTTGGTTCTTGGTACAGGTTTAATGAATGGTACAATTTTGATGAGCAGCAGACTTCGAGAATGTTGAAACTTAAACTTGATTCTATGAGGATTTGCTCGGAGAATTTACAAGGTGTCAAGGATGTTGAATACTTATGTTTGGACAAGTTGCAAGGTGTCGAAAATGTTGTTTTCCAATTGGATATAGAGGGTTTCACACAATTGAAACGACTCTATGTCCAAAATAATCCTGACATGTTGTACATTGTTGACTCAATGGAGAGGGTACATTGTGATGCCTTCCCTCTCTTGGAGTCATTCACTCTTTACAATTTGATTAACTTGGAGAAGATATGCTGTGATAAACTTATAGCAGAGTCTTTTAATGAGTTAAATACTATAAGAGTGAAAAATCGCAATAAATTACAGAATATTTTCTCGTTCTCTACTACCAAGTGTCTCCCACGACTTCAAAAGATTGCTGTGATTGATTGTGGGAATATGGAAGAGATATTTGCCATTAAAGGAGAAAATGATGCCAACAACAGTCAAGTTCATGATAAGATTGAGTTTGCACAACTAACCTCCTTGAGTCTAGGAAGTCTTCCACAGCTGACGTGCTTTTGCAAAGTAGTGAAGACAGAAGAGAACTTGATAACTAGTAGTTCTTCACAGCTTTTCAGTGAAAAGGTGCGTAAGTTAACAGTAATCTTGTTCTCTATCACTTCAATTCTTAGAAAAAAAAAAGTATTACTTCTTTAATTTACTTGATTTTTCTGCAGGTACTGATGCCTAACTTGGAGGCCTTGGAGCTGTATGAAATTAATGTGGAAAATCTTTGGCACGATCAACTTCCAGCCATGTCTTATTCTTGCTTTCGAAGCCTAACGCGATTGATTGTGCAGAACTGCAATAAATTAAGATACATTTTTTCAACTGCTATGGTTAAAAGCATTGAGCTACTCCAGCATCTCGAGATATGCAACTGTCTGGCTTTGGAAGAGATCATTTCAAGGGAAGGAACAGAAGGGGCAACTAGTTTTGTCTTTCCACGAGTAACCACCCTAATACTCTGCAACCTACCAGAACTCATATGCTTTTGCCCTGGAATGCATACTTCAGAGTGGCCTGTCCTGGAAAAGTTGGAAGCCTATTCTTGTGACAAAGTGAAGATATTTGGTTCAGAATTATTTAGCTTCAATCAGGAGAGCCAATTTCATAGTATCACAGTGCAACAGCCCCTCCTTTTGGTTGACAAGGTAACAAATTTGTCTGTTAATTGTTATCTACCTAAGAAAATAACTTATCCATATGAAAGATTTCTATGAAGTTTAGGAATTTGGTACTTGTGGCAGCTTCAGACTAAGCTGCATGTTAATCATAGTTGAATTCAAAGAGAGCTTAAAAAACAAAACAAAAAAAAAAATGTTAGACCCGGTGTTTCGGTGGCCTTTTGGACCCACCTCTTGTCCTTAACAGGTTAGGAAATCAGTTCGACTGGAATTGCACTACAAAGAATTAGATTCCTGTACAAAAATCAGCCCATGGACCAAGATAGACATATTTGCTAAAACCTAAATTCAATGAAAACCATTCTCTAAACACAAATCCGTAAGCTAAGAGTTTTGGGTCAAGCTCAAAAGTAAGATAAAAGATTGAATAATTCAACACTAAACCATTAAAGCCCAAACAAACACCATTATTGGATTTTTACTAGAGTTAACATTCTAAATTATCTTAGGAGAACAACTAATATATAAGACCAAAGAGACAAGAAAAGAGGAACTTTTTCTCGCAATTTAAAAATTGATTGGTTGATATAAGATGATAAAATCTAGTATCCACATAAAATGAGAGACTTTCTTTAGAAACAAAAAAGTGGTTTGATGGGTTAATACACAACCATCTTATTATCGACTGAAGCATGAAAAGGGAGGGAAAAGCTTATGTTATAATTCTTTGTTTTACAGTCAATTCGATATTTTCACTTTTTTTTTTCTATGAAGAATTTAAGACTAACCGTATATCATTGCAACATTGATTTCAACCTGCTTTTGCATGATTGGTTTCAGGTTTTTCTCAACCTGGAGGAACTGAAACTAAGCGGAAAGGAAATAAAAATGATTTGGCAGTGCGAGTTTCCAGAGAACCTCTTAAGCAAAATTAAATTTCTTGAGGTCAAGAACGATGAATCTACAAGTTTCCCACTCGTATTACTCGAAAGATTTGACAATCTGGAAAAACTAGGACTGGCCTGGAGTTCGTACAAAGAGATATTCTCAAGCGGACAAGTCGAGAAACATGTCGTGAAGCTTGCAAAGATAAAAAGTCTCAGGTTGTCCGGACTTTTTGGGCTTAATCAAGTGTGGGAACAAAACTCCAAAACGGATTCCATTTTCCAACATCTTGAAATTCTAGAAGTACTGTCTTGTGAGAATCTGACGAGTCTGCTGCCATCCTCGCTTTCTTTTCAGCATCTAAAGGAACTAGAGGTATGGGATTGCGAGAAATTGGTAAACTTGGTAACATCAACCACCGCAAAAAGTCTGGTGCAGCTGGTGAAGATGACAATTTCCAGATGCAGTGGGATGACTGAAGTAGTAGTAGCAGCAGCAGCAAGTGAAGGAAACAATGTTATTTTCAGCAAATTGGATAGTTTAACTCTTCGTAATTTAGAAAGTCTTGCAAGCTTTTGCTCGGGGAATTGCACATTCAAATTTTCATCCTTGCAAAAATTAGTCGTGATTGATTGTCCGAAGATGAAGCATTTCTCCAGAGGAGAATTAAGCACGAAGAGAGTAGTAGTGTGGTATGGCAACGGAGCGGATGAATGGCTTTGGGACAGTGACCTTAACACAACCATAGAACAATTACATAAACAAAAGGTAAGAATAATTTTCTGTAGTGTTCTTTATATGGTATTTTAAAAGGTATTTTCTAAGTCATTTTTTTTAAAAGAGAGAAAAAGAAAAATTATGTTTAGTCTTTCATATAATAACTTTAATAATTTTGTCTATCCTAGAAATCTACCCTCACCCTCCGATAATTATTACTCAAAAGTAGGAAATAAATAGGATTGATTCTGAGATCAAAAGTAGTATGTGAAATCTGAAATCTACACTCGCCCTCCTATATGCTTACTCAAAAATGATGTTTACCTTTTACATAATAACCATAATAGCCCTACTTACCTCACAAATCTACTCTTATCTTCATATATTTGCCCTCACATACGTAGAATAAATGTCTACCCTCGTATGCCCTGACCATACGGTTTCTAAAATCCTTTACTACAATATGGTTTTGTCATTTTTATTTTTTAAAAATTAAAAAAAAAAAGTAGTTTGAAAAAGAATAGCTAATCTCACTTTCCTTGTTTTCTCTTTGTGCTTTTCATTTTGGTTTCCAAATATATGCTTTTAAAAATGTTTGTTTGAAATTTAATCTCAGCTGCTACAGAGCTTGTGAATTTCTAAAGTGACTCGCTGAAGAGATCTTACTAGCTGAAGTGTGAATTATGAAGAATAAACTTATCTTGGTAATTTTCTTCTCTTTTATCTCATAATTTGCCTAATGTTTTCCTTGGTAACAATAAAGTACTATCTCTATTTCATCATCTCAAAAGATGATAAACTCCATGTTGCTTAGAATGATAAAATAAAATTATTCTTGGGAAGTATATTATTAATTTATTAGTAATTTTGAAATGAATTTATGTTTGTAAACAAATTATAAGATATATATACCTAACTCTGCCCCAATCATTTATTAGTTAGTGCAATAATTATTTTAAAGTTTATAAAAATGTGCCATCAGAACCCTATATTGCTCAAAATGAAAAAAAAAGTTAAAAAAATGAAATGGATTATTATTATTATTATTATATTGTTTATAATTATCATTAGTTATTTACTTTTTTTATTATTACACTTATTATTATTATTGAAAACTTTTGAGAAAATTCCTTTACATTCATGTCTTTTATTTGGATATAATCGTGCTTACATTTTATTTCTTGAATATATTATACAGATACGTCGTAAAACATTGAAGTTTTAAGTTTTCGAGTAAACGAATATCATAATTTTAAGATATCTATTTCATGACAATAAAAGTGATTAATTATGCTATGATAGTATTAGTAATAATTATTTTTTTCATTCACTACAATAGTACAACATCAACATTTTCATTCATTACAAGATTATTATTATAACAATATGAATAACATGACTCTAGCAAGTGCTTCCTACAAACCGTCGTAATGAATGAAAAATGATACCAAATCTGTCATATCTGTGTAAATAAAAGATACAATAATGTTAAAATATAAAAATCACTCTAAAAATACATTTATTCATTTTTTAAGTAAGGTCAAAATTTGCCTTACTTGAAAATCTCTTTTCGGATAAAGTAAAATAATTTTCGAGTAAGATAAATTTGACCTTACCCAAAATTCACTTTTCGAATAAAATATCCATGAACCAAAATCGCACAACACCTTTACATCCTCAAATCATCAATATCTTTGTATTCATACGACAACTAGTTAATGTAATTTAAACTTAAATCAATACTTTCTACTACCTAATCAACACTAAATTATATATTCACACTTGAAAATTTTTCTTTAATTAATAATTCATACATAAAACACATATTTATATGATAAAAAGAATCACTTAATGTCAGTGATCAAAATTTCGCTGTTAAAACTACATTACTGTTGTCTTCACTATTAGCAAAAGAAGTGATTTTAAGGAGAGGAATAGTTTTAATAGAAGAGAATCCGAATTTGAGAGAGTTTTAAAATCTAGAATAATAAGAAAAAGTAAAAAAATACTTTTGTAAAAAAAAATTGAAGTGAGCTGTTGAAGGTAATTTAGTCCCAAAAATATATTTTGAAATAGATTAATAAAATATTTTTACAAAAGATTATTTACATAAATTTAAAAAAAATTAGGGCTATTTTAAAAAATTTATCTTCCTCTTTCGATCTGTATACCTGAAATTTAAATGGACGGTGGACTCAGCTTATGTTATTCTACTCCCCGTTTGCAGGTCGACCGGAAACCGATGGGGAAATTTGAAAATGGGATGATAACGTTACGATCCCTATATTTATACATGCTTACAAGTAAAGATATAGTTTCCTCTTTTATATCAAATAAGTCTTATCTCTGCTACATCACAAAAATACTTTTTCTATTGTAGTGACATGCTTATTAAAACGTAAAATTTTGGGTATATTTTGGACTATTAGCTTATAAGTGAATATAAAAGTGTAGAAGAGTTTGAATAGTATTATACATTAAAGATTTGTTTGGTGTTCTATTTATAGTATTTTAAATTCAATGAGAATTTATCATATTAGTGAATAGCGAATAGTGAATACTTGTTAATAAAAGAACCTGTGATGTTGCAATTAGAGAATAACAAAATAAAGAGAAAAGTAAAGTGCAAACTACATAAAAAAGAAAGGTTTGAATAAAATAAAATGAAAATACTAAGACTGATAGAATAAATGATTTTAATTAAATGGTCAATAATAGAGATCTATTCCTCTTGAAATGGATTACAGTAAGACATAATTTGATCATTTAATAAATATTAAAGATAACTAAAATTCCATAATAAAACTTATCTAACTTGTAGGAGTTGAAATTAATTATTAAACACACTATTTTTGTTATTTTTTTATTTTCGACTTTATTAACCAACGTATATATTAACATAAATAATATACGTTGACCAGCATAGTAGCATAAATACTTGTCAATTCATATTGACCCATGCAATAACATAATTATATACATTTATTTTATTTGAGTAATGCAATAACATATATATATATATATATATACCCTTATTTATAAATAGCAAAAACATAATATCGATTATAATGCAATAACAAGCCTATAGCTATGTAAGAGAGCATGTTAGAATTTAAAATAGTATTGTTTGCAAATGTAATGATGTGAGTGTCAATTACTATTCAGTTGGTAAATTAACGAAAGAAGAAGATATATCAAATTAGAGTATATTTTAATTTAAAATCAATGATTCTTCTGCTTATCCATGAAGTTGTGGCTTGGCTTGCTTTCAATGTTTGTCCTTTAAGTCAACTTGAACAATAGCTTCTCGATCTAAGCAGTTTGATTATCACCCAAATCAATTTACATTTTCCCATCCGATTTCATTCCTCTAACCTGTTTACATACTTGGGAAATGGCTTGTGTTCAAGCCCTTGCTGGTGTATGTATGGTTGCGAAAGAGTAAAGATACTTTTTAAAATTCATAGCTTCCAAGTACGTAAAATAGATACTGTTATAGCCACTATAATAGTAAGGGCTTTCATAATGTACACTGAGAAATAAGGCAACCGATTAATAAAATAAATATATTTGTTAGAAAAATTTCATCCGAAAGCCAAAGAGGGAAACTCTCATGAAAAATCGTTGTTAACCCGTTTTGTTTAGGTGTTTTTGGGCAACAAACATGGAACTCAAAACCACAATTTTATAAGTCATCGATGAACACATTCGAGTTGGACTCTCCCCCACAATTATGTTTCAAAGGATTTAACCATGTAAATTGTGAGTAATCATCAATGAAGAGTGCATAATAACTGAAACCTAAATTAGATGATAACAAGCCTCCCAGATATCACAATGAACCTTTTCAAAAGGAAATTGAGAAATTTTATGGGAGAGGTTCAGTTATCCAACGGGTGACATCAATGGCTTTCTCTTCCTTCGACAAAGATGACAACATTTGAATAGGGATTGCCAAACTGTTGAAGCCAAATAGTCGAAGGTTTTACCACCCTATCTTGTTGCACTCAGCCTCTTGAGAAGCTACATTTAGTACATATAGTTGCCTTTCTTACTCTCCCTCGCTATCATACCCTTCGATTTTGGTCCTTAACAAAAAAGCCAAAGAAAGTACTTTTAGTAAATTTCTTAGGTGAATTTCGAGTGTCATGAAAATTTAATTTAATTCCACTTGCTAATAAGATTGCAGTCTTTACGGACCCTTCAATGAAGACAACAAGGCCAGATATTCTGCTGATAGCTTCTAAAAATGTCATGTTTGAGAAATATTTGTGATCCCGAAGGATGATTAATTTACTATATTAGTGGGTTATGGGAAGTATAGTTGGTTAGTAGAATATAATGGTGGGATCTACCACTTCTTTTTTTTTTTATTTTAATAAATAAATAAATAAAAAGATGGCCATAACCCAAATCATTTTTAATCTTCTTTACCTATCTCATGTTTTGAAACCGAATAATAGCCTCTTCTTTATAATTAATTAAAAACGCTAAAAAAAATTAAAAGACACGCTTCTTTCACCAAAAAATAAAAATTTTACTTTAAATTATTCTTTTAAAATCCTTTACTTTATGTTACATACCACTTTTCAGTATCTAAATAATCTTTCTTTAGCTTTATTTTTTTAACAATATTCTCTTTGAATTATAAATTATGATATAGATATTTTACTTTTATTTATTGTATTCTTTTAGTTATGTAAAGAGTATTATAAGAGCTTAAAGTTTAAGAACCAAGCTACCCTTTTAAAATTATGTTTCAATTATTTTAAAATTTTATTATGTAAAATATAGAAAACTATTTTAAGGTTGGTTTGATTTACAGTTCAAAAGTATTTTGAAAAGTTACAATTATCTTTTTAATATATTTTATATAATATTTGAATTCTTTTCAGATTTTAAAAAGTAAGAAAATATTTTGATATAATATCTAAGAAGAAAAAATAAGAATATTTGTTTTTTATCATGTTTTTGAAAATAATTTTGTATTAAAATTTTAATAGTAAGCATAAGTTGATCACTTTAAAATATTATTTTAAATATATATAATATAAAATGTTGGGAATATGACCGATGCCCCCCTATATTTTTTGTCAATTAACTAAATTCCCCTTATATTTTAAAAAATTACCCGTTACATCCAATCGTTAAATTGACTAACGGTCAAATTTACTTTTTTTAAGAATAAAATTGTCTTTTAATATTATATTTTATTTAAAAATAAAAATTATATAAAATAGAATTAATAATTATTAAAATTTACTTTTTTATTGATATTTTTTATTATTTTAAAATATAATAAAATAATTATAAATAAATTAAACCTTTAATCCCTAAAACCAAAAAAAAAAACCCTAAAATCAATTTTTTTTTGCCGTCTTCTTCTTCGTGCCTTCTTCTTCTTCCATTCTTCTTCGTGCCATCTTCTTCTTCTTCAATTCTTCTTCCATTCTTCTTCGTGCCATCTTCTTCTTCTCCAATTCTTCCTCTTCTTCTTCCAATTCTTCTTCTAATCTAAACCAACAAAAATCTCTAAACCAGCAACCAAAACAAATCACAACTCCAATTTTCAATTACAAATCAAACTTCAATCTAAACCAAAAAACCAAAAACAAATCACAACTCCAATTTTCAATTACAAATCAAACTTAAAAAAATTCTTAATTCTATTGCAGCCAAAACCTTCAAAATTCGACCATGGGGTTGTCCAAAACCTAAAATTATTTTCCTTCATCGCATCACCCTATCACCTTCTGCTACTTCATTGTCACCATTTTATCCGTACACTCCACAACCCCTCCTTCGTTGCTGCCACCAACAGCCCTGATCGCAGCTGCTCCCACCGATTTGCTAATTTTTTTTTGTTGAATAAGGTGGTTTTAAATGTATTTAGAAGAAGAAACAGTTTTGAATGGATTTGGGAGAAGAAATAATTTTGCATTCAACCGCTAGGCATGGAGGATTTGGTGGATTTGTGTTCGATGGTTTTGGTAGGATTTTGGAGATTTGTTCGACAACTTTGGTTGTAGAAGAGAGATAAAAGAATTTATTATAATAAATAAATAATATTAATAATAAATATTATTATAATAATATTAAATAAAAATATATTATTATATTTAAAATATTATTTATAGGACCAATGTAAATTATATGGGGCCCATACGTGATAAAATCGGGGTAATTTAGTAATTATATTTAAAATTTAAAATGTTCTGTTAATTTTGTTGACGGTTGGATATAACGGGTAAATTTTTGGAATATAAGGGAAATTTGGTTAATTGAAGAAAAATATAAGGGGGCATTGGTCATTCTCCCTATAAAATGTTATATAAATAATTTTGTTACTTTTTAATTTTATAATGATAACATTATTTGAAATATAATAATATATTTTTTAATTTAATAAGTTTTTGATGAATTTGATAATTTTTCATTAATTTAATAATAAAAATCCAAGCTTATGTATGCCAAAACATCACTAAAATCATATAAAATAATTATATCTTAAATTTAAAAACTAACTTTTTTTTCTTTGAAAACAAAAGTCAATCGTTATTATCTTAAGAACTTATAAGAGATCATATATAAAATTCTTCATATAAATTAATTGGTAACAAATTATACATAATTTATTCAAATAAAAAATCTATAATATTAATAAAAAATCTTGATTAAAATACATAATAAAATGAAAAATTATAAAATAATTTGTAAAAATTTTAAAAGTTACTAAATAATGAAATAGGAAAGACCTTTATAAGTTGAAAAAATTGTATCTAAATTGGATTTGGATATTATTAAGTAAAAATAGAATACAATTTTACATTAACTTTACAAATTCAATCAAAAAATTGTTTTAAGATAAGTTTAGACAAATATATTTTTTTTAAATTCTTTTATTTTTTATTTTTAAAAACACAAAATCTTATCCCAATATTTTTAAACAGTTATTAACAATCTTTTTCTTTAAAATAACTCACTAATTTATTTTTAAAAGGAATACTAATTACTAAATGTACTTTTACTACTTTCAATTTTGAAGAATATTAGAAACGCATTCTAGATCTTGGATATAATAATTTCAAAACAATATTCTATATTTTTTAAATAATGATAATTAGTACTTTTTAAGATGAGGCCAATCTTTTTCTTAAAATAAGTGAAGGTCAATTTTCTCTCAAAAAATAGTCAGTCTCTAGTTTCTATCTCAATTGGATGCAGGCGTTTACGAGCTGTGTTAGACTAATTCAATTAATTAAAACTCTCAATTTATTATAAATTTTTATATAATATTAATAGATTATGAATATAATTGTGTAATGTTTAAAATAAAAAAATATGTGTGAATAACACTATTCTAAATATCCATAAATAATTTGTCTCTTTTTACTTATAGTATAGAACCAATTGAATTGAATTGGCAACAATGATGGAGAAATTACAATCAAATTAATATTGTGTTGATAATATTAATTTAATTTTTTTTCAACAAAAAGAGAAATCATTAATTGCTCTTTTAATTATCACTTAATTAATTCAATTAGATATTGATTCAAACAAACTAAGAGGTACCGTGATCTTTGGCTTTAATTTGCTGACCACTTTATTCTTTATTGTTAATTGTGTTTTACTTTATTCCAATGGAGAGCTTCAAAGTTTGGGAATCAAGTTAAGGGCCTTATAAATTTTTGCTTTATTATTGTTAATTTTTTAACTTTGACCAAATATGAAATATTTAAGCCGTTTTATGCTCCAAAAATTTTGAATTATATAAAATTACTTTTGAGTACGACACTTTTTAATACAAACTCTAAAGTATAAAAAATAATGTATGTAAAAATGCGATATATATAATATTTGAAAGTGTACTTTTAAACGTAATTTATATTAAACTTTTAAATAAAATAATACTATATTTTCAATCACATTAATTTTATACTTTCGAATTTGCACTTAATAAGTACCATACTCAAACGTATTTGCTAAGTTTATCATTAAGACAAAATAGTTCAAATGTGTATTGGTCAAAAATAAAAGTTTTTATTATGTAGTGAAACATGAAAAGTGATTATGAAATTGAATAGTGGTTTAAATGATAATTTTTCTAATTTAAATCAAAATCAAATATATTTTAAATTAACTCAAATCTTACGTTAAGAATTAAAAATCTTAACTAGACACCATTATTAGATGGATTAAGTGAATTTAGAATTCAATATTCTTTAACAAATGATAAATATAAGTAAACTTTTAAAATGTAAAAAAAAATCATTTATAATGGATTGCAAACAGTTATTAGATTAATAATAAAAAAACATAATTTTAGTTCAATTCTCCATCTTAACGACAAAAAAAAATGATTGATCAAATTTTATTGAATTTGACTCATAGTGGGCATTTATAAAAAATAACTCTGGTTATTAAATAATTGAACAAATAAAAATAATTTACTGACGATACTTAGTTAACATTCATGAAAAATATTTAGTGAATTATGAGTTAAATACATCTTGTTTAACAGAAAGATAAATATTCCTTATTCATTATCTTACAATCACTTATTCACAAACTTTGTGTGGACTAATAGTTTTCATTTCCTATCTTATGAAAAACCCTTTTCAATTCATCTAGCCCTATTCCTTTTACGGGTATTTTAGTGGTATGTTCTATAAAACTAGACACTCTTATTTAGTCAAATATATAAAGACAAATTTTTATGTTCTTTTTATTATAATATTTCTAAACAAATTCTTAAATAACAAATCTAAAAATTCTAGTATTAGTTACTATAATAATTAATGGTATTATAAATAAATTTACATGTTAAAACTTATAAATTGAATTTAACACTAATATTAACGTGTTCTATCCCTACCACCTATTTATTAATTTTAATTATATTGTTTTAGATCAATTTAAACTCGCCAATTTTATATTATGTTGGCGGGCCGGGTTAACCCATTTGATAACAAATGACCATTATTATTATTATCATACATTACATTAATTAGAAAAAGAATAAACCGTGGATTAATTATCACCAAAGTCAACCTAATTAGGTAAGGAATAAAAAAGGCATGATTATTTTCTGGAAATCAAAAATAAAGATTAGAAAAAATTACCAAGAGGATAAGGCATGATTCCATTCAAAGAAAAATGTAGGTTTAATTGCTATTGATAAGGTCCACATTTTTCGTATTTATCTAACTTTTACATATTAGGCATAAATATTAAGGTCTCTATATAATAATAATAATAATAATAATAATAATAATAATAATAATAATAACTCTTATCTAAAATATAACTTTCATTAATCATTATTTATTATTTATTATATATATTTTAATCATTTATCTTATTCTAATATTTTAACAATAAAATTTATCAAATACATAAAATTATTTTTAAGAATTTCTCACTTTTAAAAATAAAATATTAGCAAACACTAAATTTATTTTCTTTAAAACTGATTATTTATGTACTACAACAAAATCATATTATTTTAACACACACAAAAACCTCAAACTGATTCTACCAAGAATTCAGATCAAGGACCGAATACGACAAGTCGGCAACCATTGATGTATAATACAGCTATTAAACATATAACGAAGGAGCAAGACGTGGAGTGAGGAGGACGTGGAGGGGAGTGGTTTTAGCGAGAGTCATACTTATTCCCTCACCCATGTCAACTTCATCTGGTACGCTTGAAAAGTTGAAGCTCTGTAACAGCGAAGCTAGCGTAATTTGCGTTACTTGAAGGGCAAACGACATACCGGGACACATTCTTCTCCCACTACTGAATGGTATAAGCTCAAAGTTCTGGCCTCTAACATCAATGTCTTTGTGGGTTGTGAGAAATCTTTCAGGCTGAAACTTAGAAGGCTCCGGCCAAATACGGGAGTCACGTTGAAGCTTCCAAATATTAACGAATAGTCGTGTCCCTGCAGGAACGTGGTAGCCATTGAGGTTGCAATCTTCCATGGACTCGTGTACAAGTGAGAGTGGTGCAGCAGGATATAGACGCATTGCTTCCTTCAGGATAGCTTGGAGATAGACTAGATTTTTGAGGTCTGATTCGTTCACTAGTCTTTCTCTACCAATCTGAATGTCTAGTTCGTTTTGAGCTTTCTTCAGAACATCTCTATGGTTGAGAAGTAAAGAGAGAACCCATGTCATTGTAACTGTTGTAGTGTCTGTTCCCGCTAAGACTAGAGCCTGCATACAAAATGGAAGATTATATGTATATATAATTTGATTGTTGGAGAATTAACGCATACCTCCTCCAAGATTTGACAAATTCACACTTAGATTGACAAATTTGAAAAAAAAAATCTATACTCCCTCTCAAATCTCAATATTCAATTTTTATGAAATGTCCAAAATATCTAAACTTTTCCACACTTAGATATTCTAAAGTATTCTTGAATATTTTTTATTTTCTTTTCGTGTAATAATTTTATATTCATTCAACTTTAAAATACGATAATACTATTTTGCATAATATAAATTGATCTTATTTTTTATAATTTTAAATAAATTTTTGTTATTGATACTTAAAATTAGAAAAAAAAAGTCTGATACATCCATGCCTTTATTTAATGAAATTATATACTAAACATACAAATTTTATCATATAAATTAATGTGATAGTGTATTATTTTGTTGACTTATTATTTTATATATTTTTTATTTATAATAAAATTTATTTGAAAATCTTATCTTTAAAACTTGAAATTTTAAATGATAAATAAATAATTGTATAATTTTTTTTTATGAGTACTAATTATATAGTGAATGAATAATGATTAAATTAGTAAAATATTCAAAGTACTCTTAATCCTAACTACCTCTAACAATTAACTAATGATACAGAAAAAGTAAATATTATTTTTTTAAAATTTACCATCTAAGTATAAATCTTATAAACCTCAGGGGAGTTACGTATTAATTCTCCCATAATTGTTTCATTAGAATTAATTTTGGTCTAAGACAGGGGTATTACCAGGCATGTAGCTTTGATTACGGTGTCAGCATCACGACCGAGAAATTGTTCTTCATGATCAAGAATGGACAGCATCACGTCCATAAAATCTTCCTCTTCGATCACCTCGCCGGAATCTCTCCTCCTCTTGTGCTCTTCCAACCATCCTTGAACAACAATATCTAATTCTTTAATTGTCTTCTTCATCGATTTCTCGTCTCCTCCTATATCAAACCACCTCAGGAATGGTAAAGCATCTGACACCACGAACTTACCACTCAATTCGAAAAACCTCGTCAGTTCTTCTATCCATTCTTCACCTGAATTGCATCGCTTTCCTGCAACTACTTTTAAGATCATGTTAAGGGTTATCTCCCCAAACCATCTCTTCATCTCCACCAACACCGGCTTATTTGAAGTGCTAATGCTGTTGTTCTTGTTCCATAACTCATATAACTCTTTTAAAGAATTCTTCAACTCAGATTCTCGTACATGCTTAAGCTTCTCAAGCCGGTAGTTTGAGAGTAGCTGAAGTGTGGCTATCTTGCGTATCTGGCGCCAAAATGAGCCATAAGGACTGAAGCCAAACATGCAAAAATTGTAACCTAAAACCTCCATAGCAAGAGTTTTTGGACGGCTGGCAAAGACTTTATCGTTTGTAGTGAGACATTCTTTAGCAATCTCCCAACTACATACCACCAGAGTTCGATGGACACCCATCTTGATGGTGAAGATTGGTCCATACTTATCAGCCATTTTCCCCAACACTCTGTGTGGAGGTTCTGGCCCTCCTAAGAGGTGTAGATGACCGATCAAAGGCCATGCTCCGCCAGCTTCTGGTGCTTCTCTCTTCTTGCTACCGATCCTTAGAACATTTAATCGTGAAATCAACAGCAGAGTGCACAGAAGAAGGATTAAAAGGGTTAAAATAGGTGCAGCTACAGAAGTTGTTTGTGAGAAAAGAAGAAAGTCCATTGCTGCTATTCTTGATTGTGGAGCTGAAGATGCAAACCTCCAAGGCAAGAGTATAAATTAATTGGTTTCCTATAAAGGGAAACAACCATGTAGATTCGTCCCCAGTGACGTACGATCCACTGAACTAGCAACTGCGTGTCAAAATTGGCAGGGAAGGTTCTTCATCCTAATACGAAATTGCCTTAAAAGTCAATTCAAATGATGAGAAAATGCATTCGTGCTGCAAGACATTACTGCAAAAATAATAAAGGACATTTTTAGTCCCTCAGGTTCGGATAATTTTCACCTAATGTCCAAATGGAATATATGAATTTCCATAAACACCCTTATTTGGTCTGAATGAAAATATTTTTCGTCCGTAATATCTTTCTAAACTGTGTAAAATTTTGAAAATACCCTCAATGTCAAATTTTCTTTATTTTTCTATTCTGTCCTCCTGAAATTTATTTTACTAACTACCAGTCACAACCACTAATTGTGAACCGTTTAGATAATAGTAAGTATCATTTAAATTCTTTAAATTTTTGTCTAATTTCATACACAATAATGTTATCATCATCGTCATTTAAACGACTATTTTTTATAGATAAAAAAATTTAATTTTAAATCTGTTAAAAATAATTACTCAAACAGTAATAGGTATTATTGTATAGATAACAATAAATAATAATCAACAGCAATCGGTGTGGAAGGCAAAAAAGTTAACAATTCATTAAATCAAATTATAAATTACCCAATAGCATGATATTGATAATATATTTCATAGTGTGCACATATATAAATGAGTTAGTTGTTACTTTATAATATACTAATTCTTATTATTAAGTGATGTTAAAAAAATTATTTTATCCTCTTGATTTTAAATAATAATAAAATTTATAGTATTAAAATTTTAAATGTAATTTTAGTTACTAGAAGTACAATTAACGCTCTCAAATTATCTCAAATTCAGGTAACGGTATCGGTTTAATACTTTGCGAGGTAATTTTTTACTTTCATTTAAATATATATTTATCTTAACTAAATTTTAGGTGTCTTGTCTTAATAATATTTTTACTAACTATTATTGTAAATGGTTGCAAGTGTTATTGGCTTTTAAGAAGTAGGAATAACCACTTCAATAGGCCAACTTTAGGAATTTATATTTCCTTTTCGTTTAAATTAAAGTTAAATAAATATTTAAATATTTTAGATGAGGTTACTAAAATGTACGGTGATAAAAGAAATGAAATTAAAGTAAAATAAATATTAAATAAATATAAATTAAAATTATTATTAATTAAATTCTAATCTTCAAACATTATATAAATTAAAATTAAATTTCTTAAATTTTAACTTTAAAAAAATTAAGGGTATTATAGTCATTTAAATATAAATTGATGGTCAACTAAAAGTCCAGGGGAGGTAAGTGTGTCTTTCTTCAAACCTTCCATCTAAGTGTTAAAGTTTCAAACCTCAAAGGAGGTATATGTTAAAATCCCTTATTATTATTATTATTACTATTATTATTATTATTATTATTATTATTTTAAGAAAACAATTTTATTGAAGTGATTAAAATATAGCTTTATAGAAAACAATTCCTTTCATTTTGAAGTCTCTAGCTTTAGCATCATTCTTCAAGGAGAAAGAGTTCAAACTGAAACCCGTATCCCGACATATCCAACCAGAGGTTTTAATCTTAGAAAATTTTTCATTTTAGGCATTTTAGCGTCCGTTTTACTCCAATTTTCAGCTTTAGTCAATTAGTAACTTTTTACATCTTTAATCAAGGAATCATAACTTAGAACAAAAATACACTCACAACCACATTATAAACAAGGGATATTTTCATATACCTCCCTTAAAATTTACAAAAAATCTCAATTTGATAAACAATTTATGAAAAAGAGACACAAATCTCTCTTATAAACAGTAAATTTATCAAAATACCCTTAAATTTAATTTTTTTAAATTGTAAAATATGATTACTTTAATTAGAGTCGACTCTATAACCTTAAGAAAAAAATTAATACTTTAACCACTACACCAATCATATTTTACTAATATTTTTTTCAATCCTTAATAAGTAACTCTTTTGAAAATACGTATATAATAATTTTTACAATAATTAAAATTATTTTGTTATTATAAAACTTATAATTCAACAATAATTTTATAATTATTAAAATTCTATATAATAACTTAAATTTAAAATTATTATTATAATTAAATTATAAATTATTATAATTATTATAATTATTTAGATTTTTTTAAAATAAAATAATTTATTTTATTTAACAATAATATTTTAAAATTATTAGTGCGTATAATAATTTTATTTTATAATAATTTAAATTTATTTTCTTTGATAATTATCTAAGAATAATTTTACTATTATTATTTGATAATAATTTTAAATTCAAATTATTATATAATTTTTTTTTAATTATAAGTTTTATAATACTAAAATAATTTTAATTAATATAAAAATTATTATATATGTATTTTCAAATTGGTTATTTATTCATAATTAAAAACTATATTATAAAAGAAAAAATATCAATTTTATCCCTAATATATTTTAATATTATCACTTATATTTTTATTATTTTAAAATTATACCTTTAATCCCTACCGTTATAATGCTAATCTTAAAAATTCAATTTTTAAGTGAAAATAATCTTACAGTCTCTATATTGATAATGATAATGTTACCTAATTTATAAAAAATAAAATGAATATCAATTCTAAAAAATTCAAATAAATATTAAGAATAAAATTATTTAATACAAACTAATTTTAAATTAAAAAATTACTAAAACTAAAAAAATTAAATTCATAATATAATAAATTTATTTATTTTGTATTTTTAAATTTTTACAATAAAATCAAATTAAAATATAGATAATAAAATATAAATAAATTTATCTCTTTTTTTCATTAAAATTTTTACAATAAGATTAAATAAAAATAATAAAATTTTAATAAAAAAAATTTAAAAACTTATTTCTTTTTAGTTTTTTGGCAATGTTCTTCATCTCAATGATGCTATGTTGGTTCCTAAAGTCAGTCTCTCAAGAAATTTTTTCAGTTGGACAACTTTGTGATGATTGTCAAAGTTATGCCATCTTTACTCTGACTTCCTCTGTGTTGTCAAGGATCTACACACGCATAATGTCATAGCTATAGGGTGCCGCCCGTAGTATTGATCTTTTTTCACTAAGGTCATAAGTTCAAATTCAACCAAAATAATCTTATTTTACAATTTAAAAAATTAAATTTAAAAATAATTTGATAAATTTACTATTTATAAGAGAAGTTTATATTTTTTTTATAAAATTTCTATCAAACTAAGATTTTCACAATCCTGAGGAGGTATGTGAAAATATCCATTACAAACAATTTTTGATACTTTTTAATGCGGCTAAAGTCAAAATTGATTACAATTGAGTAGTGTTTCCAAAACATTAAAAACTTTTAACTTTTAAACATAGACTTAATTTATAGTTTCGAGTTCTACCACGCTTTCTAATATATTAACAATTCCTTGTGCGTAATTAATTATTACAAGATAAAACACCAAATAGCGTTACTATTTATGCAATAATTTCTTAACCTTCTGCTAGTAAACAATGATTTAAGTGTTTATTTACTTTCCCACACCAAAAAGAAAAAATTTGCGTTAGATTTGAAGCAGATTCTTTTTAAATAAGAGTAGATTTTATCTAAATTGGGTGCAAATATTTTTGAGCATGTCATTTGAATATATTTTTCTTTGAAGAGGAGAAAATTTCAAAGTGTTATATATATCTCTTGAATTCACATAATAAATTTTTCTCTAAATAGGAATATATTTCTTAGCAGACCAAAACGTCCTGTTTAGGTGAACAAAATAATCAGATTTATCTTCTGAAAAAGTGTAAAGAAAGAGATTATATATTTATGTTTCAATCAAATAGCAAGCAGTTCAATTCAGCCTAAACCTCCCCATAAAACCAAACCATGCTCACACACTCACACCAACACCAAACAATCCTATGCAACGTAAATGAAACTTAGGAGAGCTTTATGATGCCCTCTTTATGAAAGCATATAATACAGTAGGTACAACTGAAAAGCAAATTAATTCAACAGGGAAGAAAGAGAATTTAAAAATAAGAGTAATTTACAAAGAAAAGGACAAGGAAAATGTAGAACACAGATTTGATGCGCAATTGCTTTCAAGAAACACACACCAGACAGTAGATTTCATGTCTCAAGACCACTTCCAACCCTAAGAAATCATTTTAGTATAACTAGAGAGACAGAATTATCACAACAGCAGCAAAAGCAAATTGTTTCTCAACACACTGACCTTAGTTAAATGGCCACCCAGTATACCCCATGTGGGGGTTATTCTCGTGCACTGCTGGTGAGCTGCTTCCACTTGTTCCAGTATGGTTAGAGCTTGAACTTGAAGACCGAAAAGGCCACAAATTAGAGAACAAATTCCTTCTTCCTTGATTCTCCCTTCCATTGCCATTACTACCATAACTGCTGCTGCTTCGACTTTGACCACTAGAGATTTGATGACTATGACTGCTACTAGATCCTTGAGGGGGCAATTCCTGGCGACAAACAGGACACGAGTTGTGCTGCACTAGCCATGGGACAATACAATCTGAGTGGTATAAATGGTTGCATGGCATTTGTCTAGCTTCAGACCCCATCTCAAATTTATCTTTGCAGACTGGACAGTGTGAATCAGAACGAAGATGCCTCTGAGTGATCCTAACAGTGGGCATAGCATCAATGGAAGATCTGGCTGCTGGGGGAGGGCCCCGTCGATCATTAGCTGAAAGCTGCTCAAACAGTTCTTCCAATCCAGGACCTATAAAATAATCACCAGCATTACCCCGTGCAAAGCCAATCCCTGGAGCACTGCCAAAGAGTGCTTCAAACCCACTATTTCCATGCAGTCTGAAAGGAATCTGGCCACCAAAAATCAACAAAGGTCCAAAACCCTGACCATGTTCAGGAATTGTATCGTATCTTCCCCTGATATCATGGTTATGCCTGTCTGCCAATCGCTGCCTCATGAGGGCCGAAAAAGCTTCCATAAGGCCAAACCTCTGGTCACGTTCTTCATCACCGTCCAGGCCCAACAAATCCAGAGGGCTGACACGTTCCATATCATCAAGCTCGAGAACAAATCCCCCACTACAGTAGATGCACAATGCATCCCTCCCTTGCAGGCGGACTGGCCTCCGGCATCTGTAACACCAGTGAGTGTTCCTGCCACTTGACATTTTCTCCTCTCTTTCTTCCTTACCAAATCTAGAAGTCAAAACCTAAAACTCTCCCCCCCGAATTTCTTGTAACTTTTATGTCAACATACTGGGTAAAAATCCACAAAATAGCATATTAATATAAACTAACAGTGTTATAATCAAAGGCTTGTAGACTTTTGAAAACTTACAAGAATAATACACTTCTACAAAAGTATGAATAAATATATTGATTTCTTTGGTCATTAAAACAGATTCATAATACCCAGATTCATTTACAACTTACAGAAGCACAAGAAGCTTTTAAGTAAGGCCATAAATCACATTCAAGCAATTAAATGATCTATATGAACCCATAAATGCTAAACAGAAATCTTAGGGCCTGTTTGATAGTACTGATTTTGGGAAAACTGTTCTTTGAGATGGAGATAAGTAATATCGCTGTTAATCTTATGGCATCTGCAAGCATTCTTTAAGAAAAGTTTTATGAAGAAAAAGAAAGGATGAAAAGACAATTGCTTTGAATATCTGAAGAATTTCTGGAGAAGTAGATGAAGAATTCTTGTCAAATTCCAACCATGTTTTCAGAGACAGAGTCAAACAACTATTGAGTCCTCATTGAGCTTATGACCAGATTTGAGAAAATTAAAATTTTTTGAGAATGCCCATGGTTAAAACAAATTTCATAATAAAATTTCCAGAAACTCCAAGAGAAAGATCCATAGTGCATCATATTCAAAATTTCTCCATTGTCTGAAAGGAGAAACAATTCCATACATACCACAGACAAGCTTTGGACTATAATAGAATAAATAAGACATTCACATCTCAGAAAGCAAAACAAGGTAAAAAAGGGCAAGTAAAAAGGGGGAAAGAATGAGGAAAGCACAACAGATATGTGCCTCATGAAAGCTTGGGAAAATATGTTATGACAAGATACCAGAAAAGGTTTTAAGAGATTCTATCCCATCAGCCCAAGTGTAAGTTACAAACAATAGCTCAACCAGTTAAAAAACTGATCCCTAGCACATACTAAAAATTTCTTCATGCCACTTTCTCTAGTACCTTTTGCTGGATATTTCTTGCACCAAATGATCTCAAACTAAACTAACACCTCTTTTCTCTTCTATAGGATTATCTTTTATACAATTTAAATCTGAAAACAATCTTCAGAGTTTGGTTTTTCACTCAAAAACTCAAAAAATAAATAATAATCATGTGTTCAATGACTTTTAACAACATCTTAGATGATAATCTGAAATTAAGTCAAGAAAAACATGGATTTCTTCATCTGATTTCTCTCACAAGCACATAGGTATTTCAGCTTTCACTTGCACTCATTTTGTCTTTACAATTATCTCATCACAAAATTTGGACACACTTCCTTTGTGATTTCTCATGCATGTGCATTTGTTTTCCTTTGCATCCAAACTGCCCAAGCCTACCGCTAGATTTTCGATACTCAGACACCACTGAGATTAAAGAAATTTTAAACGTCTTACATCTTCCCATGCAAATTTCCTAAAAAATGGCGGTACCAAAGTGGAATTCCACAACTTGGAGCTTCCAGTGAATATATATTGCAAGGAACAAAGGTCATCAGTTACCATCAGAAATACTACAAAGTATACTACCACTGAGTTTAAAGAAATTTTAAGCTTCTTACATCTTCCCATGCAAATTTCCTAAAATATGGCGCTACCAAAGGGGAATTCCACAACTTGGAGCATCCAGTGAATATATATTGCAAGTAACAAAGGTCATCAGTTACCATCAGAAATACTACAAAATGTACTACCTTGTAAGAATTGAGTACTGAAAACTCTCTTACATTGGACTGCAAGATAGTCATATTGCCAAAACTGTAGGTTAAATGTCTATAATGGCAGGGAATCTCTTCCAACCCTCACCAAACCACCAAAATTAAGGACACTTTGGACATACCATCAATATCAAAAAGGGTTTTCTAATACATAATACTTTATAAAAGTCCAACATCGTGGATAAGACCATTAAAGCCAATGGAAGCCATAGCCACATATAGTAACCAATTAAAACAAAAATCATGAGATCCAAAGTATAATGATACACTAACAGTTGTAGCGAAGGCTCTGATTTTATTTGACAGCCCATTCTAAACAATCTTTTATCTTTAAATGACAAGTCATGCACTTCAGTGGTCCTAATATAATGTTAAGTCTCAGCGTAATCCATATATGATGTCAAGTAAAAATTTCAAAATCCACACTAAGACTTCATTTTGCATTGAGGTGTGGTGACTTTAAAGTTGGGGCAACTGTGAGATAAAAGCATTAGATGTCAAACATTAATAGAAAAATAATAGAATTCCATTAAAAAACTTGTTTGACCAAACACTTTTCTAACTTTACTTTCAAAGCATAGCAAAAGCACCATAATATCAAATGAAGCTTAATTTACAATATTTTGAAAACAAAAAAGTTAAACAGAAACTAACAAAAAATCAAGGAAATAAAAAGCTGCTGGCTTTACTAGTTATTAGTCATAGCTAATCAAGAAGAATAGAACTCCGCACTGAAGCTAAGAAATGATTATTGTCATTATTGACTAAACAAAAAGAAATAAGCTGATAAACAAAGCAATAATACTCAAAACCATACTTCAATTACTTCAAGACAGAAGAAAAGAACAGAGGCTCATCCATCAACAGAACTTCTGATACCACATAAACAATAGACACAATATTCCATTTCATGAAAACAGCCAAGAAAAAAGAATAAAAAATTACAAAATTTCAATTCTGCTCTTCTTCTATACTGTATGTCCTAAACGTAAAATGATCAACTCAAAACTAAACCAAATCGCCGTCTCAGGCCGAAAATCACAATTAACAATAATAATAATAATAATAATAATAATAATAATAATTTTCCTTATATTTCCAGCAATTTCTCGACAAAAAAATTGAATAACTCAGAAATGACGAATTTCATCGCTCGCAAAAGTGAAATTAGAAACGAAATCTATAAATTTGCAGTCATATCAACAATCAGAAGAGAGATTATATATTAATGAAAACGAACGAAAGCAGACGTACCTTACGAAGATCGAAAGAAGAAACGAGTCGATTTTTTGATGAATTAAACGAGGGAGAAACCCTAGGCTGGTCTCCAAATGAAAATTTGGAGATTTTCTTTTTTTTCTAATTTTATTTGTCGTTAATTTTGTTTACAGATAGACTTTCATAGAGTCATTGGTGGTACTGCTTTATCCTAACTTACGTATGGTGCGTACTGCGCCCACTTTTTACTAGAACTTACACATGCTGTTTCCAAGGTACTTCTCAGCATTTTATTTTAAATTAAATTTTCTTTTATCTTTTGGAAAAAAATTATATATTATTTTATTTTATATGCTATAATTTAGAGGGTTAATTGCACTACACCCCTACCATTTTGAACAAATCCTAAAGCACATCTTAAGTTTAGTAACATTACAATTACTTCCGACAATTATAGTTAATTGATTCATGGCAAAATATATTTTATATTATATTAAATATTTTAGTAACATTACAATTACTTCCGACAATTAGAGTTAATTGATTCATGGCAAAATATATTTTATAAGATATTAAATATTTAAATATTTAATATCATATAAAAAAATAAGGTAACTAATTATATTATAATAATAAAATATTTAGATTTAAGTTTTATATTTTTATTAAGATAGATTTCTCTTAAATAAAGATTAAATTTTATTTGAATTTTGTACAATTACAAATTTTTTTATTTTGTACATATTATTTTGTCGAATGCAAAAAATAAGAGAGTTAGGAGAAGAAGAAAGAAAAGAAAAGAATAAAGCAAGAGAGGGAAAATAAAAATATATTCCATGATAATTTTATAAATATAAAATTTTATTTTATTTTAAGGCGTTTTTATTTTCTTTTTGTTAGCTGCAAAGATGGTTGAATATTGGATCAACTTATAAATATAAAAGTTTTGAGGGTCGTTTGATTCAAATAAATAGGAGCATAATAAAATTAACCGTCTTTATAAATATTCTTGGATGTTATCACATTCCTCTCATATTCTTTAAAGATATTATCATATTTCTCTCGTCAAATTTGGGTTTATATCACTTATAGAGAAAGAATAAAAATTATATTGTATATCTCTCCTATGGTATTAGTCAACTAACTTTAAATGATAAATTTTCTAAAATACCTTTAATTATTTATTTTTTATTAAAATATTTTTTTAATATATATTTTTAACTTTTATATGTGTTAATTAATTCAAATGTATAAACTAAATAAAATAATTATATAATAGAATAAAAGATACAAAAATTAAAATTTTAATTTTAAGTATAATTTTTTTAGTAATTATATAATAGAATAAAATAAGTATTTTTTAAATAAAATACGAAAATATATATAGTTAATAAAATTGATTAAAAAATCGAAAAAAAAAAATTTCTATTTCTCTTTCATTGAATAAGGATTTAGAAAAGTGAAATTTTATTTTTTAGACAAAATAACAAATATCAGATAATGATATTTTACATATTTACCCTTACACTTAACGGTCAACTAACGGTCAAATATAACTATAAGGGAAGTAAGTGATACAATCTCTATTCTTTTTCTCTAAGTGATACAAACTCAAACCTCAAGGGATGAATGTGATAATAATCTTTTTAACTACTTTAAGATAAAAAAAATAATAAGTTTTTTTTTAACTTAAATTGCTTCCAAGTATCTTCAATTTCTAATTTTTTGATCTATTTTTTAAAAAAAAATCTTATAATTTTATTGACCCATAAGAGTCAACAGTTGAAAAGAAAAAAATAAAATAAAAAGAATTAATCTAGACTAATAGATCATTGTCTTGTATAAACATTGAAGTAATACTATTTTTTTTTCAATAACTTTTTATTATTAATTACCAATTAAATTTTTTTTTTCTCAATCGCCAGCATCATTATTCAACAACGCAATTGACGGCCTTCATTAAAAGGTTACCAACCAATTTTTAAACATAGCCCAGATGCTCATTTACAGTGAATTATTGATAGCTAAATATATATTTTAAATCATTTTGAGATTAAAATTATGAAAAAAAAAACATCTAAAATATTTTTTTAAAACAAATTATTACTATCTTTCCAATGAGGTGCCAGCGTTTTCACAAATAGATCTCTAAATTTTAGTAAAACAATAAATAAAGACATATTTTAATTATTTATAACAAATCAGTCCCCAAAGTGACAGAAGATATAGAAGAAAACAAGATAGATAAGATAGAGATCCATATGTTAAAATTTTAAAATATATCCTTATTTGTTATCTGGCCAAACATTCAGGGACCTATTTGTTGGTATCCCATTAAAAAACTGAGAATCTTCCTTTGATTTCACAGCATGGAACGGTGATGGCAAAATGAACAGAGACAAACCTAATGAGGACCCATCCAGGAATTAATTAGTTGACACATTGCTATCTGTGTGGACCAAAAGGATGTGATCAATCAGAATTCATAATGATGTGCACTTTTTGTATGTGGACCTAATTGTCTTCGGGGCCTTTTCGGCCCTTGCTCATGCTTTGACAGCAATAATAGTATAGGAAGGCTCTAATTATTAGCATCCAGAAAGCATTCCCACTTACGGATATGATATTGTATAGAACTTGCTTTTTGTCCACATTTATACACACCTCTCCATTTGTATCTGGCTTCATATCAATCAACAATGTCTGTAAATTAGCTTCAAATATGCTAGTTAGCCGAACATCACCTTGAATATCTCCTTATCAAGGATACTGTTCAGAGTATTAGACCCCCTATACATAGAATGTTTAGACTATTATGTTTCTACTAAAGCTAAAGTGACTGTTTATATCACATCTAATAATTTTATTTCATAACAGTTGTTTCAAAACCATAATACCTTAGTTCTGAACATGACCTTAATCAAGCTAAAATTCCTGGCCGAAAAGCATTGCAACATAACGTGCTTTTTGGAAAAGAATATGCCAATCGATAATGTTTCTTTGTCTTACTTGGAAGTTGGATGTATAATGAATTTCAAAGTATGCAATGGACTTGTCAAATTTTCATAGGAAATTCCATTCACACACCAATCATGATACTAGATCTACCTTCTTTCACTCGGCTGTACCCTTTTACTAGACAAAAAATCATAAGATACAAAAAGCCACAGAACTATATGAGTAAATTAACCCTAGTGATATAATATAAAGGTAAATATGCAATCATATGTAATTCCACTAATTTCTACGCTGGTTACTTTCAGTGAATCAGAGCTTGCTAACTGTATACTTATCTTTTTGGATTTCTCATATTTTCTGTTTCAATGCTCAGAGGATTATGCCACCACCTACAGATATTTCCAGTTCTGCCCCATTTTTTGGCAACATGCTGATGGCAAAACCTAATGCTTATCAAGTTTCAAGCCTTCCATCATTTGATGAAGCCAGAAAAGCTGGAAAGCATTACCCAATCCATTGCAGACTATAGAAAGCCCTCCTTGTCTTTTAGCACCTGCATAATTATTCATTGTTAATTGCAGCGACACATGCATAGTCAAAAAGTTCTTCCACATTTAGCATCGTGTAGTGCCACACTGAGTGGTACATTCTTTGCTTTTATCAAACCAAACGCAGGAAAACATATAGCACATTCTGCTGAATACTGCAGAACTGTAGAAAAAGTTTCCCAGTTAAATCAACTCTCAGTCAGCATCACCAAGTCCATCACTCCCATCCCCTCTCTTGGATATGAGTGTTAAATGAGAGCCGGGTTTCTTCGATTGTGAAGCAATTTCAGCATTTTTCCGCAACACAGCTCCCGGTGAGGGGTATGGACGCTGTTGAAATAGAGGACCCTGAAATTCACAGAAAGATTTTACTTGATGCATAAGAACCCCTCAGGCCAGGTCAGACTGAACTTCATAACAAGAAAAAGGTATGATAAACGTGTACATGAACAGGAGTGCTGGCATGCAGATAGAGAGAGAGAGAGAGAGATGCTGGTATAAAAGAAGAACTATCACATGCTGATGCAAATTGACTAATATTCAGAGTTACTAATAACATATCAACAAAATGGACAATGTTTTAATAGCTAGAAATGCTTTGGCTAAATGGAAAATACATACATAGTTCTATGGTTGATTTCTCCTATTTTCACCTCATTAGATTTGTGCTATATTTATTTTTAAAGCTGTGATGCAATATAAAGATGGTTGGATGGAAGCAGATCAGCTAGAGTACGATTAGGGACAGTGGTCGAGGGTTGGATGCATGTTTATCTGAACCAGACAATATAGCAATAAAGAGGACGTAAAGACACACAGAACAAGTGAATAAAGAGGAAGAGAACCTTGTGAAAGCCATCCTTGGTAATCACGCTTCTTTATGAATGTTATAATAAATCATTCAGATGTACAATTAGCATAAAAGTAGGATCAGCTTCCGTCCTAATAAACAAAATTAATTTGGATGGAGCATATCTAAGTCTACAACTTATGTCAAACTTGGGACCCTCATAGCAAAATGCTACACGTAGATAAACAATGCTGTTAATCTGGTTTGACTGAGACATGGTCAGTCACATTAGGATAGTCATTTCATTTCTAATAAATTAGCTTTGTCCCTTCATGCCTAAAAATCAGGACATACAGCTCTTTCTAGTGCATTATCAAATATCCCTAGCAGCAAAAGAACAAAGATGAAAAGAAAATTAATTAGTATACCGTGGCAGTGGTATCAGCTGCCCGGGGCTGCACTCCTTTTAGGCCGACAACCCTGCAAAAATAGAACAAGCTCAAATTGAAATAGACTAATCAAGCACAATACTGAAACACCCAAATAAAAAACCTATGACATACCAGCCACCACGTGGTGCATCTGAGTAAGAGCTTGGATCCATGGGATCCAATTCGTCGTCGTCATTGAAAGCACGTTTCTTGTTATCTCTTCTATTTCCTCTTCCCATAGGAGGTTTCCAACTGGACCAGGAAACACATAGTGAGGCCTTTGTTATCCAAAAGTACACATGCAAGCACACACGTACTCCATCTCAATTTTTTTCCTTATTTTCCATAGGTTTTTGTTTAATATCCCATAAAAATCCCTAAATTCGAAAAATATGACTCCTCTTTCATTTGTTCACAAACATGCCAAAGTAAGCTGCTTAAAGACCAAGGATTCGAGAAAGAGCACAGTCTGATAACTACTAAGGGATGAGTAATAGGCGGGTAAAGACATGGATATAAAATTCAAAGTCAATCTCCAACGGAGATGCTGAACAAGGCATTTGCCAAACTGCATTAATGCTCTGGTGTGCTTTAAGAAAGACCTAGTTTATTAGCTTAAAGTCCAAGTCCAGACTTCCGCAGTAGATTATTCTTTAACAACATTTGATGATAATACAAATTATTTTCCATAATGTAAAAATAAAGCAAGGAATTTTAATCCTTCAAGACAAGAAGTACCTAACATTTTAACCAAGTAAATCTGAGGTGAAAGCTGAGTCAAAATCCTCCATTAATATCTAAGCTATAGAAACTGCATCAAAATAAATCAAGCTCAATTTTCTGAAGCCAAGGTATGATTATGGACAAACGAGAGGTTTTCGTGTTAGGTGATCTCTTCTATTTTCTTGACTAGGTCTTACGGAGGCCTTATGCAAAGGTAGTCTTGTGTTGTTCCACTGGTTATTATATTTTGATTGGTTTCATCTCTCATTGTTAATCCGCCTTTTCTCAGGGAAAGTCTCCGCACAGGCATTTTGAAGGTTTCTGGAGGCTTTTCTGCTCAGGAGTTCATGAATGAAAATGGAAGTGATCATTTTTCTTATCCTTTGACAGGTTGATAAGAAATTCAAATGTTTCCTTGCAAAATTTGTTTTCTGAATGTTTTCTCCCTAAAGCTCTACCGTATTCAACAATATTTATGGAATATGACAGCCCCAAGTCAATTTAATGGAGACGAAATTTTTACAAAATAAACTGAGTACCTCTGTTTTGGACCCTTTTTGCCAGAATCCTCCTTTGCATTTGCAGAATTGCTGGTCCTCCGATGGTTATTCACATTCATTGACAAGTACTGGCATTGCGGAAGATTAAGAACTCTGCATTGGATATAGTTTGCAAGGAATTCAGTTTCAACAAGATTTTCTTGGGAAATAACAATCAACATATAAATATCTGTATTGAACCCACAGAGTGAGCATGCTTCTGCACAAGAAGATGAAAAAAAATGCAAAAACACTTTGATCAATAAGTATGTCAGATCAAAGAAAAGCAGAAAGCAATTAACAGGGAGTCGATTCTTGCCTTTCAAAACCAAAGAAAAAAAAATGAAAAACTAACTAGAATTACAGAAAGAAAAAATTAAAGAAAGTCACTTCCACGAATTCAATGTAACTGCCACAGGACAATGGATAATCCTGTTTATAAGCTCAACAACCACAGATTTTCAAGGAAATACTTTGAAGCAGAAACTCAATACATGGCGATATAAGTTTTCATGCATTAAAATACATCTCTCAATGCATAACTCAGAAAAAACATTTGGTGGTGTTAGTGGTAGATGGTGCCGTTATGTTGGGTTGATTTTGCTTTCTTATTGATTATTAAAGTTCTCTGATTTTCTTCCAGTGCACCAAGAAGTCATTGGTGAAACTTTTAGATTTCCAAACTCTTATCCCTCTCCACTTATTTTTCTTTTCTATTTATTCCCTCAATCAACTAGTATCCATAACGTTTGAGCTCCCTGTTACAGAGAAAAAAAGCCACTGATACAAGTGCCAAACCACATCTGTTTTTAAAAGCCTTTTATGGCCCCAACTAACAGATAATTTCATAAGCCTAGTGACCAATCAACAAACCTATGAGAATAACAACTATAATACTTGACCCTTTTCTGAAATGGAAACAAGCTTTTCAAATCAATTTCAAGGTGGAATCTGTCATAACCTTTTCTTTGGTAAGAAAGAGGAATTAGCAATGAACCCCAACCAAGCTAACTCTTGTTTCATCCTTCGCACAGCAAGAACCACAAACTTAAAAGACATGGACACTGACATCAGTCAAAAACAGTCTTTGTCTCTACTCTTAAGAGTTGTTCTACATCATTTCTACATGCCAAGCACAAATTTGCAAAGTTCCATAGGTGTATTCCATAACCACAATTTTTGAGGGAGTGGTCCATTGTCCTTACAATTCCCTCATTCACCATACTCTTATCATTTGCTTCTGTTTCTTAGAATACAAGCATACGTATGGTTTTGTGATCACTATAAATTTTTGGATAGTAATTAGGGATGAAATAACTGTATGAAAACATGCGTGAACAGAGGAGGCTTGCAAGAACTTAAAGCCACAATGAAATCTAGGGGGTTGCTTTGTTCCACAATTGAACTATACTAGACCTAAACACGGTTCAATGGATATTGTTTGATTTCAGGTGATCAGAGGCTAACAGAAATAGGTTTTTGATGTAGTATTGAAGATAATAGAAAGGAACATGGAAGAAATAAGACATCTATTCCACTATAACGAACTTCTATGTAATAAATGCATCAATTTATCCACAAATTAACCCAAGGAAACCCTGAACTTCTTTCACTTGTCCAAATGACCAGTTTTGCTTAGACTTGGGTGAATAACCAAAAATACACAGATGTGCAGTAATTTTAAATTGTAACTTGCTCTAAACTAACATTTCTTAGCTCAAAACAGATTACTCTAGGCTAATGGTAACTCAGTTGACAAAACAATACAAGCATAGCATCCATTGAATGCCTTCTGAGAATCCTACAAAAGTAAAATCCAGAAGATAACTAAAATAAATTCTCTTCTCCATGACCACATCAAAATTTGCACAAATAATTCAAGAGAAGGCCACAAGATTCTATTTAAACAAGTTCTAACCATCACGTGACATACGCATCAGTATATATGGCAAAGTGAAGTATCCAGTACATGGATTTTAGTAACAAGAGGAATCATCCTACCGTGTACAATGATTGCAGTAACCCCATGTCTGCACAAGACCTACTCCCCAACCACCACAGTTCATGCATCTCTCCAGTCCAGGTGATGGGTTATCCCAGATCCCATTAGCTGTATTACTGGAAACATTGTTGTCAGAGTGCTGCAATGCAACTGGCTGTGATGAACTAGGGTGCTCCCATTGAGATACATGGGTCTTTTTATTGTAATAATACTTATGACCTGTTTATTGAAAGCACAAGGTTTAAGATGTTGAGACCAAATGAGAAATTGCATTATCTGCTTGAACTTGCAGATGTTTTTGTGTAAGCAGTTATTTAATAAATAAGACAAACTTTGTCCTTATTCTAAAAATTAAGGGTGAAAAAAAAAGGATCTTGATGATAAATCATTAGCCACATAATATAAGCCCTTTCACAAATTAAAGTTGAGAAAAAATAAAAATGTTAAAGCTATCATACTATCTACACATTATGGATTCCACAGAAACTGCTAGAATGCCTTACCAGATTATTTTTCTCTTCTATAGCAAGTTAGTAGCATTAGTGAAGTACACAAGCATATTACGAAGTAGGGGTATGGTTGCCAATTGGCTATAAATTGTTACAACTCCAATTCCATTCAAATTTTTCTAGCAACACCTACGTGGTTGTGTGCCCTCCCTATCTTACAAGTTCTTATTAAGAATTTCCTTAGATGAACCCATCAATCTTGAATATTTCAGCAAAGCCCAAAAAAAGAAAATTAAGTAGAGCTTATTTTCCTATCAGTTAAAATATAAAATAATAAAACAGTAATTTAAGCAAAATATAGAGTGAAAATAGAGAGAAGAAAATAAAAGAAAAAGAAGTCGGTTTAACCACGAGTAACTCTCTTTACTGCATATTTATACACGTGTTACAAGCCCTAATAAGAACACCAAGCATCTATAGAAAGGATATATCCGGCCCAACTAGCCATATCCAAATAACACAACCTACATATAAAAGACCAAAGAACCCTAATGCCATAAACCATTTATATAAGTAAAACTGCAGTACATCTTCAACAGCCAAAAAAAGAACCTGGCAAATTTAAGATTGCAATACGTTAGAACCCTACTTGTGCTTCAAGTAATCAATAAGTACTCTGTTTTCAAAAGGTGCCAGGGTACTTATTTTCATAAGCCTTCTCATTGAAAAAAAATGTCGTGTTTAAAGTTTCTTAGTTAATGTGCAAATATAAATAAAGGGAAGTCTCCATTGACCTCTCATAAAGTTTGCTTGAATACAAACACCTTTGGTTTCAAAATTCATCAGAAACCTCCCCTGATATTTTGAAAAAAAAAAAATGTTTTATAATAATCTGCCAGGCACCTCTCTTGAGTTCTCAGAAATTTATTAGAAACCACACCTTTGCTAGGTTTTAGTCAATGCTTCACATATTTAACAAGTACTATTGTCCTGTAAATTTACCCACTAAGAGATCCTTCAATAGTTTGGTCAATAAAAGTCTAGCCCCTATGATAGTATTCTGAGTCTCTTCATCCTAAACTAAGAAAACATTTGTATTATATCACAACATTAGAAATATATTTTTACACAAAGAAACCTCATTTCATTTTGATTTTTTCTCATTTGACTGATTTGCAGAATTTACGAAAGAGAGCAGAATTATGGAATTATGTTGCAATCAAGAATACCAGATGTTTCATCTACTGCCTCAATCCAATCTTCCGAAAGAGACGGTGGAGTTGGGACACTAGAAGATGTTTCGGCAGGTCTTTCCAACTGCCTCTTCCCAGTAGCACTAGATGTTTCAACAGGTCTTTCCCACTGACTCTTCCCAGTACTTTCATTGTAGTAATACGAAGCACCACTAGCAGGGTCTTTTGCCTCCACCTAAATGGTAATTATCATAAGTTAATAGAGGCATGAAAGAAAATCATAAAGGAAAACTTTAAGAGGATTATCAATATGCTACTTTTTAATGTTTAAACCAATCTGTGTTGCATTTCTCCATGATTCTGAATGTAAAGTTTCTGAACAAGATTCAAATATAAAAAGCATTTGTTCCTCAATATTGAAATTGAAGTTTCCACCTTCTTAAACAAGGTCCAAAATGAAAAATTTGAAAGAAAAATAGAGCATAAGAATCTGAACAAAACTTTGGTACAGTCAAAAGTTACATGAACTTGAATAAAATACCATTGTTTACATGTGACCTGTATTCCAGTCATATGATTCAAGTAGCATAAACTCAATATGGCTTTGCAGTCTAATAGAATCAAAATTAAATACTTAACACAAATAGAAATAGTACACACCCATCCAGGAGGCATATTCTTTCTATCAACAAGTTGAGCTGAAGCAGTCTCCGACTTCTGAAATTAACAATTTCAAGTAAACAATTAAGCACTTGTAGAAGATAGATAGAAAGAAAAAATAATTAATTCATAGAAGTCAGGGTCCAAGGCTAGATGTTACAGCAAGCTGGTGGAGTAAAACTACTGCCTCATCAAATAACTATTAATCGTAAAGAAAAATGATATGGACCATTCCCTAGTAAGACACACTGCATCAGACCCCAGGTTTGGTGAAAAATTGACCAGAGGTAACCAGGCCGTGTCTTCAGTAGTGACAAGTAGAAAATCAATTGCTTGATGGAAAATTAATTTGAAAAAAGAATGATTGGATGGTAGAGAAAAGAGTAACTCAACAAGTCAGATACTTGCATTATTAATTCTTGAAGGATCAACATTTTCTGAGCCATCTTTAAGAATACCCCTTGCTCTCAGTCTCTGCTTAAGATACTCAGGCAGTTCTTTAGTCACAGGCTTCTGTTCTGACTCTCTGTCAAAAGCAAGATTGCTCTGGCCCATTTTATTGTTTCCAACTCCCAGATTTACTGAAGCATGACAAAACATTAAATACTAATTTACTTCACATTCAAGAAAAGTAGCATACATGCACTGCTAACTCTTACCGGGTGTGGCAATATTAGGCCTCAGAACATTATAATAAGCACCACCACCTGGTACACCATAACCATTTCCAATTTCGATGTTACCTGAAACATAAGAAAGAAATTAGCAAAGATAATTTATATTGGATAAATCCAGAAAGCACAATTCAGGAATTCATTTAGTTGCTCCAAACTTCTTGTATATCGCTTTGCAGACAAGCAGTCCATCAAATTCCAGGAAATCAATGAGCTTTGTGATTATATAACAGATAAATTCCAGTTTGAGGTGCATTGACGTCAGTAGTTCCCTATGCAAGCTTTTTTCATTCTACTTTAAAATATTTTGTTGAGAGAAAGAAGGGTTTACTTGGTGATAAACTCTGACCCAATATATGTGATCTATTTCTCATAAAATAAGTCACAATACCTCATACACATAGTCAAAAACCTCAACTACTCTCATTTACCTGTGTAGTACATTTTATACTTGTTACACAGCTATTATGACATAAAAAGTAATATTTTATTGCCCTCAGTGATCAATATTTTATTTATACATGGGACAAGTTTATGTAAAAAGATGGAAAAAGAAAATGAAAGAAGAAAAAAGATTGTATTAGTAGACCCATTAGGCAGAAAATTAAAAAACAAAATCAGGTTCAGCTTCCAACTTTAAGTCACAGAATCAGCTAATTGTATCAACATCTTCAATTTTGTTCACCATCAAAGACACTTATCATAGTCCTGATTCTTATTCAACTTGATTGCCTGTCCTGGTTCTTATCCAAGCCAACACTAGACAAAAAACATAAATTTTTCATATATATACAGCATTCAGCCTAGTTCCAGAAAATTATAAAATTACTCTCTTAACTAAACAATAAAATGAATTCACAATGACCAACTTGAACTGATTGTACCATAAATGAATGGTTAGTTCAATTTTATTACTCCAAGAACAAACAACAAAAACTAATATCAACAAAAGAAACACGTAATCAACCTTGTTCAGTAACTGTCGGCTTCCCACGCTTCAAAGCCATCTCAGCACGATGATCCGATGTCATCTTCAGTAAATGCTCCTGCAAAAGCATTCATGGTCAGTAACAACATCATCCAAAATGATATAGAAAATACACAATGAGCACTCAAGCACAGAAAATTATCCCAACAGATTAAGAGACAGATATGTAACATTATATTACATACTTTAAGAGCATTGGGGTCACATCTATCAGCCAAAATGTCGCTACCATCCTTGGAAGTCACCCCCGCAGCTCCTTCCTCTCTGAAATTACCGAATTACAAGTGATTGAACATAAAGCAGCAGATTTTTAATCATTTCAAAAGGAAAAAGAATACTGATAGAAACCTTTGTCCTTGGATTATTTTTTGGGTCGCAATTTCCTGCAACACAAGAATAAAGCTCAATTGAAAGAACTAAAACAAAAGGAGAAAACAAAACAAAAAGGAAAAGAAGAAGATGTATACTTGTTCACGAAGCACGGCTTCTCGGGCAGCAGCTTCAATGTCATTGACGGTGCTAGCGCCGTTGTAAACTGATGAATTTCCATACGGATGAATATGGTGAGGCAACTGCTCACCCATTATATCCCAAATTAACAACCCTCAAAGAATTGAAAACCAAATAGTAGATTGATTGCAGTCGCAAAATTATCGCAAAATAAGAGTCTCTCGATTGCTAAACTGGGAAGCTGTCCCGGGTTTGTAAGAAAAGAATTAGAAGAGAACCTGAAGAAGAATGTTTTAAGAGCTTGGCTTTCGGTTCGAATGACTCGGGGGTTTATCTGGCGGTTTACCAAACAATTAACAAGAGCTCGGTGGATTCTCATGGGTCTTGATACCGTTCACAGTTTATTTTCTTTCGTTTTTAACATCCAATAATTTTGAGAAATAACCAAATATACCCTCATTTCATAGTTAAAATTCAACAATACCACCTTATATAATTTTATTCAAAAATACATTTTTTATACACATTTGAACTGAAATGTCCTCGTGTCTAAAATTTACAAAATACTTTCAAGTACTACAATAATTTAAAAGTGTTAATTTCGAGTAATTACAATAATTCAAAAGCGTTAATTTCTTAATACGTACTCGAAAATGTTAATTTCGAGTAATTACAATAATTCGAAAATATTACTTTTAAATTGTTACAATACTCAAAATTACTATTTTTACATTATTTACTTGAAAATACTAATTTCGAGTAATTATAGTAACTCGAAAGTGTTACAATACTTAAAATTAAGTTTGATAATTTAGGGTATCATGAGTATTTTGGTTCAAAAGGCTTAAAATGTGGCATTTTTCAATAAATTTTTTTTAAGAGAGTATTTTTAAATTTTTTTTATAAAATGAAGATATTTTTTACTATTTTCCAATAAATTTTTAACACTGCCTTAGAAAAAAAAAATCACATACCTGAAAAAATATATTGGACATCTTTTTCTATTTTAGTGAAGAAATTCAAAAATTTTAAAGTCCTTGGTAAGAATAAAAATCATGTAAATGCCTAATTTATAAAGAAAACTACAATGACCATAACCATAGCAATTAATTTTAGAAAAAATAACAATTATCCCTATTAAGTTCAACTATAAGTGCTCTCTCTCTTTTGGATTCAAATGATTATTTCTCTCAAATTAATAGAAATTTGATTTCCTTACTATATTACCCCTAAAGTACTAATTATATGACAAATAAGACAAAAAGTTCTTATTTAACAATTATATATTATTACAAAAAGAAATAAAAAGTGGCTTATTATTTATTAGTGCCCCGTACACAATAAAAAAAAGTATTTTAAAAAAATATACACAATAAAAAAAGAGAGAATGCTCGATATTTCCTGTTATTTGGTCTAATAAACTATTATCTTTGTTGTTTGTCGAATAATTTATAACCACCTTAAAGTTAGTTTTATTATTGAATATTGTTACATTTTTAAGACAATTAAATAATTTGACATAATTAACTTGTATGAGCATATAAATTTTGATATGCATACAATGACATGCTACTAATATTAAATGTGTGTTCTAAATATGTCTTAGTTAATAAATATTTTAATAAAAATATATACTTAAATACGTTTTACATAATATTTTAATAAAATAATTTAAATTTTATATTGAATAAATATACAAATTTATAAATGTATTCGATAATTTATTAATAAATTAATCTAAAATTTTATAGTATTTATATTTTCGATAAATGTGTTAATTAATTTATATAAATATTTAAATTTATAAAAATTTGTATACTAAATTAATTTATGAATAGTTTAGCAATAACGGCAACTACCAATTAAATTTCTTACTAGTTTTAATGGTTGCTGACTTCAAAATACCTAAATTTTGTGGTCGAAAACTATCAATTAATTGTTTGATTATGAAATAAATATCAAATTATGTTGAATTTAATGGTTTGAATTGTTATGAATTTGTATATAAAATTTGTTAGAATTAAAATATGAAACCCCTTTTATTTTTGTGTAATTAAAAATTCTAATTTGATTTTGAGAAACAAAATAAAAAGCAATAAATTTTTTATTTGGGATATGTAATTACGTTATCAGCCTTTATTTAGTTAAGATTAACAACATGAATTAACATAATAAGGATGTGTTGATGTTGGCAATAAAATATGGTTATACTTTAAATCTATCAATAAACGTGGAGGTTAAAAATAATCCGAAAGAGGAAAATAAAAGTAATATCTTTAGATGAGGGTAATTTTCTTATTTGAAATATAAAAACTTCAACATTATTTCATAAAAGAACAATTTAAATTTTTTTAATAAATTTTAAAAATTTTAAAAATAATTTTGATAAAATTCAAAACCTCAAAATTTTCCTAAAGAAATTTTAGATTTGAAAAATAGGAATAAAACTAAAGAAATAATAATGAATAAATTTTAGAACTAATAATCAAAACTATATTTATCCACGCTCAACCTTTATTATAAATTTTAGATCTTTAAAATTTAAAAATGACTAATAATGAATAAATTTTAAATGTCTTTAAAATATTAATTTTAACAATAGGTCCCTGGCGTATAGGGATATTAAAAATTCATCTAGGAACTAATCAAATTATATTCATTTCATACATTGTTGACTTGTTGTCAATCTTATGGTGAATATTGAATATAAAGGTTGAAAATGTAATACAAAAATATAGTAGCAAAAGCAAAAAAGAGAAATTATTAATTCATTAGTTTAATTTAACTCAAATCCAAATAAAATATGCAAGAATATAATTTAAATAAAGATATATATATATAATATAAGAAAATAAAATATTATTTATAAAATATATTTGTCTCAAAAAGACTATTTTACCCTCAATTACATTAACAGACATGGAACTTTTAAACGAATAGTAGGGATGAGAATTTCTCCCGAACCCATAAGCTCCAAACTATCCCACCTCGTTTGAGGCAGATTTAGAACTTAAATTTTCTTTTAAAACGAGTTCAAGGTCGGATTCGAGTTTTGTAAATCCAACCCGTCAGAAATTAGGGGCGGGTTTGGGGATGATACATCTGTCCCCGCCGCGCCCCATTTATACCCGTCGGATAGAGACAAATTGGTTAAATCCACAAACATATTTCCTAATTTGTTGTTTCGTCAAAGTGTAGGGACACAAATGTTATTGTCCCCTAAAGACAAATAATACGAAACCCTAAACCATCCGACCGGCTCGGTAGTTCGATTTCTAGTCAAGCTAACTGAGAATAAGTGCCCGAGCTCGAGAGTCTCACAACCCAGCAACCATCTCTCCTCCCACTGTGCCGCCGCGGCCAATACTGCTGTCTCTCCTTCCACTGTGCCGCCGCCGTTATGCTCAAGTGCTGCTTACATTAAAATCTTTGGGTACTGTAGTTGCAGAAAATTGATTATACAAATATAGTTTTTTTAGTATTATTTAGTTTCTATGTGCTAACAAAATAAAAGCTAAAATTTTCGATTCAGTTCGGCCGCTGTCTCCCGTTTGCCGGCAGAAACCAGCAAGGTGTGTTCAGGTCTTTTCAAATTAAGATTTGAGTGTTCGAAAATCAGAGTTTGATTAGGCTTATGAATAATTTTGAGCCATTATTGATTATTAGTTATATATGTAGTTGTATAGTATGTTTAATTTCAATTTTGCTGGAGCTGTATGTGTATAATTGTGTCGCTATAAAAAAAATTTAGAAAAAGATAGTATATGGAAAGAGAACTGGAACATCAGTTTACTGTGATTACAATTCAAGAACATTTTTAGCTTTAGAAAGAATTTGTACAAAGGTCAAATTATGGTATTTGTTTATAAGTAATATTAGCTATGAAACTATTTTTGCTTACCTATGTATTCATTTGTTTGTTCTTAAAGGTTTATTTCTTTTTGAGTTGAAAAAATGGTGAGGCCTTATACAATGAAAGGGCGCAAAAGGAAGAAGAATAAAGAGAAATACAATAGAGAGGAAGAAGAAGAAGAGGAACAAGTAGAAGAAGAACCATCAAATGAAACTGGAAAGAGAGCCAAGTTGGACAACATTTCAGAAATTGATGATAAGGAGGGGGAGGCAGAAGAAGCAGTGGTACATGAAATGGAGGGTATTCCAATTGCCCCAAGTGAGCAAAATACCAAGAAACCTGGGGTTATTTTTATTCTTGAGAAAGCTTCTCTTGAAGTTGCAAAAGTTGGGAAGGTACTTATATGCATTAATATTCTTATAGATTTATATTTATGTGCTTATACTCACGATTTTAGAAGGTAGTTTTACTTTTTTTTCTAGCACTTTTGACTTAGGAAGGTTCAAGTTCTAAAATATTTCTTTGTGGGTTTTATTTGTGCAGAGTTACCAGATCTTAAACTCAGATGATCATGCTAATTTTTTGAAAAGGAATAATAAAAATCCAGCTGATTACAGGCCTGACATTGTTCATCAGGTAAGTGGCAGCCGGCGTCTTTAATTTAACTGAGAAGCTGCACTTCCTTTACAAGAACATAAGGTTTATGAATTTTTCTTGCATATAGAAAGTTGTTGGTTAAACTGCCATTACATTTGCTTTGACATAAGCCAACTTTGGGTTAAAATGTCAAGGGTTTTTATTCTTTGTGATGACTGTAATAATGTTGCCCTCTCTCCTCAAAGTTTTTTTTTTCTCTCCATTAAATTGTGATAATCTTTCAAGTTATGTCATGTCAACTTTGCACTCAATATTTTCTGGATTTCCTAGCTGTAAATGGTAATAATTCTAATTACTTTTTCATTTAGGCTCTCCTATCAATTTTAGACAGCCCAATAACTAAGGCCGGTAGGTTGGGAGCTATCTATGTTAGAACCGATAAAGGTGTTCTTTTTGAAGTTAAACCACATGTTCGTCTACCAAGAACATACAAGCGGTTTGCTGGTATCATGTGTAAGTTCAGCTGATCCTAATCATCTAGTGCTTTTCCTTCGCTTGTACTCTCAGGAGGATCCCTCTTTTATTACTTTTTGCTTGTTTAAAATTTATGCAGTGCAGCTGCTGCAAAAACTAAGCATAACAGCTGTGGGCAAGCGTGAGAAATTATTGCGTGTGATCAAGAACCCCATTACCCAATATTTACCTGTAAACTGCAGAAAGATAGGTAAGCTGCAGATTTCTTAGTTTTCTCATGTTATTTGTCGTTACTGGATATGTAAATGATGTTCGCTTGCATGCCAGGTTTCTCTTATAGTTCAGAAAAATTGGTTAAGATGAGGAATTATGTAGCTACTGTCAGTAACGAGGCAGACCTTGTTTTTGTGGTATGCTGAGAAATAACATCCACTTTCATACATGGTACCTTGTGCTTTCATATCTATATTTTGTCTGATTCGAGCTATAACTTTTCTGGCCTGTCATTTTTTTCAGGTTGGTGCAATGGCACATGGGAAAATCGATAGTGATTATACAGAGGATCTCTTAGCAAGTAAGTTAATTGCATCTGTTTTTTCTCTTTTAATACTTCTTGGTCTTTTGAGGAAGGGAAATGGGTGGGGTGGAGGAACCTGGACTTGCAGATTCGTCATTGGCATTGTCTATTATCCACTTATAGAAACCATTAAATTGGAGCTAAACTCTGTTATGCTAAAAAAATCCCCTGCTCATTTTTGGACTGCCTCTAATAGAAGAGTTGGAACCAATAATTTTCTCATGCAGCATAACTGAATATAACTGAAGAGTCACAATGTTTATCTTTCTATGACATTGTATATGTCCTGTATAGTAGAATATACTGTATAAGTTTGTGTTGTGTGCTCTTTTCTTTGATATCATCTGGAAGTTGGAACTAACAATTGTGTTTTTTTTTCCCTTAATTTTTCTATGATTACTATATACTCCAGTTTCTGGCTATCCAATGAGTGCTGCCCGATGTATTGCAAGGATTTGCGAGGCATTGGAGGACAAGTGGGATATATTGTAAACCCTGTGTGATTGCCTTTTTTGCAGCTTGTATTCATTAACTACTTTTTGTATCTTCAAGTTCAGTTTTTAGTGATAACATAAACTAGAAAAGGCATAGCTTGAGCATTGTTCATGTCTGGATCAATGGAATTTATGATCTTATTTACTGATTAAATTTTTTTTTGAGATTATATGAAAATATTAGCAGTACTTGCATGGTACAGCTGAGAAGTTTACTTAGATTATATTAAAAGTTATTTGTTTGGATGAAGAGCAAGAACATTGTAAAGGTGAACCCGTGAGTGTACAACGAGTAGATGATGATTGTGAATTGAAGGCATGAAAGCCTTTTCAATGTTTGTTGTCAGCAGTTGATATTTCATAATGTATGAGCTTCTTCTCTTGATGTTTTTACCTTCAAGCCTGCATAATTGTATAGCCATGAAGGGTTGTTGGTTGCTTAGGCCAAGAAATAACCAAATGCAAGTTCATTTTGCCATTTCTTAATACGAATGATGTGATAAAAAGGGTTTGCAACCCAGAAGACAGTAAACATAGTAATATTAATTTTAGTGCTTGTTTAGCATGAATTTTGTTGGCCAAAATTGTTTTTATAATGTTGCAAATACATTTTCAACTTTCTTTTCCATTTGGTGGCCAGTAGAAAATGATTTTAAAGACCAAAAAGTAATCATAAAAACCCTAAATTCTAGTCTTCCGAGTTGAGACATTTTTGCTTTTTTATTTAACCTATTGAAAATGTAGTTCTTTACTTTTATGTCTATTAAAATAATAGAAATTAATCGAAAACGATCACATTTTTTTTTTCAAAATTAAAAATGATCACTCTAATAATTTAGAAAAATTTGCATAGGTAGCCACTGTTTACTACCCGAATTTAAAAATAACCATAGCATAATATTTAGTTAAAAAATAACCACATGAGATTGTTATGGACAAAAATATCCCCAGTCAAATTTTGAATCAAAACATAAGGCAAATTAAACATCTCTAAACGACATTCTTTCTGTACTCACTCTTGACATAATTGAAATTCTTCAAAAAAAGCAGCAGCTCCCAATCAAATTTGACAGCAACAATCGACCAACTACATTGCAATTTAATAACGTTGGTAATTAAAAGGTAAGTGTTTGAGGTTGTGCATATGTTTCTTTATTTTGCTGCTAACTAAAGGAAAAAGATTGTGAATTGAAAAATTAGTGAAAAATTAAACAATGTGAGCATAGAATCTGTGAAATATACTGTGTTTTTTATGTCTGAACGTTATTGATACAAATTTGAAGGAGAAACTGAAAAAATATTAAGATTTTCAAAAGTTAGATACAAAATTAATTCTTCTGCGCGTCACTTTCGAGTAAGGAGTAAATTTTATCTTACTCGAAAGTGCTTTCGAGTAAGGAGATGTGGTACACATTAATTCTGGAAAAAACGAAAGTGTACTTTCACGTATAACTCGAAAGTGTACTTTCGCGTTTTTCAAAATTATTATGAAAGTTGGTTTCTTAAAAGGGAAATAAAAATATTTGACATCTTCATACTTCTTAATTACAATCGTTGCACAGAGAATTGAAAAATTGAACTTGAAAATATTGTTTAAGATATCCATCATAGCTCGTGTCGTTGTTTAACATGTTACTTTTTTTTTTTAGCGTAGGTATGGTTGAGCAGCTAACGCTTGTTAATATCAGTGGAGGGTCATGAGATCGATCACCAAATCTTGGTGACATATATATTGGTGGATCCATGAAGGGATTTTCAATGGATGCAAATATAACATATAGGCAATGTATAGAGAGATTATATGAGTTGCTTAATATTGATTCCGCCAAATTTATTATAAGAACGAAAACAATCTATTCTGCTGCAATCCAACAATGTGTGCAGCAACAAATGGCAGTAGATATTACAAATGAATGCGAGTTTCGTGGATTCCTCAACGCCAATAGTTCTTATATAGTGAGCCGGAAGGGTTACTGTCCACTATACATAACAGTAGATCATGTATCAAATGCAGCAAATACAAGGCAACATGTTTCACCACGACCTGCCACCACAGATGGAGTTCCTGCTCAAGCGTTCATGTCATCACATGACAGCAATCAAGTGAATGACACATTTCCTGCAATGCCTACACATATTCGGATTAGTAGTCAGTTTGAGTATACAAGTCAAGGATTTGCAAAGCGCTACCAACCAAAAAGTCAAGATCCACTTATAGGGCCGTCGTAATATTGTACTCGTCTTGATGATGATGCGACGACACTTGATGGAGGTTATTCTCCTCCCTGCTACAATGACACACTTTATTATGATTTTTGTAACAGTCAACAAGACAGAGGAAATATCTCCAATGAAGAAATAAATGCACCAATGGCTTTTGAAACGAGCGCTGCTTATAGGACTAGCTCAACAGCCGCTCCATCTCCTTCATCAAGAAACTGTTTTATTCGATACCTACCTCCCATTCCATCTTCTTCTAGCATGCAAAGTGATGCATTTTCAAGTTTTGGATCGGGTCATGTATGTATTGGACAGATATTCAATACAAAACAACTACAAGACAAATTAGGATTACTAGCATTGAAAAACCATTTCCAGTTCAAGGTCACCAGATCAACTAACAGTCGATTTGTGGTAAAGTGCTTTGTTCAAGAATGTCAATGGCAATTACGGGCCACAAAAAATACCAATGAAGTGTTCTTTCGAGTCACACAAATGAATGTGGTGCACACTTGTGAAACCGAAGACTTACGTGATGGACATCGACAAGTAAGCACTCGACTTATTGGTCAATTGATCAAAGATAAGTTTAAGGATGCTAGCCGAATTTACACTCCATGGAATATTCAAAATGATATTTATACAAATTACGGGGTCCGTTTATCGTACACAAAATCTTGGCGAAGTAAGGAAGAAGCACTGAAGCAAGTGTCTGGGGATCCAGCGGCATCTTTCATGGGATTACCTTTGTATTGTCATGTGTTGGAAGAAAAAAAATCCTGGAACAGTTACAGCGATTCAGACTGATGCAGAGAACAGGTTCATGTACTTTTTCATGGCAATTGGACCATGTATTCGGGGATTTCGTAGTACGATTCGTCCTGTCATCGCCATTGACGGTACTTTTTTGAAAGGTAAATATCGTGGCACATTGTTTGTCGCTGCTGCAATTGATGGGAACGACAAAATTTATCCTGTCGCATTTGGTATTACTGATTCAAAAAATGATGCCTCGTGGGAATGGTTTTTATGGAAGCTCTAAGGAGTTGTTGGAAAGATAGATGATTTGGCGTTCATCTCTGATCGACACAATAGTATTGAGAAAGGAATTAACACAGTATTCCCAGAGACAGCTCATGGTTTTTGTATTTATCATATATCTGGAAATCTGAAGGCTAAGTACAAGATGTGAGGTAATAAAATGGAGACTTTTTTTGCCGCATACTTTAGAGCTGCTAAGGCTTGTCGGCTTTCTGAGTTTAATGAGTACATGGATAGTTTAAGGATGATAGCACATTACCTAGAAAACGATATTGGATTTCACAGATGGGCACGCACACATTTTCCTTCACGACGGTTTGACTTGATGACGACTAACATTGCTGAGAGCATCAATTCTTTACTGCGAAGTGTAAGGTCTCTCCCTATCGTGCCCCTTGTCGACCACATTAGATCAGTCATCCAAAGATGGTTCTACGAGCGCCGAGAGTTGGCTACTAGTCGAGATGCATTTCTAACTGCAAATGCAAAAGCGAAGTTTGATGAACAACTTGAGATGTCGCGGTCGATGGCCGTCTTTCCTGTGTCACGTTTTGAGTTTGAAGTAAAAGAACAGAGTGAAATTGAGGTGGTGAAAATACAAGAGCATATGTGCAGCTATAAATTATTTGACTTGTCATTGTTGCCGTGCGCTCATGTATTGGCTGCGTACCGACATGTGCGTCTTTCTCCGAATTCACTTTGCGCATACTATTATACTACTGAAGCGTTGCTAAATGCATATGCTGAGCCTATTCATCCTACGGGGAGGTACTGAAAAACTTTCGATCACAGCTCAAACGCACGCACTTTCACTCTACACGAAAGCGTGTACTTTTGCATGTTACGCGAAACTACACTTTCGCATTTTCCAGTAAGCCATGCAAAAATTATTTCTGACCATGTCCTAAGGATACATATGCGCAACAACTTATATTGACAAAAAATTATAAACTTACGAAATTAAATTTATATATGGATTGAAAGATTAAAACATATAGAAAAAGGTCCATCGTTTTAATAGCGTATATTAATTTTCCTATTAAATATGATGTAGAACATAATATTAACATAAGCATGATGTATGTACAACAATACTATAAAACTTCTAACAATGAACAAGACTACAATAACTCTCCAGACCAAAGCTCATAAGCAATCCTACGCCTAAAAAAAGGTCCATCGTCTGGGCCAAAATCAAAGTCCCGACCTAAACTCCTATAGTAAATGAACATGCAAGTGAAAATGCCATAATTCCCCGAATTTGGTCGTTGATGTGGAATACCATCGAACGGGCGAAGATACGTGAAGGCAGTGGGCGTGTCCTGCAAGTTTGTGCAAGTGTTGTAAAAAACAAACTGTCAAAGCAAATAAGAAAAAAGCTCACACAATGGCTCCATGGCTTTCGTCCACTCAGCATAAGAATGAGCATGTGGGGTTGAGTCATATACCATGATCTCGCGACGACGAAAATTAACCTCGCATGCAACCCAGTGATCGCGCTGTACATATATCGGAATATACACAACATCAACGTCTACCCACTGTTTGTACATGGTACCCTTTCTAGCCTGGGGGTATGCCTCAACATCACTGTTAGGGTAAAAAGTGCCAAGCGAAAGGCTACGACTCAAGTACCCGTCCCAAGCTATAAACAATGTCGTCTACAAATGATCGCACAATGGTTATAAATGATAATTAACAGACTTCGCAGTTTATAGGATTAAGCACACAAATTTAGTTGGCTACACATAAAACTTACGTAAGATGAACCGAGACAACTGTCCATCGCTGTGGCACTAACTCTGGGCAAGCCTGCTGTCGATGTGCAAGTAGATCCATGTGTTATTCAATATACTATTACAACATGAGAATTAACGGCATTAGAATGATTTAAGCTTAAATGAGAAAATATATATACATGATTAACACTTAAAAAGTCACTTACGTTGTCCTCGAACCAAACCCCATCAGCGAAAACATCTAAAATCCAGTCAGGGGTCAAGGTCGCACGACTAGTCATAATCTGTGCCCCAGGGGTGGCCATCCAACGCATGAAAGTAGCATACGCGTCATTAGGAATAAGTCGTCGAGGATCAATTGTGTAACCTGGCCTGTAATGAGGCCATCCTTTCACCGTGGACGGCATTTTTGACTTAAACGGATTTATGTACAGGCTTCATTCATAGCGCCCCGTCCTGTATGTATGACCGTATCGGCTTTTATCTTCTAATGGGGGCTTTGAGATGATTAAGACACTAACATCTCCCTTATGACCAACCTACAACAGAACCATGAAATTTGAATAACTTTCATATTGCTGTAAAATTTTTTAACAAATCAGACAGAGTTTCCCTTATAATTTGGATAACCCAATAAAAAAAAACACTGTCAAAATCAAATCAACACACTTCTAATATTACGATTACAACTATATGCCTCCAAAAGCACCACAACAACCTAAAACATTACCAACACCCTGAATAACAACAAAAAAAGGCCTCTAGCACCCAATAATCAATAATACAGATACTATATAATAAAGTAACAATATCTAAATTCTAAACTAGGGTATATAATGATTAAACCTGACTGGGGGGTGGCGGCGGCGGCGGCGGCGGCGATGGTAGTGGCCCAAATGATTGCATAAACTGTCGAACGTCATCCATGAATGCACTTAACGTCTCTTCTTGCCTCCGTGACTGCTCCACAAACTTATCAAAATCATACTTACGATCCTATATGCTTTCATGTCCGTCCACATCCTCCGCCGAAATCTGATGGCTAGTGGTACCAGTGGTGTCGGCATGGTAGCCCATGTCTTGCTCGTGATTTTGTTGTTCTAGTACTTGATCATTACATATAGGCTCAGCTATGGTCGATCTTGGAGCCTTAGCCATTTTCTTACTGCGACCATGACAAGGAACAATTGTCTGTATACATATTTTCACCGTTAGTTTGCCTAATAAGTTAAAGGAATTCACGTCTGTTGAGGTGGTATAAAAACATACCTTCATCGATCTAGTCACTCTTCGCGGTACCTCTGATGCCAGGTGCAGCTCCATACCATCTTCCACCTCTCGGTATTCACCACCATTTCCATCAAATACCACTAATGTCTGAAAATATAGTTTCCTTCTCTCCTGTTCCGATGGATGTAGCATGGACATTATTGTCGGAGGCTGTATTTCGCTCTAAACATCGTTGTTAGTGACTATATTATGAGCAAAAATAGATACAAGAACATGATTTTATGTAATAACATGTCCACTAACTATATAAGGGCTGAAAATATCAGTAACAATTCTCTTGCGCACGTTGCTCAATATAGATATCCAGCGCAACATGCGAGGAAGACGATTATTGGTCTGAACTCCCAATAGGGACCCAGTAGTAGATATTGCCTCCATCATCCAAATCTGCATACCTATTCAATTAAAAAACTCAATAACATATAATATACAATAAAAGCTAACCATGCCAAACTATTCACTGAATGTTTTTGTACCTGAAAAGCAATTGGAAAGCCTTCCACATTGTACCTATTACAATGTGTTTTTCCTTCAGCGGCTGCCTCAGCAAATTTCTGTCTATATCGCTGCGCTTGCCCAATCATCGCCTTACTCAATGACTTGAATGTGTAACGCCAAGCTGCTGAACCCCACGGGTACTGATTAAAAGAATTGATATCATCTAATATCTCTAACAGCCACGTATCAGCAAGGTATCAGTTTCCCTTTCCTAAAACCATGCGCTAAACCATGCGCTTGAGCAAGTAAAATAAAGATAGTCTCACCGCATCTATGTCATCAATCTCAGCAAAGTCCAACTTATCAAAAACCTTTTTAATTTGATCCAATGGAAAACCATCTACCTCATTAAAGTATTGGTCTCTCAAACAATTACTACCCCCACCGACCTTAAGAAAATCACCAAACCTAAGACCTGTAATCAATCCAAACTCAATCCGGAAAAATTGCAAACACTTATCTCCTACAAGGAACCACATTTCCTTATCAGCCCCCTCTACCATAACCTCCCGTAACAGTATGTTGTGGACAACATTGCCTGAAAAGTGGAGGAACTGAAGGTTCAGAAAATGTCCCAAACATGTCTTCTTGAACAATCTCCTCTATCGGGAAGTCAGCTTATCACGGATGTTATCAATCACATACAACTTTGATAAAGTAGTCACCACCCCGGAAAAATGGTCCTCCACCTTTGTTTTCAGTGTTTTGGAGACGGTTACAACCATATTATCTCTATCATATAAAAAAAAAACTAGCCAAATTAGTATAATTATATAGTTAAAATTCTCTGCATAAGCTACTAAAAAAACGAAAGTGCGTGAAAGTAACACTATTTATTAATGGTGAACGGTTGCAAATATGTTAAACCTAAATGCTAAGTATGATCAAAATCAATTTATTAATAGATAATGCAAGTAGAGATTAAGACATTATTTTTCAAACAATCATGTAATTAGTCAAGAAAATACATTAATTAAAAATGTAGTATCTAATCTGAACATACCATATGGCCAAACTCATGGAAAATGTTCACAACTTCACAACATCTGAGTAAACTCGTATGGCCAACAATATCCTTTTGAATTTGTGATATCAGTAGCATAACTGATATCTAGTCAAAGAAGCAAATAAATAAATTACATACCAAAACCATAGTGGAATCTCAAAACCTTATTAAAATAATTCCTTATAAACTAAAGTATAAAATAAAATATAAATAATTTATATAACCATAGTGGGTAATGCCACGCTATCAATTGGAGAAGCAATCATGATGTTAGTTTGGCAATATCCGTTTACTATGATGATTGACAACAGCAATATAAGAGAAGCAAAATCATTACCACTCAGAGCATAATATTCGTTATTGTCGTCGCCGACACTGCTTTCAAATTTTTCGGGCACTATTTCACACGGTTCAGTTTCGCGTCGTGAGTTTCTCCCGATGGCGATTTTTCAATTGAAAGGACGATGATTTCTAATTGAAAGAAACAACCGATTTTTGACTGTTTAGGGTTAGAAATTGATTAAGGGTATTTTTGTCCATAATAATCTCAAGTGGTTATTTTTTAATTGAATATTATGCTATGGTTATTTTTGAATTCGGGCAGTAAGCAGTGGCCACCTGTGCAAATTTTCCAATAATTTATAATCAAAACTAATCACATTTTTATTTGTTGGGCCAAATTGTCCTTTACTATTTAAAATAAAATCTCACTCTCGAGCAAACACTTTCTTCCATTTCACTCGTAAGTTGCATTTCATCCGTGAGTTCTTTCTCCGATTTGCAGAAGTATGTTTCAAAATTCAAATTCTTTAAGTGTGATTCGTCAAGCAGAGATAGAGGGGAGTAATCCAGCCCCTTCGTCTATATGGATAGGGGGTCGGCTCCATTCCAACAAAAACACGGGGGCAGCAAGTGCCCCCACTCATGAGTGTAGCTTGCGTTGAATGCTCATGAGTGCAACTTGCTGCTGCACTCACGAGTGGGGGCATTTGCTACCCCCTTTGTTTGTTTTGTATTCTGCCCCCTTGTTTTGTTTGGGATAGAGCAATTCTACCCCCCTGTTTGTGGGGTGGTGCGCGGCGGCAATTCTACCCCTTCGTGAGTGCAGAATTGCTCTCATTGTTTTTGTTCGAATGGGCTATTTAGCTAGCCCCTTCATGAGTGCATAATTGAGCTGCACTAAAAGGTGGGTTGAATATTATTAAATTTAATTATTTTTTATTTATTTTATTGCATAAAATAATTGTAGAATTAGGGTGTTTGAGACTTAATCCAGAAGAGCATTTCGAAGCTGAGTGCACATCATTGTCACATTTGAACAATTTAGAGATTATATATGATAAATTGACTATTAGACAACGTTTATTATTTAGGCAGACATGTTTTGGCCATTTTTTAGACATATCTGCTGGTTTAAAATTTTTGGGAAACTTAGTTCATAAGATACTGCTACATGAAGTTCAAGCTGACTATTGAAAGTAAGATATGTGGTTTAAGATTGGGTACATGTGGACTAGGTTTTTAGCTATAGAGTTTGGGTTGATGACAAGGTTGAATTTTGAGCCATTTCCAGATGTTGAAGTGAAGAGTACCCGGCTAAGAAATATGTATTTTGGTGGACAAGATGCTCACACTGTAAATACTGTTTATCAAGTTTACTCAAAGTTGGACTTGGTGAGAATCAATGATATGGATGCAGTGAAATTGTTACTGTACTTCTTACTAAAGCGTATTCTTATTGGCAAGGGTTCAAGATATCCGGCAGACACATAGATACTACAGATTTTTTATGACTTGGACTAGTTTAATCAATATCCGTGGGGTTCTGTAGTTTGGCGGTATATGTATCGTTCACTAAGTCGAGTATTAGCAGACGCTACCGCGTACTTTAAAGTTATGGAAATGAAGGTTAAGGCTAAAGAAAAAAAATGTCAATAAATATAATGTTGAAGGATTTCCTATGGCATTTTAGGTATGGACTAACACTTTAAGTTGTTGAATCTAATATATTTTTTATCTTTAATTACAATAAATTCATGTGATTTTCTAATAGGTGTGGATTTATGAAGCCGTGTTGCCGGCAGGCTTTGTGTTTGGACGACGTTTGAATAATTGCTTGCCACTGATGTTACAATGGCAATCTCAAGCGAAAAATGTCATATTCAAAACGTTGGATGACACGATCTTCAAAGCTCATATGGTAAGCAGATTTTAAAAATCGTATTTACAATCAGCCGGTATTGTTTCATTTTTGTATTGTGTGACTGATAATAATTTTGTCTTTCTTTCTTACATAGCAACCTCCGGTGATATCATTTTTAATGCCTACTGAGAGGAGTTAATGTTGCCTTATGTACAACACCTTTTGATAATGTCAGCCCTCTAGAGGATCAATACAGAAGTCACATGTCCATGGATATCTCAAGCAAACATGATTCACAGCGAACTCCTCCTGTATCACCAACTTCGCATAACACGCCGATTACTCCAAAGAAGCCTAAGAAGGTATAGCAATACAATCACGTGTTTTTTACTATGTTTCCTAGCATAAATAACTAATAAATGTAACATACGAAATTTGTATCTCGAAATAAAATTTCTTATCATTGGGATATATTTTCAAGGAAAACAGCCGTCCCGTAGCAAGCACGAGTATATCCCACCGGAGGTAGAGGTCCCTGAGATTAATATACCTACTCCAACGTCACTTCTAACTGGCATTTCATACAATATTCAAGAATTACGCAATTAATTTTAGGAATATCGAGATAAGCAGGATATGACTAGTCGAAACTATGATGAAGCTTTGTGCCAACATACTGAAGCTTTACGCAATCATATTGAAGCGTTCTTAAACTCTGTGGATGAGTTCCGGAGACTTTTCCGATCAGACCCAAAACAAATAGAAGAGGTATAGTTCTTGTCTTTTTATTACTTTATGCCAATATAAGTTAATTTTGTGTTCCTGGGACATTGTTATTGAATAATGGTTTGGTTACATTGTAGGACACTACTATTGGTTACTAGGGTGAAGCAAGTGTTAAAGTATTTTCCGTCCCACGTCCTTTAGATTCGCAAAGTCGATTTGATCGAACGTGCAAGAAGAGGCGTGCATTGTGGAGTCCGTATGTTAATCTATTTGGTACACTAACTGCAAGGGCGTGAGCACAATACAAGATCGGATATGAGTTCCAGCCTCGTGCACCAATCCCCAATACGTTATACACTAGCTTCCAATAATGGTTAGCTACTCTGGAAGCAGATTGAGGGGGAGACTGTCACAGTCACCCCCAAGTGAATTAGGATTGTTCTTACACCAGGCGATTAACTGGATGAAAGAGTAAGTGATATTTTATCGCTTAATATTCCTGTGCACCTAACATTTATTTACAAATGGACAGTCCCTAAAAATAAGCAAATGTTTTGGTGCAGCATATCACTGAGTATATGGACTTGTTAACTCATCGATAGATGGTACTTAGGAGCATGGTAACACAACATTGGACTATCACATCACCGCATTTATATATTAGTGATGCAGCAAGGCTTTGGCAGAATTGATGCAGCTAAGCTTTGGAAGAAAGTCTCATCCTATATTCTATTTACTGCCGACTTTACTGATTGTTATTTATTTTAAGTTTTTGTCCTTGTTTGGTTTTTTTGTAAATTCTGTTAGTGATTAAATTGTGTTGCAAAACGATTCGTTTTGCAAGATTGACTTTATTGGACTATATTATCTTTTTGAAAGAGAATAGACGGATAATATCTTTTTTGAAAAATTCTTTACTGTTTTTCTTTAGCTTCTCTCTGGTTTTTCTTTGATTCTGAGATAAGGGTCGAGAATCCTAATCTTACCGAGTCAGGTTATTCTCGGGAAATTTTACTTCTGTAGCATTTTTGGTATCAGAGCGACAGTCGTACCCTGAACTCTATGGCTACCAAAGGTGACAGTAGCAATCAAGCTGGTAGTAGTGAACACGAAATGAAAGCTTTATGGAGTGTTGTTGGAGATCTAGAACGGCGGCTTGAAGCTAAATTTGATGCATTCATGATGGAGATACGCCAAACTCTACAACACAATTTAATCACCAACAGAATTTACAAAAAAACCAAACAAGGACAAAAACTTAAAATAAATAACAATCGGTAAGTTGGCAGTAAATAGAATATAGGATGAGACTTTCTGCCAAAGCCTAGCTGCATCAATTCTGCCAAAGCCTTGCTGCATCAGTTAGTACCCTATACATACAATTCATTTATGTTTTTCTGTAGTTTGTATGTATTTTGTGCATTTATCCTCTAAGTTGTAATTATTATGCTATTGTAGACGCGCTGCGTGTGGCATGGAATGGTTACAATAAGAGGGAGCTTGATCTAGGACAGTTCTATGCCAACACTGACTTAGAAGGTTACGTGTTAAGGAGGAGGGGTTCACTTCAGAGGGATTGGAGATTTCTTGATAACGTATACATCCCTGGAAATGTGCTAGATGATCACTAGGTAGCATGTGTTGTTGATTTAAGATTCAGGCAGATCACGGTGTATGACTCGGCACCAAGAGTACATAGAGATGATGAGATGGCAGATGCTATGATGCCGCTGTATGTCCTATTCCCATACATGCTTCAGTATTCAGGTTTCTATAAGTATCGAACGGATGTTCCCATAGACTTTTTGCGTTCACGTACATCCGTTCAGTTCATGGTATCCTCATCAGGCTCCAGGTTCAGCCAATTGTGAGATTTTCTTGTATATGTTTATACATTACTTGTCATTAAATCGTGCATTTGATTTTCACCCTAAGGATGGACCCTCAATGAGGCTTAGAGTTGTTATAGATATGTGGAGGGGTAAGTTATTATAGAGTCATTGTATGGATATTGTTTTCTTATTAATCCATATTTATTCTTATAATTGAACATTACATATTCTCCTTTATTGTCGTTAATACAATACAAACATGTTATGGGTTGAGAAATCATAAAAATACAATAACATAACAACATATAACAAATAACCATTAACATATACAAAATAAAACTGAACATATAATATATTAAGGCAAAACAAACTTGTCTAATCATAACAAACTTAATTTATAATCATTATACATGAAGTTAACTGCAAATATTGAACAAGTTCAAGTGTAATAAACTTAAAACGTACATAACAAAAATAAAAACAAAATCTTATTCATGGAGCGGAATAGGATTCTTGCATGTGGCGCGGTTGTGACCAAAGGCGTGGCACCGAAAACACCTCCTTGTGATGATGTCTTCTCTTTGTGATAGAATGAGAATATTTGCAGCAACTGGAGACACTCCCCACCTTTGCACACTGTCAATAAAAACAGCCTTTGCTTTAATTTTTCACTCCGCAGAATTGATTTCGTGTGTTCTATAAACAAGTTGCATAAAATCCTCATATGAAATATCTTTATTCACACACAATGGCATACTCTCTCCACCAATATATATATCCCCACCACCTTACACACTCCGTTGCCATGATCTACCAAATCGAGTATTAATTATTAAATTTGAACTCATACTACCCTGTATAACATAACAAAAAAACGTTAGTTATGAATAAAAAAAAAAACAAACACAAAATTTTTTCAAATGAAAAATGCCCCTGGCTACTGCTCCGTTCATAAGTGCAGTCACGAGCACTGTCTGCTCATGAGTGCCCTCACTAGCGAGGCAGTGGCCCAGCCCCTTGTTTTGCCCGAGCTTGTGAGTGCAGTGGCTGCACATTTCACCCCCGAACGGGAGAGATATGCCCCGTTCATGACCTAACTGTACTCACACCGTCTTCATGCAAAACTCGACCTTTTTCCAACTTTTTTCGAATTCATTCCACCTCGCATTACATGTAATTTTAATCTTCTTCAATTTCCCTCTACCCCAATTATACAATTAATATATTCAACTAAAAATATTAAATACTAACTTTTTTACAACGACAAATGGTTGAAAACACGAAGACGTGAGAATGTTGCTGGAAAGAGGAGATGATGAATGCCCACTATAAGTACACCTAAAAACGTAGTTAAAATGATTTTATAATTAAAAGGGCAATTTAGTCCAATAAATAAAAATATAATCAATTTTAATTATAAATTATTAAGGTTATTTTTAATTTTAGGAAAGAAAATATGATCGTTTTCAATTAATTCCCTAAAATAATCATTACAATTTTTTCTAGAAAATTATTCATAACAATTAAATAATAAAATAAATTTTTATAAAAAATTCTATTCATCAATTTTTACTAAAAACATTGTACTAAACAAACTCTTAGTAAAGCTCTAGTTTACAGATTCTTTGGCAATCATTTCGACTAGTTCTAAGCATAAAGCATTTTGCACCATTGTATAAACACAGATGAAACAGACAACAGAACAGCACATCCATTACATTGCAGATATCATTTACTTGTTCTCCTTTTCGTGGGGCTATAGATACGCCATAATAAATGAAATCCCCCGTCTGATAAGCAAATCAGAAACTCCTGTGGGAGATACATAGCTAATGTACATTGAAAGATATATTAGTGAAGTATATTTATGCTAGATTCTAAATTACAATGTGTAAGTACACAAGAATCATTTTGGAATCTACAAGGGACCGAAGTTAGAATTCATCGCCCCATCGCTGCAGCAAGTTGCTTCTTGAGGTTGAGCACCTCAATTCCTTTCAAAGCTAACCGATCCTTGAGGCTTGCTGACGCCTCCTCAAATTCCTTGTTCATGATATCAGATTCATTCACCATTTGTTTGTATCTATAACGAAAGGCATCTAGTAATGCTTGTGTCCCTCGTAGCCTCGTCCGAAACTTTGCTTTTTCCTTATTGTTCTTGACTTCTTCCTGCTTAAAAGAAGGAAAAGTAATAACAAATGCCTATGATATGAATACATTTCAAGCTTAGCATGATTCAAGGTGCACTAAAAAAACAAAAAAAAAATTAATTGATTGGTTCTATTAAGGGTCCTTATGGCACTTTCTATGACAACTGAATCATTCAAAATCACAGTTCATGGTATTATCAACAACGGAAATATAATCATGTCATCAGCATGCATCCTAGGACAAAAGTGCGTGGACTTACAGTGTGCTTCCTGATTTCCATATCGGAAATTGTCCTAGTCAGTTCCTCAATTTTAACCATGGCCTCCAATATCTGGTCATAAATATCTTGTCATACATCAGATGGATCTCACACAAGGGGCCAATAAGAGATTAAAAAAATGGCTCTTAATAACTTACTGCATCATTGCAATTTTCCCGGAGATCTTCCAATTCAACTACATCTCTCTGCTGGTCTTCTAACTGGGTCATCAATTTATCGTTTCCCTCTGTTACAATGAGAAGCTGGTTTGTAACATTCTGTCAATGGAAACATGTGATTAATCACACAGAAGTTATGTGAATCTAAAATACTTAAAAATTGGCATAAAGATGGCCATTCCTAAGGACCAAATAGAACTAGTTTATAAGTCCAAGTGATAATCTCAGTTCTTTTCTACAAATGTTAATTCAGCTACAAGGCATACAAATGCAGAAACCTTTAAGTCATTAGACTGGCCTGATTCCTTTTCCGACCCCCTTATTTGAAGAAACAAATCTTCTCGTTCTTTGCTGAGATAAATTATCTCCTTCTGAAGTGTATCCACTTTCTCATGAGCACAGTGAAGTTCCAAAGAGAGCTTCTCTAAATTCGACCTCAACATCTGAAGGGCAAAGAAATTTACAATAAACGCATTCTAATTGTAATTAAGTTACTGCTTGACCCAAAAAATTTAAGCTAGTAAGAATGCGTGCGATAATATCAAGCATTGACAGGCCCCTCGTGTGCAAGACCATTACCAAATGGGCATGTCATGTCAACCAAGTCAATCAGAGATTAGAGACAAGAAGGGCTCAAACAGATACAAAAGAAGACATAAACAAATACAAATGGAAATCTCGTTAGGGAACAGAACACAGGTAGCTTGGTCAAGTTACCTCTGATATCATGTTAAGCTTTTGTTGACCCAAAAGTTTAAAGCTCTAATAATTAGCTCAATATAAATTAATAATACTTACTTCCTGGGATCGATGACTCTCAACTTCAGCTACTTTTAGGTCATTTCTCAGTTGATCGATCTCAGTAGCCTTCCCCATACTGCGGTACAAATAATATATATGTTGAAATGCTTACAACTATGATATAAAAACTAGAATTACTAATACAATTCAGCAGATGCTAATAGCCAGATATATTATTCCCAAGTACACATAAATTCTCTACTACCAGATGGTGATCACCAACATGCACTGGAATAGATACAGATTCTTCTTTTGTCAGGCATGAATGTGCTGTTCAATAGTTGAACATCTAGAAAAACGAATTTTATGAAGAACAAAGGAGATAACACTGACAAACAAAATGAATATTACATCTCAGAAGTATAGTAGTTATAAATGGGAAATAGGACACCATAATAACCTAAACTAAATGAAAAATTCAAATCATCTTTAACTTGTTAAAGCTTTTGAGGAAAGCAACCACTTGGGTTAGTTCAAGTGGCTAGGAGTCAGGACTTCACTAGGAGGTCTTGGCTTCGATCCTTGTCATTGGCAAGGATGCTTAATTTTCAATGTACGATGAGTCAACTCACTATAAGTGAGGCTCACTAAATTTTAAAAAAAAAAAAAGCTTTTGAGGAAAGCACATCAAAGATTTTAAAATTTCTTGGGTAATAGAGGCATACTGTCTCTTAATCTCCAACCAGAGCAGTTTTCTGACCAAGAGCTGAAAAGAATGATCACAAGGCTTGCAGAGGTTCATAGTTCCAAATTTTTGTTGGTAGTTTTTTGCACCTCATATATCGTAGCATAGAGATGAATTTTAGGTTTAAAAACAATGTCGAAGCAAGTTCTCAATTTTACCAGAAATTTATCAGCATCCAATCTAAGAAAAAGAAATTAAAATTCTTGATTTCACTAGAAATTTATCATCATGCAATTGCCACATCTCCAGCTATTGCAATGGTCGTCAACATTGCCCCCGCACCAATCTACAACAGATCTCACCCTTTCCCCATTAGGCAATACCCATCTTGTGGACATATTAGATGATTGAGTGGCACGTGAGAATAAATAACTAGTTCAATATGATGCATTGTAATAAGCTAACATGCAGAATAGACCCTTTCACCCTCGACATGCATGTTGGAGGGGTTGATATTGACTACTCATCTAGAGGCCGTAATGTTATAAGGTGGTATCATATATCAGTATGTATCCCAAGGCAGCCACTGAAGTGGAAGTAATTTATGACAAGATAAATCATTCAAATATAATTTAAGTCAGCTCTAATTGCAAGGAAATCAAATACATGGAAAGAGCATAGCTGATAGAAAGGAACACTGGAACAAACCTGCATTTTCTCTCCAATTTGGCTTCTTCCTCACAAGATGCCAATCTTTCCCTGAGGGATTCGCATTCTTCTCTGTAGGACTCCAATTCATTCCTCACCTTACATTGGAACACTCTTTGTCATTAAATTATGAGATAAACGTGGAGGATAAACTGCGATTTATTATGAAAGAGTCTGCTGAATAAACATGAATAGTCAAGAAACTTTAGACAAAATGGCAGAGACTCCTTCCACAAAGGGTCAATCAAAAGTAAGAAGGAAAATCATGCACTCAAAGAAGTCGTTACTCACTAATTATAAAGGTTTTGCTATTCAACCTTTCTTTCCTTTCCTTTTTTGTTATTTTTTAACTTTTGTCCTCAGATCTCCCTTTCTACTTTCTAGATACAGATTTTTCAACTATGTGGAAGAACCTTTAAGAATGACAACAAAAATATTAAAGCGTGCAACATACTGACATCTATTTGCCTTCAAGTTTACAAGTTTGGGATTCTTGAACCACTATCAGAGCAGCAGCATATCTAGAATTTACACAACTTAAGTTCATGCATGAATCAACAACTTATTATAGATGCTAGATTTAATGATACACCATATAAGTGTGAGTCTCTGTGCATTAATGCATGTTAAACACTTCTATGAACAGTGTTATAGCATCTTAGTCACCTTATCATGCAAAATATTGATAGATTAATTGAACTCATGAAAAGAATGTTTTGGTTGAAAACTCATCTTGTGGGGACAGAATTTTAAATAAAACATGAAACAGTTCTCGTATAGAAATATTATTCATCCAGAAAGATCAATGGATAAACCTCGCCCAATATCCACCCTCTTTCCCTTGCTAATACTAGCTTCCACCCTCTTTCCCTTGCTAATACTAGCTTGACTGTATCAAAAAATTTATCGTATGATAGACAAAGTTCATTTTATACTGGTGTACCTCATAAAATATCACCAACATTGGTAATTTTATCATAACACATTAGGATAATAATTTGAAAGAAAGGTTAGAATTAATTGACTGCTTATATTAATGGGCCATAAAGAGAAAGAATCCCCTTTTCAGCAAGATAAAATTTTAGTGGCAAATGAACAATGGTGAGAAGATAATTCATTGATAGTAGAAATAGATCTTAAAGTTGCATTGTAGGAATGGAACAATGTCTCCATGTTTGCATATCCTATTTCTATTCAGTTCACAGTTTTGTTTAAAATCCATTATTTATGATGAAATATAAGCTCCAGAAACACTCTGCAAAAACAGACTTTGGGCAGAGAAACAGAATTTCAAACAACTGAATGGCCTCATGGAAGACCATACACATGGGAAAGACTTAGTACCTTTCTAGGTTATCCAGGTAAACATTTAGAGATCTCTTAAGAAGTTTTGGATCCTACCTCCAACATTCCTTTTGATAAAGATGTAATCTCTGCATTATGTAGTTTTGCTTTCTCTTCTATGGCTTCAATAGAAGCTTTCTCCTTTGCAGACCATATTGCCTTTTCCTCCTCCATTTCCAATAGTGTATTTGTAAGTTGCTACAATGTAAAAGGTAAAATCAAATGAATAATGCTAGATGAAAAAAAAATTCATAAGTACATCTGAAAGTCACACTACCATTGCCAACTCTTCCTTTTCTTCAAGCAACATTCTAATAGAGCTTTCCATATTCTGTTCGTTCAGCTTAGATTCTTCTAACCTAATTCTCTGGATAGATAGAAAAGACAAAGGAATGACAAAACAATTTATAGAGGAAAGAATGCAACAGTCCAATTTCAAACTTAGCAGCAACAGAAAATTTGTAAAACCAGCAAAACAAAAGGAAAGGAGAGCAGGGGGCTTACAAGATCTGAAATTTCTTCTTGCAACACATTCAGTTCAGTACTTGACTTGCTGAAACTTTCAGACAGGGCTTCCATCTCTGAAGCCAAATTTTCATTTCTAGACATAGCCTCTTCCTTTTCTCTATAAGCAGTTGCTAGTTGCTCTTCCAGAGAAGCAATGGTTGTCTCCATTTCAAATGCAAGAACTTCCAGCTTTTTGTAATCTTCCTAAACAACAGAAAAAGAAGTCAAAAAAAAATATTTGAAGAAATTGAGAATTGAAGTCATCTACAAGTTCTAGTAGTTCTGTTTCTCCACGTCTATAAATTGAAAAAAAAATGAAATTGCAAAAGAAGGAAAAGAAATCTGCGTCAGTTACCCAGGTACGGAGACTCTTTGAAACAATGAAACGTCATCACAGATACTTAATACATATGATGAAAAAGAATAGAATGGCATAGCTGGCATACAATCAGTGATGCTCAAATGATTACAGACTTTTAAGCATCATAGGAGTGTTTAACAAGAAATTCATGCCCTGGCAGCACATATTCATTAATTGACATTGAAATCTTTGATATAGTTTTAAGGTGTAAAACAATAATATAAGCTTCATAACATAATAGTACCCAACCAAACATGTAGTCGTCATTACTGTTTTTAAGGTGCCTGATGCAAAAGAATTAATGAGCAAAAAGGTTGATTTGATGTCCCCGCAATGGCAGAGTATAATCACCTAAAGGTTGATGTAAATTTACAGTCCTTAAGGTATTTGAAGATGGCAAAACAATAATTGAGCAACAAAAGATTGATGTGATTTCACAACAAAAATGCAGAATATAGCCACCAAAAGAACTAGCTTATTGTTGTATGCATCAAATGTAAAAATCTCTATAATCTATATTTCTTGAAATGGACAATTGAAGTTGACTATAATTTGCATCAATCATGTTCAATGAAGGCTATATATGAAACAGTAAGTTCCATTGAAATCACCTGCATCTGTTCATAAGGAACGCCAAAACTTTTTCCCTTTTTCGGATCAAACACTTTTGAATTCTTGTCCACAAATGAATCGCGCCTCCTACCAGCAAACGAGTCACGTTTGCTAATATCACGTTCAAGAAGAGTCTTCTGACCATGCAATCGTTTTACTTCTCTTTCAGCAAATGCCTTCTCACCCTGATAAAGTGAAAATATATTAACCTTTGACAATATCTTAAATTAAAACATTTGAATTTGAAAAAATGAGCTAAAGACAAAGTGATGAAACCTCTAGTTTGGTTTTCTCCTGGATAGCATTCTTAAGCTTGGACTCGGTCTCTTTTAACTTTGTTTTTGTTTTCTCAAGATCCTTTCTCAAACTTTCCTTTTCCTTTGTCAAGGAAGAGGATGATAGACATGAAAGTTCTTTTTCCAGAGTTTGAATATGAGTGAGAAATTCTCTGTTTTCCAAATTTTGCTGCTCTGAAAGTGTCTGCAACAGTAAAAAAAGGTCATAGGAGGACTTTTACCAAATGAATTGTGGATATAAATTTGACTGTCTAAGACAGTTTTGCGCATTTACCCTTATTTCTTGTATTTGCCTCCATAGATCAAAAGATTGATTGTCCTTATGAAGCTGCAAAATTAGTTGCACATAAATTTTTCAGTTATTACAAAGTCAAACATAAAAGGACCAATGTGACAAGGAAATAAGTAATGAACAGAAATCACTGAACCTTCTCACACTCAAGTATAGAAACTTTCTCTCTCATGCAACAGTGTAACTTCTCATGGTTACTTATAACCGAATGTTGCTGCACAGTAATGTGGCCCATCAAACCCTTGAAATCCTGCAATACAATTGAAGAAAGTACATCAAGATAGTCACAGGACATAAGATTCTACAAAAAGGTCCAGACATGAATTTTATATTAAAATGAAATAGAAATGACAGAGCTAGAAATCTTTTTCTGGGGGAGCAAGCGAAATAATAATATCTCAGTAAAAGTAATAAACAGAAGAACTTAAAATCAATTAATTGTACATTCATATATTTCTAATCGTAAGCATTTTATGTTTTATGCCGCATGATAGGGATCACTATCTGTGCCAGTAAGAATTCACTTTTTGTACAATAGTACACTACCATTGTTTCATTGATTTTCATCCGACTTTACTCACCCTTTAGAATGTGAATAACATAAAATTTCTGCTTTAGTGTTAAAAATAATTAAAAGAATCAATTTGAATGTCACAATCAAATAAACTGATAGATATTGCTTATCTTCTTATTTTCAGCCATATTTCTTATGAGACAACTAATCTCATTCAATTTTAGAAACTCAATGCTAGAAACAATATCCATAATATGAGTTTCATGTTGAATCCCAAACATCATGAATTGCATACATCACTAATAATAAAGTGAAATAACTGATTTTCTATATATACACATACATGACTCTACCAATGTAATATTGAATTTTAGCAATTTAGCATTAAATTAGTAACAACCAAGTAAAAAACTGCATTCTGTACGCTACAAAAGTTGGCCCTGACACAAGAGGATTGATTAAGGTAAGCAAGAAAAAATGAGTTGACTGACCAGTGGACAAACTCCTCGGAACAAAACTTAACAGAGAGACAATTAAGCATTAAAATAACTAATAATGAGTCCAGGAGGACAGGTGCTCTCCCTCCTTCCATTCTTATGTAGTTACTTCAGGGATCATTAGCACTATCACATAGGAAAACATTGTTCTCAATAGTAGAATTTTGGAAATAGTGACAGAAGATATTTTGAGAGTACTCACAAGGAATTCGTTGTATATGGCAGACAAACTCTTGAAAGCTTCGTCCGCGAGTAATGAGACAGTATCCACTACTTCTTTTGTGTTTTGAACTTCAGAAATAATTTCTTGGACTTCTGAAAGCTCAAGCAGAGAGCCAAAAGTTCCCTCCTAAGTGAAAAGAGGCTTAAAATCAGTTTCATGGGCTTCAATAAAACATTCACATAAATTACAACTCATAAAACTATTGCATGCAACTAAGATAAAAGAAATGAAAAAACGAGATAACTGAAAGTTGACACAAACGCCAATACAAGAAGAAGTTACATACATCAGTTATTCCAGTAGATCCACTCGAAGCAAGCTGTTCTCGAGCAACCCTAGCCTCCTCACGTGCATTAAGAAGCTCTTCATGAAGCTGTAATAATTATATAACATACAGCAATTCAAAATCACTAATGAGATAGGCCAGAAAGGACAAAACTTATCAACTGCTTAAAGCAACAAAACAGAATGAACAAATTCTTGTTCATCTTCTGGGTAGAGAGAGGACTACAAGAAGGCAATGAGGAAAAGAAGGAGAATCATCTCCAGCAGCCAAAATAGAAGCAACAGTGCTTCTAGCTAATGCTGGGAACATTGAATATATAATTAATTTTGACTCCATAACTACCACAAAAGTAACTAGTACAAAACTTGGTGCATATTACCACTTCCAAACCTTAAAAAATACTTGGTGATAACCAAACAACTCCTACTGAAATACTAACATCCACATTTGAGAAATACTATCTCTGATTAGCTAAGGCAAAATGTCCAAGATTGTAGAACCAATATAGTAGAGAGAGTTGCACCGAAACCAAAGTGAAATTACATTATTGTGCATAACAGTTTGTTTTAGAATGAAAGATATGCAATAAATTTGAAAACAAAAAATTAATAAGTTGATTCATAAAGGTTCATAAAAATCTTTCATTAAAAAACTAAAGCTTCAAAAATCAGTTAATTGAAGTCACTTGCTCATCTTTCCTACATGCCATAGATAAAATATTTTGATTTTATTGACACACATAAATCATGGTATACTAATCCTTAGAATAGTGGAATGATCCATGGATTTCAGGTACGTCATATTAGCCAAGTTGAACCACATTAGTAATTAAAAAGCTATCATGAGTGACCTGTTGATTCCTAGTTATTCACAGACAGGCCACGCACAGTTGTCTTTGATTATCATTACCTCCTCAAACTTCTCATTAGCACACATATCCCGCTCCATGGCTAGTTCAACTAGATTGTCCAGATTTTGTTGGCTTGATGACTTCTGTACTTCCAACATCTTAATCTACAAGATAAAGAATATGACATAAATGACAGTAATGACAAAACCGAAAAAGATCTGAGAGGACAAAAGAAAAATGATAAAGACCTTCTCTTGAAGTTGCTTGATAACAAGATTAGTCTCTGACTCTGTTATAGTCACATTTTTATTCCCATGATATGCAGAAGAGTCTTTACATTTCCCATTGCAAACCCAATCAGCTTCATCCAGCTTTCTTGTTAAAAAATCAATTTGTATCTCACTTATAGTCCTCTGCATGAAGAAGTATGATCACATATATATGAAGGTCAATGGTGTATCAATGTCTTGTAGAAACAAAAGCAAAAATAAAAAGACTTACCTGAGATTCAAATTTTAAAAGCAAATCCTCATATTCAGCTTGCAGATCCATTAGTTCACTGTCCTCCTGGCAGCTTAAAACATGTTAGAGTTCAAAGAAGTGAAATATAAAGATGTGCCAGCAGAGGCAGAATACGGACCACAGAGGAGCTTTGCTTCTTGAGTGGCACTTTTCTTCTGTTTGTTATATTCAATAAAGCACATGGATCAGGAAGATTACAGTCTTCCAGGGAATCATTTCTACAATCTTCTTCCTGTTCACAAGATTCATCACCCAGTTCGGTTTCATTCACCAACTCTTCAAATGGAAGAAGCGGCCCCATATTACGCTCTGGTCTCACCGATTTTACATCAGAAGCCTTTGATTGGACATTTGCATACACCTAAATTGAAACCAAAGAATATTAGGGGTTAGCTCACATTTAAACAAGATTAAATCACCATCTACTAGAAGAAAAATTCAAGATTCTTACTGAATATGTTGCAACAATAAAATTAGTAATTAATATTTCTTGAGAAGTCTGTATCTTTATCACGAGTGAATGAAAGGAGGCAAGATAACTAGCACAAAACAAATCTCAAAATTCATCAGAATTAAGATTTAAAAGTTAATCATATTATATTAAAAAAATCTACAATTAACATTTCACTTCTTTCTTCTTCACACAACATCTAGAAGAACTCCACATTAACAGTACAGGACCTCTGTTAAATCAATGGCCACAATGTCTACTGCCTTAATTTGTTGCTATTGCCATCTCTTGCTTTCATAACGCCTTTGTTAAAAATAAGTGTAATGATGTTTGAACCACTGATAACAATTGATATAACATTGTTCAATTGTTAGTTTATTTGAAACTCAAGAGGCATGTCTGAAGCCATGATTTTTGGGACTAATTAAAAGCTACAACCCTTCATTTAATAGACATTGATGGTTGAAGCAGCATAAAACCAAAAGTGGAAAAGTTGAATTTGAAGGATGAAGATTGATTGTTACAGTTCAGTTTTAAATAATGGATATATCCCGCATTCTACAATCCTACCCATGAAACTCATTAAGTACCCTTCATTTCCAGTTTTAAGGGATAAATCCAATTGCTTTTCTATATTTTGCAACTAGAACTCTCTCAGGATTGAGCATTGAAGTCAGATTAAGGTACAAATACTTACTAGCCAAACACACAAGAAGAAAGATCAAGATCAAGTTAAATTATCCATTCATATCCTTGTAAGATTTTAGGTCCCGCCAACACTTAAGCTAAATAAAAAAATTAATTTTTCTCGTAGCATAAAAGAAACAAATTACCTCTTGAAGAATCTCCCTTGAAAGATTACTAGGGCACCATGTGTCTCGCCTCTTTTCCTGCAGCAACAAGCAAAGAAGTTCATCAACTATAAGCAGGTAGATTGGTGATGTAAGAAAAACTGAAAGGATGACCGAAAGCTAAGAAAGAGAAATGGATCAATAGCGATTGAAATTAAGGACAAACAAATAAAGGGGATAAAAATCAGATATAAGTATTCAAACTAAAGGAATATAGAATCGAACTAAAGTGACAAAGGAGAAGAATAGATAGGAGAGAATTAATGGGGCAAAGATATATAAGAAAATAGTAAGGAGGGAAGAAAGAGGGCAAAGAAGGATAAAGAATATATATGCACTCAACAAAATTAACTTATTCATCCATATAAGATTAAGGCCTTATTCATAATGACCAATATTAAAACAATAAACTAGAAATGTCCTGATAAACAACATAAATCCTTCTTAAAATTAGAAAAATAAAATTGAAACCAGTAAAAAACCCAATGCAAAAACTAATAATTTGGATCTCATGCGTAATAATCTTGAATTCCACTAAAAGAAGAGAAAAGGAAAAATCTCAAAATACACCACAAACTTGATTACTGATTCTGCATCAAATGGTAAATGTGGCATTACAAATGTAACAATGACACAAAGCTAGATTAAGGGGCTGGGTACAAAATCAACGACATCATCCATCAAAATAACGCCAGGTTAAGAGACTTGGTAATTTGAGATATGCGTCAACGCCACAATAAACATGTGGATACAATGTTCATCAGCCCTCTAAATAAATCTCAATCTCATTTTCTGCACATGATGTAATATTTAATTTCACATGTTTGTACAAGAATTTGATAAGAAAATATTTCACAGGGCAAGTCAATTAAAGTTAAAAGTAAAATCATTGCGCAAGAAATTTGTTCAAGTATATCTCATTGCCCAAGTATACATTTTTGTCTCAATTTTGGTAGTGTCCACAGACAATATGAACAAAGGACAAATTTTAAAACATATGAGCTCATTAAGATTATTTTGCAAATAATAGATGCTGCATTTCATGTCATATATTGAAAAATGTCAAAACTTATGGCCTATGTTACTTAAACCCCATTTAAGCAGGAACACAAACCTAAGCCTTTATGAAATCCTTATAAGAAGTTGAAATTCCATCACAAGTTTGTCATGGCATGATTTAGCAAGCCAATAGAGGCAGAGGCTAAATATAGGTCTACAATCAAGAAAAATAAATTGAAATAAGAATTGAAATTGTTGTATTTATATAGTAATGTTGGTCTACATTGATACAAACCTTTTTAACATGTTCACGGTTTTCATCCCTATTTGAATACAACACCATCGAGCTCAAGTTTTTTATTTTCTTTGCTTGCTCTTGCAACACTTTCTCACGCTCGGCTTGGGCCTTCTTTTCCTCCTCCAACTCCAATGCTATACTCTCTCTCTCCAGTTCAGACTGCAAAGCAAGTATTGAACTTCCACCAGGTGGTCACACATTCTTCCAACAACAGTTATCTACATAATGAATGTTATATTACCTGTAATAAAGTATTCCGTAAACTAAGAACCTCTTCCTCCAAATGTTCTGAATGAGAAGCCTGAGGTACAATGAAATGGTTAGCAAGCCTATACTTTCAGAAGCAGCATTATATGAAGAATTTGTACAAACTACATTACAACTGTGTTCACCTGCAATTTAGCTCGAAGCTCCTCAATTTCTTTCTTCTGACGCTTTAACAATGCAGCATCTGTCAATATCTGGGAAGATGGTAGAAGTTCAATATCCAACATAAAACCGTATGAATGCATGAAGATGCCACATACAAATGGACGATATTAAACATCTTCCATGAGAAATTTATTGGCTAAGGAAAGGATGCAAAAAGAAATTTGTCAGAGGAAAGCAATCTGAGAAAAACCTCATTCACACGAGCACAATTTGTGACACATAATGCTCTACTTGCAAATTGAAGACTGCTTTTAGTCTCATCTGCATGAATCTGCAACAAAATCAGTATTTCCAAATAATCAGGATTCTAAGTAAAACAAACAAACAACTTATGATTTGGAGTACACAGATAGAAAAAGCTTCAGAAATAGAATTAAATTTTTGTGTGCATATGCGACTGAAATAGGCTGGAATAGTTACATTCTCTTGCAGTAGACTATTAAATATTCTTGTCAAAAAAAAAGGGGCTTCAAATAAAAGATATACATATACATCAGTGATAATGTAGCTTTATACTAAAGAATTTTTCAAAACTGAAAGACAGTGTTAATGACTTAATGGAATGCTACCTGTGCAAGGGTGATATTGCATATGATAGCTGTATTTGCATTTCCACCAAGAGCAGGTTGTAAAATGCGCGTCAGTTTGCTATCTCGATATGGAACATGACCCCTACATTGAATTTGTCAATAATATCTAGGAAAACGAAAATTAATCCTTAGAACATGCTCCTAGCAGTTTCAGAGCTTACCCCTGGCTTTCAGCCCCTTCGCTCAATTTTTTAATGACAGTTCCTAGTGTCATCAGACTTTTATTAATATGAGAACCCTCTTTGAGCCGAACACCTTCTGCGCCAGTTTTTGCTGCACGCTCTGAACCAGCAAGGTCCACTAGATTCTATAAACAAACAGAAAGAAGTAACAGAAAAATAATTCTGGATAACACGAAAGGCAAACTCTTAAACATGATTGCAAATTCAATATAGGTATATTATTTATTAAAAAAAATAGCACTTGGAGAAGTAAAGATTGATAGCTCCAAGAATCACATACCAAAACTGATACTCGAACAGCATCACAAGAATTGCTAGTATTGTCATCTTCAGTTTTGTCCCGACTCTCAATTATCTGTGTAATTAAGCAGTAAGAATGTACAACTCTAGTACTAACAACATTGGCGAAAAAGTTATATCACATTACCATGCGAAAAATTGTGTGAGATCTACTACTGTATAAATTCATATTCGTCTCTCCAAAATGCCTATGAGCTGAAATTTTGAAAAAATAAATACGTAAATCAGCACACATCAATCAGCTGCTATATTTCCCACTAACAAGAGAATGAATTAATGCTCTAAAAGAACTTAAAACTAGTAACAGAAAAGGCACAAGTAGAACATACATTCCCCGAACTCCATAAAATCAAGAACTTGCTGAGGAGAGGCAACAATTTCTTCTCGCAAACCAGCAACATATATTCCCCGCTATAAGTATAAAGGAAAATCAAATAAACTGCAAAGCATTCGCAAAATATGACAGATACCTACCAGTGCATAAAAATCAATACCTCAAGATTTTCATGAATCTGCAGTTTTCGGTGCTCAGGAGCTAATAAGTCATTTATGTCCTCATTGTAAATCTCCATATAGGACATTCGCAGAAGAAACTCTCGGTCTACTTCCTGAAAACAAAGGAAGAATTGAACACACCCATGTACCTCCAATCCAATAATTCTTTGAGCAGAAAACTTATTTGGAAGTCAACATAAATAATTTTAGTAGGCTTAAAGTTTTTTTGTACTCTCCAGCTTTGTGCTTCTCATTACCTTTTTTTTAGTATTTTTCCCCTCTGTGCTTCTCATATGCTGACATTCACCCCCTTATACATCTTCTTAATGTAATATTACTTATCAAAACAATACATGACTCTTATGCCAGAGCTTAGGAAACCAAATTTACAGGCGTCATACCAAAAGAGTTGATTCTAAAATCCCTACCTAAAAAGATTAAGTTGCATTATTCAAACTGGCTATGAAGTTCACTGGTTCATTCTTCTTATGTCAAACAAGTCATAGTTATATAAGCTTCTAGTGCAAGATAAGCCTTGCACACCCAATCAGTGTAGACAGACCTAGCATTACTTCACCTATGCTGCGTTCCTTTGGTTTCAAACAAGCATATATAACAGAAAAGATTAAGGGACTCTCAGGAATTGCCCTAGCAGCATAACCACCCAGATAATCAACTATACATCGTCCTGTAACATAAGACCTTAAAAAATTTTATTGCATGCGGAACATAAAATATGTTCATCTTACCAATATGATTCCTTAATTACAAAAAAATTTAAGGTCATATAATTGTAAACTTTGACATCAACATAAACAAGAAACACCCAAATTGAATCAACCACAGCACTTGTAATGATGCTACAAGCTTGTAGATTGTTTCTTATATTCTAATCAAAAGAATAACTTACCTTAACTCTAAAACTCACTCAGCCAGCAAAATTTAGAAGCACATTAAAGTTTCACGCTACACCTAACTGATGTTGACCCTCTAAATAAATTAAAATCCGATAAGGACAAAATGAACATCCACCGTAGTCCTTCTGTCATTCAGTCAAAATTATTTTGGCTATTAATTAGATACAATTTATGTGGAAGCAATACAATTTATGTTGAATGCTTCCATACCCACTGAAAGTCTCTTCTTTGATTCTCTATTCACACGCCCAAGTTGACACGACTCATATAGAATTCAAAAATTACCATAGAAACAAACTAAAATTTCAAAAGGAAAATTGTCATAGTTGAAGAAAGCGACAGCATGTAATACCCCTTGTATGATGTCAAACAAATCATGAACGGCAAGAGGTATGACCCCGGGTTCAGCAGGTGAGCCTCGCATCGTGTGAGTTTTTCCACTGTTAGTCTGTCCATAAGCAAAAACCGTTCCTACAAGAAAGCAAAGCAAAAAAACAGACATATTAATTTTGAAAAATTGAAAAGGAAGAAGAAAATTAGTTCAAGTGAGGTGAAGTGAAGCGTACCATTAAATCCACGAACAGCCGCAGCAACAATGTCTCTAGTACGGGCTTCATAAACGTCTAAAGTTTTACACTCTTCTCCAAAAATCCGGTCTAAGATCCAAAACAAAGTACACAAACATAATATTTTAAACTAAGCAGAAATACGAAACCAAAACGAAGACATTTACAAGAACATTAAGATTTGAGACGGAGATTAAACTACCGAATTCAAACTTGGTCGTGTGGTTAGGGATGAAAATTGAATTTCCAGAAATTCTCCATGGACTTGTCTTTGTGTCCTCCGGTGACAGTGGCCTTGATCGAACAGTGACGTGTATTCTCTCCATTGATAGATTTTGAAGCCAAGGGAGAACGGCCGGAGAACGTCGGTGCTGTGAAAAAAACTCGGCCAAAATTGAAATGCCCTCCGTTTTCGGGGATCGGGTTTTATTTTCCCGCCTAGTCTACTGATGTTAAATTACGGAACTGACCTTTACACCAAACGCAATTCTTATCTTTACCTATCACACATCAATGCAATTTGAAAAAACATATTTTAATACCGTTAATTTTAAAAATATTTAGGGATTATGACAGATTGCCCCTAAGCTTTAGGGAAATAAGTAGATACCCCTCGTATTTGTTAAAAAATATATGCCCCTTGAAATTTTAAAAAATAGACAAATACTCTCTAGAGTTAACTTTATATCCTAAAATAACTTTTCTACCCTTACACATTTAAAAACTATAAACTAACTATTTTAACTCTATTACTAATATATTTTTACCAAAATAGTCTTATAATTTTAAAATAATAATTATATTCTTAAGTTATTTTTTTAAAATACAATCTTATAATTTTATTATAAATTATTATTGAATTAAAATATTTTTATTTGGTAATTTATTATCTTTATTTAATTAAAATAATCTCAATTTTATCATAAATATTTTTTCTCATTATTTTAATAGTATATTTTATAAATCTAATATTTTTATTTTGATAATTTTATTATTTTCTTATAAGATTATATTTAATATTATTATTTTCTTAGATTTGAAAAATAAAATTATCAAATAAAATATAATGAGAAAATGATAAAATTATCAAGATAAAAATATTAGATTTGTAAAATATATTATTAATATAATAAGAAATCTTTTTTATATTAATATAATATTAAAATAATTAGTTTATAGGTTTTAAATGTACGAGGACAGAAAAGTTATTTTAGAATATGAAGTTAATTTAAGGGGGGTATTCGTCTATTTTTTCAAACCTCAAGGAGGCATATATTTTTTAACAAACATCAAGGAGGTATCCTCTTGTTTCCCTAAAGCTCAGGGGGCAAACTGTCATAATCCCAAATATTTATCTAAATATTCTTCATTAAAAAATTTATTAATTTAACAAATTTATTTACTTTTTATATAATTACTAGAAAAAAGATATCCAAATCTTTGCCTTAATAGACTAACAACCTTGATAATTTTAAAAATATTCATAAAGATCTTAAAATGAAACTATACCCTTATTAATAATAGATATTCAACAAAATAATTATTAAATCTTTAAAATATAATATTTATTAAGATTTTATAAATAATATATTTTATTTTTTGAGATTTTATATATTTTAACAATATATACATATAAATTGTAATATAATTATATGTGTTATACTGTATATTTTATTTATAGGAAAAAGATATCTAAATCTTTATATTTTATTTATAGAAAAAAGACATCTAAATCTCTAAAATTTAGTCTAATAAACTAATTAGTTAAAAGTAGTTTTAAAATATTCATTAAAATCTCAATTTATTAGAGAGTGATGATTATACTTCCATCCATAATAGTTATTTAACAAAAATAATTATTATATCTTTAAAATTTGACAAAATATAATATGTTGTATAGTAATTTTATATATCTCAGTCCAGCCTAGTTGAGAGAAATCTCGAATTATATGGTCAAATTTAAATATATTTTAGATTAGATTTAAGCAAAATTCGAGTAGTCGAATAATAAATTTAAGAATCCATGGTTAGGCTGTACTCGGCCCAAAAAATATAAAATTTGGCCCAAATGCTTAATAAATTTAAACAAATTCGAGTTGTGTATATAAAACCCGACTTGAACCCGAAATCTTTTAACCCTTAAATTCAAACTTTAAAGTCCGAATTTAAAATTCAACCCGAATCGAGCCAGAGCCTTCATGCATATAATCTGAGCCTGGACTCAAGCTGAATTTAAATTAATTTATTTGAGTTTTAGTAGGACTTTTATAAATCTATAATTCGAAAAATTGCCCACCATACTCTTAAAAGAATATACCTTTTCATAAATAGATAATAATAACTTGTTTAAAAGGCAAATAGAGGCTAATCATTATTTGTGCTTTCTCTTAGTTTAATTATCTAATATAATAAATATCCTTTTCTTGAGCTAAACGCATAGAATAATGTATCATTTTCACTCCATTGTCGTTGTCATCTTTTACTTTTGATTTAAGTTTGTTATTATTGTTGCTCTTTTTGGGCCAATTTGATTTTGGCCTTACTTGTGGGGGACAATACCCACTTAATAATTTAGAATCTTTTCTTTAGTTATCTTTTTTATCAAAACTTATCTCATATATTTTATATATTTTTATTAAATAGTTGTTTTTTTCAACCTTTAAAATAATATTCAAAATTTAATAATTAAACATACAAAAATAATTAAATTAAAAATTATATACATTATTAAATTTATTTAATTTTAATTTTTTTTAAAAAGTAGATATGTTAAATTACTAATTTTTAAAAAGTTTATATTACCTTTTTTAATACAAAATTACTGTCTAAATTTATTATATTGTATTATAAATGTGTTGTAAACATACATACATACATATATATATATATATGATCAATTCAAACTTTTTTTTTAAATATATTTAAAAAAAAATAGAAACACTTGGCGTTTTTTCGTAGCTTGTATTTGCTTCCGTATAATAGCAGTATTCATAGATGAGCTAGCTGAAGGAAAAGGGTCAGTATAGCAAATAGGTGGGGTTGGAATAGTATCACCATAACCAAATATTACATGTCCCAATAAATTTTAGGACATGGACTGGTCACCTTAGTCCCTTGTTATTATAAAAAGAATTTCTTTTGAAGTATATGAATCATTATCATAGTAATTTTCTTTTTAGAAAAATGAAATAACTATAAGAGTATACTTATAACTATTTATTAAATTTTAAAAGCTATTTAACTAATAAAATATATAGTAAAAATGCAAGAGTTATTGCCCACTCGACAGTATTAATTAACACTACATACTTTGTTTTAACAGATAAACAATATTCGGAATGTTTCGTGGATAATACTAGATATTTTAGTAAATATTTTTAAAATATGATAAAGAAAAAGGTATTTATTTTTTAACACTCTCAAATAGATTCTTCATCTTTTACTATATATTTTATTTATATTCGATATCAATTAATTCTTAAATTAGCTTAATTTCAAATATATAAATATTTGTAAGAGAGGATCAATAACGCCATGTTTTTGTACATATATTTATATTCATTTGTAACTCAGTGAATTTATATATTTCTAACTATTAAAATTAAATTTAATATATATATTAGATTAAATCTTAACTGTTAGAGTGTATAAAATTAACAATATGAATATATATATATAAAATATAAGGTTATTGATTATATATATATATATATATATATAATAATTTGACAAAGCAAAACAATGTAATTAAAATTCATTTGACCAAAATTGGTTGTGGTATAGAAACGAGGGCAAGGTCTATGGCATGAAATGCATTAATCAAATTGTGTAGCAGCATCTAGGAAGGTGACAACACAAAAAAAAGAAGATCAATTCAAAGCGATAAGGATATTTGTACATAAAGAGAAATAGAATTGTGTGGCCAAAAGTGCTTCCCAAACAACACGAAAAACACAAAGAGAAGAGCCCCACAAGTTTTTCTATAACGAAATATTAAATCGAAAAAAGCGAGAAAAAGGTGTTTTATGGATGCCTCTTATTCAATGAGTTGTTATCCATCACCAATTTCATTATATTTTGACGTATGTTAGATGCTTTCGATCATCTTGAATTTAAATTATAATGAAAAAAATAAAATTTTAATATTTCACAATCACTTGTTATATTGTATAGTTACAATGAACCTAAAAGAGTGAGAATGGATTTTATTTATTATCACTACAAGTGTTAAATTGTATTTCGTGATAAAACTGTTATACGTTGAAGTTACATTAAACATGTAAGGATAGTGAAATTTCTCATAGAATACCAAATTTACGGGGATCCGCCCTAAATGAGAGAGAATTCAAGTGAATTTATAAAAAATAGCGTAGAGAATGGGGAGAAATTAATCTCCAATTTATTAATAGGATAGGGATTGATTTTACTCTTTTCACCTCACCCTCCCCTATTTTCTATTAAAACATAATATAAAAATATTATAATATGTATATTTAAATATAATTTTATATTATAGTTTTTAAAAATATATAAAATTATATGTAATCATTTTTATTTTTAAGGTCATATTTAAATTTACTTTTAGCACTAGCGGTAAATTTATAAGTCTATATTGTAGTAAATTACATGTTAAGATATTAGAGACATTGATGTGTATTCAAGATTGATCATGAGCTGAAATTAAAAATGTGAAATTATTAATTATACATTTAGTTAAATTTTAATTAATTTAATTTTATTCAATATTAAATAACTAATTTTTTTGTGAATTTATTTCTATCATCAAGTTTTAGTTCTTTTACAAAAATTGAATGACATACATATTATGAAGATAAAGATAAAGTAAATTTAAAATACTATTATATATTTTTAATCATTTACAACTACTCAAAAAATATCATCTCAATTATCAATTAGATTAGTAATAAATTAAATTTTTTTTATTTTATATTATAAGAGTGAAGTATTAAAGAAAATAAAAGAGTTAATATAAAAGGAAGTAGCAATGACATTACATGACATTATTAAAATTTGAGACATTGATTATTTTATTTTTTTACTTTTGATGTTAATTATTGAATAATATTAAGTTATTACTTTACTTTTTATTTAAAAATATTATTTTAGTATTTAACAATACTAATTATTTCTTCAAAACTATATTATGATATATTAATAATATTTTTATTTAAGTTAATTAAAATTTTATATTATTAAAATTAATTTATAAAATAATATAAAATAAAAAATTGATACGGAGACAAAGAATTTATTCTCTATAAAAGAATTCTTCATCTCCACTTTATTAAATTTATTAAAAAATAAGATTGATAATAAAATTAAAATAGAAAATGGGATAGGGTCCCATGTCTCTCCATCCCACCCTGTCCCGCTCTATTGCCATCCCTATAAATGCGAGAGAGTGGGAATAAATTTTTAAAAAATGAGAAATTATTATTGCCATGCGTTAAATTACAAGCACAATTCAACAACTATAATTTAGCGTCTTCAAAGTGTTATCGCCATTATCCATTTAAAGGTAGGATTGAGAGAGCGGAGATATTCAACGGCTACAACTCAACGTCTTCGGAACATTATCACTAATTATCCATTTCAAGGTGGGGTTGAATGTAATTGTACCTCGTTAGTCTAATTTTGCCTAAACGAGAACATGAAATAGGCCAAATTGGCCGAACATATAGTAACAGCAGAGAGAATCGGCAAGCAAAACGGGCGTTGATTGAGGGACACGTCACTAATCATATCTCCATCTAATCCAATCCAATCCTGTCTCTATTCCCACACAGTTGATGTGATACTCGTACACCTACGTCCAAACAACGGTGGAAGTCATTACGTGGCGCAAAGCTGTGCATTCCTCAGGGCCCAGCCCCTTGCTGGCCCAATTAAAGCTTCTATAATAGTATTTTATTTTTTATAAATTGAGAGTTTTTCTAAGCTTGTATAAATTTACTTCCAGAATTTTTAATTATTTTATTTTTAAAAAAAGTATTACGAAGTCAATGTGTGGCCCACAAAAATCACATCGATATTATGTTGTGGTAATAAAATAATCTTTGGAATCTAGATTTGTATAGTTGTTGATTGCTTTCATCACTACCAACATCTCCCTGTTCAATATTTTTAATTTTAAAAAAAGAAAAACAAAAAAATATTCTTTTATTTTTTTAATTTACCTTATTAATCAATATTAACTAGTTTGAAAATAATAGATATTTCTAATTTAATATTTTCATTTTAAATTTTAAATACTTTTAATTAATTAAAATATAATTGCGTTGAAACAGAAAACCTTCCTTTGAAATTACTAGCACGTAATGCCCTTATCCTATGCTCAAAACTTAGAATAATTGTTCGAATTTTAAAATTATAGGAAACTCTAATATTTAGAAAAAGAAAAATCTTATTTGGTTCATAACTAAACGCCGTTAAATAATTAAAAATTCTTTAAAAAATGATAATGATAACTAAACGCCGTTAATAACATTCTAAAATCGGTAAAGCCGACTGACGCAGCCGAGCCGAGCCGGGGAAGGGGGTACTCTTAAGGGACAAGGCTGTCAGTGTATTGGGAATAAACCCAGAGCTTTCGGTGTAAGCATCGGAGTGTCAAGTCAAAAATCCTATCTCCATCTATCTGTATTATTTATTTATTTATTTTTCAAAAAAAAGTTGTACTACTACGTCATCGTTTCGTCACGCCACCTCATCTTCAAACGTCACCGCTGGCGCCTTTTTATTTTTAAACTTTTTTTTTCCTTTGAAATTCAAATTTCATTTTCCTTCTAGAATCGCTAAGCTATAGCTTCTAGCTTCTTGTCAAATTCTAGTATTGATTTAATTGATTTAATTCACGTTATAATTTAAGATTTAGAAAATTTTGAGCTATGTTTATATCATAATATAAATTATTTACTTTTTTATTCATTTATAATAAAGTAATAATTTTGGCTCAAAAGTTATTTTTTAAATTTAAAAATAATAACTTAATATTACAAATATAAAAAATATATTAAAAATTTTGATCTAATCTAATTTAAAATTATATATAAATTTATATTTAATTTAAATAAAATTTATATTTATTATTTATTTTAAATGAAACTAACCTCTATTTTATAAAATTTGTACTTAATTTTGATGAAATATAATTTTATTATTTTTATAAAAAAATTAATTATTTTATTTTATATTTGACACTTAAAAAATCGAATATTTATATTTATTTAAAAGATAAAAGAATAGATTATGAATAATTAAAAAATATTTATTTAATTTTAAAAAATATAAAAATTAGCTCTTTCTTTTTGTTAGAGCCTAATTTACTTTTTACTTTTTATGTTAAATTTAAATAAAAAAAATTATCTAAATTAATCGTAAACTATCACCGTTAAAATTTTTATTGTTAATAAATTTTTTTAATATTAAAAAAGAAATTTTTTATTTTTTATCTATAAAAATTATTTTAAAATAAAAAGGAAAAAAAAAAGGGGGAAAAAGCGACATTCCAAATAGGGTAGGGGGGGAAGGAGAGGAGAAGGGGGAGGGGAATAGCAGACACATCAAATCCGATGTTACCTAACCCCATCTTGAGAATCTCACCTCTCGCTATGCTTTAAGCCGTGTGGGCCCCCACGCCCTATCCCCTACCCCACCCTACTTTCATAGACTTCATATCATGTTACTTATCTGTACACCGCAGATTAATTCGGATCCTCCTACGTGTACAATTTAAGACAGCATATAATGTTTTCAGTAATTGTAACTAATATTTTATTATTTTTCTCATAGTTTTATTTTTGTTTACATTTAAGAATATTTACTGTTGATAATTTCTTTAGTGGTGATAATGATTTGACAATGGTTAAAATATAATTCCAATAATTAATTGCTACTATAATCTAATTGGTAGAGATAAATTACTTACTAGTAATTTAATATTAAATGCTAATTTTTTCCCCATGAAGAAGGCGTTTGAATTCCTACAATAAAGTTGGGGTAAAATTGTCTTTATAAGAATATAATTTGCTCCAATTTGAACAACACTTTTAATTATTTAATTATAATATTCATAAATTATATATATAATTACATAATATAAAAAAAATTATGAAATTACGTTAAGGATAAAAGACCCTAAACCTTTTAATCTCAATAAAATTTTTAAACTTTTGGATATATTATTTATAATTAGATTTATAAATAAGTTTTATAATATTATGACATTTCTCAGTCTAAAAAAAAAATATTTTTCGCTTGATTTATAAATTATTTTTAGAGTAACATCTTTTTAACTTTTCACTTTTGACATTTTCACCCTTCAACATTTCAAATTTTAACTCTACCAAAATTATGAAAATATGAATAATTTTTTTCTCTTATATCCGTAATCAAAACGTAACCTACTTTTGTTAGTTTCAGGGAGGTATTTGTTATTTTTTAAAACTTTAGGGGATATATATCTAATTAAAAAAATAAAAAATGTACTTTTGTCAAATTTTAGAGGAGAAAATATAATAATCTAAAATAAAATTGTTGAGCTTTCGAAAATATTTATTTCAAATCTAACCCATTTTAAAAACAATTTTAAAAATTAAATTAGAAATACTTATAAAAGTAATTTATAAAAATATTATTCCAAAAAAAAATAATATTATTTTGTAAATTTCATAAGAAAGGATCAAAATGTTTCAATAATACTATCTTCCCATTTCTCTTCTTAACTAATTACAACTTTATTTTTTGTTAGTAAAGCAAGAAGTTTATTAATTGAATTCTTCATACAATCATTTTGGATGGAAATTTAATTTAATAGGTATTACCGCAATTAATAGATGCGGTGAGGGGTTGTATGTAATATTTATCCCACTAAAGCGAAGATTCATTATATCATACACCCACCCACTAAATTCGTTGTTTGATGTAACTAACTATTTAATTAAACTTCTCCGTAATCAAAGGATAAATTAAATAATTGGAGGTCTAATAATTATAAATATAGCATTGAAATTAATTTACTTTATAAACTATAAATATAAAAAGTACGAAGCAATCAATCATTATAGTATGAATAAATTTAGTATCGTGTTACTCGTACAGTATAATATAACAATATTGATATATAACTAGAGAAATAATTGGTTGACTCATTGTTTTATCTATTTTTTAATATTACTTATTATATATATAATTTACGGATACTATAAATCAAAGTAAAAGTATTTTTTTTATATAATTGATAAGAATTGTTGAAAAAAAATCTATTGACGTAAAATGAAATATAGTATTTATTTTTTTTATCTGAAATTTAAATTTGATTGAAATTTGAATCTAAATAATATGATTATTTTTTATTATAAATGTCTAAATATAAATATTAAGTTGTTTATTTTATAAAAATAAAAAAATTTAAAACTGATATATTAACATATATATTTTAAATTTTTTTATATTAATATATTGAGTTAATGATATATAAATATTAAGTAATAAATTAAGAATATTATTGATAAATGAAATATATACATTATTAAGACATTTACTCATTCAAATTTAAATAAAAAATTTAACTTAATTATATTTAAATATTTTTAATAAATATTTAAATATAGATTAAAAAATAAATAACTCTTTTATATTTAAATATTTATATTTAAATTTTAGTTAAAAAAATATACAGATCTTTAGAGCGTTTTAAGGGTTGGTTGGCTACGTTTGATCTATGAATCTAATAAAAATTGAGTAGAAAATAATAAAAAATATAGTTTCAATTATTTTTTAAAATAATATAAAAATTAGTCGAATCAGAATTTGAAATTGTAGATTTAAGGAAAGGATTGCCATTTTGAATATACTATTCAGTGCATACATACCTCAATAATTGACGGTAACGGCGCAATTATAGTGTTCAAAAAATTAATTTTAAATAAACAAAGATAAGGGGAGAGGGGAGAGGGGAGAGGATATCAGAAAACTAAGACAGTCGAGTGTATACAGACGCGTAACGAGGGACGCCGAACGACGCGGCTTGACCGTCAAACTCAAGTCACTCTTTCTGACTCACCTTCCTCACTTCACTCTCTAAACCATGGTTAAATATTTCCGTACACAGTTTACCGACACGTGTACGTCTGCCCCGAAAAACGCGGTTTCTCTTCTTCACCGCCCTTTATATTCTCTTCTCTTGCACTCTTTTTTCTCTCCCATTTCTTCTCATCACTCTCACAACTCTCACGTCTTGCCTTCGGAAAATGAACTGAAGTCGTCTTCTGTTTTTGGCTTTAGACCTTGATTTTCATTGTAATTTACGAAAATGACATCCTCTGAGAACTTGCCTAATATTGAGTCGTGGGCGTTTCGTTCGGCTTTCGCCGATTCTTGGCTCTCCGATGCTTTCGCTCGTGATACCGAAACTTTAACTAAAGCCCTCCAGAAATCGTTTTCAAACTCTGATAACTCTGTTTGTGAAACCTTCGCTTCCGATTTCATCGCTCCTTATATTGTTAATCAGGAAACACCCACCGTTTCTAATGTTTCGGGGTCGGAACCCGAAACTTTACCGAAACGGCAGCGTCCTGCTATGCCGGGTCCCAATTCGGGGAAAATCACGAAGCGCAAGTCACGTGCGTCGAAGCGGACTCAAACGACGTTTATAACGGCGGATCCGGCTAATTTCCGGCAGATGGTGCAACAGGTCACTGGAGTGAAATTCGGTAACTCGCAGGTTTCCATGGCGCCAATACTGAAGCCGGAGCCGCACAGACCCGGCAGCAGGTTAGCCGGACTGGGTGGTGCTGGTGGGTGCTTGCCCACACTCGATACGTCGGCGTTTTTGCTGGACCATCAACACCACCAGCAGGTGGCAGCAAGTTCCGGGTCCATAAGCGGGGCGGTAATCGGGTCGGGTCAGTATGATTTCCAGGTGGGCGAAGGTGGCACTGCCACCGGACTAGATTTTGAAGCCATCTCTAGCTTTCCCACGCTAGAGTCATGGACATGAAAGTCACGTGACAGTCACGGGACAAACATGATAATCCATCTTATTAGTGTACTTTCTTTCGGGTGGGTTTAATGAAGTTAATTTTGTAATGGGTCTGTTTATAACCTTTTGTTTTCTTAAAGGTAGATGGTATAGTTTGTCTCTAATTTTGGGTTGTAATGAAATTTAGAATGTAATGGAATGAGATTGGTGTTTATTTAGTTAATATTCCTCTCAATTGCACTCTAATTTTTGTCCCATCCATTAACCAATAAGATAAATTATTATATTATATAATAATTATGTTGTGATATTTATATCAATTATAAAATAATGGTAATTTATTCATGAAAATGGAAGAAATAAGCAAGACAATGTAGTGAATTGTACTTGGGTTGCTCGAATATGTTTGTCTCAAAAAGGTATGTTTTTCTATTTGTTTAGGAGTAGGCTTGTAAATTAGCAAATAATAGGAGGATGATATCATTTAATGCTTACTTTGGTGTACAAGTTTTGTGTTGTCTTTACAAATATGAGGGTATTTCATTATATGATTATTTAGAAGGTGATGATGTTTAAAGGGAAAAGGGTGTCTCTAAGTATATGTTTTGTGCTTTTTCTAGTTTTCTCAATTAAATATATAGACAAGGGAAGAGACAAAATTACAAAGAAAATAATCCTTTTACTACACATCAATATAAGCCTTATTTTTGGTTGAATTTGATAGTCATACATTCATCATCTCCATTTGAGAATTTGCCCAAATTAAATGTTGTTGGAAACAAAAAATGTAAAATCATAGAAACAAATTGAATCTTCATTATATTTGATGTTAAACATTCAAAATCAATGTTTATACTTCAAGTGTTATTTTTATTAGTAGGTAGTTAATTAAGAAAATTATATGAATATTTAAAAATATATATTATAATTTACAAAAATTTAAAACAAAATAATTTAAAAAAGACCATTCAATCAAATTAAATTATTTTCTCTTATTACCATTATCGTTTTTATAATTATTTAAATTTAAATTAAATATATACGTAAAAATATTTTATTAATCGAAAGTATAAATAACATAATGCTTATGTATCACCTAACACTATCTAAAAAAAAATTGTTTACTTAAATTCTATTGACTTGTATGCTACTTCGAGATGCTATTATGGTGGGCAGTAAATTTAATAATAAAAAAATAAACCAATTTGTGTCTATTTGAACTGAAAATGAAGTAGTAGTTACTTTCACTTTGATTCAGATTTCTAGAAATTTGTTGATTATTTACATTTCAATATAATATACACAACAAATATCAAATATTGTTTATAGTGATTTGGTGAGATGGAACATTTTTATTAATATAAATTTATATTCAATAAAAATTGACATAAATAAATTAAATAATAGTAAATAGTGCAAGTGCTTTTCCCAAGTCAAAAGTCAAAAGATTATTTTTTTAAGAAAAAGAATTAAAATATGTGGAATAGCAGACTTGGGTCTTGTTATTCTTAGACTTTTTAAGTCAAGCAAATGGTTATTTTATTCATATCCAGATTTTTATAAATAAATAAATCTTTTTAAAAAATTTAAATAAAAACGAAAAATTCACTCACAAAATATTTATTTATTATTATTATTATTTAAATTCAAAATAATTTAAGACCACCTCGATATACTTGTTATATACATCTTAAAAATATTTCATGTCACTTTATAAAAATAAGTTACATTTTATAAATTAAGTGATATTAATGTTTAAAATATTATAAAAATAATTTTTTTTAATTTTTATGTGAGTAAAATTCATATATTGAAAATTTTTATACTATTTTAGACTTAAAATTTTAGAATTTTTTATTACATTTTAATTTTTAAAAAAATTAAAAAAATATAAAATAATTTTTTTTAAAATAATAAAATAAAATATAAAACAAAAAATTTAGTGGGTTTTACATGTACAATTGTTGTGTTCTAGTATTTCCATTCCCACCAATTAGTTATACTATAATACTAACGTTTATTAGTATATTTAATTTTTAATTATAGAACATTAAAATATGTGTAAGTTGTGTAATGTTGATTGAAAATCCAGATAACATTGTATAAATTGAAATTTCTCCAAATTATAAATATAATCATGAGAATAATGCGTTGACAAATTGAACATAAATGAAGTAATTGATTTTGGGGCAAAGCTATAATACATACAATATGAACATTCCATAAATTATTTCACTTGGCAATTCTTTTCATAATTATACATAAAAAAATTTGTTATAATTTTTGTATTTTTCTGTTATAATTCATAATTTATAAAATTAAATATTATCACATTCCTCTCATGTGATGTTAATCAATTGTTAATTGGTCGTCATATTTAGGAATAAAAATATGAAAGCAATTAAGTAGAACATTTGCCTTTCTTTCTAAAAGACATCAATTTTTTTTATTCAGTTCCATACAAAAAAGAAAAAAAAAAGAGAACTCATACCTCAAAATATTACTTTTGGAAAAAAAAATTATTATACAAATCTCACAAATCCTAAAATGTAGCACTAAATCGTGATAATGTTAGAAGATGGTAGTTAGGATCCAATATTAGAGAGAAGGTTAGACGCCATTATGTTGGATTGTTGGCATGTATATAAATGAGTCTTATTCTAATTTGTATCAATTTTCTATTCCTTTGTAAATATTTTTCCCTAGAAATCCAAATCTTTTCGTGTTCTCCCACTTCACCAAAGAAAATTCACACAATCACTTTATATTTTCTTAAGATAAGTGTACAATTGCCCGCAATTTTTCTCTTAATTTTTTTGACAATAATTCCTCGATAGTTGACGAGGTTGAGATGATCGTTCAATTCGAAGTAATCATCAACCTAAATTTTGCTTTTCTATTAGTTGTTTTGAGGTCAAAATTGGCTGTCACATAATGCACGCTTACTATTTGATAGAATGTATATTACAACTACGTGAAGATCTATCTTCTCTATTAAACGCTAAGTTCCATTTTCTTATCTTTTAACACCAATTGGTGATATTTTTTATGGAGGTAATGTCAGTTATATTTTTTTGTTGCACTTTGTTTTCTGTTTAGATGCTCTTTTGAAGTATTTCAACTGACTCATTGATTTTTATTTTTAATTATTTATGATGGTCAATGAAGATTGTGATTATAATTTTTGCTATTTTTACTATGATTTTGATTTTGATTTTACTTTTATTTATTTTATTTCAATTTTAGAGTTTGACGGCCTTAATTTTGGTGAAATATTGTTAATATAGAATATATACTTGGAACAAATTTTTTTGAATCACAGATGGTATAATAGTCATTTAACCTATTTATAAAGCTGAATAAATTAAGTAACACATCAAAAGTATAATCCAGTTATTTACATTACCCTAGTGGCTTAAAAATATAAAATTGCCGACTTTTTAATATATTCATTTTTTGGGTTAGTTAACTAAAATTATAAGAGAAGTATGTGATACAATTGAAATTCTTTTTCTTCAAGTAATTCAAATTCAAACCGAAGATGAATGTGATGAAATTCTTTTATAAAACAAATAAAAAAAATTTGTGATGAAAATAGAAAAAATTAGATATAGTAAAAAAATGTACGATGTATTTGCATGTACCGTAACATTACCCGCGATTTAATTAATATTAATTGGCTTAATCAATTCTAAAAAGTTATTTCCTAGGCTAGATTGGAGGAGTTGGTAAATTGGTATTGTGACATTGACACTGTGTGACTTTTTATTTTTAATTTTTAATTTTTTTAAATAAAGAATCATTTTTCATATTATAATGCTTTTGTAACAAGTCATTTTCCATTGCACAACCAACCTCAATTCCTAACTCCTCCCAATAATAAATAATAACAAATAAATCTATCTACTCAATAGGGAATAATAAAATTATTTTACTTTTATAAATATTCCAAAATCAAATAATTTTAAATTAATATAATTACTTATTTTATAAAAATATAATTTCTTACATTTTATGTGAGTATATATCTTTCAATTTTTAAATAAATAACGTATATATTGTGTGAAGATATCTGATATGTATTATAACTATCGTATTTATATTTGGACGATCTCTAAAAGGTTATAATGATTAAAAAAAATTAATATTTTGAATTAAAATATTTTGATAGTTGAAATTTGATACTATAAGACTAATTTCATAATAGTGGTAGTAATTTGGTTGACCGTTGAAAATTGTTAAAAGTACCAATGCACTTTACAAATTCAATGGGCGTGCATTGGATTTCATTTTTCTAGATTCTCTTTGTTCTTTTTGAAGGGGAAAAAAATTGTTAAGTGTCTAAAATATTATTAAATATATATTTTTAATCTCAACAATTATTCGTAAATTTTTATATAATATTTTTGTGAGATATTTAGAATAAGTTATACTCAATATTATTAAACTCTAAATTTTTAAAAAATAAACGACATAAGGTCGGTATTTATTTTAAACATTAACTTATATAATACATTAGGAGTTAAATGAATAATTTTTAAACTATTATAATTAAAGTATAGACTAGACTATATTTTAAAATTTTCATTTTTTTGTTTAATTTGTAAATTATAATTATTATTTTTTAAATTTTAACAATGTATATGAAAAATTAATCTAAAAATACATATAATAAAACATTAGAAAAAAATTATAAAAACATATTTGATATAATAAGAAGAAAAGTTTTTTTTATATAAAATAAAATTATTCTTGAGGAAGAGATAATAACATTTCATTCGTAAACATTACTGAAATAATAAGTTAGGACATAATTTAATAATTTTAATTAATTAATCTCTAATTTTAATTAAAATTATGATTTGTTCATAAGATACGAAAAATTATTACTCTTTTAAAAAAATATATTTTTAAAAGTAAAAAGCATAACACTAAAAACTATTCTTTTTATGTCAACTTTTCTTTAGGGTAAAATTGTTTTTCCCTTGGCAACGTTATCAAAACATGTTTTTCTTATTTTTAGAAAACAAAACAAAAAAAAAATGTTTCCTCTCGTTTATAATAATATCAAAAACAACTTATTTTTCAACAACTAGAGCATTATACACAAACATAGAAACAACGTGCTATTGAAGAAAGAAAACGATTTGGAGTTAGAATTTGTATGTTTCTATAATTATAGTTGAGAATTAAATAAAAGATAAATCAACTTTTAATTATTTTGTTTGAAAAAAACATTGCTAATTAGATTCATTATTACTATGGAATTGACTTTAGAATCACATTATTACATATTGAAATGTTTTGATGTTTTAAGTCAAACTAATTATAGGATGGAATCTAAATATTTATAAATTTTTTATTAGGGTAGGATTGGAATTGGATTGATTGATTGATTGCTTTTGTAAAATTATTTTATTTCTAAAAAATGATGGTAATATAATTTAATTATAATTTTTTATACTATTATTTTTAACTTTTATAAAATTATTATTATAATTTTAATTTTATGTAAATTAAAATTAGTATAAATTAAATTGAACCGAATTAAAAAAAATCAAGAATCATTTTTTTAGGTCAAAAAATTGATTTTGATTTAAACGTGTCCAACTTTACTTCTTATTGTTACTATAAAGAAATTATTTGTACAATTATTGAAATTTGGCATCACTCAAAAGATATTATTTTTATATTTTTTTATAATAATTCAATTAATGTTCTAATTAAATTTCTTTTAATAAAATAAATAAATAAAAAAAAATAAATTCTCAATTTTTTTTTTAAAAAATAACAACTTGAGATAGTAATACAAATAAATTGCCAAAAAAGGGGAAAAAAAATCATTTGCATTTGTTTTCTTAGGAGGGAAGCCAAAGGATTGAATAATAGTTGTTTCTCGTTGCGGGAGTAGGAGTGGAAGGAGTCAAAAGTGGTGGGCTGTACTTGATTGTACAATTTTGGAGTCTTCCTCTTGACTGACTGCCACTCTGACTTTTGCTTCCGCCACGCCATCGCTATATTCATTGCATTTCCCTTACGTGTCTCAAATATCGGCAACGTGCTATCCGGTTGACGACACCAAATTAATTTCTAAGATGAACCAAATCCAACGGTCCAAGTTAATTCTGTTGACTGTTGACCCACACCCATTACTAAGGTTAGCAATTTTGGTTGAGATGTTGTATTCTGTATTATATATTAAAAAAATATAAAAAATTTTGACACCATAATTATTAAATGAGTTAATTAAATTATAATATATTATTTATTTAACATTTTTAAAAAAAATTATAAAAAATAATTTAATTTATAATAAGAGATTAACAGATTAATTTTTTTTCTAAAATATAGAATACATGATAATAGTATAATATTATTTTATTAATTTATATTAATATACATATTATTAATGCTTGTTGTCAATTTAAATAATGTTATATTTTTAATTTTTAACATAATTCAAAAAAAATCGGCTTATCATACGTGTAATGATATATATTGACAATATTAATAATGATAATGAGTAATGATATATATTGACAATATTAATTATAATATTATATTATTTTAAGTATAGTTGAAATAATTTAGAATACATTTAATGTCGTTGAATTCAACTATATCAAATTTAAGTAACAATAAAAAATAAAATTTAATGTACCGTATATAAAATTTTTTATTTTCATTCAAAATTTCTAAAATCAAAGTAATTTAAAATTTTTATTTATTTATATAATTGTATTATACATCACTTGAATTTTTTAGAATAAATTTATGTGATAATAAAAAATTATTTTGTATAAACAAGATCATATTAAGAGTTTATACATTTGGATGTCCTTAGAACAAAATAATACATAATATGAAATATAAGAATAAAAAACTTTAAGCATTATATTGTAATTAAATTATTATAATTCATGTTTATTTATATTAAATGCAATTAAATATTATTGCCAATTTCCATTAAAAAAAATAAAATAAAGAGGTGTAGTGTTAATAAGGAGCATAATGGGCGAGGAGGTTGTTGACCTACAAAATCACAGCGGGGCTTTTTTGTAATAGGACAAGTCTTCGGCTCTCCTACTGATTGCTGACGTGTCCGTTGACTTCGTTTGTCGTTTTCATCTGTCAACGTAATTGTTATCTTTAACGTCTTTTATTTATTAAATTGTTGATTGACTATATCGTCGTTAGTTTCTCCGTCATCTTATCTCATGCTTGCATTTGCAATGGCGTCATGTATTTTCCTTTTTTGTTTTAAAAAACAATATTAAATTTATTTATTTTCTTCAGATTAATTTTTTATAATATTAAATTACGATTATTTGAATTAAAAAATATTTAATAGTAAAAACTCTTAATATACCCCATATATTATTTTTATTAATATTTAACATATAATATTTTTATTTCACAACATTTCGGTACTAAACCGAAGCTCACGTATGCTTTCAAATGACAAAAATGTAGAATTTATATATAAAAAAAAAAAACCCATATGCAAGTTCCATTCATTTTCCTACCAATGATTGTTTTTATGTTAAATTCACAGCATTCAAATGTACCACCAAAGGTAAACAAGCTGCAACAGTGAAAATAAAAAAATAAAATAAAAAAACAGAATCATAATTCAAGGTCTTTGCATTAACAAACCTCTAAACAAAGGATTTGAACAGAGTAAGTAGAGAGTAGCTCAGCCAAAATTGGATTCACTGCACTAACCTGCAATTCCATCACCAAGTGCTTTCAATGAGTAGCAGCACAGGATTCATACATACTTTCAATGCTTCCTTTTTTTTTTTTTCTGGTTTTAATACCAATTAGAACAAAAATTTTCAGCTAAGCAAAAGCATGAACACAATAAGAAGATGAGTCCAGCCATTCGATAAGCTGAAGTAACTACAAATTCCCTATCTTTGATCAACTATATTTGGGTGAAAGATATTTGAACCCTGAACTTCTTGTATCATCACAAGAGGTTTTACTAGTTGAATCAACAAGATATGTCTTTGTACGTACAAGATATTTATATGAATCAACTGGATGGGTGGGTATCTTGGGCACAAAGTCAGAAGTGAACTATGAACTGGAAAAAAAGAGCATCAATCTTTTCAACAACTATATTCGAGTGGATTACTAGAAATAGAAGTTGTACCAGAACTACAGTTTGTTTTCTCTACACTTCCTGGAAAAACTCAAGACAATCTGTAAAGCTTCCATCTATTTGATTTTGCAAATCAGTAATCAGTGGTCGATTCCTCACTTGTAAAGGCTCAAAAAGGATTCTAACCACGTGATAAACAGGAAAATGGGAAGCTTAGTCCTAGATAAAAGGACCATAACCTAGCATTGGTCCATAAGATGGTTTTAGAGGATACATGCAGGTAGCTTTCAGCAGGATTTCTTCTATGAAGAGGCTTCCCTAAAGATGCAAAGAAATACAGTTGTACTTGGCAAACCACGTTTACTATTACTGAATTAACAACAATTCTGTGTTCACAATTCTGTGTTCACTCTAGCACAATCATCAGCTTTATCAACAATTTATATGCAAAATCTTTACTAGTCATAACGTTAACAACTTTTATGTTTTTGATGCCTTATATTAACAAGCTACTCATGCATTTCATTCACATTTCTGCAACATTAGACGCTTCTTGGTATATTTCTTCCAAAAAAGACGCCATCAAAACCATTTCACATATACTTAGTTGTGGGAGATTTTTGTTAGTGCGTTTCTATTTTAACAAAGACCGAAGAAGAGATTTTTGTCCACATTACTTTATATTGCTTTTATCCTGCGTAGCAACAAGGTATTATTTCTTATCAAATGAGAGAACTCTAGGAAAAGTGATAAACTATGGACAAATGCAACTAGAGCATGGTCATATGACAAAGGAGAGAGAGTCTTTAATTCAACCTTACCAAGAAGCTATAGAATAGTGAAACAACTAACATGAGTGCTTCAATCAAATCAAAAAAATGTTTTCTGGTGTTCTGGAAACAAAGATTTCAGCTCCTGTTCTGAAGAAGATATTCCACCATATGGCCATAAATTGTGAGTATAGATGAGCGGTTTGCCAATCCTATCCCAAGCCTTTTTCTTAAACTTTAAACAATCTCTTGACACGTTTACATTTTATGAAACTGCTGTTTTTCAACCATCAAATATCAAAATCTAAAGCAATTTTTGCAGGATTTTGTCATATTTCACACTCAGTACTTGTCTCCTACAGCTACACCCACATGCTTGAAAAGAAAAAGATTTTATCCAAAGCAAAGCCACTATGGTTTTTTGATTGCATACCAAACCCATTAATATGCACACCAAACCTGTACTATTAGGGTCAGATACCCACAAATACCCAATTGCCATCCTATTGCAACTGCATAATTATTTATATCTTAACTCTTCTATCATTCTTCAGTAAAGTAGTGAACTAGGGCTTATATATTTACAATTGTAAGTATTATTCCAGTCTAATGTTGTAAAGTTATAATAACTGTCATTTCAGCCAAGCAAGTATCTGGATGAGGCTCTTCTAAGTTAGTTGGGAACCTGTGCTGTAGTTGTCATTCATGATAATATATTTGGCAATGCAACTGAATCCTAGTATGCATTCTTTAGTCAAAAGCATGTCCTTTTACATATACATAACTTTGACCAAGCATTTTGAGATTTTCAACTTTCTGACAAAAATTATATATCATGGATAAAGGAGGATCAGTAAAGCACGAAGCTTAACAAAAATCCTTCGGTTTGACAAACCTATTTATGGAGGACCTCTTTGTGAGCTTTAAATGAGAGGATCACATTCCAAACTAAAGCAATGAAATTAGCAGCAAGGACCTGCATTTTACCACACGAATGAAAAATCATGTCCAATAACTAATACAGCAGATAATACTAAAAGTACTGATAGAAAAAGATATCAAGTGTTTAATTCTAAAAAGCAAACCTAACAAGCAAATAATATGAATCCTTGACATGATTGACAAACAATGTTATCAAAGAAAAATTCAGAATATAAGTCAGATCCACAGAGCTCTGATAGTGCAACCTGAAACTTGGATTGGAAAAATTGACAACTAAAGGTATAGATAGCTCCTCAAAATGTCCAAACCATGGGTCAACAGAATATACAAGAATTAGCATCCATTATCTACATGTCCTAATCAAGTACCATTTCAATGTGGAGCAATAAGCACGGCATTTTCATTATCCAATCAGAAGCCTATCTTGTGACATCACAAAGTAGTCAATCAAAAAGATATAAATGACGTGTCGTTCAAGAAATTTAACAGAGAGTTTTTCCAAGATAAGTTGTCATGAAAGCATGTTGATGCTAAGGGAATAAACAAGAGGCTTTTTACGCTCCCTCAATGGAATGGAAAGAGCCAGCACAATGAAACATATTACAGCAGATGGCTGCTCCTTTATGCAGATATAATATAAAGAAAAAGTGATTTTTGTCAAATATCAAATTCAATTTTTGCAAAATCAAGTTGTAAACCTTTCATAAAAAAAGGACAAGAATTTTCAAAAAGGTTCAAATAGTGCTTACATATATTTAGAAATAATAAAAGATGTTATTGTTATATCTAAAAGTTAATCATACACTGGCCTTCTAGATCATTTTCTAATGGTGAAACACCAGGCAACACCTAAGGAATAATGAAATGGAAACTACAGTGAATGGATTCCAGTTCCAAACTGGTTGGGAAAATTGCTTTACTAAGATAAGAACTGCCAAAGAATGATGAGAAAGGCAGCAGACCTAATCAAAGACAGTTTCCACATATATTTTATTTTTTTTCAGGAGACGCCACTACAATGGTCTCAAAACCTCAGATAGTATGGATAAATTTAGCCCATTCAAACCTGTAGCTGCGGTGGGACAAACCGGAAGTTGAGAAATTGGAAAGGTATCCACAGTTGCCAATTTGCAACAACAGTAGAAAACCACTCCTACAAAATGAAAGTACAACTTAATTACAAACAGTTTTAATATGAATTTCAAAGTAACCCTTCAGCAAGCTGCTTTCACAGCTTAAATCAGTGTATAAAAGTTAACTGAATCTAGAAAAGAAAAAGGAAACACAATGTTATGCTTTTACCTGTTGAAGTTTGGGTAGAACTTCTGATGGCCTTCCCTCAAGTGTGACCAACGTAGACAAGAAAACTCCAATGAAAATAGGAGAAAAAAGGAACTGCAATAAAATTGAATCACATTCAAAGACACATTTAAAAAAGAATAGCACAATGATAAGGCAATGTCATGATTTTATGATCATATTCATAGGATTTGAAAATTAAAGAAGAGACATTTCAGTCACCTGATCAATTATAAGGCGCAAGAATGCACCAGATGCTCCAGGAATTGTCACCAATTTATTCAGATATGAATACCTAAGGAAATAGAAGAAGTCTTATGAGAAAATAAGTTACTCAAAAAAGCATTTTAGGTGACAAATTCGCAAAAACTAGAATTTCATCTAGCAATTTCAGTGGCATGAAAGTAATCATAAACAGATAAAATTACAACACAACTATTACAGCCGCACTAGAAATTGCAGACCACTGAAGAAATCAAGAGGATTAGAATTTAGAATTACATGAAGAGTGAGAATTTTGCTATATTTATATACCCAGATTTAGGCACACAAAGGTATTGATCTAGGCATACCAGAAATGCAATGTGGGCCCCACCAATACCAGCCCCAGCAGAGTAAACAAAAACGTCCTTTTCACGTCCAGTGATGGCACTTGATCGATGAAAATCTGATGCAACAACCTTTAACATTCAGCAAAGTCATGCTTAAACTTGAGATATAATGACCAGAATATACAGTACTTTGGGCCATTAGCAGGGAAAGCAAATTCGACAACAGACAACCATCCAGTTGCATCAATTTGACAAAGCAATCGTAATTCCTACAATTTATAGGTTCTTTGTTCCAAACATTGAGAACCAATAAATTATCTTTGATTCCAAATTGATTGACATAACATTTAAATAATGACCAAGTGGATATATATGCAGACCAAATCTATTTTATAAGTTAATGGCTCAAATATGGTAGCACACTCTTATATCTAAACTCAAATGAACACTGTTGTATCAATTCAATGAAGGATCGCCATCTAGATCAACCAGACAAGAGTGACTATAAATGCCAAGAGATCCATAATATATGGTGTTAGGTCATTACTTACCAAAAGCTTAAGCTGACATATATGAGCCCAACAACACTCGCACACGTGCCATGGCATGCAAAGCATGTGGACTAAACACAAGCACGACCACATCATAGTCTTAATGACAAATTCAACTTATTATAATTTAATTAATACTAGGGGGATTCAAGAATCAATTGATCAACTTGGTTCTAACACCATAACAGCATGTTGTACTGTCACTTGACCTGAAGACTTAAGTTTATAGGCATGAACCCACAAATAGTATTAAGGCCTGCCCTTGTCTTTAGTGTACCAAGTAAGAGAAGAAAATCCATACAGAACCAGAGTAAGGAATTAACATGTGATGCGCCAGTCAACTGAGAAAATATATCAAGGCAAAGCCACCTGACTGATTGGCAATTCTTGTAACCGTACAAACGATATCAAACCTATGTATTATTATTTCAAAGGAAACAATAGACCCATAGGACAATTAAGAAAGATAATTTTGACCCTCACTCTTATTGATTCTACCTGGATAATTTGGTTGGACATAAATGATGATCTTCAAAGTCTCCAATTCTTTCAAGTCTATGGAACGCTATAAACAGTTAGGCATTATCTTAGGAACTTGGTGGCTAATGCTTTCAAAAGTACATAATTTCACCAAATGATACAAGGAAAGAAGGCAGTTGTGAAGCAGGAGAACTGTTTACTTGCAAGGATAAAAGTGGAGCTACCGTGTTTGGTACCTTAAGCCCGATAGATAGGGAAATTCATCATCAAGTAAAGGAGGTCCCTCCATTTTCAGGATCTCAAAAAAGTATCAATTTACATGACTTCATAATGATCAAAGGAGATTCCTCAATGCAAGAGTTCTTTAAAAATGTTTGTTTGATCAAAGTATCCTTATATTAGTTTGCAATGCTATCACACATTTCTCATAGCATAACCCTTTACTTAGCAAAACTTAGGTACAATGTAATTGCACAGTTTTTTAACAGAAGTTATCATTCATAGTTGGTTAAATAACAATTCTACTTAAAATTTCTACTTATATAAATATATTGGAGGAAGTTGTAATGAATAGAACTGAAATAACAAGATCAACAGAGCCTTCTACAAACACTCGACAGCTAAAGAATTTTGGCAATAAACTTCACTCTAATTAAGGCCCATAAATTACTTTATTGCAGTATATACTTAAATATATATAATCTGAAGGAAGCCAAAGTAATTTGAAGTAATTGTCTATAAAGTAATGGGAAAAAAAATTGAAGATAGCATGGTTACCAAAGCTTCTTTAAATCCAGCAGTGGTAACGTTAGTAGCTTATGGAATCATAATCTTATCAAGTCATCAGTAAAAGAGTGAAATATAGAAAAATCCACCAATGAACTAACATAGGAAAGATACACATAATTCTGTTGATACTAAGTAGAGAAAGTTTACCTGGCAGATTAAGTCTCCAATAAGAGTCAAAAGTGCAGATGTCACTGCTTTTGTTGCCACGGGATATTTTGCAAGAAGAGCCAAATACCTGCACAATAATATACAATTCTGGTTACATGTAGAGCAGGTCACATAACTAACCACATGCTTTAGGAATAGAAATGCCAGTAATTAGCAGACATTCGCACAATGAATTTCAAAAACCAAATTTAGAAAGGAGAAAATAGTGTTTTGGATTTGCTTCCAAAAGGCACTATTTTATTAACTATTTCTTGCGATAGTCATAATATGACAACATATAAACTAAATAAAATCAGTACGCACCACATATAACCCAACAGAAGATAGTTTTAAATCTATTCATCAGAGCCATCAACCAATTAAATGATATGTCAAAAAGTAAAGAACCTTGAATTTCTGCAATTAAGCTTGAGAAACAACCACAAAATCAAGAAAATGTATTTCTTATTTTGACTCACACCTGGTGCAATGTAAAACTCTCCGTATTAGATGAATTAAAAGGTAAGTAGTTGCAAATAACCTAAGCAAAGCAGTCAAAACTAACATAAACAACTGTTAGTGAGTAATCTGCTAGATGTGTTCTAGGATCCAGAAATACGCAATTCAATATCTCATTTTTAATTTTTTGAAACCAAACTGAACAGGCTTCGAGTGATTGAAAAGACAAACAATGCGGGTAATCTTACGTAGTTAGTAAATGTTTAACTTTCATATTTGATTCAATTTGCTAAGCACTAGCAATCTCTAGCCAGAAAACATAACACGAACGAAATTAAAGAATAAAAACCAAAGCACATTTAAGTATACACTACCAAACAGCTTTACCATGAAACGAAGGACCAGTTATTCCCATCAGAACTACCTTCGCTTCCGCCACCTGAATTTCCATCGCCAGAGCCTCCAAACCCACCACCAGTCCCACCTGAACCACCACCCGAAACCGCTGAAACGGGAACACGATCAAAAACAAGTTGCCCAAATCCTATTTTAGAACTACCCAGATTCTTAAAAACAGGTCCATGACCACAATTCAAAGTATATGCATTGAAAGAACAAGAAGAATAGCCCCTCAACGCGCTTATCTGGGTTTGGTTAGCAGGAATACGAATTTGCTGGGCAAAATGGGAAATGGGTCTGCGAGAAAACTCTACAACACGGTACAACAGTGGGTATTTGCCAGTGAGAGATATAGAATTGGCCACCATTTTTTTCTTTTGATTGTAGTGGGGATAGGATGAAGGAGAGGTTTTACGCTTTCTTCAGTTTCCGTTTCTAGTGGAGATGGTGAGGGGTTTTTGGGAATTAACCGTTCATGATTGATAACATAAATTAAAAAATGCCCTCTCATTTAAATTTGAATAAAAAAATGCTCAAAATTTAACATCGTTTCATAATAAAGGAGCCTTCCGCTTGCTCAACCTTTAACCGTCCGGCAACTTGCTCGACCTGCTCGATGTTACTGTCGAGCAAAGGTGAAAGTACAGAGTATCACCTTATTCGACTGTAGAGTAAGATTTTTAATACTTAATTTTTAACATAATTCAATATACGAGAATAATTTATATGATTGTAACAAAAAAATTGTTAAATTAATAAAAATTTAAATTTTATGTGTGCAGAAAATATAACGATAATTATTAAATCGTTGAAGATTAAATAGGTAGACTATTTCAAACACGCAGTGGTGATTCGCTATCTCATCTTTGTGATTTATTAGTAATTAGAAGAAAGTTAACAACAACGCAACAGTATATGTTCAGACAAACATGTTTGGAGTATTTTTTGGACCTTGACCAGAAACTGCGTGTTTGAAATGGTTCACCTATTTAATTTTCAACGATTTAGTAATTGTCGTCATATTTTCTGCACACGTAACATTTAAATTTGATTTAGTGCACCACTATCAAGTAAGGGGCCCCTTACTCGATAGACTTCCGTCTTTATTCGATAGACTTCTGTCTTTACTCGATAGAGAACAAATTTAATTTCTTACGCGAGGAATCTTTTTTTTGAGTCAGATTAACTAGCAAAACAAACTTATCATCAAATAGACTTGTTAATTGAATTAAAATAAATTAATTGTCAAATTTAGAGAATTTGTGCGATAAACTCGGGGAAATAACTAATAATGTCCCTGTTTTACAAACAAAATTAAAAAATGCCACTCCCACTAATTTTCGATCAAAATTGCCCCCATGCCCCCTTTGCAACAGCAACAAAACTCAAATATTTTTTTTGGTTTTGATATCGTGCTTCACATTCGAGTGTTTCCTCCTCACCTTCGAGCAAAGAAAGTTAAGTTCTAACTGCAGTTTGAAGACGACGGCGAGCTGGTAACGACGACACAAGCAACAATCGGCGGCAGCATTTAGGGCTCTACGATTTCAGGTAAGGGTTTTGATTTCACAATCAAAATTAGTGAAATTAATTGGATTTGATGAAGATAAACTTAATTCCTTTGCATGAATTAGTTGTTATGTATATTTAGGATGTAAAATAATTGAAAAATAGTTTGTGAAATTGATTGACTTTGTTGTGCATTTGGGAGAGAATTGTCGACGAAGCAGAATTGCGAAAACCCTAACAAACTTAAGAGTCGACATCACTCGAATGTGCTTTTTCTTGTTACTCGAATGTACATGTGTAATACATGACTCGAAACTATATTTTAAACGTACTCGAAACTATAATTTAAACTTACTCGAAACTACAATTTAAACGTACTCGAATATATTTATTTTCCCTTACTTGAAACTACATATCCACCTTACTCGACACAGTTTATTTACATTTACTCGAAACTACATTTTGAACTTGACACGAAAATGTTTATTTGCCTAACTAGAAAGTACGTTTGGATCAGAGAAAAATATACTTTCGAGTGACTTGTGTATGTAGTTTCAAGTCAAGTTTGTTTATGGCATTTTGAGTTATGTGTTTATTTAGTTTCGAGTCAGTTGGAATTTTTAGTTTCGAGTCGAGTAAGTTTTATGTAGTTTCGAGTCATGTGCATTCTTTAGTTTCGAGTGGTATGTGTTTTGGAAGTATCGAGTCATGTATCAGTTTATGTTTCGAGTAATTTATTGACTTTCGAGAAAAACAGAATTTTGGGTCTTTATCTTGTAAAATATGATCATGATGTAAGTAATACAGTTTCAGTTGATACTGTTGAACTAATTTTGGTAATTTAATTTGTTTTTGATGTAGGAAGTAATGGTTACAGTTACCAGCACGTTAAAAACAAAGAAAGCGGACCATTTTCTGGCTGTGGTGACGACATTGTCTAAATCGAAGCAACTAAGTGAAATATTGGGAAAGTTGACAAAGAGGCAACGACGTTTATTCAGGCAGAGTTGCTTTAGATACTTTCTTGATCTGCAGTCCTTAGGTTTTTCAGGGAACCTCGTGCATAAAATTCTTTTGCACGAGGTTGAGACAGATGAGGAGGAGCAGGAGCTGTGGTTTTTTGTTGGTGCGACACCCATGAGATTCTCTCGCATAGAGTTTGCACTGATTACTGGGTTACGATTTGGGCCATACCCGGATATAGATGTGGATAGCCATAGGTTGAAAGACTTGTATTTTGGACAGAAGGCTGCACCCAGTTTAGATGACATTGATCTTGCTTTTTTTGCACTCGACTTTACATCTATTGACGATGTGGACGCAGTTAAGCTTACGCTTTACTATATACTTGAGCGTGTGTTGATCGGACGGGCTGGGAGATATCTTGCAGACTTATGGCTGATGAGCATTGTGGATGACTTAGATGTGTTTAACCAGTATCCTTGGGGATCCGTTTCTTGGCGCTACACTTACCGGTCATTGAGCAAAGCTTTGAGAGGGCAGGCTAGCCAATACCGGATCAAGAAAGCAGAGGCAGAGGCAGATGGCAAGACATATTCGACGAAATACAATTTGGACGGGTTCCCACTAGCTTTTCAGGTATACATGATAAGTTGTACATACTTAATATTAACTGTTGTTTTGGTCAGGTTAGTGATATTCATGATAATATAGTTTTTTATATTTTTTATTCATATTGTGTGATGGATTGGGTTTCATTATAATATGATTATTATGTTTGTAGATATGGATTTATGAGGTCCTGCCTAGCGTCGGCAGAGAGTTCGCACGATGCACAAACCAACGGTTGCCACGTATGCTGAGATGGATGGCGACCAAGAAGAACATTCGCGATGGAATTATTACGACGCATGTTTTGAGTCCATCAACGGTACTAAACAATGATGTCTTTTTAATTAACTTAGTTGTCAGTTTTATGTTAATATTTGGATTATAAACCATACTAATAAGTAAAATAATAAAAAATTGCTTTTCCTTGTAGCTGCTGGTTGTGTTGCGACAGATTGAACCTATTGATGATCAGCGCACGCAACCATACTACATACAGGTTGTGGGTATAGTAGGTGTAGATGAGGGAGATTATGGAGGGGCTATATTGATGGACGATCCGACTCCAGCAGACACACGTCACATGGATGACGCTGCTGACATTTCTCCCCTTGTCGCTCCGGGGACAGATGAGTTATCTACTCCTCCTGCACCTGCTGTAGATCATACAGTTACGTCATCACTCACTCCATTGAGACCGAAGAAGGTAATTACACGTATGAAAAGTATGTAACAAGATTTATGTATAGAGATTTTAAGTTAGTTATGATTGTTTTCTTGATAAATTTTTTCTAACTTTCGCAGCGTTCGCGACCTCGTCGGCCTTCGCATCAGATGGAGTATCGTGAGGAGCTCTTAGCAGATGAGCCCTTCCGGCGGGCCACCGATACCCAACCTCATAGATATGATATTGCACAGCATCTGACTCAGCTCCGAGATGATTTTCAGGCGTTTAGCAAGAGGCAGGACGAGGCGGCGCAGCGGCAACAGGATAACATACGACAGTTGATCGATCAGATTCAAGGGATACTGTGTCCAGATGTTAGTCAGCCGAATATCATACAGGTTAGTATATTTAGGCATAGTTCATTTTTTAACACTTTTTTTTATTTAACTAATATTTTTTTTATTCAGGTCGACACACAGGGGTTGCGAGCATTCGTGGTTTTAACGCTCCCCTTTTGGATGACCAGAGTCGATATGGTCGTGTCTATCAGAAGTCGAGGTCTGGTCGACCTTCGTATACAAATCCATTTAAGCAGAGGATGATCGGGCAACCGAGGAGCTGGTCTTAGTATGGTCTTGCATATCACATTCGTCCTCTTGAGCCAGTTCCTATTGACATCTACAGTCAGTTTCTACGGTGGGTTACTACACCGACGGTATATACAAAGGGGGAGACATGCAGATTGACGCCCACCTAGATTAGTGTTGTGTTTGAAGTCGGCCGTTGGCTTGAGGACGATGTAAGTCATATATACTTGTAGCGATTTTATCAAATTTTAAGTACAATTTTTTTTATTTAATACCAACGTATGTTTATTTCATGATAACGTTACAGCATATCAGTGAGTACATAAGCTTGTTATCACACCGACAGCTCGCATGAAGAGAGATGATCCCGCAACATTGGACTGCTGCGTCTCCCCACCTATACGTAAGTCGTTAATGAATAGCTTTTATTTATGGACTACTTATTTTTTTCACTTGCTAAGAACTAATAATTGTTCCTTATCACAGACTGCGCTTCAGGTGACTTACAGAGGGTACCTATCACGAACATTAGCTGAGGGTACTTTTTACCCGAACTCCGGCATCGAGGCGTTTGTGACAGGAAGACATTACCGATTGCACAGAGATTGGATCCAGGTCGATGTCGTGTACCTACTTATAACTCTGGGTGGCAGCCACTGGGTTGCATGTGAGATTCATTTACGACGGAGGGCCATTACAGTCTATGATTCTCTTCCATCTGCTCATGGAGATGATGTCCTCGATACTGCCATACAGCCATTGTGCATCTATATTCCCTACTTACTAGATCAGACCGGGTTTTACAGGTATCGTACCGATGTCATCCAGAGTCTTGAGGCTTTTACGTACATTTGACTGATCGAGGGTATACCACATCAGCGATCGGATTCAGGGGACTATGGTATTTTTACTTGTATGTTCATACAACATTTAGGATTAGGGCTTCTTTTATGTTTCAGGCCAGAGGACAGTGAGCTTATGCGGACGAGAGTTGCAGTTGACCTATGGGCCGGACAGTTATTGTAGTTTTGTACTTTGAACTTTGTTACACACATTATATTTTTTCGGTATAGTATGAATTTACTTATATTTGTTAGTTTGAATTAAATTACGCATACTTGTTAACTAAAAACAATTGATATATTTAACGAATTGGAAAACTAACTAATTTACGTATAATCATTAATTAATTTACATTGATTTATTTAACAAATTGGAAAACTAACTAAATTAATGATTATGCGGTTAAATGTATGTCAAACTCAAAAACTGCGAATATTCTGGAAAACTCGAAAGTATAGTTTCGAGTACACACAAATTTCGAATAACTCAAAACTATAGTTTCGAGTAGACTAAAAAATGCGAACATTCTGGAAAACTCGAAACTATAGTTTCGAGCTATTCGAAATTTGTGTGTACTCGAAACTATACTTTCGAGTTTTTCAGAATGTTCGCAGCTTTTGAGTTTGACATACATTTAAAAAAAAAGGAGTTCATGTCAACTAATCAAATCAATTATGGTTTGTACAACATTTAGCATACATAATTTGACAAATTACCAATGTTTGCAAGTAAATAAACTGAAAAATACATAGCATACATAAAAATCACTGACTCGAGGCTAGCGGAATTGGGTTCCGACATGTTGCGCGATTGTGGCCAACTTGTGAACAGCGCAAACACCTTCGCTGAATCACGTCTTCACCGGCTGAGGGAATTCGTTGTTTTTTTGGTTGACTAGCAGGCTGGCGTTGTTTAGGCGGATTGACAATAATTCCTCGTACCTCATCTGGTACAACCCAGTCAACATCGTTACCAACTGGGATAATGGCCTCCGCAGACGCTGCGATGTGAGCATTTGTAGTGTAGTAATGCAAGCACAATGAGTGATAGGATAAACGAATGTGTCGACATGCTGCTAAAGCATGAGAGCATGGTAATTGTTGCATGTCAAAGAACATGCAACTACATTTCTTCGATCGTAGGTCAACGACCTCTACATTTTCTCGTTCTTTCACTTCGAATTCAAACCTTGACATTGGATGAACAGTCATGGTTCGTGACAACTCTGTATGCTCATCTAATTTTTTTTGGGCAGCCTCAGTTAGATACCCATCTCGTGCAGCAGCCAACTCTCTACGTTCGTAGAACCACCTTTGAATTAGAGATCTTATGAAGTCGGCTAAAGGAATGATGGGTAAAGAACGAGCATGTCTAAGTGCGGAGTTCATACTCTCAGCAATGTTAGTAGTTTGCATCTCATATCGCTTGGACGAAAATCGTGCCCTCGCCCACCTATGCAGCCCTACTTCATCTTCCAAGTATATTGCAGCTTGAGGATGCATGATTCTGAGATTATTCATGTATTTGATGAACTCGCTGTCATGGTATGCATTTGTGGCTTTAAAATAAGCGGCGAGGAATGTGTCTATCTTTTGTTGTCGCATTTTGTACTTTGCCTTCAAAATTTCGGATACGTGGTAGGTACAAAAACCATGAGTAGCTTCTGAGAAGACACCTCTGATCCCTTTTAGAATGCTATTGTGTCGATCTGAGATGAAAATCAAATCGTCAACTGGCCCAATGGCATCTTGAAGCTTAAGTAGAAACCATTCCCACGATGCATCGTTTTCAGAATCAGCAATGTCAAAGGCAATAGGATAAATTTGGTCATTTCCATCTTGTGCTACTGCGACAAACAATGTGCCTCGATATTTACCCTTAAGAAAAGTACTATCAATGGCGACAACAGGTCAAATGGTGGTGCGAAATCCTCGAATGCATGGCCCCAATGCCATAAAGAAGTATAAGAAATGGTTTTCTTCATCCATTTCTATTGCCGTTATAGTCCTCGGGTTTTTATCCTCTAACACATGACAATATACAGGAAGTCCCTTAAATGACTCAGTCGGATCTCTGCACACGATCCTCAAGGCTACCTCCTTGCTACACCAGGTCTTTGAGTATGGTAGAGGAATCCCATATTTGTTATGAATATCATCCCGAATATTTCTTGGAGTGTAAATTCGGCCTACATCCCTGAACTTATCTTTCACAAGTTCCCCAATTAACCGACTACTTGCTTGCCGATGCTTGTCCTGTAACGGCATATTTTGACACGTATATACTGGGTCGATGCGAGTAACACGGAAGTAAGCATCGTTATTACTCTTAGTAGCCCGAACTCGCCATTTGCAACTATCTTCAATACACTTGGCAATCAAACGGGTGGTATCAGACTTGCAAATCTTGAATTGGAAGTGGTCTTTGAGAGCCATAAAGCTTAATCTGTTGCGTAATTCTTGTTTTGTACCATAAATTTGTCCAACACACACATCCCCAGAACCAATACTTGACAATGCATCACTTGCCGTAGATGTAAATGGTAGAATATGAGGCATAGCTCGAATGTATTGATTTTACGCTAATGGACCCACCATTGAGCTACTTCTGTACATACCACGAGCACCAACATCTTCGATGATCACGTGGTTGTTCTTTGTGCATACGACGAGGAGGAGAAAAACCTCTATCTATAGTGGTTGCATCGTCCTCAAACTGATAAGCATTTGGCTCGACATTCTGTGGGTCTTTATCTTGCACAGGTGTAGTTGTATCATTAAAATGGCCGTTGAACTGTTCCTGTTTCGATAACATTGTAGGAAATGTTTCACCAAGTTGATTACTCCCACGAGAGGACGTGATGGGGGCACAGCAGCTCCCTTTGTGTTACGATACTGAAAATCGTGTGTCCTTGAAGGCTCTCCACCACTAACGCGTTCCTTAGTCATATACAAGTAACAATGACCCCTTCCATTTATAAAAGCTACATTATTAACATTCATAAAGGCACAAAAACTAGATTCAGTGCCAATAAGTGCCGCTGGTTGAGGCACACCTACTACTTGTGCTATATCAAGAAAGATCGCTTTCGCAATAATAGTTTCCTCGGCTGGATTAATCCCATATGACCCATACACAATATGTATAAACTGTTCGTACGTTATGTCTTTATCCACAGAAAATGCCCTGACCTCACCTCCAATTTAAATATCACCACCGTTCGGAGTACGTTGCCATAAACGTAAACGTTTATAATTTTGAGGAGGAGTTCTATCGAACTCGAAAGTAGGGCAAAATTTTGCCCTACTCGAAAGTACTTTCGAGTAGGGAGGAAATTCCCCTACTTTCGAGTTCCACTTTCGAGTTCGACAAAACTCCCTCCCCAAGTCTACTGAGCTCTTTCCAATTTGAAACAGTATAATTGTATATTTACCTACCTTTGCAAAAAATCTTCTAGTTTCACTGAATAATATCTTAACAATAACATTGCATTCAAATCAACACAATGTATAATGGAATCGGTTGGGTATATCATTTTGGAAAGGAAAGAAGAAGAGGAGGAGGAGGAAGAAGAAGAAGATGAAGAAGAAACGGATTAAAAAAAGGGAGGGAAGGGGTATGGGGGCAATTTTGTCCGTTTGGGTTAAAAAGGGGCAATTTTGATTGAATATTAGTGGGAGTGGTATTTTTGAAATTTGTTTATAAAACAGGGGCATTATTGGTTAAATCCCATAAACTCAATTGCAGAAGAAGAAAAGAAACAGGGAACAAAAGAAAGAAGCAAATGAAATGCGAGTTAATTGCGTGGGTATGGGTATTTTTGTCCGAGAAATTTAAAAATGGACATGTTTGATTGAAAAGTTTGGGGACGAGAATTTTTGAATTTTTATTAATAAAGAAGGACATTTTCGGTTAATTCTGGGGTTTTAAGAGTTTTCCATTTGGATCCATAAATGAAAAATTTAATAAAAAAATATTCTATAAACAAGAGTTTGAGTGTTGCCTTTAATTTTTTTATTTTAGACCTTTTCATAGGAGAATTTTAAAAAAGGGAATTAACCGAATATGCTTTCATAGCATAAATTTAAAAATGTCCTATCATATAAATTTGAATAAAAAATATCCAAATTTAATATTATTTTACGCATTTACCCTCATACTCATAAAAATAGTAAGTTTTTTTCTTCACACACATCTTTGAGCTTTTGTATACTTTCGAGTACCATACAATAAAGTTCGAGCACATATCATATTTGGTGGGCAATTTATGGCGATCATTGACAATGATAGAACATCGATAGCGACAGAAGAGACTGGCTGAGGAGATCCGTGGTTAGCTTTCTTACTCTACCTGAAAATATTGAAACTAAGAACATGAAACCATCGAGCATGGTATGGTTATTTACCATGCTCGATGGAAATCGCCGAGCATAGTGAATAGGCAAACATGCTTAGCGGTTTTCGTCGATCATGAAATTGATGCTCGATAGAAGCTATCGAGTAAGAAGGATTCTTACCGTCGAGCATGAATCCTTCTTGCTCGACGAGATTTTGTCGAGCAATGTGAACAGTATCACTTTGCTTGACTGTCAAGTAAGGGTTTCAATACCTGATTTTTAGCATAATTCAATACATGAGAATGATTTAGATGATTGTGACCGAAAAATTGTTAAACTAATGAAAATTTAAATTTTACATGTGTAGAAAATATGGCAATAATTACTAAATCGTTGAAGATTAAATAGGTGGACCATTTCAAACACGTAGTGGTGACTTTGCTATCTCATCTTCGTGATTAACCGATGATAAAAAGAAAGCTAACAGCGACGCAACAGCGTATACTTAGACAAACATGTGTAGGCATTTTTTGGACCTTGATCCGGAACTACTTTTTTCTGGTACTCTTGTACACTACATGTTGATGCATGAGGTTCATATTAATAATGCAGAGCATCAATTGTGGTATTTGGTAATAGGCACGACTATAAAGTTTTCCCGAATTCAGTTTGTGATGATCATAGGGTTGAGGTTCAGACTATATTCGGAGGTTATATTGCAGAGTGATTGATTGAGGGATATGTGCCTTGGCGAGTCTTTATCTATTCCATTGTACACGATAGTTGAGGTTTATGAAGATATAGACCTGAGTAAGATCCCATATATTGATGCTGTTAAGCTATTGTTTTACTTGATTGAGCACATACTATTAGGCTGGGATAGTAGGTACACTTTAGACGTGTGGATATTGAGGTTGATTGATGATTTGGATGAGTTTGAAAGGTTCTTATAGGGTTTTTTGGTTTGGACGTATACTTATCGATCGTTGAGTAACATTATTGGGAAGGGGGCAAGTTCAGCACTACAAAAAGAAATCGGTAGAGGCCAAGGTTGAAGGGAAGACACATTATAACAGATATAATGTAGAGGGTTTCTCGATTGCATTTCAGGTATTGCAATTCTTTCTTACTCGGAGTTCATATAAATATTAAATTATTAGTGTAAACGATCTATCAGTGACATTAAGTTGCTACATAGGTGTGGATGTACAAGACCATCTTATAAATGGTTCCAGAGTTAGCGATATATATTAACGACCGATTCTCCTGTATGCTTCGATAACATTCGAAGACAAAGTGTGTCCGGGCATCAGATGTGAACAAATTTATATTTAAGCTCAAACGAGTAAGTTAATTTAAAAAATGAGTTATTTTTTCGTGATTTCATTTTAAGATTTATGAATCTTTTAATGATGCAACAGAGTTCTCCTGTCATATTACGTGTGATGGTGCTGACGAGTCTTGAGTGAGTATTACTTAAATACAATTAGGTATTTGAGATAACTAGAGATGCATTGTTCATAGATGCACCCATACATGAGGACGATGATGAGCATATAACAAGTCCTATTGCCCGTGAGGCTGAGGTAGGTGACACCAATACCCTTCAGGTGTATGTTGCGCCTACCATTGCGGCATCTTTACTACCTTCGGTGCCTGAAAAGAAGGTATGCATTATTCATTTAAACGTTTTTCAATTTAAACACAATATGCATTGACTATTACCCTTAAGTTGATACTAATGTCTGAACTCTTTGTCTGGCACAGTGACCACCACCTCGCCGTGCCAAGAAATAGGTGGTGGATCGGCTGAACTCTGGTGTCGATGATGGGTTGGACCACATGACTGACGAGGATACAGGTCCACGTCATGGAGCTGACCATGGAGTGGACATGGAGTTCCAGATGAGGTTATATTCAATACCAGACAAGATAATGCTGCTCAGCTTGATGATACGTTTGATAGCCTAGTTGAGGAGATCTGTGGCTTACTCTTCATTAGCTGTCTCGAACCTTTTAGAGATCCGTCCACTACACGGGTACCCATTTATTATGCTTATAATATTTATTCATTTACGTTTAACAAGTGATTAATTATTTTTTTGATGTTTTTAGATCCCTTTTAATCCAGAGATTCGATATCGACAGATATATCAGAAAGGTCATATGTAGCGGGGGTTATACAGAAACCCTTTGAGGAAGCATACATCTTCTACAATGAGAAACAAGCCTCATTACGCTCTTGATTACCAAATTCAACCTCGTACGCTAGTTCTTAATGACCTGTACGGCCGATTTCTTCGGTAGGTTTCTACTCCTTGGGCGTGTATTGAGAGTAAGACTGTGAGTGGCTTCAGGAAAAATAGAGTTAATTCCCTTCTAAATGCTAGTATGTCAGTCCGAGATAAAAACCAAATTCTCCGTCGAATGGCTCCCTGTAACTTAAAAAGAACCACTCCTATGATGTCATCATTCTCACAATCAACAACCCTGAAGGCAATAAGAAATATTTTTCCATTTCCGTCTTGTGCAACGGACACAATCAATGTTCCTCAGAATTTTTTCTTCAAAAATGTACCGTTAACTGCGATGATTGGATGAGTGGATGAGTGGAATTGTAAAATCCTCGAATACGTGGCCTAAGTGCCACAAAAAAATACATAAAGTGGTTATCCCTATCTGTTTCAACGTGGTTATCCCTATCTGTTTCAATCGTTGTGATTGACCCTGGATTTTTCTCCTCTAACACGTGACATTATGACGAAAGGCCCTTGAACGACAAAGCTAGATCTCTACACACAATTCTCAATGCTACTTCCCAGCTTCGCCATGTTTTTATGTATTGTAGGCTAACTCCAAATTTACTTTTTATATCGTCACAAATATTGCTTGGTGTGTAAATTCGATTGATATCTGTGAACTTATCCTTTATGAGCTGTCCAATCAATTGACTACTTGCTTGTCGGTGCCTATACTGTAACAGTTCGTTAAGACAAGTATGCGTTGCTTCAATGCGCGTAACTATGAAAAGTGCATCATCATTGTTCCTAATAGCATGGACTCTCCATGTGCAATTTTTCGTCACATACTTTGCCTCAAAACGTGTTGTATCTAACTTGAAAATTTTAAACTGAAAATGGTTCTTTAGTGCCATGAACCCTAAACGGTATTGTAATTCTTGCTTCGTTCCATAAATCTGCCCAACACACGCATCCTTGGCTCGAGAACTAGAGCATGCATCACTTGGCATGGTCATAAATGGTGGAATAAAGGGCAATAACTGGATGTATTGATTCGATTCTGATGGACAAGGCATTGAACTACTTTTGTTACACACTCCTCTATGCACATTTGTTGTTCCCTTCGGTTCATCATCATCTGCCACATTCTTGCCTTCCCATTGGTTAGGAAACTTCGTGGCATCAAAGTTCTATTTAGTCTTTGAGAACTTGTTTGCTTGTCTTTCCTGACAGTAAGGAGGAGAATGCCCAATGTCAGCAATTGTGGTTGTATCATCATTATTTTCAACTCTATAAGGTTTAGTCATTGGGGGTGAGTAACAAGCTTCTATAGCTGGGCAATGATGTTCTTCAAACATTGAACTAGCGTTATTGAATTGCCTGCTGCACTGAAATGGTGTTGACAAAGCAGAATCATTATCGGTTAATTGATTGCTTCCTCTTGAAGATCTAAATGGGAGTATAGTAATGGTTGGATGGTTGGAACAATGTGCTCTTGTATTTGTGGTATCGCTAACCTGTTCCATGGTAAGATACAAGTAACAATGGCCCTTCATGACAATATATTGTGCGCTGTTGACATGAATAAAGGCACGAAAAGTAAATTTTGTATTAATTATGACTACTTTTGGCGGAGGGACACCAACAACTTGCCCACTATCAGCAAATATTGCTTTTGCTATAATCCTACATTTCGTTGGATTAATCCCATGTGCAACATATAACACTTTTATAAATTGTTCATACTGAATGTCTGCATCAACACAAAATGACATTACTTTTCCCCCGATGTAAACATCACTGTCATTTGAAGATCGTTCCCATGAACCTCTAAACCGTGTGGCAGTCATATCTTGTTTAGCCATTACTACAAAATCCCAAAGTATAATATTATCATTTCATTGTATCATAAAAATGTTCAATAAAAATTTATCAATGTTGTCGAGTAAGGCGAAATTTATCACCTCACTCAATAGTACTGTAGACAATACAGGGGAGAGAAACCTTATTTTTCCCTTACTCGATATTGCTGTCGAGTAGGGGAGGAAAAAAATTGGATTGATGGCCCTTTACTCGACAGCACTTGTATAGTAAAGGGAAAATTTTTCCCTTACTCGACAATGCTATCAAATGATAGAAATAATTCCCCTTACTTGATAGTCTTCTATCTTTACTCGATAGTACATTTGACCATGGGAAGAAATCTGGTTTCTAATGTGTGATTTTTTTTTTTTGAGTTAGATTAACTACCAAAACAAATTTATCGTCAAATAGGCTTGTTAATTGAATCAAAATAAGTTTATTGTCAAATTTAGAGAATTTATGCGACAAACTCGATGAACAGGAAGAAAAGAAGAAAAAGAAGAAATCAAAGTGAAATGCGAATACGTAGTTAATTGTGTGGGTATGGATATTTTTATTCGAAAAACTTAAAAATGAACATGTTTGATTGAAAATTTTGGAAATGGGTATTTCTGAATTTTTATTAATAAAGAAGGGTATTTTTGGCTAATTCCCTAAAGTAAGGGAATTGACATGTAATTATTACTATTAAGGATTACTATGAAATATGCCATTAAGCCAATAATAAAATCACGCAAAAAAAAAAAAATTGCATCAATTGTAGCTGCAGCGATTATTTTCTATTTCTAGTCTTTGCAGTTACGTATTTTTGATAATTTTACATAAAATTATTTTGTTAATAAATAAAAAAGTAAAATTTGAAGAGAATTTTTTTTTAGAATTTTTTTTGTTTTGTTAATCTTATAATATTATATTAAAACAAATTAATTTATTAACAAATTGATTATTTTGTTTGATATCAATTGATTATTTTTATTTTATTAAAATTTATTGTTCTAATTTTTTATTATTAAAAATTATTTAATTTATTAGTTTTGATTATTTCAACAAATTTTATATTAAAAATAAATTTTAAAATTTTAAAATCAATCAAATTAAAAATTTGTGAATAATTATGAATTTATGAATTATGATAGTATGATAATATGGAAGACTTAATTGATTAAATTAAAAAATTATAATTTTTTTAAAGGACTTATTTAACTGAAATGAGATTTATAAAATTTTTATAATTATTTATCAAATAAAATGAACATTTATATAATTAACTTAATTAAATTCACAGTTTGGAGGGAAGAAACGGGTCGGACCGGGGATTAAGGCCTATCTCAATCCTCGACTTGATTTTGAAACAAGGCTGAAAGTTCAACCCTAAACCTGACCTGATTTCTAATTTTTAATTATTTGGGTTGGACCGAGAATTGGTCAGAATTTTTACCATCCATACTTTTAACACTTAATCATCGTTAAAAATAATGAAAAATAGTAAAATAACACATTTGTCTTTACTATAACTAATACTATATGTGTACTATACAAAAACAAAAATAACCTTATATAATAAGAAGACCAAATTAACCCTATATATATACAGTTTGTAATATATATTTTGTTAATAAATAAATATTTTTATATAATTAAATTAAAATAATTTCTTAAAAAATAAAAAATTAATTAATTAAATAGAATGAATAAATCATTTTATAATACTTTTAATTAATTAATTTCACAAAAAGGGTTAATTTTGATATATAATATATTGTATGATAATAATAATAACAATAATAATTGATTTATCCATTCTATTTTAAAAATTATTTGATATTACTTTTAATTAATTAATTTCACATAAAGGTTATATAATACATTGTAGTATAATAATAATAATAATAATAGCAACAATAATAATAACAACGATAATAACTATTATTATTATTGATTTATTCATACTATTTAATTAATTATTTTTTTAATTTTTTAAGAGATTATTTTAATTTAACTATGTATATAAATAGTTTATTTTTTTCTGAAAAATATACATTATAAATTATACATATAGGGTTAATTTTATCTTTTTATTATAAGGTTCTTTTTGTTTTTGTACAGTACACACATGGTATTAATTATAATGAAGATAAATCTGTCATTTTCTTCATTATTTTTAATAATGATTTAGTTTTAAAAGGGTATTATTGATGATTTTTAAAAAGTTGAGATTATTTGTAAAAATTACTAATAAATATGTGGATAAAACTAAAAGTTATCTTAAAATAAAATAAAAATATCTTTCAAAATTTTGTTAAAAATAACCCTTAAATAAAATAAAATAAAAATATATTAAAGAATTTTGGTTATTACATATATTCAAAAGTATAAAGTTACAACATCTATTCCAATATTTAGTAAAAGTTAAGGGGTTAACTTGGTTTATAGTTATGTTTTATTATGTAAAATTGAGTTATTTTAGGTTGGTCTAGAAAATTAAATTAAAAAAAGAAAAATCGTATACCATACGAACAAAAAACATTATATATTATTAAAGGCAGATGAATTACATATTTTTTTTTGTAAATTATTAAGTTAATATAATAATTAAAATTACATTTTCTAATATTAAAATAATTTTACTTTTATATAATTAAGTGTTTAACTTATAATATATGGATATATTATTAACACTTAAAGAGACCCACATATATTAAAATATTTGAAGTTTTTTAAAAACAAATAATTTAAAAATGGGAATTAAACAAAAACGACCACATTTTTTTCTTCAAAATAAAAAACAACCACCATTATAAATTGTAATCAAATATAACCACAATTATAATTATTGGACCAAATTACCTTGCACTATTCAAAATAAAATCTCACAAGTACAATTTCAATTTCAATTCACTCGTAAGTTCCAATTCACTCGTGAGCTCTTCCAATTCTTCCTCCAATCGACGGTCAGTACGGGGGGTCGGCGGCCGCCTCAATGAACATTAAATTTTTAAATGAAAATATCGATTTTCTTTCGAACTACTGCCTCGCTCGTGAGTACAGTCACGAGGACTCTCTACTCGTGAGCACGCTGAAAGTTGACTCACGAGCCGGGGAGATGGGAATATTCACTCACGAGTTGGGGAGGTGGGAATATTCACTCACGAGTTGGGGAGGTGGGAATATTCACTCACGAGCCGGGGGAGCTGGGGGAGAATTTCCCCCAACTCGTGAGTCCACTCACGAGTTGGGGGAAATTCTCCCCCAGCTCCCCCGGCTCGTGAGTCCACTCCCCCGCCCCAATAATTCCCCCAGCTCGTGAATGCACTCTCCCCGCCCCAGACACTACAGATTTTCCGTACTCACACGCAAATTTCGATCTTTTTTCGACTTCATTCTATCTACCGTTACATGTAATTTAAATCTTTCTTAAACTTACTTTTTTACGACGATAATTAATAATGATCGGAAAACGAATAACTTGAGAATATTGTTAGAAGAAAAAACGAAGACCGTAAGAATATTAATCGAAACAGGGAGATGACAAATGATTTTATAATTGAAGGATAATTTGGTCCAACAATTATAATTGTGGTTATATTTGATTACAATTTATGATGGTGGTTGTTTTTGATTTTGAAGAAGAAAACGTGGTCGTTTTCGATTAATTCCCTTTAAAAATTCATATATTTTTAATTAAATAATAAAAATAACATTTTAGGGTTTCTTCATCTTCATAAATTGATTCCAGCAATCATCTAGGCAAACTCTTGTTTTCATTAACCTACACAAGGAAGCCAATGGTTTATTACGCATGTAAGAGCCCTCAAAACATCTGAATGAATTGTTTATTTATTAATTTATTTTATTCTAACCCTTTCTGATTTTACTCAGATTCTCCTTGTTTGATACTCGGCTAAATATAGTCGTATATTCGATCTTAGTTATAGTCTCTGTGCTTATTTGAAGCGTTAATGAATGTTATGACTCTGATAATATTTTTTCTTGGCTTGCTGTTTGGTTTATGTACTTGTTCTTGTGTTTTTTAATTTTATATTCAATATTGGCTGGAATTTTATAGTTTATTTCTGCTGATTATGTTTCTCAATGTAATGGCGTGTGATTTAAAGCATATAGATAATACTAGTGGGTAGGTGTTAAATGTTTATAATACTTTTTTGAATGAAGACTCAATTTGAAATGTATCCTAGGTGTGAGAAATGCTACTATGCAAGAATTCATAGGCTTTAATCATTCTAATTCCAAGCTCATTTGGTGGTTTGAGGTTTCAGAATAGTGGATTTTGCTCTATGAAATTAGTTTATGGAACTAACCCATGGGGCGAGTCAAATGGTGTGACTCTTGGTTTCCAATTCAAAGGTTAAGGTTTCAAATACTTTGGGGCTCGCTCACTTTGCGATATTATATTACATGAATTCTCTAATTTTCAATAGTAGTCCGTGCTGAATCCGTATACATGTTGACTGATTTTGGGGTATAAAGAAAATATATTCGAGGATTAAACTGATAAATGAGTGAGGTTTATGTGTATGAGCCAGTTTCTTAAAGCTTGGACTTTTTAAATGATTACATTTTGTGCCATTTTTAAGCATTGGCACAAGTAGGGCGACTTTTAGAGCAGACTAATTATCTGTGGAAAGCCCTTCCAGAAAAAGAAAATAGAGAAAATATTAGCGGATGTGAGAATGTATGAAAACTGCAACTTTCAGTGATGGGTACATTTGGTTTTTGGCCAGGTTACCTGTTTTTTAACGAGGAACTGATAGTATGCTAGCTTCCTGTCATTATTTTCAGATGGGAACTCTATCTAGGTATTAGTGTGCAATATGGATATAAAGGGCCAAACATGGCATGCTATGAACAATGTGAAAGCAATTTATAAGACGCAAAGATGTTCTTCTATTTGGCACAGGGACAAGAGTGAAAGTTAAAGTGGGTTTAATTTGTGATATAGACCAGTTTAGTCTTCCACATTTTGACTAGATTTTCATTTCTACTCTTGGGGTTTTGTTTACGTTGACATTTAAGTGCACAAGTTTTTACACAGGGCACTGAAATTTCTAAGTGTCAAAAGTTTAGCTGAAAGTTGACGTATAAATAATAACAGGTTATTATAATGATTCTAGTTCAACAATATCATAGTAGGTTTGGGTTTTTTTTTTCCAATTTTAAATCATGCGTCTTTCATTTGTAGAATGGATGCTTTTTAATAACTTTTTTCATTGGCATTGCACTGGAGTTTATTTGGATCATATCGTTGTCTATTAATTTGCATTTGGGTCTGTGTGCTGCATGTTGCGGATTCTCATTCATGAAAGTTTTCATTTTCTATTTCTTGATAGATTACTATTTTCGAAGTCTTAATAATGTTATAGACTCTTATTGCCTGTTTTTCTTTTGTTTCATTGCATATATTTTCTGAATAAATTATGGGATATTAATAGAATTATGTTAGTACTTATATAGAAAAAATGTGAAACAGGAATTCATTTAAGTAGTTGACCAGCTTAGTCTCATTGTAAACCCCAAAATATCTAATCTGTTTGTGTGTTAAAAGATAATTGACATACTTTTGTTTTCTTTGTATTGCAGGATTTTTGCTGTCACTTTCTTTTGGACTATTGCTATCATTGCTGGGTTTTGCTGATGACCATCTTACTTGGTCTTTTTATCCCAAGTTCTTGTTGTAATTTGAGTTTCTCTTGTAATTGAAAGAATTAGATAATTCATCTTTAAATATAGTGTCCTGTACATACATTTGTAAATAATGATTATTCTTGTAGTAGTACAACCAAACTATTTTTGTTCCATCAAGTTTTGCTGCAATTATTTTATCTCACCTGAAGTTAGACTTATTCTATAATGCTTTCTTTCCCCTTTGAAGACGTACTTGCATTTCATGGGAAATTTCTAGATGTATATTGATTATATGTGGGAAAAGAGAAAGAATTGACTTCTTTTATTGGTGGGTTGAATTGTGGAGAACTCTTCTTATGCTGTCAACAATGGAGAGCTTGGCACAGTTGGAAGCCTTGTGCGAGAAACTTTACAATTCACTGGATTCTGCTGAACGAGCTCATGCTGAGAGTAGTCTGAAATGCTTTTCTGTGGACACTGAATACATTTCTCAATGTCAATACATTTTGGAAAATGCGTCGACTCCTTATGCATTGATGCTAGCTAGTTCGAGCCTTCTGAAACAAGTGACAGAACACAGACTCCCTTTGGAGCTCCGACTTGCTATTCGTAATTTTCTTACTTGCTTGCAGATAGTTTTGCCTATAAGTGTTCTGGAAGGAAATTTGTATGAAGGCTTCTGTCCTGTTGACATACCTTAATATAATTTTCATTTGTTGCTCAGTGCTAATCCCTTTCCCTCTATCCCTTGCTATTTCTGGTCATATTTAATGTTTCATATGAGGTATTTTGTGGATTTAACCGATGGGGTAGGTTGTTTGTATGTGTTTTCTTTTTTATTTTTCCCAGGTTATGGGTAAAAGTTTCATGTGTCTCTCCTTTTCTGATAATTCTAAGGATGGATGAGTTAAATGATTACAACTTTATTCATTTTCTTTTTCCCATGTTCTTGTTTTAAATGCCATTTTTCTTTGACTATCTCCAAAATTGACCATACTGCAATGTGTCTGAAGGAAACTATCTTGTAAACTATTTGGCCACCAGAGGACCTGACTTGGAGCCATTTGTTGTTGGCTCTTTGATCCAACTCTTTTGTCGAGTTACAAAGTTTGGGTGGCTTGATGATGGCAAATTCAAAGAAGTGCTCAAAGAAGCTGAGAACTTTTTGAGTCAGGTGATATGAGTTTTTCATCTGACCTTTTTCTTCTAAAGTGCTCTAAGTATGATCTCTATGCCACTAAATGATACTCATTTCATATGTCCATATGGTCATATGATTGTCAGAGTTGAATATTCTAAGGTCAATAATTTTTACTTTTGATTGATGACAAATTAGAATGATGCTTGTGTTGAGAGATTTTGTTGTTATTATCTCTTTAACAATCTTTTTTTTTGGTTATATTCTTATCCTATTTTTGAGTTTTGATTTTAGATGTATTGCCTGCATCTTTGCATATTTGGGCTGTTAGACAGTAATATAAAATTTGTAATAATACACATACCTTGTGATTGTTTCCGTAAGGAGGCCATGGTTTGTGTGGAAGTGCAGATATATATATAAAATCAAAATGAGCTCATGTTATCAATTTGTTATATTTAGGGACAATTTGTGATGTTTGCGCGGAGTTGGTGAGACCACGTTGGCATGTGCCAATTTAAACTAGACAAATTGTTTTGTGCTGCATGTATAATCAATGTACCACAGATTTTGCAAGGATTTTTTGTGCAAGTTGTTCATGTAGTACTTATATTTGAATGGGTGATTGAACTAAATCTGTGAACCAAAAGTTTTTAATCCAATGATTATATGATTTGTCCTTTTTGCTTTTAATCACTCATATGCAAAAGTGTCATTCTATTGAAGGGCCTACTTTATTGCATAGACTCAAATTCACATATTCAGAACATTGATGGTTGTTGCCCCATTTTAGCATGCTTAATTTATTATGCACAATTTTTTGCTTTACATATCAAATACCTGTAAATTGGCTTTCTGTCTACTTTCTCTTTTCTTTTGTCATCAAAAAAAGGGTTGCATGCCTTCTTTAGTGCTACATATGAGCCTAATATTTTGACAAACCAATTCATTGAATATGCTATTCAAATATTGTTGGTCCATACCTGATTGGCTTTGGCCAATCAAATTGTGTGTTGTCTCCCTTGTAATGGCAGGTCTGAAAGTTGAGTTCTTGTGTGATATCTCTATATTAACTATAGTGCCTTCCAAGCGATATTTGTGGTGATCTCTTATAGAAAAATGCTAGGGTTTGCTAGAGATATTCTTTGTGGGCTCTTCTCATTGGTGTTATCTGTCGGCATGTCTTTGAAGCCAAGCTAAGACAATATCATGGCTTGACAGCAATTTCTCTTTGAAGCTATTGGCCTTTTCACCCTTGTTTTAAAATTGGTGTATATGTGGATTTTGGGTCAGGAAATGGGAAGAATAACTTCCTAAGGAGACAATGCTAGTTTTTAGCAGCTGAGGCCATTCAATTCTCCCTGTTGGTGATGGGGTTGGATGGGCAATTAATCCAGGCCTTGCCTTCTTTTTCATTCTTCTATTGTCTCGTTTTTTACCCATTCATTTTGGCTTGTGTCCTGCGGGATGCTTCTTAGTTCTCTTTATTGTCTTTCTTAATAGCATTTAGTTTTCTTATCATGGAAAAAGAAAATTAGTGGTATGATTGCTGCAATTATGTGGTTAAATGTTTATTCATTCTGCGTAGTGCTCATGATAGCCAGAATTTTTTTGAATGAAGGTGTCTTGATCTGGAAACTTATATATTTTTTCAGTTTTAGCTACTTTTTGTTTGGTGGCTAGGGCTATGTGGTATGCAATTATAGGCTGGACTATGGGAGTAAATCTAATGATGCTTATTTTTAGCCTTGGCCTTTGCTTTCCTTTTGATCTGTTTTGATTGTACTGTTCTGCAACTGGTGTTGTATTCTATTTTTTGGGGTTGGCTATATTTGATTGCTTTTTTTGTTACATAGATGATAATTTTTGCGATTAGTTCTTGTGCTTTGTATTACGTAGACGTACTTGCTAAATAATACCTTTTGCTTACATCAGGGTCCATGTCATTATGCCATTGGTTCGAAGATATTAAGTCAGCTTGTTTCTGAGATGAATGAGGTTAGTGTTGTCAATCTTTTTTGCTTTAATTGGGAATAAACATCAGTTCAATGGAGACTTTTATACTGTGTATGGTTGTAATAATATTTTACTGAAGGCAGACCAAAATTGGGCATGTAGAAGCTCATGAGGACTCATTTCCTCTGTTCTTTATTATCACTCTTATGGTGCTTTGCTATCTCATTTGATTTAGATCCCATAGGAAGTTATGAAGTTGGTACTGGGGTAGATTCAAAATAACTAGATAATGTTGAACGAATACAATAAAGATATTGGAGTTACTTCATAATAACTCGCAATTACATTACGTAAAAAAGAAGGCAAGTTGTTGAGTGGGAACCAAGAGGGGCAAAGCTCAAGTGCATGTGAGGTGAACAAGAAACCTTACCCCGAGTGTAAATTAGCTTTTATGACATAAAGAATCCAATAATGTATGGGTGTTGATCACATTTAGAAATGCTACCAGACCATCGAAACTATGTCCCCTCCCCATTGCAAAAGCATAACATGAATCACAGATGTGACATAGTCGAAGCCTTTTGCCTCTCCTTAGTTTTTGTTCCTTCTATTGGTAGGATCTTGGTTGAGTCAATGGATTATTTTAAAGGGTTAAATAGTTAACTGTGAGGAGTGTTTCACAATCTCTTCATCATTTATTGAGTTTCTTGCAGTTGACTCATCACTTTTTGTATTTTCTTTTTCTGAACTCCATGCTCAGTCCAGTAATATCAAGGTGTTGCTACCCGACTGTTCTTTCTACTATTTGGTGCTTCTTTGGGTTAACCGGAAGTAGAGGGTATTTAAGCGAATAGTTGTGTGCTCTGTTTTGTTTCTTAGGGGCTTAAAGCTAGTTAATTAACTTGACCATGTTGATCCTATCTTGCTGGGGAGTTGGAGAGGAAAGTTTTTATTGATTGCAGTCAGCAGGTGACATGTGTTCCTTGATTTATTTTCCCACATGGGTTAGTTATAGGGGTGGCATGTGGAATGCGTATTGGCATCTGTGATTTGGGGCAGTTTTAACTCTTTTTTTAGCGGGAAAATTTCTAGGAAAGAGGGGGGTAATTCTGGTGGCTGTTTGAATCATTAATTCGCAGCTTCTGGTTGCAGATTCTCCTCTCTCTCTTCCTCTCTCTTCACTTCCAGTATTATTGCCTAAACTGCTCTAGTTAGTGGAGGACAATTTTGAGAGTAAATGCTGCAAAATAGATATTAGAGGTCATAATAACGATTTCAATCTCATGTGAAAGATGGAAATTTGGTCATTTATATGGCATGAAGCTAACTTTATAGAATCTCATTTGGTATTGATCAAAGATTAGGATGCCCTTTTTTATTTGTCTTCAAGAGAATTGCATCCAGCTGATATGCGATTTTGATGTTTTCAGTATTTTTTTTCAAGAGATTTTCAGCCTATATTTTGTGTTTGCAAGGATGGACTGCCTGTTTGCCTCTTTATAATTTTCCAATCCATCTTCCCTGGCCTCCCCCACCCATTCTTGATACAAAATAAACCTGCCGTTGTAGAGAAGAGATCTGTTTTAATATAAATTGAGACGTTCTTTTGTCGTAAACCCTTGTATCATATTTTATGTGGATAAGCAACTTGTTCCACATTAATTTTTAATTGCCTAGAGTGATCTTCATAGATTCATTTTTTTGGCTGGTTATTTATTGTTTCTTTTGATGTAAGTTTTTATTGATTATGTTTATATCTCTAATGCTATTCTTCTTTCATAAATAATCAGCCAAGTCCAGGATTGCCTTCTAGTTACAACCGCAGGATAGCTAGCTCTTTCAGGGATCAATCGCTTTTTCAGATATTTCAGATATCTCTAAATTCACTATGTAAAGTTAAAAATGATGGTAATATACTAGCTTTTGTTTTATAATATTGCTGAGCTTTTGTAAAAGTTTCAGTGGCTTATGTAGTAGTTGTTTATGTTTGATGTTGATTTTTGTTTCGACTTTTCATTCATGGTTTCTCTCTGCGCCAGTTGAAATCAAGTTGCGGGAATTGGCACTTTCACTTTCCCTTAAATGTTTATCATTTGATTTTATGGGAACATCTGATGAAAGTTCTGATGAGATTGGAACTGTTCAGGTATTTGCTTAACATATTTTCAGTCATATACAGTACTGTTGGTTTTAACTCTTGCTGAATTGCTTCAAGTCGCTTCCATGAAAAATTTACTACTTCGGTGTTTTATATCTTACATCTTAAAATGTACTTGCTATTGGTTGTTGCAGATTCCAAATTCTTGGAGGCCTCTCCTTGAGGATCCTTTGACACTGCAGATATTTTTTGATTATTATGCAATCACTCAAGGCCATTTCTCAAAGGAGGTTCGTATATGTCCATTATAGGACAGCAGTTTCCTTCCAAGGATATAGTATTGGGGGTGTGAGCACGGATTGCGTGATAATTGACTGTTTGAAGTTGGGTCAATTTGAAATATTTAAACTCAAGCTGAGCTTGAGATCCAATCAAAGTTCAAACATCGTGTTTAAGATTGGCTCCTGCTATATTTGTTGAGCTCATGAGCCAAACTTTGAACTTAACTAGTCAAGTAAACATTCTGCAACTAAGCAAGGTAGTGCAAAGTACTAGATCCTTATTCAATTTTGTCCAATACAGGACTCTTGAGGTCCATCCTGATAGAGTTTGATAATGGGTCTCAAATGTCGGACCAAACAGTTGGTTTGGTGCAATCATGATGGAAACTTACCTCTCTTGCTCTCATGTGGGGGCTTTCAATTTCTCTTTTTGGGTGAGGGTTGGCTTCTCTCTAACAATACCCCCACCTACTTAGAGGTTGAAGTGTAATTAGAGGCAATTTCCAAAGTTCTTGTCGGTATATTGGTCCTTGGTAATATAAGATTGCGAGTTCATTTCGGTTTATTTTCTTTTTAATGTTCAGTTGCTATATGTGAAACTAACTTCCTAAGTTTTCTGTAAGATGCACTAGCAGCCCTCTTCCATTTGTGAGGCATATGGATCCTTATGGATGTATCTTGCTCTGTTCTTATTTTATTTTTATTGCCAGCCTCTGGAATGCTTGGTGCGTTTGGCTTCTGTAAGGCGATCGCTTTTTACAAATGACTCTACTCGACTAAAGTTTTTATCGCACCTTATGATGGGAACCAAAGAAATTCTGCAGACAGGATTAGGTATAGGGATTGTTCTGCTTCCTCTTTAGTCTTTATTTTGTTTTACAACTTTGCTAAGCTTCCATAGTTAATATCTTTCTTTTGTCTAACTGATTTTGCCTGTTTTGGAACTTACATGATGATTAAAATGTACTTGTTTTGTAAAATGATTAACATTTAGTTCCTGAATTGTGTACTATGGTGCATTGTAAAGCCCGTTAAGTACTATGGTGCATCACAGTAATTAACATCTTTCCCATTTTATCATAGTACTGCAGCAAGTGACAGAACAGCATGTATTAAATGATGTTCCATGAAAGCATTTGTATTTTTTTAAATTCCTTAAAGATGTTTCTCAAAATAATATCATTAGCCAGGCAAGCAACGAGCACTTTGACAAATGTAATAACATTTGCGACTGATTAAATTAAAATCAGGCATATGTAACACGTTGCAGGATGGTTTCTAGGTTTATAGAACTTTTTCTAAGAAACAGAACTAATTGTTGATATCAAAGAAATTACTAGAAAATAGTTAAGTCCACCATTACAGAATAAGATAATGTGCAGCTAGAAACAATTGATATATATACATACACCTGTTACTTATGTGCTGCCTCCCAATTTTCTAAACAGCAGAGTATTAGAGGAACCTTTTGAAACTGATCCCCTTAAGGATGCACAGAATTCAGCTTTTATCCCATAAAAGTTTTGCATCAGTTGTTTTATAGAATTGAAAGTTAATTTATAAATATGCTGTTGACTGAAACACCCGAATGGAGGATGTAAAATTTCAGGAATTTACTAGATGTCCAATGTTGTAGCATGCTGAAGGTTTATTTTCAGGCATATTTGATAATTTACACATTTTTCTACTCAAAATTTTGATAAGGGTTGCTTTCAACTGACAGATGAAATTTTTGATTCGCTTTTGCCTGTCCCAATAGTAGAATTTCACCTTGTTGTCTAGTTTATTGCCAAATTTTGCCTCCTTATCCTAGTTGATTTTTCCATGTTTATCAATCATCAAACGGAAAAATGTCTGTATCTAATTTGATGAATTTATGTTCATTGTGACTTAACTTTCATTGAAGTCATTCGTGTATTTTGATTGGGAATCAGGTCTTGCTGATCATGATAATTATCATGTGTTTTGTCGTTTCCTTGGACGATTTAAAGTGAACTACCAGGTGTGTGCGTGTCTTTTCTATTGTTTGTATGTTTATCTTCCATCGTGCCTATTGCCATGATATGCTATGCTGCTGCTGTTCATGTGTTATATTTAGGCTCCATATGTGGTTGGACCTGTCAGTCTGCCATAAATTCAAGAATTTTACATTTATTGGTTTATAGTCTACAATAATAATGTGTTTATTAATTTGCTTGTCAGACAGAACTCACATTTTCCCCTCGCTATGGATTTTATTCACTAAGAATTTTCAGGATATTCAATTTTCTTAACCATCTTAGTTGAGGAGTCTTGGGTTAAAATTTCATGTTTTGTGTTCCTCTTACTAGCTCTCAAATTTCTTTTTTGGGTTGTTACAGCATGGAGTATAGGATGGTATATGAGCTTATTGGTTTTGGGTAATTTTTGTTAAACCTTAAAATGGTATCTTTTTTTTTTTTTTTTAAGAAAATTTGGGAAACATCTGATCACTCTTATGACCTTTCTTTCTTTCATTAATATAATTGCCTTCAATTTTCTGCATAAATAGACTCAATGGATCATCTCTTTTTTGTTAAGAAACAAAAGACAATTGTATTTGGTGGCTTCTTCCCCATTGGGGTTTTTAAGATTCTTTTATACCTCTCTTACCAAACTACCCAAAGAAATGGCCATTTTTGCACAATTATGCAGCATTGTAGCTTTGTTCCCTCCCTCAGAAGCACAATAGTTCTCAATAAGCAAAGGTGCCCAAGATCTAGATACCACCCAACGCTATTTTTCTTGAGGAAAAAAGAGAAATCCTCAATATTTAGGCAACAGAACAACGGAGAAAAGAATGATGTTATCCATTTCAGAGGGATGAACTCTAGATAATGATATTTTTTTCAATTAAATTATTAGTTCGCATTCTTTTTACCTTATTGAAATATTATAGTATGAGTGATAGCGTCTTTTAATTGTTAAGCACAGTTTCTTTGAACTTATGTATCAAAAGAAGAAAAATGTTTTCGTAACATATACAAGGGTTGGGTTTGGATTTACTGTACTTTTAGAGTAGCTTTTGGTTTAAAACTTTTAACCTGCTTTAAATTAGCGCTTTTTCTTTGGTCTGAGAAAATGTCTTATCATAGCCAATCAACTTGAGCGGTCCTATTTGCAACCAAATTTACATTTGCTTCGTTCTTGTTCCTTTGAATTTGTGTCTTGTTTTTGTAATATCTACTGACTTCTTAATCTCCAGATAAATATTATAATTTGAGATGAGTTGTCTCTAGGCTCTAGGTATTCATATTCAATACTTCAATGTGCAAAGCTGCTATTTTCATAAAATCCTGAGCTTTGCTGTAGTCTTTATATTCTACACCTATTTGCTTCTCTGTCTCTTTTCTTTAATTCAATTAAGGTGCATGTTTAGCTCATGTTGGCTGCTACTGATAATTTTCTCAAGTGTCTCTAGCTATTAGCAGTTTCTCTTGTTCATATCTGGTGTACCTGGTTGTACACCATTGCTCAGTATTTTGTCAATTTCTATTTATGAATAAATTGTAATTCATTCTGCAGCTATCGGAACTTGTGAGTAATGAATGCTATAGTGAATGGATACAGTTGGTTGCTGAGTTCACCTTGAAGTCTCTGCAGTCCTGGCAGGTGAAGTTGTCTTAAATTTGTTAGCAATTCTATAGAATGAATGCTATTCCAGTATCATCTTGTATGCATCAAATAATCTCCTTTTGCCTGAAACTGAATGGGTTTAGTTGTCTTCTCCAGTGGTCTGGCAGCAGTGTTTACTACCTTCTTGGGCTTTGGTCCAGAATGGTAACATCTGTACGGTACTTGAGGAGTGAGTCACCGAATCAGCTGAATGAATATGTACCCGTGATTATTGAAGGTTTCATATCTTCAAGATTTGAAACTTTGCAGGTCAGATTGCATTTCGTAGTCTTGATTATGTTATGCATTTTGGTATTAATCTTTACAGGATTTGTTGCCTTTATTTTTTGCAGTATGAAAACTTGGATGGACTTTCAGAGAACCCACTTGACAATGTTGAACTTCTTCAGGATCAGCTTGATTTCTTTCCTTATCTATGCAGATTTCAGGTTCATGTTTTGACATGCTTCGACCGCTAACCTTTCTAAAACTCTTTTATCTCAGAAGGTGTTATGTTATTGAATAATTGATAAAACTATAAGTTTTTGATCTAACAATTCTATAGCAGCCCAATATTTTCTTGTATTGTCATATCACTGTGTTTAAGACCTTTATTTGTTTCCCTGAATTGACAGTATGAAAGTTGTATTACATACATAGTGAAGATTATGGAGCCTAACTTGCAAAAATATATGGTACAAGTCTGCTTTTAACTTGCCTCCATTATATTGAGAGCAATGTGAAATTCTGCATGAACTATTAAAAATGTTAATTTAATTTACCAGGAAGAAGCAAGGCTCCAAGCTTGCTCAGATAACAAAGAGCACTCTCTGATTGAAGCCAAACTTGCTTGGATGGTGCATATTGTTGCTGCTATAATTAAACTAAAGCACTTCAGGTTAAAGTTTTTACTAATTTTAGTTGCAAATATCCATTTCAGAGAGTCAACATTGCTCACATATAAGTTCACATGGCTTGCCTCTTTCAGTGGCGAATCGCAAGAAGTATTTGATGCTGAACTTTCTGCCCGCGTTTTCCTGTTGTTAAATGTCACTGACAGTGGATTACACAGTCAAGTATGTAAATTAGAATATAGATCAGTGAGCTGCTTAAAAAAATCGTTTTAATGGTAGATAACTGTTGGATGCAGGCTGTGCCTTTAGTATTCTGTCATAAATGCATGTATTTGATGTATTTGCGCAAATGATGTGGCTTACCAATAAAAAAATCATTAACGAGAAATTCATAACTATTGAAAATGCTGCAATTTCATTTTTTTTTTTTGTTATATTTTAAATTCTATTTTGTTGTTTGATGCACATGAGTGAGCATGTAAGAGCTTAAATACTGGTTACTTGCCAATTTAAGCTTTTAGGAGTGATGACACTAGTATAAGCAATCCAATTTTCAGGATAAGGTATGTTCAACCCTGTTTGAAATTAAGTTCTTATAATTTTGCTGCTTGAGTACAATCTGAATTTGGGCATCACCCAACTGTAACCTAGGCTTATTTCACTTCCCTATTACTAGAAGCTGATTGCCTCTAGATGCAGCAATGGGAAAGTAATTTGATAGTTTCGATGTACCTTTTACAGTTGATAATTTAGGAATGATGGGTTTTTTAGATGTCACAGCAAAACTGTGGTTGTTTTTAAGACATTGGGGGAAAACTGTAGTTTCTGCAGTATTCCTACTCTTTCTGGTATTTTGATAGTTCAGTTGAGTTAAAGTTGAGGGGGTGTTTTTTTCTTTCTTTCTTTTTTTGTTGTTGTTGGTTTTCATTTGATCTAGGTCAAGTGTTAAAAACTTACCAATTGCCTTGATTTAGATATCCTTATTAGGATAGGTAGTAATGTTTATGCATGCAAATGCTGTCTAGTATTTTCTTAGGTCTTAGGAAGTGACTTATTTGATCATTTTTCTTAAATGTGTTCTTTTAAATTGGATAATTGAGACCTTCCAGATATAATTCTATAGTAATAGGAGCTAATTTATTTTGCCAAAGCAGTTTTTACCTTGTTAGGTTTTTATTCTGACTTTTAATGGATTGTATAACTTGTAGGGTTCGTGTGTCATGCGGTATAGCAATGCACTAATTCATTGGATAGTATTAAATTAAGCAAACCCTATACATGGATGTCTTTAGTGTGGACTGTATTGGATAAAGAAATGGAAATAGTATATAAACGGTGCAAAGTTAATCCTTACTTAGCTGATTTATAACAGCTGAAATGCAATTTGTACAAGGTAAAATTAAAGGTGCAAACTGAAAAGCAATTTTTCTGTGTGCAAAATTAACTCCTGCCTATCTGCTTAGAGCTTTGGTGGATGGATAAGTTAATAATGTAACATGTATTTTTCTCATCTAAGTTGAGAAACTTCTGCTGCTTTGGACCTGTGGTAGTTGTGTAGGAAATTAAGACCTTGTTACATAGCCTTCTAGAGGTTTCAGTGGTGTATTCCTTTCATCTCGTCTCATTGATTGCTGTAGTTAGCTCTAAGCAGCATGATTGGTGTTCTAATATTTGCACTCAGAATTAATCAAGAGCCAATTGTGGAGAAATGATAAACAACTGATATCAACGCATTTTCATGTTTTGCTAATTGTATGAATATTGAATGTTGTGCCTGGTGCAGCAGCGAGTTCTTTATATTAATTTGTGACATGTCTTTTGGGGCCTTATGCACTCTTGATGCATAGCTCCAGCCTATTAGGCTTAGGGCTTTTCACCATGAAATTGCTTCTTATTGCATGGTTATATTCCCTCCTTTGCTGTAAATTGTTAAGAGTAATTTCTGTCAATTGATTTTGAAATTTAGCAGAGATATGGTGAATTAAGCAAGCAAAGACTTGATTCTGCGATTCTCACTTTCTTTGAAGGGTTTAGGAAGTCTTATGTCAGTGACCAGGCTGTGCATTCTGCCAAGGTACGGATATTAGAAGTGTTAAACCTTAACACTTTGTTCTTTCTTCTGAATGTTCAATTTTCTTGATAAATTTTATTTCTATCAGCAACAGTTATATACCCGACTGTCTGAGCTTCTTGGACTCCATGATCAATTGTTATTATTGAGTGCTATTGTTGGAAAGATTATTACCAATCTTAAGTCTTACATAGAGGTGAGTTCATAGCATACTTTTGATTCCTTATTCTTGGAATTCAGTAAATAATATAAATTGTCTCTGTTAGCAGAGTGAAGATGTTATCAATCGCACTTTAAGTCTCTTCCTGGATATGGTTTCTGGGTTAGTTTCATTTCTGCAGAAGACCATTTAAAGTTTGTAGTTATTTCATTTCTTAGTTTCCTATTAGTCTAATTATATTAACACAGGTTTTGTACAGATATATGACAGGAAAGATGCTTCTAAAGTTGGATAGTATCAGATTTTTAATAACACATGTAAATATTAAGACATTTTCCTATTTAATTTTTGGTTACATTTTATGTCCTAAATATTTAAGAATATCTGTTTAACTGGAAGTATATAAATGCTTGAATGTTGTGTCATTTACCTTGCAGAGAGATCACTTCCCTTTTTTGGAGGACCACAGATATTCTCGTAGCCGAACAACCTTCTATTACATTATTGGCTTGTTAATCTTCATGGAGGACAGCCTTGTGAAGTTGCAATCTTCAATGGATCACTTTACGCAAGTATGTAACTTAGGTATAGCATTTCTATGTTTGTTTCTTCTCTCTCTCTCTCTAAAATTTGGATGAGTTTGAATTTGGCCAAAGGTTGAATAGGTTTGAATGCATGTTTGAATTATATGTTTATTTTTTTAACATCTAATTAAGTTTTAACTTCTTTCTTTTTACAAACCAAAAATGTCTTAAATATAGTATGTTGATATATTTTCCCTTTTAAGTGTTAATGTACTTGTATTTGTCTGTTAGAATTAGTGCCTGGTTAGCAAAGATTTTTCTCCTGGTCAAAGGAATTTTTTTAATGTTAAAAACTTTGTCAAACTCTTTGTATTGTTTGGTTATTGCCAGACCAGTGTTTGAAGGATTAAAAAGACTATTTGCTATTACTAGTAGAAACTCAAAATTTTGGGCTGTTGGCAATAGTATTTTTTAGTTTTTTTAAAAAGTTAAATTATCTAATATATCTTTGTTTTATTTTAAAATTTTTATTTTTTTCTTCTCTTTTAAGATAACTTTAAAAATTTGTCTATCAAAGTGATCATACAATTTTTACTGGAGGATGTATTTGACAACTGATACAATCATTTTTTTTTTCTTTTTTTAAAAACTTTACTTATAAAAGTTTCCATCATTGTAAAATCTACCCAATTGAAAATGTTTACCGAATAAACACATATGAATCAGTTAAACACTTGACAAGATATAAATTAAATTATTTTGAATAGTAAAATAATAAAAGGATAAATTTGTTTATGCTAACGTAATAATCTATAAACAAAAACTATAAAAAATAAAAATAAATATGTGCTTCATTTTATTTAAATAAAATATAAAGTTGTTTACTTGTATTACAAATTTTTTTTTAAGGTAATCTTGCAAATGAGTCTAGAATCAATGATTTGATTAAAACAATGATATATAAAAAAATAAATTATGTTATTACATTATTTTAAATGTGTGAATCTACAGGATTTATTATAACAATTAAAATCTTTTAATATAAAACTAAGGGGTAAGATTTTATATGGTTAGAAATAAATGAATCTAATAGGGATAGTTTTGAGAGAAAAATATTGAGCGCATTAGAAATCTTTCATCCAGATAAAAGTCAAAATTTTATTTTTCTTATTTTGGTGTTTTGTCTTAGCATCAGACTTAAGCTAAGGCAAAAAATAAAAAACTCATCTGAATGTTTGACAGTAAGCAAAATTCAGACTGGAAAAAAGCAACTCAATTTTCTACAACTACAATTCAAATTTTAAGAACCAGTTCTTTTCCCCGCCAATGAAAATTGCATAACTTAAGATCTCTTCCAGGATTCCATATACTTGCTCGGTCTTTTGGAGCTCCCTTAAAATTGTTCTACATTATTAACCGTGAAAATATTATTTTTATTTATTTTTCTGTACCACTCTTTGCAACAATTTTTAAATTATAACATAATTGATGTAAAGTCAATTGATTTTGAATCTCAAGAGAGTCGTTTTCTGAAAATGTAGTTTCTTTGGTCACTGATTGAATCTTTTTAGCAGTTTTTGAGAAAACAATCCAATGGACATGCTTTCAGCGAGATGTTCTACTTTCTTGTCCTTTGATGGTATATATGTATATACACACAGACACATACCCAAATTTCTGATGATAGAGCCACTCGTTGATATGTCATTTTCAGAGTGCTTGCTCATAGTCTTTCTTCATGCTTGCATTTTGTTTTTGTTTTTATATTTAAATTACTTGTTTGTATCATGCAAATAAGAAAGCTTTACTGGTCTAGCTTGTGGTTGTGTATTAATATGAAATGCAATGCCTTCTGTCTTTCCCACTAATTTTAATTTGAAGTGCTTTTTATGCCACTGAAGGTTTTTTCCAATTTGGAGTCTACATATGCTGCAATGTTCCGTGCAGACACTGTAAAATATGCATTGATTGGGTTAATGAGAGATCTCAGAGGAATAGCATCTGCTGCAGATAGGTTGGCAATAACATCAAATTTTTGAACATTAAATTGTTTGTCAAGGCCCTTCCAATACTTATTTTCTGTTCATTATCTTTTTATTTCTCTTTATTTAGCCGCAGAACATATGGTTTTCTCTTTGATTGGCTGTATCCAGCACATATGCCTCTTCTTTTGAAAGGCATTACACATTGGACTGATACGCCAGAGGTAAGAAACAGCCTGCGATATTGGCATTTTGCCTGCTCTATATGGAAAAACTATCTATGTGACCATTTTGTCGTTGCATGTTTGCTGGAATTTAAAAGATGATGAACTACCACTGTTAAAGGTTTCTTTGAGATAGAACAACCTACTTTTTTTTTTTTTTTTTTCTTTTTTCCATTGCCCTTGATATTTGGTGTGATCTGCTCACCTGCTCGCTTTAAGTGGGGATGCAATTTGTTCACTTCTGTGTTAAAAGGAATATTTTTCTGATACTAGAAAATACCTCAGGTAACAACTCCATTATTGAAATTTGTGGCTGAGTTGGTGCTGAACAAATCCCAGCGTTTGAGTTTTGAGTCTTCATCTCCTAATGGTATAATTCTCTTCCGAGAAGTCAGTGGGCTAATTGTTGCATATGGGTCAAGGATTTTGTCTCTTCCCAATCAAGCGGATATGTATGCCTTCAAATACAAGGGAATATGGATATGTTTAACTATTCTTACCCGAGGTATGCATTTGCCTTTCTAAATTACATTTGGTGGTTTGTCTTAATATGTTGAAATCGCACTAAGTTCAGTTTACTACTGTTTATTCTGTCACATATGTTTGACTATCTGGGAATGCTGTCTGGAAAAGTGCTGTTACAGGATTGGTTTAAAAAAATCATGCAGTTAGGATTTGCCATGAAATGAACTCAAAAAAATTAAGATGTGAACTAAAATAGCTTTGATCTCAGTGCACATTTTGGAGACCCACCTATGATTGGTTTTCATACTGATTCTTTTCAATGCAAATTTTATATGTAGTTCCTGTACTAACAGACACACACAAAATTGTGGTTCCTTTACAATTGTATCTTTTTTTAAGGATTTCATCAAAGTATAAATGGTGTATTCTCACTTTCTCAAATTAATATCCCTATAGGAAATGACCTGGCAATACAACCTTCTTACAGAACATGTGAATTTTTCAGTCACATTTTAGTAATTGTTCAAGTTTGTTGGAAAAGGTGTTCAAAGATGCAAGCCTTTTTTCTCTTTTCTTTTTTTCGCTGTTTGTGTGGTCATTGTGACTTATGCTACCTCATTATTTATTGAGAATCACTGTTATTTCACTGGAGATAAAATGTGCCAGTTTTATGGACTATATTATGTTGGCAATGTTTTGGTTATTTGGAAAGAACGTAAGAGAAGGATTTATGAATATGCTAGTGACAAGAGTATAGTTTTCTCTGTGATAGAAGTTCTTTTTAGCATCTATTTGTGCTTTGATTTTAGGGGAATTTTACGTTGCTTCTTTATTGATGCAAATTGCATTGCTGTTTTATGTTAATTATGATTTACTTTATAGCTCTGTTTTGCTTGGTGTGTGCTGATTTGCTTTTTAGTGTGGACTGCTGGATCACCTTTATCATATCTCAATTTTTTGTTTTAATAAACTTACTGTTTCTTTTAATTATTTGTGAGACAGCATTATCTGGAGACTATGTCAATTTTGGCGTATTTGAGCTTTATGGTGACAGAGCACTCATTGATTCTCTTGATATTGCTCTAAAAATGGCTCTATCAATTCCTTTGGCTGATATTTTGGCATTTCAGAAGGTACGACATTGGCTTTAAGTTCATGCATATTGCTCTGAATCTGTTTTGTCAGTCATTTCCACACAATGTAGAATATCGTCATTTTCTAGATGGAGTAGATGCATATTCCATTTGCTAAATTTTGATGTAACTTGTTTCCATGAGGTGCACAACATATCTGATGACACGGAGTTGTGCTTTTCTATTGGGCTTTCATTTCTTCCTTTTATCTGGCACACCAATGGGGTTTCATTTCTTCGCTTTATCTGTAGATCCTCTTACATCTCAGCATGATCATAGTATATGCTTTGCTACTTTGCTATTGTGCCTGGTGTAATGGGTGAATGAAATTTTTCTTGCTGAATAGCTGAATGAGTTGACAGTTAAGATTGCGCAAATACTGGGGTTTAAGATGAGAAATAAAACTGTGGAGTCATTAGTGCTTGGTGTTTGTATCATATTATCAAACAGTTACGTTGGTTTGCTGTTTCTGATGATTCATGTTTTACAGATATTTCATCCATCATTGTTTTGTCATTTTCTCTTTTCATTTTTCTTTTCTAGGTCAGAGCAGGTTATTTTGCATTCTTGGAGGTTATATTCAACAGCCATCTGGCTTTCATTTTGAATCAACAAACAAACACCTTCATTTACATCATTAAATCTCTTGAATCGGGCCTTAAAAGTGCAAATGCAAATATCATATCACAGGTGTGCTTATTGTTTTGGCCTATCTTAACTTCTGATTCCTTCATCGCGATGTTTAATGTGCTGAAACCCATTCAAAGGCCATGGCCTACTATACTCTCTTTTTTTTTTTTTTTTGATGTTTAATATCTGAAAATATTGATCCTGGATGGCGGTTGCAGTTTGGTTACCTGATGCTACATAGTCTAATATCTTTCTTGTCAGTGACTACCTTTAAATGATATTTCAGTGTGCATCAAGCATTGACAACTTGGCTACCTTTTATTTCATTCACGTTATAATGGGGGAATCACCTACTTCACAAGCTGCTCTCAATCTTGCACGACACATTTCTGATTGCCCTGGTGTATTTCCGGATGTAAGTCAGCAGCATATTATCAGCTTTGGTCTACTTCAATTTATCCTTTGTGTAGAGCATGGTGTACCGTGCCAACTACATAATTAACCTTAATTCCTAAAGATTTTGAAATATTAATCTACAAAAATGAGACTAATCTTTTTCCTGGAAAAGAAAGCTGAAAATATTTAGCGCTTATTGTTTGCCTCAGAAACTGGTAATATTTTGTTATCCATTTGTTGTCTCTCCTTGGGCATGAAGAGCTTTTCTTAACACCAAAATCTCATAACAGAAAAGATTACTCTGTTTATTTGGCTTTTACAAGACTAAATTTTCAATGTTCAAATACATGTTACGTATGTGGAAATTAGTCATGCTGTTTAAATATGCAACTCTGGTTTCACTGTAGTTCAATTGTTTTGCAGAGGTATGTGTTATTAAAAGCCTTTATTACCTTTCATGGGAACATTTGAACATCACTTGGTAATATATAGAGAAAATAAGATCTGTAAGGATCTGCAACCAAGAATTCTTGTTATTTTCTTGACTTTGGCAGAAAATTAAGGTTTTCCGTTCATTTATTTCACTAGTAGCAATTAAAAAATTAATTCCATAAATTGATAGTTGCAGTGTTTTTCTGTTGGCATCTTAACTCTGACATATCAAATTGTTAATTAGCATTTATTTTCTATGGAGATTGTGTTATTTGTTCATATATGTTCTAATATTGACAGGAAAGAACAATCATATTTCTAACTATATCTATTATTGATTACCTATTGTTGAAAATCATGTTGAAAATCATGAAAACTTGAAGAGACATCTCATTTTACTATATTATTTCGTTGGCAGCAGCAGCATCAGATATAATATCTGCCTTAAGTTTTCTTTTCACATCATGCTTTCTTTAATCTTCAAATTCTTTTTGTTTCTCTAGATATTGAAAATTATCTTTGAGATAATATTATTTGAGGACTGTGGCTGTCAATGGAGTCTTAGCAGTCCAGTGCTAAGCTTGATACTTAGTAGTGAAGAGGTAACTTTTGGATCCTTCAGACCATATGGTTTTATTCATTTCTTTTCCATCCCTTGTCATAAAATTCTCTATGGCTGTATTGCACTGCTATTGCTACTCTTGATTTAGAGCTATAAATTCCATTTCTGTTTCCCATAATACAGTCACATGGCCTCCTCTTTCCTCTCTTGAAGGTTTTTTAATTAGCTTGGCTCCTCATTTACGAGAATAACATCTATACACACACAGAGAAGAATCCACCGCCCACATGACACATGTACAGAGTTTTCTGCATTAATTGATCATGTGAAATATCCTTGATGTGGTTATAAAAATATTGATTAAATTAGTTTAAAGAAGAATCTTACCATGGTAAAATACAGGAAGAGAGAAAATTATTTTATGGAATGACATAAAGTGGTTTATTATGTTGAGGAAACATCCACTTTATTTCTTTCTTTTTCTCCAAGAGAAAGCCAGACGAGAGAGGCCACAACAATGCATGACATCAAATTATGTTTACCATGGTAGAAGTAGTGTCAGAAAATATTGGTGGTTTTATTGTTATTTGAAATGTTGGTTCTTATGTTCGTAATTTCTACTAAGACTCCCCTGGTATGTTGCAGATGTTCACAAATATGAAGGCTCAAATTTTGGCTTCACAAGTGAGTCATCCTTTGTTATCAATTAATGTCTATGAATTCTTTCGTGTAATAACAAAGTCAGATCTAAATTTAACCTGTCTATTAGCTTGTTTAATGTGTTGGTTGATGATATGATTTAATGTGTTTATTCCTGCAGACTAAGAGACATAAATAAAAAAAAGACAGTAGTTTCTTTTTAAGCTAAGCTGAACTATAACAGACATTATAACAACAAACTTGAAAGTGGTATCGAATCTTGCTCTATATGGTTGATCTTTACCATGCTTAGGCCTATGTACATGCAAAAGTTTGACGGTGTGGGTGTTCCCAGTACTGTTTTATCACTTTCATATAACATCATTTTGAATTTTTAAACAATTGATATTTGTATATTGCAGCATGGGTACAATTAGTTGTATTCTATGATATAACACATCTCATGTTGTTATGGCTTCTTTCTTGGCTTATAGCATATCCAAACGTTTTTGGCTACTTCCTATATAGCAATATCCTCCAATTGTCTCATCTTTTATTTAGTCTGCCCTTTGTTTTGTTTCTTTCTTTCTTTGTCTCTGTTTTTCCTTCTTTTCATCTGCAACTCTTCTTGTCACTATTTGGCTTTTTTCATTTCTCCTCTATCTCACTTGCCTCGTTTTATTATATTTCAATTTCTTTCTTCCTCTATCTCTTTTTCTGCCTAGTTGTAAACATTTATTTATTCATATATTCTTTAATCTGAATTTTTTTATTTAATTTGTAAACTTTTTGATCTGCTTCAGTCTAAGATCTTTATAGGTCAGTTGAAAAATTCAAAGTCAATAATGTTGGTTAATTATGTTTATTTCTGATGAACCTTTGATGCTTATTGTCAAGTAATACACCCCATATATTTTCTGGGGTACCGTACTTGGTATAGGTTACAGTGTCTGTTGGATATTGAGAACACCAAAGGGAGTTCCTTCTCTTTGAAAACCCAAGAATAAGAAATGGGAGCTTGGGTCATAGATTGAGTTGGTGTATAAGTTTGTTGCATGGTTGGGGCATCTCATTGAATTTTATAAAAAACTTAAGTCATAACTCCGGTCATTGTGGATAATGCTAACTTTAATGGTGAAAAATAGGATGTGTTTCCAGAAATACTACTCCGATATAGATGTTTAACTAATGATTTGTATTGCTTGAGCATTGTGCTACAATTGATAAAGGTTTTACAGGCATGTCCAGGAAAAAAAAGTGTATAGTTTTACATAGATAAAAAGCAATGCACTATTGGCCCCAGAAATAAATTTGAAAGGCTCTTTTTACTTTGTCACTCTTTTTCTCTTTACTTCAGGTTCAGGCACTATGTAGTTGGCTAATTCTAATTGGAGGATGTGTGTAGAATTCAAGCTTAGGACTGTTGTGCTTCTACTTAATTTTGAAAATAAAGTAGCTAAAATATTTGGTCGACACCTGCTTTTTCTTGACAATTATTGCTTACCATTTACTCTCTCATTTTATATTTAACATGTATTGATTTTATTTCAAAGATGTAACCTTTTTTAGGCCACTGCACCACCTGATCTCAAACATACCCTCAAACTATGATTAGACTTACAGTTTGAGAATAAGAAACAAACCATTAAGTTTTTGTTGTTGCCTGATTTGTCTGTTATATTGCAGCCTATGAGTGAACAACAGTGTCTTTCTTTGTGTTTCGAGAAACTTATGACAGATGTGAGTAGGAGTTTGGATCCAAAGAACAGGGATAAGTTCTCTAAGAACCTGACTAGGTTCAGGAATGAATACCGTGCCAAGTAATTTGTGATTGTTTGATGCTACAACATCAGAACCACCCTTGTAAATAATAACCTCTTTTGTTTTAGATGTTATTTCTTTTGTACATATTTATTTTTTTAAAATTTTTTACATTAGAGTCTTCAATACACAAGATATTTCAAGTTTTACATTGCAAAATAAATAGATGTAAGGATATATCTGATATATTGTAACCAAACCAATAAATATATAGCACAATGCTGTTAAATAATTGGCATTACATAGTTTTATTGAGATGCTACATACACACTTGAAGTACAGGAAAGATCCAAATAAAAAGTACACACACACACACACACACACAAATTGAATAGGGATTAAATGGTCTATAATAAAATAGTAGCACGAGAGCATCCATATTTCAATACACACACACATAAATTGAATAGGGATTAAATGGTCTATAATAAAATAGTAGCACGAAAGCATCCACATTTCAATAAGGTAAAACCATTACAATTTGGCAATGGAAATCTACAAAGGGATTATCCTCGTAGCTTCTCTTGTTAAAGAAAGGGATTATCCTCTTTCATTGAAGGTGGTGGTGGTTCTGGAGGCGAACCCTCAAATGTTGGCTGACTAAATGAATGTGATAGATTGCTATTTGGAGCTGGAGCATTATAATCATGGAGTGCAATGTTATTTAATATGCAAGGTGGAATTTGACCAGAAAAATTATTACGAGATAAATCTATCAATTGTAATTGCTTCAACCAACGCAACTGTATAGACACTTAACCTTCAAGAGAATTATCAGCCAATATAAGGTAGCTTAAATTAGAAAATTTGTCAATCCACTTTGGAATCTTGCCATTTAAGCGGTTGGAGCTAAGATCTAATGTCTGCAAGTGAGGGCTTTCATTGAAAGCATCTTGAATTTGTCCTTTAATTTTATTCTTGGACAAATGAACTTGTCTGATAAAAATAGGACTGAAACAAGATGGTAAATTCCTAAAGATATTGTTGTTTGAAAGGTCCAGGAGAATAAAGCTGACAAACTCTGTTGGGATTGCACGTTGGAGATGATTTTTGGACATTGTAATATCTCCTAACTCTGACAAATTACCCAATTCTCCTGGAATTCTACCTGTGAGATGGTTATCACTAAGATACAATCCCACTAATGAAGAGCAATTGCGCAAGACTTCGGGGATCTCCCCAGTGAAAGTTATTGCCATCTAATTGTAAATTCATTAAGTTGGTCAACTCAAAACTTTCAGGGAATATATGACCTTGCAAACTGTTGTTTGATAATATAAAACATGTCAGCCAGATGCAACCTGTGGTCAAATATTGAAGGATTTCACCAGTCAATTGATTGTTAGATAAGTCCAAAGAATCCAACATGTTCATATCACCAAATGAAGAGGGAATGCTACCATTCAAGACATTCCTGGAGATGTTTAAAATGGTTAGGCTTGGAAAGTATGCACTAATTTCTTCAGGAATATGACCATAAATGTTGTTATTGGAGATATCTAAAATTGATAAGAAGCTGTGAGAATGATTAGGAAGTTGAAAAGGTTCTGAGAGTGAAGTATTGACAAGAAAAAGCTTTTATAATCTTGTGTTGTTCTCTAACATCCAGTTTGGAAATTCTCCTCTGAAGCTATTGTGAGAAAGAACATTTACCAAATCATGCTGATAAAGGAATTTAGGAAATGTACCACCATCTCGATAACTAGACAACTGGATGAAATTTAATTGGAATTTTGGGGTCAAAGAAAATTGTGAGGACTGAAAATCATCTGTGTATATTTGGTTAATTTCACCACGCAATATCTTGAGTTTTGAAAGAATGAAAAATGGTTCAAGTGAAATTGGGACTTGGAATTGATTGTCTGAAAATATTAGCACTTCCATGGATGTTAAATACCTAAGAGGAGATGATGAGATGATCCCAGAAATTTGATTGGAAGCAATATCTAAAAGCAGAAGAGAAGCCAAATTTGCCAAGCACCAAGGCAAAGTACCACTAATATTGTTAACGGCAATAATCAACTCTTGTAGATGCACCAACTCACACAATTCTGAAATACAATAAATAAAATTTTAATTATACATATTTCTATACATGCATATATAGAGTATATATAAAATTTACAAAAGCAATAAACTCAAGAAGTATTGGCTAAAAAGTTTAATTAACTTTTGTGAAGCATCTTCAGGAGATGCAAAGTTGTTAATCTCATTCATGCTCATGTCCAACATCTCTAAATTGCTCAAGGAACTTAATCTTGGGAAGAGATTAAATTGAATCATTTAGAAAACAACCAATATATTGTTAAAGAAAAATATGGTTCAAACCCTCTATTAATTGTCAATCACCCTTATGTAGGTGGTTGGTATTTGTGTTCTCTAAATGAAGGGCGAGGATTTGATCTTTTTGAATAGAGGTTGATTTTCCTTCCCAATCGATAGAGGTAGAAATAGATATAAAATTTGGGGTTTACTATAGCTTTTGAAAGAAAAAAAAAAGAGAAGAAAAGAAAAATGTCTATTAATCTTATTTAACTAATATGAGTGAAAATATATATATTAACCTTACTTTTAAAAGCAATGGTTCCTTTTAATTGATTATTCTGTAAATATAATTCTCTGAACGAGGAATAACTTTTTAGGGATGATATGATACTATTGTTGAATAAGTTTTCTTCTAAATAGAGAACCTTCAAGTTTCTTAATCTTGATAGACCTGCAAATAAATAAAATAAGTAAATAAAAAGTTTCAAGAGAATATATAATTTATGATTGAGTCATTTATTTTTTAAAGTTTATATGTAGGAGAACGAAAAATTAAGATGTTTGTTATCAATAACAAAAAAAAAATAATATAATTCAAGAATATATAATGTATTCAAAATAATTCATGAATAATAATATTTATTTTTCAAAGCACATAAGTAAGAGAAAGAAGAATTAAGACCTTTGTTTTTAATAACACCAGAAAAAATATTTAATCTTAAATCAAGCCACTCAAGTTGTTCAAAGGGAGTAAACAAAGAAGCATTGAGATACCACTCTCCTTCTAACCCAATCCTAATGTCTAAAAAAGAACTGGTTTTACTACTCTAGCAATACCAGTGGTATGGTTGCTACACTCAACCTTTTTCCATTGACAGCAGTCTGAACTTTCATTTCCTTCCACCCAACTTTCAAAACTGCTAGGATTATTGAAGTAGAAATAATCACTGTTAGAAGGATTGAAGAAATGTTTAATTTGCAAGAGGGCTAATCTCTCTTTCTCCAAACATCCCTCACAACTCCTCCAACAATCCAGCTGTAATAATACAACATACATCAATAGCAATTTCACCCAAACCCTTTTTGAGTTCATCATCATCATCTTGATCTCTCTTTGCAACTCACAACTTGCTCTAAGCCAATATTCTATTTATAATATAATTGAAAAAAGGAATATTGGCCAGTAAATTTGTTGATCACTTAATTTATGAATATCTGCTTGACTTGATCTTCACCAAAATTATTTTAATTTTCTTATTTATTTATTATTTATCATGCATGCTTCTGTCTCAAAGTCTTGGTCTTTGATTGTGTTGGTGCCCTTGATTTTGTTTGTTTATTCATTTTTCTATGATTTCAACATAAAAAACTAAAACGAGTAAAGAAATATTTTCTTAGTCGTTTCCTTAAAAAACAAAATAGTCGTATTAATGACAAACAAATGGAAAAGTATATGTGTGTGTATATATATATATATACACACACACACACACATATAACTAAAATATATGTTTTAAAGTTATGTTTGGTGTAAAGAATTGAAGAAATAGGAATGAAAAAGAAAAGGAAAAATAACGAAAAAAGAAAATAAATGGGAAAAATGAATATTATTTCTTTACTGAGTTGAAATAAGGAATTGTAGAGAAAAATAAATTTATTATATTTTTAAACGAAAATACTCTATTTAAAAATTACTTGTATTTTTTAATAAAAATCTGCTAATTTTATTTTTGAATATATAGTTTAATACATTGTTAAAATTTTAATATGAAAACATCAATATGTTATTATCATAAATTAAAAATTAAAAGATAAAAGTATCAAAGATATTTATATAAAAAAATAAAAATATTCACAAATATTATAACAACAATAAAAATTTACTTTAACCATAAAATTAGTTATGAGATATTATCACATTTCTCTCCTAAAATTTGAGATTGTATTATTTGGATAAAATTTTTAGAGAATGTATCACTTATCTTTCCTACAGTTATATTTGACCACTATGTGCAAAGGTAAATGCATAAAAGATCATTATTTGATATTTTTTTATTTTGTCTGAGAGTTATTATCACTTACCTCTTCTATTATTATATTTGATCGTTAGTTAACCATTATGTGTAAAGATAAATGCCTAAAATATTATTATTTGATGTTTGTTATTTTGTCTAAGAGTTATTATTACTTACCTCTTTTTCTGTTACATTTGACTGTTAGTTAACTGTTATGTGTAAGGGTAAATGCATAAAATATTATTATTTGATATTTGTTATTTTATTTGAGAGTTATTATCAAGTTCCTCCTATGAGGTTTGTGATTGTATCAGCTGAAAAAAAAAATTTAGGAAATGTATCAAAAAATTTACTTTGACTGTTAGTCAAATAATATCAAATGGTATCTTTATTAAAATGCCCTTAATCTTTGGTTTCATGTTAATTAATTAATTGTAAAAATCATTTTAGTCCAAAAACTTTGGTCTAATACAAGTCTTAATAATTTTAAAAATACCTTTAAAAGTTTCAATTTATTAAAAATGATAATTATACACTCATATGATAATAATTATTTAAAAAAATAACTAAAATTATTAGTTTAAAGGTTTATTAGTTATTCTTCTTAAATAATTATTATTTTAATTAACATATTCGATATAAATATGTTATATTTTACCCTTACACATTTATTTAAGAAAAATAATTATTAAATCTATTTGATAAAATACAATATATTTATGTAAAGGATATCAATTAATTAAATAATATTATTATTTTATAGCATATTGATAATATATATATTTGTTAATGCACAATAAATTTATTCATTCATTGATTTTATTTTTATTATTTTATTTACATTTTAAATATATATACATACATTTTATTTGAATTACAATATAGTCATACATATTTATTACAAACATGTTATAAAATAAATAAAATTTATAAATCTAAAATATTAACATTTATTTATATTTTATTTTTATTTAATTTCTAATAATTACGAATTTGTGTTTTATTATAAAAAATTACAATACAATTATTTTATTAATATATTACTAAAATAATATTATTATTTTACATAAATATATTATATTTTCTCAAATTTTAGAGATTTATTAGTTATTTTTTAAAATAATAATTATTATATAGAAGTATGATTGTTATTTTATAATAAATTGGAACTTATAGGAATATTTTTGAAATTATTAGGATTTATAAGGGCATTAGTCTAAACCTTTGGGAGTAAAAGAACTTTTATAATTAACTAAATAACATGAATCTTAAAATTTTAGGGCATTAGAGTAAATGTGTCATTTGGGATTAGTTGACTAATGATCAAGGGGAGATTTTTGATATATTCTCTAAATTTTTTATTTAATTGATATGATCCCAAACCTTATGGGAGAAATTTGATAATAACTCTTTTGTCTGAAGAAGAAAATTTTACTTCTACAAATGCTTACACTCAATGAAAGGAAAGTAAAAAAAAAAAAAAAATTACTTTTTAAAAATATTTCAATCAATTTTATTAATGTATGTCTATGAGTACTTCACATGAAGTATGTTTATTGAAAAAGAAAAATTTATGTTTCAAATCAATTTTTCTATCTTTTATTTGAATTAACCAACACACATAATAAGGCAAAAATATGTAATGCAAAAATATGTAATACAAAAAAAATTATTTTTAATAAAAAATTCACTATATTAATATAGGGGAGTTATGTAATACAATTTTTATTCTTTCTTTGGAAGTGATATAAGTCCAGACCTTAGAGGAGGAATGTGATAATATCTCTATTAATTATTGATTTACTAAATAATTATTCCGCAACAAGTAAATAAAGGAAACACTTAAGCCTGTGATTTTTTCACAAAAAATTAATTTGGTATTATTTCTTAATTATGAAAAGTAAAATTGATTAAAGTACAATTACATCAATAATTATTTCTGATATCACAAAAATTATAATTATCAAATAAATATGGTTATATTAATATGAAGTATAAATAAATTGATACTGAAAAATTAATATGGAGAATAACCATATGAAAATATATTTTATGCATAATAAAAATGATAGACAAAAAAAATAATAAATATAGTTATAACAAAATTAAGTTGAATTTATGAACAGAAAATAAAAATTATACTAATAAGAAATTAACTTCTAATTTTTAAACAAATTTAAAATAATAGTGTATAAATCAATTTTATAAGTAACAAAAACAATATGATAATCTATTACATAATAATTAGTTAAAATACTCAATTAAAATAGAATGGTGAAGGGGGTAAATTGATAAGTTTTAAGTACAGTGCCGCCTAGGTTACAGCGGCCTGGGTTGTAAAGGACACTTGTCCTCTGATTGGAGGACAGGTGCTCGAGTCTTATTCTCTATACAAAGTATGTGACTCTTCCCCTTAGTAATAGGATCTATATCACCCCTAATAAATTTTTTTATGTATAATTGTATACTATCACCAGACTATACATACAATATGTGCTATTAAATGCCTTTATTACCTTTCATGGGAACGTTTGAACAATCATTTGGTAATGCATAGAGAAAAAGAAAAAGATCTGTAAGAATCTGCAACCTAGAATTAATTCTTGTTATTTTCTTGACTTCGGCAGAAAAGTAAGGTTTTAGGTTTATTTATTTCATTAGTTGCAATAAAAAATCATAAGCTTTATGTTTTTATTTCGTTTAAATAATTATTGATAGATGTGCATCACCGCTCAAAACTCTTTTTCATAAGTATTAGACCTAATTCTGACATATCAAATTGTTAATTAGCGTTTGTTTTCTATGGAGATTGTGTTATTTGTTCATAGAACTGATATGGTCTACTATTGACAAGAAAGAATAACCATATTTCTAACTATATCTGTTATTGATTAATGTATAGTTGAAAATCATGAAAACTTGAAGAGACATGTCATCTTACTATATTGTTTCTTCTTCAGCAGCAGCAGCAGCGTCAGATATTTGTCTACCTCCAGTTTTCTTTTTCACATCGTGCTTTATGTAATCTTCAAATTCTTTTTGTTTCTCTAGATATTGAAAACTATCTTTGAGATAATATTATTTGAGGTCTGTGGCTGTCAATAGAGTCTTAGCAGTCCAGTGCTAAGCTTGATACTTATTCGTGGAGAGGTAACTTTTACATCCTTAAGACTATGGTTTTTATTCATTTCTTTTTCATCCCTTGTCATAAAATTCTCTATGGCTGTATTGCACTGCTATTGTTACTCTTGATTTAGAGCTATAAATTCCGTTTCTGTTTCCCATAATACAGCCACATGGTCTCCTCTGTCCTCTCTTATTAATTTTGAAGGTTCCTCATTTATGAGAATAACATCTGTACGTGCACGCACAACCACCCACTACCATCATGAACACTCTCGTACAGAGTTTTGTACATTGATCATGTGAAATATCCTTGATGTGGTTATGAAAACATTGATAAAATCAGTTTAAAGAAGAATCAACAATGCAGGATGCTAAGTAATATTACCATGGTAAAAGAGAGGGGAGAGAGAATTACTATATGAAATGACATGAAGTGGCTTTATTAGGTTAGTTGGGGAAACATCAACTTTATTTCCTTCTTTTTCTCCAAGAGAGAAAGCCAGACAAGAGAGGGCCACAACAATGCATGGCATCAAATTATGTTTACCATGGTAGAAAGAGTGACAGAAAATAGAGATTGGTTGTTTTATTGATATATGAAATGTTAGATCTTATGTTCCTAATTTCTACTAAGACTCCCATGGTATGTTGTAGATGTCTCGCAAATATGAAGGCTCAAATTTTGGCTTCACAAGTGAGTCTGATCCTTTGTCCTAAATTACTGTTTATGAATTATTTAATGTAATAACAAGTCAAGTCTAAATTTAACCTGGGTATTAGCTTGTTTAATGTCTTGGTTCGTAATATGATTGAGTGTGTTTATTCCTGTAGATTAAGAGCCATAAATGAAATAATAAAAAAAAACAGTAGTTTTTTTTTTTTTTTTGAAAAGCTAAGATGGACTATAACAGACATTATAACAACAAATTTGAAAGTGCTATCGCCTCTTGCTCTATATCGTTTATCTTTACCATGCTTAGGCCTGTTTACATGCAACAATTTGACGGTGTGGGTGTTCCCAGTAGACTCTTATATCACTTTCGTATAAAATGAGTTCGAATGTTTAAACAATTAATATCTGTATATTACAGCATGTGTAAAATTAGTTGTTTTCTATGCTATATAACATCTCATATTGTTATGGCTTCTTTCTTGGCTTATAGCATACCCAAAATGTTTTGGCAACTTCCTATATAGCAATCTCCTCCAGTTGTCTCATCTTTTCTTTTGTCGGCCCTTTGTTTTGTTTGTTTGTTTGTTTCTTTGTCTCTGTTTTTCCTTCTTTTCATTTGCAACTCTTTTCAAGTTTTACATTGCAAAATAAATAGATGTAAAGATATATCATACGTATTGTAACCAAACCAACAACCCAATACCATTTAATAATTGCGATTACATGATTTTATTGAGATGTACAACGTACGCACTGTTGTATTGTAAACTTAATCTAGAATATTGAATTATCTAAATTGGTGTATTAGATTTAGTAAGCAATGGTGTACTAGATTTGGTAAGCAATGGTGTACTAGACAAAGTCAATATTGGTGTACTGGACAAAGTCAACATTGGTGTGCTGCACAAAGTCAACATTGGTGTTCTACGTGAAGACTAAATCAATGGTTTAGAATGGTTTGCTTCAACTATAAATACCCCTCCCCCCTTAAGGTTTTAAAAATAAGTTAGAAATAAAGCTTGAGTCCTTGTTCAAGTATTTGAGAGTGTTTACATATTTTCTTGTAAATTTGTATGAGAAATAAATATATTTGTGTGTTTTGAGTCATTACGAAATTCTTATTTTTCAACAAAGTGGTATCAGAGCTCGGTTTTGTAACTTGGATGTTATATTTGTGTGATTACGTGCATATTTAGAAAATTCTGTCAAAAAGGCCAAGATTGCCTAAGGAGTCTGGGTTTTAAGTGGGACCGTTGTGACCCCTCCAGTCTTTCCTGGGAATTTTCTTAGTGTATATTTTCACACTTATAAGCATTCATATTACTATCCGAAATACTGTTAGAAAGCTATGGTAAATGGAGGTATGACACCATTTCAAGTTCCAATTCTCAATAGAAGCAATTATGATAATTGGAGCATAAAAATGAAGGCACTCCTTGGAGCACAAGATGTGTGGGAGGTCGTGGAGAAAGGTTATAATGAACCTAGAGATGATGTTGCCATTTCTGTTTTGACTCAAGCACAAAGAGACACGTTGAAGGACTCGAGAAAGAGAGACAAAAAAGCTCTCTATGTCATTTATCAAGCATTAGATGATGATGCTTTTGAGAAGATATCAAATGCAACTTCCGCAAAGCAAGCATGGGATAAACTTCAAACATCCTACAGAGGCGCCGAGCAAGTAAAAAAGGTACGTCTTCAAACATTGAGAGGAGAATTTGAAACTTTATATATGAAGGAAGGCGAGTCAATTGTTAATTACTTCTTTAGAATTGAAGCTATTTCTAATCAATTGAAAAGAAATGGTGAAAAATTAAGTGAAGTAAGGATAATGGAAAAGATACTACGATCTATGGATTCAAAATTTGATCACATAGTCACAACAATTGAAGAAACTAAAGATTTGGAAGAAATGACGATCGACCAACTACAAGGATCATTGCAAGCCTATGAAGAAAAAATAAAAAAGAAGCAAGGCATCTCCGAACAACTTCTCAAGATACAATTCAAGGAGAAAGAAGACATTCAAAGCTATGAGAGAAACCAACGAGGTCGAGGTAGAGGTCGAGGTCAAGGACAAAGTAGAGGCCGTGGTCATGGACGAGGTTGGAATTATAATTACAATAATTTCAACAACTATGAGAAAGGAGAAAGCTCAACACGAGGTCGTGGAAGGAACAATCCAAATACAAGGTACGACAAGTCTAAAGTCAGATGTTATAATTGTCAAAAGTTTGGCCATTATGCTTTTGCATGTACAGCCTACAACAATGAAGTGGAAGAAAAGGCTAACTATGTAGAAGAAAAGAATCAAGGAGATGAAACTGTCTTGTTAGCATACAAAGACAATAGTGGAGGCCAAGAAAACACATGGTATCTTGACACTGGTGCGAGCAATCATATGTGTGGAAAAAGAAGCATGTTCGTGGAGTTAGACGAATCAACAAATGAAAATGTTTCTTTTGGTGATGATTCAAAAATAGCCGTGAAAGGAAGAGGTAACATTCTTATACAATTGAAAGATGGTAGACATCAATTTATTGGAAATGTCTACTATGTGCCTAATATGAAAAGTAACATTTTGAGTTTAGGTCAACTCTTAGAAAAAGGTTATGATATTCATATGAAAGATTATAGTCTTTTTATAAGAGATGACAAAGGCAACTTAATTACTAAAGTGAAAATGTCAAAGAATAGAATGTTTTCTTTGAATATTCAAAACGATGTTGCGAAATGTTTGAAAGCTTGTTACAAAGATGCATCATGGCTATGGCATCTTCGATTTGGGCATCTCAACTTTGGAGGGTTAGAGCTATTGGCTAAGAAGGAGATGGTAAGAGGTCTTCCTTACATCAATCATCCGAACCAACTTTGTGAAGGATGTTTACATGGGAAGCAATTCAGAAAAAGCTTTCCAAAAGAGTCTACCTTTAGAGCCAAGAAACCACTGGAGCTCATTCATGCTGATGTATGCGGTCCATTCAAGCCAAAATCTCTTGGTAACAATAATTATTTCCTTCTCTTTATTGATGATTTTTCAAGAAAAACATGGATCTACCTTTTAAAGCAAAAGTCTGAGGTATTTGGAGCTTTCAAGAAATTTAAAGCTGCCATTGAGAAAGAAAGTGGTCGTCAGATTAAGGCCATGAGAACTGATCGTGGAGGAGAATTCACTTCCAAGAAATTTCAAGAATTCTGTGAAGCAAATGGAATTCGACGATTCTTAACCGTTCCGAGATCCCCCCAACAAAATGGTGTTGCTGAAAGAAAGAATCGAACAATTCTCAACATAGCGAGGAGTATGTTGAAAAGTAAAAGACTACCCAAGGAGTTTTGGGCTGAAGCTATATCAACTGCTGTATATCTATCCAATAGATCTCCAACAAGAAGCGTGTGGGGAAAAATACCACAAGAAGCATGGTGTGGAAGAAAGCCTGGTATTTCTCATCTTAGAGTTTTTGGAAGTGTAGCTCATGTTCATGTACCAGACGAGAGAAGAACAAAGCTGGATGATAAAAGCGAGAGTTTTATCTTCATTGGCTATGATTCAAGTTCAAAGGGTTACAAGTTGTATAATCCAAACAGCAAAAAGATTGTGATCAGTCGAGATGTAATATTTGACGAAGAAGGAGAATGGGATTTTGGTCCAGATGTCGATGACTTCAACTTTTTTCCTTTGTTTGAAGAAGAACCAATAATGGAGCAAGCAGGAGAAGCAAGAGAAGAACCTACTACTCCGCATACTCCACCAACTTCACCAACAACAAACAATCAAGGAGATTCACCACCATCCTTTTTAAAGGAAAGAAATGAAGAACGCACAAGGAGTTTCCAAGATCTCTATGAGGTAACTGAGAGGTTAGATAATCTCACTCTTTTTTGCCTTTTTGCTGAGTGTGAACCAATGAGTTTTGGAGAAGCTATACAAGATGAAAAATGGAGAAATGCAATGGATGAAGAAATTAAAGCTATTGTGAAGAATGATACGTGGGAGCTTGTGTCACTTTCTAAAGGACACAAAGCTATTGGAGTCAAATGGGTGTACAAAGTAAAGCAGAATTCAAAAGGAGAAATTGAACGATACAAAGCGAGGCTAGTTGCAAAAGGCTACAGTCAAAGAGCCGGCATCGACTATGATGAGGTGTTTGCTCCGGTAGCACGCTTAGAAACTGTAAGACTAATCATTTCTTTGGCAGCTCAAAACAAGTGGAAGATCCATCAAATGGATGTAAAATCTGCATTCTTGAATGGAGTTCTCGAAGAAGAAGTCTACATACAACAACCTACAGGTTTCGAAGTCAAAGGGCAAGAGGACAAGGTGTTGAAATTGAGAAAGGCTCTCTATGGTTTGAAACAAGCACCAAGAGCATGGAATAGTCGAATCGACAAGTATTTCCAAAAGAATGGTTTCACTAAGTGCCCTTATGAACACGCACTTTACATCAAGATCAAAGATGAAGATATTTTGATCGTGTGCTTGTACGTAGATGATTTGATTTTTACTGGAAGCAATCCAAGCTTGTTCGATGATTTCAAGAACACGATGACTAAGGAGTTTGAGATGACTGACATTGGGCTTATGGCGTATTACCTCAGTATCGAAGTAAAACAAGAGGAAGATGGAATTTTCATTTCACAACAACGCTATACAAAGGAAATCCTCAAGAAGTTCAAAATGGAAAATTGCAAGCCTATTAGTACGCCAATTGAGTGTGGAGTTAAGCTCTCGAAGCATGAAGAAGGAGAAAGAGTAGATTCAACTTTTTTCAAGAGCTTGATTGGATGTTTACGATATTTAACATGTACTAGGCCCGATATTCTCTACGCAACAGGACTTGTAAGCCGCTACATGGAAACTCCAACAACCACACATTTCAAGACTGCAAAGAGGATTCTTCGTTATCTAAAAGGTACAACAAACTTTGGTTTGTTCTATTCATGTTCAGATAATTTTGAACTTGTTGGATATAGCGATAGTGATTGGGCTGGAGATACTGATGATCGAAAAAGTACAACTGGTTTTGTATTCTTTATGGGAGGCACCGCTTTCACCTGGATGTCAAAGAAGCAACCAATTGTAACACTCTCCACATGTGAAGCTGAGTACGTAGCTGCCACGTCATGTGTTTGCCATGCAATTTGGCTTAGAAACCTACTAAAGGAGCTGAGATGGTCACAAGAGAAGCCAACGAAGATTTATGTTGATAACAAGTCAGCTATGGCATTGGCAAAGAATCCAGTGTTTCATGATCGAAGCAAGCATATTGACACGCGTTACCACTACATAAGAGAATGCATCACAAGAAATGATGTACATATAGAGTACGTGAAGTCCCAGGATCAAATTGCTGACATTTTTACCAAGCCACTCAAACAAGAAGATTTTATAAGATTGAGAAATTCACTTGGTGTGATTAGATTAAGTTTAAGGGGGAGTGTTGTATTGTAAACTTAATCTAGAATATTGAATTGTCTAAATTGGTGTACTAGATTTAGTAAGCAATGGTGTACTAGATTTGGTAAACAATGGTGTACTAGACAAAGTCAATATTGGTGTATTGGACAAAGTCAACATTGGTGTGCTGCACAAAGTCAACATTGGTGTGCTGCACAAAGTCAACATTGGTGTTCTACGTGAAGACTAAATCAATGGTTTAGAATGGTTTGCTTCAACTATAAATACCCCTCCCCCCTTAAGGTTTTAAAAATAAGTTAGAAATAAAGCTTGAGTCCTTGTTCAAGTATTTGAGAGTGTTTACATATTTTCTTGTAAATTTGTATGAGAAATAAATATATTTGTGTGTTTTGAGTCATTACGAAATTCTTATTTTTCAACACGCACATGAAGTACAAGAGAGATCTAAATAAAAAGTACATACATATAATTGAATATTAAAATCTATGTATGAATCGTGTAGGGACTAAATGGTCTATAATAAAATAGTAGCACGAGAGCATCCATAATTCAACAAGGTAAAGCCATTTTTGTCGCCAATACGAATTCACGTATAAAACTGCGGCAATCCCCAATAGCACAATTGTGTAAGATACGACAAAAGTGATGTAGAAGCTGTCTATATCAATCAAACTATTTTCTTCCTCAGGTGAAGCTTTCGGCATCAATGATGATTCGGTTTCATCGCATTCTGGTAATGGAAATCCACAAAGAAAAGGATTATCCTCGTAGCTTCTCTCGTCAAAGGTTATAAACTGTCCCGTCTTCTCTGGAATCTTGCCTGACAAGTTATTGTGTGCTACACTGAAAACAGACAATTTATTCAGCTCTACTAACTGGGCAGGGATTTTCCCACTCAAATTATTGTATGAGAGATCCAAGCTTTCGATTAGTTTGAGGTCTGAGAATGTTGTTGGGATTGATCCCCTCAAGATGTTGTGAGATAGATTCAATGTATGAATCTTAGCAAGATATCCAATTTGAGAAGGTATTTCACCAGTTAATTTATTGCAAGAGAGATCTATTCCAAATATGTTGTCAAGAGGTTTTCCTTTATAATAGTATTGCATATTCTTTGTTGTGAAGGGTATAGCTTCTTCCTCTTTCATTGAAGGTGCTTCTGCAGCCTCAAATGCTGGCAGGGGACTAAATGAAGGAGATAGATTCCCATTTGGAGCTGAAGCATTATAATCATGGAGTGCACTGTAATCTAATAAGCAAGGTGGAATTTGACCAGAAAGATTATTATGAGATAAGTCTATCAATCGTAATTGCTTCAACCAGCACAATTGAAATGGCACTTCACCTTCAAGAGAATTATCAGCCAATATAAGGTAGCTCAAATGAGAAAAATTTTCAATCCACTTCGGAATCTTGCCATTTAAGCGGTTGGAGCTAAGATCCAATGTCTCCAAGTGAGTGCTTTTATTGAATGCATCTTGGATTTGTCCTTCAATCTTGTTCCTAGACAAATGAACTTGTCTAATAAAAATAGGACTAAAACAAGATGGTAAATTCTCAGAGATATTGTTGTTTGAAAGGTCCAAGAGTTTTAGAGAATGAAGTTGACAAAACTCTGTTGGGATTAGACCTTGAAGATGATTATTAGACATTGTAATATCTCCTAAATATGACAGATTACCCAACCATCCGGGAATTCTACCTGTGAGGTGGTTATCACTAAGATACAATCCCACTAAATAAGAGCAATTGGACAAGACATCTGGGATCTCCCCAATGAAGTTATTGCTATCCAATTGTAAAATACTCAATCCTGTTAACCCAAAATTTCCAGGGAATATATGACCTTGCAAACTGTTGTTTGATAATACAAGATATGCCAACCTGACACAACCTGTGGCTAAACGCTGCGGGACTTCACCAGTCAATTGATTATTGGATAAGTCCAGATACCAGAATGTGTTCATATCACCAAATGAAGAGGGAATGCTACCATTCAATGCATTCCTGGAGATGTTTAAACTGACTAAGTTCGGAAAGTACGCACCAATTTCTTCTGGAATATGACCACAAATGTCGTTATCAGAGATATCTAAACTTTGTAAGAAGCTGTTGGGATGATTAGGCAATTGAAAAGATCCTGAGAATGAATTATTGGCAAGATAAAGCACTACTAATCTTGTGTTGTTCTCTAACATCCAGTTTGGAAATTCTCCGCTGAAGCTATTGTGTGAAAGATCAACAACTTCCAAATCATGCTGATGGTAAAGGAACTTAGGAAATGTACCACTATCTCCATAACCAGACAAGTTGATGGCATTTAATTGGAATTTTGGGGTCAAAGAAAATTGTGTGGATTGAAAATCATTCGTGTATATTTGGTTATTTTCGCCACTCAATATTTTGAGTTTTGAGAGATTGAAAAATGGTTCAAGTGACAATGGTACTTGGAATTGATTGTTTGAAAAATAAAGCTCTTCCATGGATGTTAAATACCTAAGAGGAGACGATGAGATGCTTCCAGAAATTTGATTGGAAGAGATATCTAACAACCGAAGAGAAGTCAAATTTGCCAAGCACCAAGGCAAAGTACCACTGATATTGTTGTCGGCAATAATCAACTTCTGTAGATGCACCAACTCACATAATTCTGAAATACAATAAATAATTTTTTAATTATACATATGTATATATAAGAATATATGGAGTATATATAAAATTAACTAAAGGAGTAAACTTAAGAAGTAATAGTAAAAAAAAACTTTAATTAATTTTCATGAAATACCTGTAGGAGATGCAAAGTTGACAATTTCATTCATGCTCATATCCAGTTGCTCTAAATTGCTCAAGAGACTTAATCCTGAGAAGAGATTATTAAATTGAATTATTTATAAAAAATCCAATATATTAGTAGAGAAGAATATGGTTCAAATCCTCTATTAATTGCCAACCACCCACTATGCAGGTGGTTGGTATATGTGCCGTCAAAATAGAGGGCTAGGGATTTGATTCTTTCGAATAAAAGTTGATTTTTGTTCTCAACAGATAGAGATCGAAATAAATAAAATTTTTTGGCATTTATTAGCTTTCAAAAGATAAAAAAAAAAAGAAAAGAAAAAGAAAAGAAAACCTATGTTAATCTTATTGAACTAATATGAGTGAAAATATATATCAAACATACCTGTAATATTAACAATTCCTTTCAATTGATTACCCCGTAAATATAATTCTTTTAACGAAGAAAAACCTTTCTGGGATGATATGATACTGTTATTGAATGGGTTAGCACTTAAATCAAGAACTTTTAAGTTTTTCAATGTTGATAAACCTGCAAATAAAAAAATAAATAAAAAATTTTAAGAGAATGTATAATTCAAGAATAAATCATATTTTATCTTTTAAAACTTATATGCAAGAGAAAGAAGAATTAAGACATTTGTTATGAATAATACCAAAGAAAATATATAATTAAAGAACATGAAATATATCAAAATAATTCATGAAATTCCTTTAGAAGATGCAAAGTTACCAATCTCATTCTCGCCAATGTATAGCTCCTCTAAGTTGCTTAAGGAACCTAATCCTCGGAAGAGATTAAATTAAATTATGTAAAAAACAACCAATAAATTACTAAAAAAAAATGGTCCAAATCGTCTATTAGTTATAGGGTTTATTAGCTTTCAAAAGACAAAAAGAAAATAAAAGAAAAAGCCTTTGCTATTATTATTGAATTGATATGAGTGAAAATATATATCAAGGATACCTTTAATATCAATAGTTCATTTCAATTAATTACCCTGTAAATATAATTCTCTTAACAAAGAAAAACCTTACCTGTAATATTAACAGTTCCTTTTAATTGATTACCCCATAAATATAATTTTTTTATTGAAGAAAGACCTTCCAGGGATGATATGGTGTTGTTGTTGAATGAGTTACCACTTAAATCAAGAACCTTCAAGTTTTTCAATCTTGATAAACCTACAAATAAATAAGTAAACAAAAAATTTTAAGAGAATATATAATTCAAGAATGAATCATATTTTATCTTTTAAAGCTTATATGTAGGAGAAAGAAGAATTAAGACCTTTGTTATCAATAATGTCAAAGAAAATATATAATTAAAGAATATGTAATATATCAAAATAATTCATGAAATACCTTTAGAAGATGCAAAGTTATCAATCTCATTCTCGCCAATGTACAGCTCTTCTAAGTTGCTCAGGGAACCTAATCCTTAGAAGAGATGAAATTGAATTATTTAAAAAACAAGTAATATATTACTAAAGAAAAATATGGTCCAAACCCTCTATCAATTACGAGGTTTATTAGCTTTCAAAAGACAAAAAGAAAAGAAAAAAAAAGGCATTATTAATATTATTGAATTAATATGAGTAAAAATATATATCAAAGTTACCTTTAATATCAATAATTCCTTTCAATCGATTACCCTGTAAATATAATTCTCTTAACAAAGAAAAACCTTACCTGTAATATCAACAGTTCCTTTGAATTGATTACCCCTTAAATATAATTTTTTTAACGAAGAAAAACCTTCTAGGGATGATATGATGCTGTTATTGAATAAGTTACCACTTAAACTAAGAACCTTCAGGTTTTTCAATCTTGATAAACCTGCAAATAAATAAGTAAACAAAAAGTTTTCAGAAAATATATAATTGAAGAATACATCGTATTTTATCTTTTAAAGTTGATACGATGGAGAAAGAAGAATCAAGACCTTTGTTGTCAATAACATCAAAGAAATTATTTGAATTTAAAAGAACCCTTTAAGTTGTTCAAAGGGAGTATATAAAGAAACAATGAGATACTACTCTCCTTCAACCCATTCCTAATATAAGAAAGATTTAAATTTACTACTCTAACAATAGCAGAGGTATTATTGCTACACTCAATCTTTTGCTATTTACAACAATCTGATTTATCATCTCCTTCGTCCGAATTTTCAAAATTGCTAGGATTATTGGAGTAGAAATAATCATTGTTAGAAGGATCGAAGAAATGTTTAATTTGCAGGAGGGGCTATTCTCACTTTCTTCCAAACATCCCTCACAACACATACCAATAGCGATTTCATCGAAACCCTTTTTGAGTTCATCATCATCTTGATCTGTTTCTGCAACTCACAAGACTTTGCTCTAGGGCTAAGCTAATATTCCACATATAATATAATTGAAAAGGAATATTGCCGAATTATTTTATTGACTTAATTTATGGATATCTTCTTGACTTGATATTTACCAAAATTATTTTAATTTTCTAATTTATTTATTATTTTAAGCATATTCCCGGCATGCTAGCTCTTGTCTCAAAGTCTTTGATCTTTGATTGTGATGGTCCCTCAATTTTGTTTGTTTTTCATTTCTCTACGATTTCAACACAAAAAATTCAATTTGCCTAATTGAGGAAATACTTTCGTACTTATTTTCTAGAAAAAAAACTAAATAATCGTATTAATAACAAACAAACGGAAAAATCACATATATCAATACATACATTACATACATATAACTAAAATATATGTTTTAATTTTATTTGGTGTAAGGAATCGAAAGAAATAGGAATGGAAAAGGGAAAGAAAAGTGACGGAGAAAGAAAATAAATGGAAAAATGAATATTATTTCTTTATTCAGTTGAACAAAGGAACTGTAGAGAAAAATAAATTTATTATATTTTTTAGAAAAAAAATATCCTCTATTTAGAAATTACTTATATTCCTTAATGAAAATTTGCTAATTTTATTTTTTCATATAATATAATTTATTCTTTAAATTTTAATATTAAAACATCAACATATTTAATAATTTATTGCTGTAAAATAAAAAAAATTAAAAATAAAAATACCGAAGATGAATATAAAAAAATAAAAATAACAACAAAAAATTGCTTTAACCTTTTAATTAGTTATTGATTAACTAGATAATTATCTTGAAACAAGTAAACAAAGAACTCAAAACACTTAAGTCCATTATCCTAATTTTTTCAAAAAAAAAATTAATTTGGTATTCTTTCTTATTTATGAAAAATAAAAAAAATAAAAGTGTAATTACATCAATTATTATTCTTATATCATAAAAATTATAATTATCAAATAAATATGACCGGTTGTATTACTAATAAGTAAGTTAATACTTAACAAATTAATATGGAGAATAACTATATGAAAAGATATATTTCGTACATAATAAGAATGACAGAAAAAAAAAATAGTGTATGTAGTTGTAATAAAATTATGTTGAATTTATGAGCAAAAATAAAATTATTCTAGTAAAAGATTAATTTCTAATATTTAAAAAATAAAATAATAGTATATAAATCAATTTTATAAACAACTAAAACAAGATAATAATTTATAAAAGAATAATTAGTTAGAATAATTAATTTAAAATAAAAGAAGAGGGTACATTGAGAAATTTAAGTATTAAAAAAAGGTAGAAATGATGATTGCAGCATTTAGGAATCCTATAATGAATCTCCAATCTCACAAGGATTTCTTTCCGTTGCCTCCTACATTTCACCCAACTGAATACACCCTAAGACTATATTTGGCTTGAACAATAGGAAGAAAAAAAAACGAGGAAAGGAAAGGATATATAAATAAAAGGAATCCAGAGAGGAAATTAAGAAATGGCGTAAGAAGAAATAGTCCTGCTTGGATGAAACAAGGAATCGTGGAGGCAAAATATCAAATTCATTAGATATATAATATTTTTGAGAAAAAGAGGTTTAAGTATCTAAGATTTAGCTTAATGGAATGATTAATCCTAGTAGTTTTAAAAATACCCATAAAAATTTTAAAAGAACAATTATACCTCTATTAATAATAGGTATTCACAAAAATAATTATTAGATCTTTAAAATTTGGCAAAATATAATATGTTTATAAAAAATACTTGAATAAATAGTAAATTAGCAATATAATATTATTAATATATTATAGGCTTATATATTTTATAAATAATATATTCTATAATTCATGAAATATCTTTGTTATCAATAATATCAAGGAATATATAATATATTTAAAATAATTCATGAAATACCTTTAGGAGATGCAAAGCTTTCAATCTCATTCCAGCCAATATACAGCACCTCTAAATTGTTCAGGGAGCCTAATTCTGGGAAGAGATTAAATTAAATTATTTTTAAAAAAACTAATATATTACTTAATTATAGGGAAAAATATGGACCAAACCCTCTATTAATTACGGGTTTGTTAGCTTTCAGAAGAAGACAAAAAAAAGAAAAAAAAAGCCTATGTTAGTATTATTGAACTAATATAAGTGAAAATATGTATCAAACTTACCTTTAATATCAACAATTCCTTTCAATTGATTATTCCATAAATATAATTCTTTTAATGAAGAAAAACCTTCCAAGGATGATATGATGTTGTTATTAAACAAGTTAGAGCCTAAATCAAGAACCTTCAAGTTTTTCAATCTTGATAAACCTGCAAATAAATTTAAACAAAACGTTTTGAGAGAATATATAATAAATTCAAAAATGAATTATATTTATTTTTCAAAACTTATATACAAGAGAAAGAAGAATCAAGACCTTTGTTATTAATAATAGCAGAGAAACGATTTTGTTCCAAATAAAGCTTCTCAAGAGTATCTAAGATTTAGCTTAATGGAATGATTAATCCTAGTAGTTTTAAAAATACCCATAAAAATTTTAAAAGAACAATTATACCTCTATTAATAATAGGTATTCACAAAAATAATTATTAGATCTTTAAAATTTGGCAAAATATAATATGTTTATAAAAAATACTTGAATAAATAGTAAATTAGCAATATAATATTATTAATATATTATAGGCTTATATATTTTATAAATAATATATTTTATAATTCATGAAATATCTTTGTTATCAATAATATCAAGGAATATATAATATATTTAAAATAATTCATGAAATACCTTTAGGAGATGCAAAGCTTTCAATCTCATTCCCATCAATGTACAGCACCTCTAAATTGTTCAGGGAGCCTAATTCTGGGAAGAGATTAAATTAAATTATTTAAAAAAAACTAATATATTACGGGTTTATTAGCTTTCAGAAAAAGACAAAAAAAAAAGAAAAAAAAAAGCCTATGTTAGTATTATTGAACAAATATAAGTGAAAATATGTATCAGACTTACCTTTAATATCAATACTTCCTTTCAATCGATTATCGTATAAATATAATTCTCTTAATGAAGAAAGACCTTCCAGGGATGATATGATGCTGTTATTGAACAAGTTAAAGCCTAAACAGAGAACCTTCAAGTTTTTCAATCTTGATAAACCTGCAAATAAATTTAAACAAAACGTTTTAAGAGAATATATAATAAATTCAAGAATGAATTATATTTATTTTTCAAAACTTATATACAAGAGAAAGAAGAATCAAGACCTTTATTATTAATAATAGCAGAGAAACGATTTTCTTCCAAATAAAGCTTCTCAAGATGTTCAAAGGGAGTAAACAAAGAAGCATTGAGATACCACTCTCCTTCATCCAAATACCCAATGTAAGAAAGGTATAAATTTACCACTCTAATAATACCAGTGGTATGATTACTACACTGAACTCTGTTCCATTGACAACAGTTTGAATTTTCATCTCCTTCCACCCAATTTTCAAAACTGGGATTATTTGAGTGGAAATAATTACTGTTAGAACGATTGAAGAAATGTTTAATTTGCAAGAGTGCTGTTCTCTCTTTCTCCAAACATCCCTCACAACTCCAATAACCTAGCTGTAATAATGCAGCACACATCAATAGCAATTTCACCCAAACCGTTTTTGAGTTCATCATCATCATCTTAATATCTCTATGAAACTTGCAAGAGCTTGCTCTAAGCTAATGTTTTATTTATAATACAATTGAAAAGGAATATTGCCCAATTATTTGTTGACTTAATTTATGCATATCTTCTTGACTTGATCTTCACCAAAATTATTTTAATTTTCTTATTTATTTTTTATTTTAAGCATATTTCCATGCATGCTTCTGTCTCAAAGTCTTGGTCTTTGATTGTGTTGGTCTCCTCAGTTTTTTTTTTTCATTTTTCTACGATTTCAACATAAAAAATTCAAACACCTAAAAAAATATTTTCTTAGTTATTTCCTAAAAAAAATTAAATAATCGAATTAATGACAAATAAACGAAAAGTCATACACACACACATATCTATCTATATAAATATATATGGGAAATTAATATTTTCTGTATTGAGTTGAAATAAGGAATTGTAGAGAAAAATAAATTTATTATATTTTTTAGGCAAAAACACCTTTTATTTAGAAATTACCTATATTCCTTAACAAAAATTTACTAATTTATTTTTTAATTTATTCTTAAAAATGAAATATTAAAACATCCACATATTTAATAGTTTATTCCATAATTAAAAATTAAAAGATAAAAATATCAAAGATAAATATAGTGAAATTAATTAAAATATTCACAAATATTATAACAATAATAAAAATTTACTTTAACCTTAAATTAGTTATTGATTCAGTGGATAATTATCTTGCAACAAGATATGAACAAAGAACTCGAACACTTAAGCCTATTATCGTTATTTTATTTTAAAAGAAAGTAATTTGGTAGTGTTTTGTAATTATGAAAATAAAAAAATTAAAGTAGAATTACATCAATAATTATTTCTTATATCATAAAAATTATAATTATCAAATAAATATGACTAATTGCATTAATAATAAGTATGAACTAGAAATAAATTGATACTTACCAAATTAATATAGAGAATAACCATATGAAAAGATATATTTTATACATAATAAGAATGATAGATCAAAATTATAATAGATATAGTTATAATAAAATTATGTTGAATTTATGAAAAAATAAAAATTATACTAGTAAGAAATTAATTTCTAATTTTAAAAAATAAAATAATAGTATATAAATCAATTTTATTAACCAAAATAAGATAATAATTATTAAAAATAATTAACTTAACATAAAATTACAAGGAAACATATAAAGAAGGGGGCAATTGAGAAGTTTATGTATTAGAACGAGTAGAAATGATGATTCCTCATAAACAATTAACAATAAATTTTAACTTTACAATAAAATTAATAAGAGATGATTAAGAGCCCGTTTGAGATTGTTGGGGGAAGAAGTAAGGTGATTTTGAACAGCCAAAAATCATTTTTATGTGTTTGATAAAAAAAAATTAAAAATTATTTTTGGCAAAATTATACCATCCTACAGCATGTTTGGTAAAATTTTGATTTTGAAAAATAATTTTATTTATAAGTATAATACCAAATATCTATTTAAAATTACATAAACTATCAAATAAGTAAGCTTAGTTGTATAAACAATAAATATGAAATAATAATGAAATTATAAATTAATATATATTCTAAATACATATATAAATATATTTTATATATAATAAAAATGATATGATAATAACAATAAACGTAATTATAATAGATAGTGTTAGAATTTACAAACAAAAATAAACAATTCATTGGATGAGGTTGAATTTACAAATATTGAGGAGAAAGGCACGCCTCATTATTCTGTTAATTAGCATTTCATAAATACGTAAATATTTATTCAATCATTTTACTATTTATGTCAAAGATATTTCTCAAATTTAATTAGTCAAATAGATAATTTATATTAATATATAATTACATAGTAATTAAAATAACATTTATAGTATTTTAAAAAATAATTCAAAACATTTTAATAAAATTTTCTATCAGATACTATGAAACATACACTTCTTCATCACTTGCAATAGACCCTTAGCTTTAGGATATCCACACATATTTTTATCTCTGAAGTCTTGGTCTTCTTCTATCAAAAAAAGAAGAAAAAAATAAAGAACAAGTCTTCGTCTTCGATTGTGGGTCTCTTCAAATAATTTGTTCTGTTTTTCTAAGATTCCAACCCAACCAGCGCGGGAGACTCTTGGTTATTTCTAGAGAATTAAGCAAAAAATTGGAAAGTGTCGCTATTATTATTCTGTCACTCCAACAACAAAATACACTACTAAAACACTTTTTCTTCATATATGATTTGAATATTGTTGTGTGATAAGATTCATCATGATACATGAAACTAGTCACGTAATGTGTTTTAGAGTCGTCTTTAAAATGAAGTACAAAGGAAGTCCATGAAAAAACTCCGTAAAAAAACTTCAAATTTTGGAAAGGGAAGCTCAAAGTTTAGATGTTTCTCAAATTTAATTAGTATAGTAAACAATTTATGTTAATATATAAATATATACCAATTAAAATAACATTTATAGTATTTTAAAAATAATGCAAAATATTTTAATGAATTTTTCTATCAAATACTATAAGAAAGAGTTGTACAATATGTAGTTATCATGAAACATACACTTCTTTATCACTATCAGTGGACCCTTGCCTTTTGGAAATCTACACATATTCTTATCTTTAAGTCTTGGTCTTCATTGTGGGTCATTCACTTTTGTTCAGTTTTTCTAAGATTCCAACCCAACCAACACGAATTCACTTCTGTTCAGTTTTTCTAAGATGCCAACCCAACCAACACGAAATACTCTTGGTTATTTCTATAAAAGCGAAAAATTGGGAACAGTCGCTATTACAAATATATTATTATTCTACCACTCCAACACAACATACACTGTTAAAATACTTTTTCTACGTGCATGATTTGAATATTATTGTATGGTAAGATTTATCGTGACATGTGAAACAATTTACAACAGAAATCATGTGCTACTGTCAAGAAGTCAAAATGAAATACTCAAGTAGCATGTCTTAGAGTAGTCTTTAAAGATAAGCCCATGAAAGAAAGTCATAGAGGAGAGTTCAAAAGTTGGAGTTTAAAGTAACCACGTGGAGACTTCAAGGAAGACTACCTATGTGGTATATCTCGATATCCCTATTTAAAAGTTTAGGAAGGAAGTTAATAAAAGAAGTTCAAGAAGAAAGTTTATGAAGAAAGTTTATGAAGAAAGTTTATGAAGAAAAGTTCAAATAAATTATAAAAGAGTCACCAGAAGGATTATCTACATAGTAAAGATGTGTTTAATAGATTAGTGGATTAGATTGATTTCGAAAATTTAAACTCGCTCATACTGGACTGGAATATTGTTATGTGATAAGATTCATCATGATACATGAAACAATTTACCAAAAAAATCATGTGGGATTGTTAAGAAAAACTAGTCATGTAGTGTATTTTAGAGTTGTCTTTAAAATGAAGTACAAAGGAAGTCTATGAAAAAAGTTTGTAAAAAAATTTAAAATAACATTTATAATATTTTAAAAATAATAAAAACATTTTAATGATTTTTTCTACGAAATACTATAAGATAAGAGTTGTACAATATGTAGATATCATGAAACATATACTTCTTTGTCACTCTCAGTGAACCCTTTTGGAAATCTACACATGTTCTTAGCTCTAAGTCTTGGTCTTTTTCTATCAAAAGAAAAACGAGCCTTGGTCTTCGATCGTGGGTCATCCACCTTTGTTCAGTTTTTCTAAGATTCCAACCCAACCAACACGAATTCACTTTTGTTCAGTTTTTCTAAGATTCCAACCCAACCAACACGAAATACTCTTGGTTATTTCTAGAAAAGCAAAAAATTGGGAAGAGTCGCTATTACAAATATATTATTATTATTATTATTGACTATTCTACCACTCCAACGAGAGTCCAAGAAGTCCAAGAAAGAAGTTTATGAAGAAAATTTATAGAGAAAAGTTTAAATAAATTATAAGGGAGTTACCCAGTGTTCAAAATCCAATCCAATCCGCTTAATCTGATCAGATCAATCCATTTTTAATGGATTTGATGAATTAATGGATTGGATTGGATTCGAAAATTTAAAATTCCCTTATAATAGATTGAATTATGGATTCATAATATCAATCTACTAGAATCCAATCCGATCTATTAAAATAATATAATAATATTATTTTTATTATATTAAACTATAAAATATTTATTATAAATTTAATAATTTCTATAAAATAATATAATATTTTAAAATTTTTAATATTATAATAAATAATCCCTTAATTTAGGGATCTGATTGTTAAATATATATTATATTTAATTAAAATATATTATTTTTAATATTTTAAGGATTTCTATAATAATAACCAAAACAAATTACCTTAATCTCAAATCTCCCAAATCTAATTTCGATTAGTTTTACTTTCCTCCTCACAGATCGCTCCTCTCTTCGTCTACTACACTTCATAATCAAAAAGTAAACTCCGAACATCCTATCTAATTAGTCATAATTAAAATTATAATCAATTTAATCATTTAATTCCACTTGGTTTAGGTATTTTTTTATCTATTGAATAAATTTTTAGTTAATATAAATTTTTCTTTAATTTTTAATAAATTATAATTTTTCTATTATTTGAAGCAATTACTACTATATATAATTAAAGTAATTTCTGACAACTGCAGATCCATATAATTTTTTATATGCTTGAATTTATTTAATTTGTACAGATAATTTTCTTTAATATTATTTAACAATTAATTTTTTTATATTAGTGTTATTTTCTTTTTGATAATTATATATAATATTTATATTATTCAATTTACACAATTTCGTTTTGAAACTTATTAGCATTTAAGTTGTACAATTTATTTCGTTTTCATATTATTAACTAATTAAATTATTTTTTATTTCATGTTGTAGATGACCTCTCAATTTGATGAAAAAAAAAATTAATTTCTCCAACTTCGATGTCTTCAAATGAGCTTGAAGGCATGCCTAATGATGATACTACAATATCTTTTAAAAAAACATTGTTCTTCAGATTAAAAGACTACATTTGATGATGCTTAATATTTTAGAATATGATTATAAGTAACTCGATTCATTTTTTTTATTAAACGTATTAATTATTTATATATTCATTTTTTTGTTTATTTAAGAATAGATATATAATATATTTAATTGAAAGTTTAAATAAATCAATATATTATTTTATTAATTTTTTAATTTATTTAGATCGGATCAGATTAGATCGAATTTAAAAATTTCTTAAATTGATTGGATTCTATCAAACGATGAATCGGGTTGGATTGAGAAAATTTCAATCCGCAAAATAATAGATTGGATATGGATTTGGTTAAATTTGCCCAATCCGATCCAACAAACACCCCTACCACATAGTGCATTCTATATTTTTCTACCCACAGAAGTTTGGGGACACTATGGATAGATCTTTGCGAGGGAAGAAATACAACTCACAAAGGAAGTTTATGAAGGAAGTTCACTTGGGTATGAAGGCGACCTCCAATGCAAACCATTCCTTAAGCACTATAAGTAAAGAGTGGTCTTAATAAGGAGTGTCATACAAGACCTTAATCACAACAACAGAGGACAAAGGAAAGAGAGATAATGCTCCTTGCTCTAAAAAAAAAATATGAGTGAAGGCCTTATTTTGGAGGGGAACAACATGTCGAGGAAGAACAGTTGGTACGAAACATAATTTTCCTTCAATTTATTAATAGCACATGGCAATAAGTCTCAAGTAAGAAAGCATTAATGATTAAGGAACATGTGTTGGCGGTTTATAGAATGGCCTCTTTCATCACCACTATAAATAGTGAAGACAATAAAGAAAAAAAAGATTCTAAAACCATTCTCTCTCTAAACATATTTACATCTATCTTTTCTTTTAAAAAAATTCTAACTTAATCGTCGAAGTGTCCACGCCCATGACACCACTGATGACTCTGGCCATTTCCTACGAGCACAGGTTATCTAGATTTAGGCAAGCCTAATTCCATGCCAATTCTTCTCTTGTGAAATTCTACCAAGCCCAAAGAAATTTTTCAATCAAAGTCATTCTCATTATTCTGATGTCGTTATTCTTCTGAGCTTATTGACGTTCCCCAAAAGATTAAAAATCTTGTATGTTAGACTGAGTTCTTGATCATGCCATGTATCATTATGTTCATCTAAAACGATTTGACCGATTCACCTTAACTAAACAGAAAAAACTAGTTTCAAACTAATTTAAAATCTTTGCAATTAAGTCCCTTTTCAAGTTTCACATTCTTACAAATTAGTCCTTAACAATTTTAACTTTAAATGAAAATTATTCTTCACAAATCTAAGTTTGAAAATTAGTTAAAACTAACTTTATAAAAAATGAAATACAACAAAGATTTGTAAGATCTCTCTTTTGAAAAATGTGTTTATAAAAAAATATTTTGAGGTTACTTAAATTGCTATAGACACAAATACACCAAGTATATACATTAGAATTAAACCAATAAAACTCCAAACCATATAGCTTGATTCTTCAATTGATTTCTTTATTATTTGTTTAAAGGATTTTATTATACTTTTCTTATATACTTTAATCTCGATTCTCCTTTAAATCTTCTACGTTGAAATCTGAGAAAAAAAAAGAAAAGAAAAAGAAGAACAAAATTAAAGTGACCTATAATCAAAGACTAAGATAGAGATAAGATTAGTAAGTGTGGATATCCTAAATTAAGTGTCTGTTAAGATTTTTATTGGTATTATATGATAATTAATATAATTTAAGAATTTTTAATTTTGAAAGTGCTGGGTTTTCTTGTAAGACAAAAATTCTATTGTACTGTAAATTATAACAAAACATTTTGTACAAATTTTCTTTTAATTAAACTCTATTAGATTTCTAGTTATTTTAAAATCAGTTGATTATAAAAGTTTAATTAGAAAACGTTGATATACAATTCTACAATTTAAAAGAAAGAAAAACATTTGGAAAGGAGTTTAGGAAGGTAAGCATTTTTCCTGATTTAGGAGTTTTTTTTTAAATATTACATATTACATATATAATTTATTAATATTATATTAAAAATTTATTGGGAATCGAGAGTTTTGGTCGAATATAGTCTAGTACTGTTCGAAAATCTAGACTAAATTTGGCAAAATTTTGCATCAAATCTGGGCAATATCTCCTTCAATTTATAAAAAATTTTACTCACACTCAAATATAATAAGCCCCACATATGGTGGAGAGGGGGTTTGTACGCAAGACATTATTTTCTTAAAAAATAAGGAAAAAAGAATTCTCTTTTAACTAAGTTTTATATTTTCTTAAAGAACAAGAAAATAAGAGAAGAATTTATGTTTATAGAATGGAGTTGAACAATATCAAAAGCAAGGAGATCTTGTAAAATAAGGTCATTTAAGAAAATTCAACACAACAATAACAATAAAGATAGAGTCTTTAATTTGTATAAGTCTACTGGTATTACAGAAGAAAAAACTACAAAGTCCGATCCAATTTATTGTAATTGATTAGTTAACATGTTGGTTAACCATATTCTGAAACACGAAAAAAAAATCAGTGGCTTATCAAATTATCTATTGAGCCTTGAAAAAGATTAAACAAAAGATAGAAAAAAAAAATTCACTATCTGTTTTACGTCAAGCAATATGTAAAGTAACTTCCTATATAGCAGTGAAAGCAAGACATGCAGGCAGATCAACTCATCAAGTTCCCATCGAAATAGAATCCGCACAAGGAAAAGCACTTGCCGTTCATTGGTTATTAGGGGCATCTCAAAAACGTTCTGGTTGAAATATGGCTTTTAAATTAAGTTCCGAGTTAGTGGATGCTGCCAAAGGGAGTGGCGATACCATACGCAAAAAGAAAGAGACTCATAGAATGGTAAAGATAAATAGAACTTTTGCACATTTTCGTTAATCCATAATAAAGTCTATATAGATCCATGGATCCATACATCTCAAGCGAAAAAGAATCAATAGAAAAAGAAAGAGTCAGAATTGATCGATATGTTTCTTGAAACAAATGAAAAGGAAACGAAAGATGAAACATAAATCACGGATCAACTAATCCCTCTCGGGGACTTGCTTAAAAATAAGAAAGAGGAATTTCATGTAAATATTATGGAATAAAGTTTGATCCTATTCATGGAGATTCTGTAAATATTCCATTCCAAAAATAGAAAGTTCAAAACAATTGGAATTTTTTTGGAGATCTTTAATGTTTAACTTTTTAAAAAGTAAATTAAATTATATTTAGAGATAGAATTAGTAAGTTATTAGGGTTTTTATTAAAAAATCTAACTAACTTTTGAATAGAAGATATTTTTCTCTCTCTATATATATATTTTAAAAAGATAAGAGGGTGGGATAGGGCCTATTCCAAACTTGAACTCAGGTAAAGCGCTTAGGAGATGGCTTAATCTACCACCTGGACTGAGTACTTCAGAGTCATCTCTCTCTCTCTCTATATATATATATATATATATATGTATGTATATGTATACATGTATGTATATATGAATATATATATATATGTATGTATGTATGTATGTATAAAATGATCCTTCCACAATTCTTTGTTTCAACCAAAAGAGAGGGGAACGAAGATTCATTATTCCTGCAAATGGGATAATCATGATTCCTTCCCTAGGGGAAGGAATCATCATTCCTACACCTTTGCAATGCTTAAACTTTCGACTTTACCTTCTCCGTATGTATCATCAAAATTTTATTTCATATTAATTATTTAACTAAATTTTACAAAAGAAAAAAGAAAATACTAGAAAATATTACATATATATTATATTTATTATTATTTTCAACTTTTATATAATACCCATGAAAAATTCATTACTTTAAAACACAATTTTCAGATACATGATTTGGATATCACGACATTTTGAAATACATATTAAACGACTTGAAATATATATTAAACTTAAATTTAATCATGATATCTTAACACATGCATACAAATAAAATGAGTCAAATAGCACGTTATATGATTTTTATATACATAAGTGTTATGTTATTTTTGTTTATATGTTATTAATTTTAACATTATTTTATGGGAGAAAATAATTTATAAAATGATATTATTTTAATTTCTTAAATTTTTTCTTGAAATAATCTTATTTTATTATTTACTTTTCCTAATATATTTTATTATTTACTTTAAAATATAAAATAAAATGACACAAAAAATAGAAGTGGGATATTAACTAACAGGCCCCTACCGTTTGGAAAAAGTAAACAACACGGACGCGCTTTGTCTTTCTGGCAATCGCCACATTCACCTCATCTCGGACCCATTTGTTATTTATCACCAAAGTATGTTACTATTTATTAGTTTATACAATATAAAGGACCTAATTTCTATTATTCCTACCGCACCGAACAAATCTAGAGACCCATGACAACCAAGTCACCGTTAGGTTGCCGTGGCCGCCGTCTGCTCATCAGCAGCTACCAGTAAGAACTGTTCACCTGTTTTGTTCAAATGTATGATTGAAGTTTATGGATTATTGTTGGCTATTAGAGTTGATTTATATATTTTCTTCTTCACTTCTTTTTACTGAAAGAGTTTCAGTAGTTGTTTGTTCATCGGATTGATTACATTCCCGGTAGGCATAGGGATGTCCGCCGTCTCGTCCCAAGTGCAATCGTTTCTCATTAATGGAATATTTCTCATTTATTATTGTTTGCTTGAAATATTTGAATGTTGAGGTGTCAATGACTGGCCTTTTCTGTATAGGGTTTTTTTTTTTGTTTCATTTTCCTTAATTCAGTGTGAAAAACTCTGAAATTACACATAATTATGTTTTTGTTCTTGTAGATTAACAATTTTGAAGTGATATGCTCTGCGAATTCCGCTAATTGATAGAGGGAAATTTGAATGGGTTTTGGTCTTGCAATGGAATAAATTGAGCTGGGGGGAAATGTTTGCATTGAAAAGCCTTAGGAATCACAACTACAGTTTGTTTCAGAAAATCCCATTTGTTGAGCAGCGGAGATGGAAGAAGGCGGTGGACTCTGCTCAAACTCGACTAGAGAACAGAACAAGAGACCATAAACTCGACAAACTCGCCACTAGACTGAGGACTTTGAGAATCATTCTTAATATCCGCCAACTCATGTCCGCTCGAAAACGCGGTCCCTTTGTCTCCGTACAGTTAATGTCTCGCTGGAAAAACATCGTTGGATTGAACATCAACATTGGCAAGTTCTTGCATAAATACCCTCATGTTTTCCAGGTATTGACGCATCCTTTAAAGAAAAACCTCTGTAGTAGATTCACTCCAAAAATGAAACTTCTTATAAATGGAGAAGAGAATGTTGTAAGACGTTGCGAATTGGATGCTGTGAATAGGCTGAAGAAGTTGTTGATGATGTCAAAAAATGGGACACTTCATGTTCATGCGTTGAGGTTAGTTAGGAAAGAATTGGGTTTGCCTGAGGATTTTAGAGAGTCCATTCTAGAGAAATATGCGAATGATTTTAGATTAGTTGATTTGGAAATTGTTGAGTTGGTTAATAGAGATGAGAATTTAGGTGATGCCGTGGTCGAAATTTGGAGGGAGAATGAGTATAAAGAGAAATGGTTGAGTGAATTTGAGATTAAGTATGCATTCCCGATTAATTTTCCAACAGGGTTTAAGATCGAGGAAGGGTTTAAGGACAAGTTAAAGAATTGGCAAAGGCTTCCCTACATCAAGCCTTATGAGAAAAAAGAAAATGTGGTTAGGGTTCGCACATGTGGAGGGATTGAGAGGTTTGAGAAGCGTGCAGTTGCTATTATTCATGAGTTATTGAACTTGACAGTTGAGAAGAGGGTTGAAGTTGAGAGATTGTCACATTTCAGGAAAGATTTTGCCATGGAAGTTAATGTGAGGGAGTTGCTACTTAGGCATCCTGGTATTTTTTATATATCTACAAAAGGGAGTACTCAAACAGTTTTTCTTAGGGAGGCTTATAGTAAAGGATTCTTGATTGAGCCCAATCCAATTTATGTTATTAGAAGAAAAATGTTGGAACTTGTATTGCTAGGGTGTAGAAATACTAGAGAGTTGAAAAATCAAGTAGAAAAAAAGGAGCTAAGTGACAACTTAGCTGGTGAAGTAGATGATGTAGCTACAAGAGATGGGGACTGGGTTATTCCAATGTTAGGAAGTTCTGAGCTGGGAAATTGAATGATAATTTAGATGAAATTTGTGATTTATCTGAGGAAGACTCTGATGGTGGTTGTGAGAACAAGATTAGTGAAAATGAAGTATGCTTTCAGGAATGAATTAAATTAACCGCACAATGACTAACGTCTAGTCGTTCGACACAAGCTCTTCTGTTCATATGGTTTGGATTGTGCCAGCATGCATAGCAAGAAGTTTGTATCGGTGCACCACTCAAAACAATTGTCACTTTCCCAAATTATTTTCTGGTAAGTCGCTTCTTCCCTTCAATCCATGATTTTTCTTAGTTGTGTGCTTCACCTCTGCTGACATGATTTTGTTGAATAAAATTAGTGCCTTATTTCAGAGCTATAGCAATTTATGAAAAAATTGTCCTTTGGGCTTCCGTAAAGGAAGATGCCAAATAATTGGCCAAGCCAGATAAATTGATTAACCTGCTTGGAATTCAACTCTGTTTATTTTACAATAAAAGTTCAAAAATGGACTCTTTTGTGCTTTATTTTTCCATCAAAATGTCAACTTATGTTGTGCTTCATCATCAGGTGGGAAATGTTTTTCTGATGTAACTATTATCATCATTAGAGCTTTCTTCTAATTGCTTGTGATTAAAAATGTATGTGCTTATTCTTGGCCATTCTTTTCCTCTATGCCGAATTGATTATTTACTTTGGAACTCAAGATTCTTAACACGGAAGCAGAGAAAATATACAGTACTTTCACCCTTTTGTGCTTTCTACTGAAGTCTCCTTTTGCTATTTAAATGATGGAATGTCAAGCTTAACTGCTGAATTGATAATTTGTTTATCGCATGGTCTTGGTATCATAAGTTGTTAGGAACATTTTCCCTTATACTTGAAAGCACCATGTAACCATATTACTATGGTTGAAAAATCCACTGTCTGAGATTGTGACATTGGGAATTTATTTGATAGGTTTCAGATTTACTGTACGGTCAATGAATAACATTTGACCAAATCTAAATTTATACACTTGTTATATAGGCATTTTTGTTGGTGGGTAATGATATTCTTAGCAGAATTTTTAATGGGGAAGATTGACTGCTTATTGGTGTATTGTTTCTGTACTACATAAATTATAGACTGTTGTGCATCACATTATGGGCCATCATTATGCTGAAGCAAGTTGAAAATAATGGAAACTGTAAATTTTGTAGTAAGTTTGATTTTACTTGTGCTAATTTATCCTCTTCTTTTGTTTTTCTTTTCTATCGATGAGAAACAGAGGAAACTGTATGGTAGAATGGGGACAGTTGTGCTAATTTATCTTCCAGCTAAATTACAAGTGTGGTTGAGCAGGAACTGACTATCTTGCAGGGCAGCGAGTAGGCATATGACAGTTGTGGTGTAACTGGTGGAAACTCCATAGGGAAGAAACACTTCCAGATACATCTCAACAAACTTCGCATTAACATCGAATTACAATTTATATGACAAATGATGAGATGAAAATGAAGAAAAAGTCTCTTTCGGCTCTACTTGCCTGAATTGAAGTTGAAGCAAGGAGTTGAAAGTATGAGGTATGTGGTTTTCATTAGAAGCACCTCTCTCTCTACTTTCAGTATGCGTTTGTTTGTGGTTTTCTCCACGAATATTAAATTATATCCTTATGTACAGAGGATTGTCCCTTTGGGACCAATGCATTGAACATGGGGTAATGAGAACATTAACAAAACCTTTATGCTACTTTGCTTTATTTCTAATATGTTTGGTATTAGCTATGGAGCCACTATATGATATGTTTTATCAATCGATTGCATATTAATTTCAGTTAACATTTACCAGTATATTACTTTTTTCCATTATTTCTTTCTTTAACCTATATTTCCAGTATATTTAACACAGGTTTTCCTTTTAGGTAAAATATACAGTTAGGATAGACAGTTTTAAGAGAGTATCATGTACATTCACTTTCTTTTTTGTGATTAGAAAAGAATTTTGTAATTTTTGAAAAGTGACTATTGGTCTAGAGAATCATGAAAATTATGCAAAAATTGTTTACTTCCTTTTTTCGTTCATAGGGATTTAGTACACTCAACTCTAACTGGGTTTACGTGCAAGATTAGAAAAAAAATCAAAATTCAAAATATTTTTACCTAATTGAAATTATTATCGTACTCAATTTCAGATTCCTCGCCATTAATATCAATAAATTCTTGCATTTCATCACTTTCAGTTGTTCAATGTTTTCAGTACAAAAACGGACAAAATGCACACGTGGAACCGAACTGAAATTGAACCTATCATTTCAATTCGATCCAGTACGATATCTCGGCTCTCAGGTTAATTTGCGCCGACCCCTACTAGTTATGAATACGTATATGATCTACTAACATTATTCATGAAGCTAGTTATGTATATCCTGCCCCAATAGTGTATCTAAAAATATCAATATAACATTATCCATTGACGCTGTTGGTAACAGGAATAGGACTTCGAAGCATCATTGTAGTAAATGGAAAATCATACTGCTTCTTTATCCATTCATAATCATCGTTATTATTATTGTTATGATTCAATATAAAGCCGAATCTTGTTCTTGGACCTGAAATCATCACAATCTAGCAAACCCAACTTGCCTTCTGCAGCCTCGATCAAATCATAGTGTCCAGCAACTCCTCTAGGAAGATTAATATAGATAACATGGAACTTTTGGGATTTAACGTCAAATGCTAGAACTAACCCTCTTTGCTTTGGAATAAAATATATAGTTCCATCAACACACAGAAACTTCTGAGTACGAAATCGTATTTTAAAAGGAGCAGCAGCAGCAGCTTTTCTACCAAACAGTATTCTCATGGGTGGAGGATTAATTTTTCTCCAAGATTTGGTTCCGAAAGTGAAGATCTCACACTTGGGCCAAGCATTTCTTTTGTAAATATCAACAACATCAGAAATATCGTTTACTTCTTCGGGATACCTTATGCAATTATTGTAGATCATGGCAAACAGTTCAACAACAAGAAGTTCAAGAGCTGGTGTTCTAAGTTAGGAATAGATCTCAGATTCACATCCCCAACTCATCATCAAGCCAACCATTAAGTTGAAGCTACTAACAAGACCATTAAAAAAGCTCTCAAAACTAGACTAAACGAGAAGAAAGGATCATGGGTGGATGAACTTCCAGAAGTTTTATGGGCTTACCGTGCAATTAGTAGAATTGCAACAGGAGAAACGCCTTTCTCTTTGGCTTTCGGTATAGAAGCTGTTATTCCTACTCAGATAGGGATACCGAAATATCGAACACTAAGCTTTCAATAACAAGGGAATAATAAAATGTTTTGTGCCAACCTAGATATGCTTGAAGAAAAAAGGGAAGCTGCACAAGTTCAGGTTGCAATCTATCAACAAAGAACCGCTAGATGCTATAACAAAAAGGTGAAGGCTCAAAGTTTCATGGAAGAAGATATGATTTTATGAAATGTGACCCTAGCAACTTGAATTCTCGGAGAAGGAGCTTTTGGGTCAAATTGGGAAAGACCATACAGAGTAATGGAAGCAGTTAGACTAGGAATCTATTGACTACGCCACATAGATGGGAAGTTAATCGATAAGTCTTGGAACGCTGACATGTTAAAGAAATACTACATTTGATAAGTTTACAAAAACCTCATATCAGGTTTAATTAAGAGATCCTTCTACTTTATTTTATCTTGTTTTATTTTATTTTTTTAATCATTTATTTTCAACTACATCTAGTTCGACAAAATTCAGTAATACATTTAAATGTATAAGCTCATTTTTTATTCAAGAAACCACTAAGTCTAACATGACCAAATTGTACAAATGAGGTACTGAGTTCACCAACTCCACGGGAGCCATATGCATCCACGCGACGCGATAAATCACTAAGTCTGATAGGACCAAATTGTACCCACGAGGTACCGACTTCATCTGCTTCACAGGAGCCATATACATCCACGTGATGCCAAAATCACTAAGTCCAATAGAACCAAATTATACCCACGAGGTACTGACTTCACTTGCTCCACGGGAGCCATATACATTTACGCAATACCAAAAATCACTAAATTCGATAAGACCAAATTATACCCACGAGGTACTGACTTCACCTGCTTCATGGGAGTCATATGCATCTATGTGATATCAGAAATCACTAAGTTTGATAGGATCAAATTGTACCCACAAGGTACCAAATTCATCTGCTATATAAAAGCCACATGCAATGCTAGAAATTACTAAGTCCAATAGAACCATCATCTTGAAAAATAATAAAAATAATAATATATAAGAATAATTATAATAAAAAAGGGAAATAATGGTTCCATGCAAGCATTTCCACCTTTCCTGCAAAGTAGAACATCCTCCAATTCACCGATGAACTAAGGTCATGAACATATAAAATATTTCCAATGCGAAAAACAAAATAAAATCAAATAAAACTTCATACACTCCGTGCATTCCATATATGCTAAACAGTAGGAACGCACAACCTGAAGTATCAAACATAGCCAACTCAGGTGGCTTCTTAGGGGTATTGGCTCCCATAAGATCGGTAAGTCGATCCAAAGCATTTAGCTTGCCTATCCTTTTCTCCTTAATAGCTTTAGGAGCCATACTTGAAAGACACGAAAACAAATATGAATGATAAAAAATAAAAATAAAATAGATGAAGTAAGAGCGAAAATAAGACAAACAAATCAAAGAGAGCAAAATATAATAAAACGTACAAAGACAATAAAAAATTATACCACAAAGCTTAGCTTTAGGTATAGAAGCTATCAAGCCCACTGCCTTCAAACTGTAATCCAATAAGAGATCTCAAGGAACCTGGGATTCTGAGATTATTTCCTAGATGGGACCTTCCAAACTCGAGCTTAAGTTTGGTCTCTCACCCCTAAAAGCTGAGATTCCTAAAAATAAAAAGAGTCATTAAAATAGGATAAAAAAAACATGTAGGACAACTTTTATGTTAGCAACAATATTAATGTATTAAAAAGCATAAAGCGAAGGATAAAGAAAAATTTGGATCATCAGAGTACTAGGAAACAAAGAACTTTTTTCAAAATAGAGTCGTTAAAATAGGATTAAATAATGACACAACAAAAAAAAACGTGGAACAACTGTCACTATAGCAACAATATCAAATATATTAAAAAGCATAAAGCAAATGATGAAGAAAATTTGGATCATCAGGACATCGAGGAGCACAGAACCTTCGTCACTAAAGGATGCAGGGATTGAGAACTCAATGTTGCCAACTCGGATTTTCTGACCCTACTCCCCTCCAACAAATAACCACCTATCCTTCCATGACTTGTTAGAATATAGGAATTCGGGAATAAGCTTTTCATTCTTCGACCTTATTGATAGATAATAGAAGCCAGGATTCATTTTTGGGCTTGCTTTCACTCGGTACAATCGACGACAATCGAGGAATATTGGTTTATTGTGACCTGATCTTCTCCATAAGATAAACATGCCAATTATAGCCCTCTAAGAATTTAATATTAGTTGGTAAGGGGCAAAGTTTAGCTCACTTAACTATTTAACAAAATAAGGTTGAAAAGGAAACCAAACTCCTAACTCCAAAAAGACTTCAAATATGGCGACCTCTCTTTCTCGACATTTATTGGCCTTCTCATCTCTCTTTGGTAACCGTAAAGAGACAGAACCCTAGATTTCGTACCTATCCCTTAAATCTTTAAGAGTGGACTTTCTAACTGAAGATCCAATTAAGTTTATAAGAACTCTCGAGAGAGTAATAGATAGGAACCTTGGAGCGAACGGGTACTGAAAGGCTAGTATCCGATGACTCAATCTTGAAATCATAATCACCCATGCCTATACCTCTAGGCGTCAAGAGTGAATTGCCATTATCATCTCGTTCAAAGTTCTTACTTAACGATAAAAAGCCTCAACCGACCTTCTTGAGATGGTTTCGTCCCTACACTTCCATATTATCATCCTAAACATCTTCATCTAATTGACACAAATCTCCCAATCGATGGAAAACAACTCAAAATCATGAAGCAGTAAACCCATGTATACATATAAGATACGGTGGAACTAACTCAAAGCACTTAAAAACAAGAACAATAATTAAGAATGAAGTAAAAATAAACCAAGTTAACAAAAAAAATCATCATCAAAAAATCAAAATCAGATTAATTAATGAAGATGTAAAAGATAAAATCCAGAAAAAAAAAAGCAAATAAAGAACGATAATCGTGACAGAAGATTGGAGTACCTGTAATATAGATTGAGACGCGGGAGAAGATGAGAGACCAAACACCCCTTTTAAAATAGATTTCTTCTTCGAAAACAATAAAAAACAAAAAAAAAATCAAATGTGAAAATTGGCGTTTCAATGTACATTTATATTTAAGATAATAATAAAAAAATAATAAATATTAATATAATAATAAAAAATAAAAGGGATAAAGAGAAAGTTAAGGAAAATGGATGGTAACATCATCATCCTAAATAGGCCACCAATAAATGGTCGTTTAAAGCATAATTTTTTAAAAAATTTAAAGACAGTCATGTAGTCGGGCATTCAAACCCAAGGATAAAACTTTACTTGAAGTTTGAGGCAATAGTTGTAAACGACTACTATTAAAATTGGAGGACTTCATATTATACTCGTCTTTTTCAATTTTTTATAAGACTGATTATCTTGTTTGAACTCAGAGTCATGACCAACCGACCCGAAAATCTTATAAGGCTAATTATCACATTTGGGCCCAAAGTCATGACCAACCGACCTGATCAACCTATTATACCGATTATCAATTTTCAGTCTAGGGTCACGACCAACCAATTTCTTTTGTGAATTTGTAAAGTACATAGTCCAATACCGTGATAACTTAAGAAAGCCTGTTAAATAATAATAATAATTAATACCAATAGAAATTAAATTATAACTCCCCAAAGTTGTAATCTCATTAGGACAAATAATCATAATCCAATCATAATGAGTATTCCAATAAAATTAAGGAATCAATCGTATATAAGAAGAGAAGAAAAATAAAAAGAGGGTTTTTTTTTCTCACAACATAAAATATTTACTGATTGAAATCAGGTGAACAAAACTTGGTATTAACATATATATATATATATATATATATATATATATAGAAAGAGAGAAAGAGAAAGTGATAATATATTAGAAAATCTTTCCATTAATGTGTTTATATATAAAAATAGCAATTAATAAATTAAAATTAAGGAAACAGTAAGTGAATATTCTTTTAGTGTAAATTATGTGTCGTGCATGTGACTACGCTTGCTTACAAAAGTTGGTTTGAAATAAATGTATAGATATATATAGAGAGATATACAAAATGGTAAAGAAGAAGAAATAAAAATTTTGTGATTACTATATTGATCAAAAGCTTTTTCCTGTTAATTAAATTAATTAATCCTCTAACACAAAACTCAAATACCCGTAAAATTTCTCTATTTATTGGCTTTCTCGTCCTCTCCACTGATTTATACCAAGACTAAAATCCTCTCTTTCTCGCCAACACATCTCCAAACACTTCGTCTATTATCTTTTGTCAAATCGACTCGGCAATAACAACAATCCAACCATTGAAAGAGGTGTAAGAGTTGCTCACCACATTATTCCACCAATAACTGAAGCCGGCACCAGCAATAAGCCTAACGATATTGGTAAACCACTCAGTTGATTGACAGTACAAACGGCACCCAAAAGGCTTTGCTCCGGGCCTTCGTTTGTAATATCTCTGTAGTGTCCGAAAATCCTTCAATGGCCTTGATCTTGGGTGCGCTATAATGGTAATCTGCATGTATTATAAGTTTAATCCTTTTGTTCTTCTTTAGGTTTTAATTGTTACTTCTTTATATATATCTTAATTAAGTCTGCATGTATTATAAGTTTAATCCTTTTGTTACATTCTTTCTTCCTTTGCCTTATGTATTTATATGCATTAAGAGGCTAGGGCCAAAAGCAGCTTCTTCTATGCTGAGACTGCTGCCTTGTTATTGTTGTGCTGAGGGACGCAAGAACAATATAGAGCACCTGAGATCGAGGGATGATAGATGGAGTGTTTGGAGACGTGTTGGCCTAGAGGGCCAAGAGAAAGAATAATGGAATCTTCATCTTCTTGGTCATCTGCTTCGAAATAAAATTTGTTTTTTGGTGGTGAAAGTGTATGCTAAAGTGATTAAGGTGAAGAAGGTGAGATGAAAAAGATAAAAGGAACAAAGATTGACAAAAAAAAAATTATCTTTTAATAGAGTAAATTATAATTTTAATAAGTGAAAGTTATTGAAACACAATCTCAACACTTCATTGTATTTATATTATGTGTCCGTATATCTTTATAAACTAAGGATAGAAAAGTCTTAGAAAGGATGCAACTTTTTTTTAAAAACTTTATCAATACAATTAGCAAGACTAATATATTTAGGCATGGTTTGCATGTTTGGGTATATGTTTTATCATATTCTTGAATTTGGAATGTTGTTTAAGGGTTGTATTGAGGTTTAAGGGAAATTTACCATAATGACCACTATTCACACCCATTTAACGAAATCAACCACTGTTCATTCTTTCTTTAAAAAATGATCAACCGAAAATTTTGTGGACAAAATTGCCCCCGTTGCCCAAATCATTCCAATCCCTAATTGCCTAATTTTGACGATCTCCTCATTGTTTAACTATTAAAGAAAATTGAAACAGCAAATCGAAACCACAATCAAACTTGAAACCCTTGACCGACGTACATAGGTGGCAAAGCGAACGGTAATGCAAGTTTTTGTATCACCGAACAGATTGACAACGATAACTTGTGGGGAGGAATTCAGTGGAAAATCGACGGTGACGGTATGTATTTATGGTGGATTTATATGGAAAATGTGAATTTTTGTTGATTAATTATAGAAAATTAGTATATTGTATGTGAAAATTGATGAATTTGAGATAGATTTAGGGTTTAATTTTGTTTGCTTACTGTGGCTTCAACCGTGATAGTTTGGAACACAACCAATTGAAGTAATTTAGGGTGTATGAAAATTGTCTTTTGAAAACATGAGTCATTTCATATTTTTTAAATACTAAAATGGACAATTTCTTCACTTAGATTATAGTGTTGTTGGCATTACTTTGGTTAGTAACTGAATGTTGAAGTTGACAGTTGTTTATCAACTCAACAGTTTCACGTATGTAGTTCTTATAAAACTTAAAACTGAAGAGAAGTACTGAGCATAGCTTTATCATGCATCTAGTTTTTTAGTCTTTTCTTCCTGCTGCATTCTAGGTCTGTTCTCCATGTTCAACCAATCTCTCAAATCAATCACCTTTTCTTTCCTTTAAGAGATTTTATATAGGAGGCTACGGTAGTATGCGACCTATAGAAGTGAGTGAATGTTTATGCTTCCCCTACCCAAAAAAGAGCCATGTAAAATTCGTTTGGCAATAATGATAGTTGTCATATATGATTGAACTAATATAATTAGAGGTGATGAAGGTTGGGTATGAACACTAATGTGTTGGTGAAGTCGGCAACAACATAAATTATAGTAGAAGAGATGACAGTGATGGTTAAAGTGGTAGAGGAATGCTAAAGATGGTTATGGTGTAGTGTTTGCAGTGGGTGTAAGAATTACCCAGTATTTTGCCTTTTACACTGTGGGCATTCTTGATATTATAATAGTTAGGTAATAACAATTTTGAAAGAAGCCTCATTCTCTCATCCTGTTGTATGCAAAGCCTCATTTTTAGGGGTATAAATTCTGCTCGCATCTGTAAACTTATCCTTGATTAGTTCGCCTATTAACCGAGTCGATGCTTGCCGATGTCCATCTTGTAACTCTTCGTTTTGACACATATGTACTGAATTATGCGAGACACTCGAAAATATGTATCATTATTTATCTTTATAGCTCTTACTCTCTATTTACACCTCTCGACAATACATTTGGCCTTAAATCTATCCGTCATTGATTTGTAAACCCTAAACTGAAAGTGGTTCTTTAATGCCATTAAACCCAATTTGTCTCGAAGTTCTTGTTTAGTGTTAAAAATTTGTCCAATATACACATCGACTGATCCCGTACCTGAGTATGCTGAAAGTGGCGGCATGGTATTGGATGGTAGAACTAGTGGCAACTATCGAATAAATTGATTTGAAGTAAATAGACCCACCGTTAAGCTATTTATATGACCAAGACCAATACGATGCCGTTCTGTTTCCTCGGTTTCTTCATCTGCGACATTCCTTCTTTCCTCGTATTGCAGAGGAATATCAGTGCCACCAACATCACCTTAAAAACCATGTTTATCATTATCATGAAATTCGTTGTACTGAGGAGGAGAATAACCTCCACCAATGGTAGTCGAATCATCAAAAAATCGACTATGATACTGCATAAGCCTTTCTTGGGCTTGACATGGTTAGGAGAAATGATTTGCCAATCCTTGTCTTGTGTACTCAAATTCTGTGTTATACGGGAACTCTGATGCCATTGCAGGAAATGTTTCGTTTACTTGATTGCTTCCACTTGAAGACATAAATTGAGTTGGCATTGCAGGAACTACAGGAACTGTACCTGTTGTCTGATGACATGAGACAAGTGACCTTATTTGTTCTCCACTAGCTACACAATCCAACGTGATGTATATTGGACAATATCCCCTTTTGCTCACCATGTAAGGGCTGTTCGCAGTAATAAATGCTCGGAAGTCAAATTCATTAATAATATTCGCCGCCATATGCCTACCCCTCCTCTTCCCTAGTTGTGTACACAATGAATACACCGTCCTTGTTTTGATGATAAATTCAGAAGGATTAATGTTCAGTGTCTTGTATAACATTTGCATAAATTGTTCATATGATATGTTTCGCTTCATACAAAGCCCCCTCATCCTTCTGCCAACATAGTCTTCACCACATTCCTGTGTTTGCTCCCATGAGCCTCCATCTACAGTTATTATCATTAATGGATCACTCATGCCTGCACTAAACCTAAAATTATATATTATTTTGTAGCATGAAAAAGTTACCAAAATGATTGCTATGATGGAACGTGTACATTCGAGCATAGAGGAAAATTTGGTCATGCTCGAAAGTAACATTCGAGCAAAAGTATAACCCTTCTTACGCGAACTTTACTTTCGAGCATGATTTTTTTTTTACACTTGCTCGAAAGTATATTATACTTTCGAGCATAAAAAATTTAACATGTTAGAAAGTAACATTCGCTCATGAGTAAAACTCTTGCTCGAATGTTACTTTCGAACATGACCAAAGTTTCCTCCTTGCTCGAAAGTATCGACCAGATCGTCTCCCACCTCCAAAAATCTATTTGCTCACTCAACAATATGCAACCAAGCATTTCAAACTTTAAAAACTTACCTAATATTTTGAAGCTTGTACTTTTCAAAGTACTTGTAATGTAGTTCAATTAAGGAGGAAATAGAAATCAGATAGATCAATTATTGCAATGTTTTTTAAGATGAAAAGTGCATAGAAATGACGACCAAAGCATAGAGGAAAAAGAAGATGAATAATACAGAAGACTCACTATTATGTTTAAAATGGCAACTGGGACAATTTTGTCCACAAAATTTTCGGTTGATCATTTTTAAAAGAAAGAATGAACAGTGGTTGATTTCGTTAAAGGGTGTGAACAGTGGTTATTATGGTAAATTTCCCGAGATTTAATGTGGTTCCATAAAGTTTTTGTTATGACAGGGATTCACTTTCCATCTATTGTGACTGAATTTCAATCAATCATAAGTAAATCTTGATAGCCATGTTCGTGTCTTGATTTACTCCTCACCAATCAAGAGTGAGTTATTTGACAAGAACAAATACTAAGTTATTTGATGAAGAGGGATAAAGTTGTTCAATTTTCTATTTTTGAATAGTTTTAAAATTAAAGTTACACTGTTAGACATTTTTCAAATTTTCTTTCTAATTTTAGATATATAGTTTTGCAAATTTTCCTAAAAATTTAAAACAAAAAGATTGGGATAATCGAATCAAAACTAATTGGTTCACATTTTTATGAACTGATAAAAGATGAATTAATTATATAAATAAAGTAAGGTGAACTAAATTTTGCTCAGATTAAATTTTTATTACATTTTTGGTACAAAGTAAAAACAATATTTATATGAACTTAGAACCAATCATTAAATAAATTAGTTTAATTCAATTCAATTATTTTGTCAATGCTTTAATTTTTATCAAAGAAGAATTAGATTTAGAGTGAGGATTGAGGATTGAGGAATATAAACTAGAGAAATTAAAAACCCAAGTTTTTTTTTAAATAATATTGTTCCTTAACAAGATTTGAAAAAAAATTAAAAAGAGAACACAAGCATTGGTTGCTTTTATTTTGAAAAAAAAGAAGTAAAAAAATTACAAACTTTAATTGTCATTTAGTTTTACTTTTTCATTAGTCATAAAAAAAATTTAATGATTAATTTTTTTCTAATTTTTGTGTGTCTTTTAATACTAATCAAAAGACACACAAAAGTTAGAAAAAAATTTAATGATTATTTTTTCTAATTTTTGTGTGTCTTTTGATTAGTATTAAAAGAGTTTTTTTGAGAGTTAAAAGGATTATTTTTCTAATTGTAAATATAATTTTTTTGATTTATTTTTTAAAAAAATTCAAAATATTTTTTATTTATTTTTAAAATATGATTTTATTTTTTAAAATAAAATAGTAAAAATTTATTTATTTAATAAATTTTTTTAAAAAAATTTATAATTAAAAATTTATTTAAAAAGTTATATTCCGATAATTAACTTTGAGGTCACACTCAGTGACTCAAACCTTTTCAAACCAAGTATGTTTCCCTCGTGCCGGCCTCTTCGATTAATTTGGGCCAGGTTAGGTTTAGGTAGCAGTAAAACCCTGAAACATTTTGCATTTGGTACACAAAACCCTAAATCAATTTGGATCAATAATTCCATAAATTTGAACCGAATTACCAGCCCGCTCTTCGAAATTGACAATGCCTTCCTTTCCTCATCCTGGTTCCGTCACTATCTGCGAAATCAATCGAGACTTGAGTACGTTTTTCCATCGCTCGCTCTCTTTCTATCGAACTTATATGAACATTGTTCAAAATTAAATGTTTCTGATACGAATGCATAATCTGCAGTTACTTCTGACAGCTTATCTGATGATCGAGCTAAAGAAACTTACGGAAAAGTTCTTGTATGTACCTTTCGTTTTGAATTTTGCATTGAAAATCTGTGCATACGTGTTTACTGGTGCTAATTTAATTGTCTGATTGATGTGTTACAGGGAATAGTATTCAGTCCGGTGCCGTTTCAGTCGGATGAGCTGGTGTCCTCGTCTCCCGATTGGCAGGAGAGTGAACAGCGAGGCAGAAGAGATGGAGAGGCAGAGGGTTTGGTATCTTCATTGCGTGGGATTCTCAATAACTCCATTAAACGCATTTTTCACCCCGATCATGTATCTTCTGTTCCTTTCTTAATTTTTATCCTTCAAAATTTCAGCAGTATAGCTAATTTTATAATGTATTGTAAATGGGTTATTTCTTTTTTTTTTTTTTCCAGAACTTTATGATAGCTTTCATTGCATGCATTTAAGTATTGTAGATAATTTACTATTTAAAGAGTTATGGATTAGAATGTTTAATTTCACTCTACTACTTTATCACAAATTTTGATGTTTTGAAATCATTGAACCATACAGTAATAGCTCAACATTTTACTCAACCAGATGGAAAATCAGAAACTTGCTAATGAGGTTTATTTGCTGTGGTCTGCAATGTATTCTTTTAAACATTTGCCATTTGGGATTATGATAAACTTTGTAATTAGCATATTTTGGTTGCAAGTAAGACTTTGTGTCAAGTAGTTATTGTAATACTATCTGCTAATCCCAAATTTTTATTTCTTGTCCTTATTCCTTCTTCTGGCTTATACAATGTATTTTCACTTGGATGCTGGATATTTTCTGGGATTCTTTCTTAATCTAGTCTCGCATTGGTTTATAAGTGTGATTGAGATGATTATTACTTTTCTTATAAATTATTCATCTAAGTCACTCTTCACATGTACATGGTGGTTCAAAGTATAAAATTAAAATTATGGTACATGATAATCAGACTAGATAGGACTAGCAACAAAATTAGAGAGAACTCCATGCATGAGAACTACTACATAATAAAGAGCTGAGTGGTCTTATTTATTGTTTTCTAATATCATACGGTCTTATAGGTGAACTTGTTACCAGAGGTTGATCTTCAGGGAGTAAGCTGGCACCAACATAAACATATTGTTGCATTTATCTCTGGTTCAAATCAGGTTATTGTTCGTGATTATGAGGATTCAGGTTCGTAATTTGTCATATTTTTCTAGGATGAAATGTTAGTAATTTGATATTATTCAGGGTACTAACTAGTTATTTGTTAGTTTTGTTCCCTTTTTTTCTGTCTTCTCCAGTAAATACATGATTACAAAACTTTGATTTTAAACAGAAGGGAAGGATCCTTGCATTTTGACATGTGAGTCTCAAAGAGATGTTAAAGTTCTTGAGTGGAGGCCCAATGGAGGGAGGTCACTTTCAGTGGGATGCAAGCAAGTATCATAATTGCCATATTTTTTTAACCTTTTTGTGCTAGCTTTTTCTCCATAAATTGTAAAGCCCATAATACTTCTGATCTCTTGAACTGAATTTCAGGGGAGGAATTTGCATTTGGGCTGCCTCTTATCCAGGAAATGCAGCATCCGTTAGATCTGGTACTGCCTCATTCTTGGGAACACTCTCTAGAGGCTCTGGAACTCGATGGACTCTAGTTGATTTTCTCCGAAGTCCGAATGGGGAACAAATAAGTGCCCTTTCATGGAGTCCTGATGGAAGATATCCAAAATGATTCTCATCTGGCATTCATGTGTATCATGTTATTTTAATTTGATTATATTAGTTACATTAGTCACACCATCACAGTGTTTGCATGCCAGTGACACATTATTATTAACATTCTTCTCCCATATGCTTTGAATTATGGTGGCCTAATCATAATCAGCTGAAATTGGCTTTACTTCTATCAGATCATTCTTCAGACATTTCAAACTTTATGATAGTCTGACATTGTTGTTGAATTCATTTTGATTTGTTTAGATTGCCTATTTAACAATGTATTTATGAATTTCCTTGACCTATTGTTACATATTTGGCATCTGCCTCATATGAAAGCTCATCATTCACTATATGGGATGTCGCTCAAGGTATAGTAACTCATTAGTTTCAATTAGTTTTTCCTTGAAGAATATCATTTTGCACTCAGGAATCATTGACAAGCTAGCTGGATGAATTTAGAAGTCAGTAGGTGACGTTACTTTCACCATTTCCTTCGAGCTCTTTCATCCCTTTTCTGCCCTTGCAAAATTAGAACCAATGTAGATGCATGTGGAAGCAAATGAAACCCTGTGGCTGCTTAATTGATTTTTATGCCTTGGGTTTAGGGTGAAATATCCCACTCTTACATCAAATCTTGAAGCTGTACTACTAGTACTGGTAAATGGGCTTGATGGTATTCCTTGACTAGTAACGATTTTGATGTCTGTGTCATTGCATTGCATATTTCAAAGCTCTGAAAAGTCAAATTATGGTGTTAAATGTCAAGATTAGTTTAGTCATACAGAGATAATCTTTGCATCAAAAGATTAGTGCTGAGGATGCACCTAATTTAAGGGATGATATTCCACCTTAAGTAGTAGGGAAACTGGGGAATCCAGTAAGGTGAATCATGCTAGAGAAATTCTTCCTGAATATCCTTAGGGCATTGTAGTTTGTTCAGTTTCGTATCAGAAATATTGAGTTAGAACTTTGTGATTATCTATCTTCTTTTGAGGAGAGATACTTAATTTAATATTCTTTTTGTATTTTTTTATTCATGGATCTCAACTCTATCAGAAATGATAGTCTTACTATCTTTAACATTTTCAGGTCTGGGGTCGCCTATTCGACGGGGATTAGGTGGCATATCAATGCTTAAATGGTCACCTACTGGAGATTACTTTTTTGCTGCAAAATTGTATAGTCATAACAGAACATTTATGCTCATTATACATGCTAAATTTTTGTCAAACATGAATTGGTTAATAGATGTATACTAATATCTTTGTTCAATTGCAGTGATGGAACATTTTATCTTTGGGAGACAAATACATGGACATCTGAACAATGGTCTTCAACTAGTGGCTTTGTCACGGTAATAAAATAATATTATTAATCTTGATTGAACACAGAATTTTAATATTATTGAGACGGCATTTATTTGATTCTTGTTTTTTTTTTTTTTTGTGAATCTTGAAATAATGATGGCTAATGTAATTTTCTCAGATTTTAGTTTTACGTTGACTAGCTAAATTTGTTAAATCTTTATAGATTCAAAATGGAAGCATACAAACTTAATAAATGTTGCTGAAGTTGATGTGCAATGGGCAACTTTAAACAATGTGTATGTGCTTGCAGGCCTTGTAACGTGACAATACATGTAGAGTACTTTGCTGTCGTCTGTGGTTTAGTAATGTGTTACATCAACATATACTAACATAACTTCTACTGTTTGACAAGATAATTGCTATGGCAATTCTGTTTTATGTCTAATCAACAACAGAAATGGATGGTAATCCGATTTGAATGAATGATCCTTTGTGCAATCATCTTGTATAAGCATATTCTTGTATGATTTGGCTGCATCATTCAGATACACATATATATACATATATGTGTAATAAAATATGTATGGATGTGTTTCTACTATGCATTTTCACTGTTTTCTTCTTTTGGCTTGGACTGGTTTTGGATCATTTGTTTTGACGGGGATGAAAATTGTAATGAGATAACTAACAAGAATTAATATTGGTCATTATTTAATCTCATTTAATTGTCTTTGAGAGTGGGAGAAATTTATACTATCATAGCTTATGATTAATTTTTTTTTTTATCAGGGAGCAACCTGGGATCCTGAAGGGCGTATGATACTACTGGCTTTTGCTGGATCTTTAACTTTGGGTTCTATTCACTTTGCATCAAAGCCTCCATCATTGGGTATGTTTCCTCTGTCTAAGGTTTAAAAATTGGCTTGATTCTTTGGCCAGTTTTTAATAGGTAAAAATGCAGTGCACTTGTATAAGCTTCATGGTCATACGTTGTCTCATTTTTGTTGACATCAGAAATTGATACAATAGTTCAGTGATTTATAAATTCTTAGTAAGACATGTGAACTGAAATTTGAGGATATTTGAGAAAACAGATAGAACAAATGTTGATGTTTATGCAATATACTATTCTTAATTTTGTTCTCCTAGTTGGTTAATGGACACTGATTTGTAATTTCTTTCTTTGAAAATCGATCAATGCTTTTAATGTTCACTTGGTACAACTGTAATTTCTTGTGTTTGATGATTTTCTCCAGATGCACACTTATTGCCTGTTGATTTGCCGGAGATAATTTCCCTAACAGGCAGGTAGCGATAGAACTACTTTTAATTAGTGTTTCCAATATTTGGAATTCTCTTAAGGTTTCTTTTCTTTTTCTTTCTTAACATTATTATTTCTGATCTTTGTATGTTGCGGATAAAATAAGATACCATTGGGGTGCTTCTCATGTACGATGATGAGCTCTCTCTATTAATAATATTTAGAGTAGCCCACATCTGAGGTTTCATTGACCCAATCACATGAGCTTATCTGGTATTCAAAAGTTTGGTATTACTTCTCATTTATATTTCGTTTGACCAAGTCATGTAAAATTCTGAATGGGGCTTGCTGATGCTTGCCGATATTGGGTGAACCATATTAATCGACATAATTTTGAAATCTATGCAATATGGGACACCTTTTAGTATAAGATGTCTGCGTATATGAAAAACAAGGAATTTTCATTGGAGTGTCCTAATTGTAGATTGGCTCTTATGGATATAAGAAAGATAAATCTGAAGAGACTCTTAAAAGGCTGCAAACAAGAGATGATTTCTACGAGGGATACTGAGATGCGGTGGAATATCAGGAATTAAATTTATGTCTCCCTTTTGCATTTTGTCTTATTTTTAGCTAAATATCTTTTATAATGAATTTTATGTTTAGTGAGATAGCTACTCTTCACCACTACATAGCAAGATAGTCTCATGTATTACTGATTATTTGTGAATTGAGTTTAAGAAACGGATGAACCGTTTACATGTTGTGGCCTTAATGTTAATGAGCTATAATAAGTATTGTTCAACCTGTTTTACAATTTGTGCTTACATATATATATATATATATATATATATATATATATATATATATATAAATGTTTAAGTCATTTTTGTTTGGTAATATCATATGTTCTTGTTCTTAGCTTCTTTTGTGAATCCATCAATGACAATTGAGAGATGACATATTCATTGGTAATCTAAATGATAACTCAAATACATAGATACTCATTACAATTAAGTGGGCTTGGTGGGTTATTTCCGTGCAACTTATTTACCAAAACAAACATGCTTGTTCACATACAAAGAATTTCATACTGAGGGAGGTCAACCGTTAATGACTCCTCCAAAGTTTATATGGGTATGTGTATCACAAAGTTAAAAACCTTGCTAACTTCCCTCTATTTGGAACAAGTTAACATTATCTGTTCATGTTTTTGTCTATTAAATTGGATCGACTCCTCTGTCCCTCACAACATCCTGGTAAAAGAGAGTTGCCATCTTAGGTCAAAGGTGTTTTGAGTGAGAGATATCAGGCAAAATATGTGGCATATCTTAGTTTCAAGCTTTTGCTTCCCATTACTATTGTTTCTTTTTTGATGCAATGATCTTTTGAGATCCTAATCTTATTCAGGTACAAGTGTTTCAGATAATTGTCAAATACCGTGCCCAATATGAGCATTAACCACTCTTTTATTGTCAATGTATTTTGCAGTCATGGAATTGAGAAGGTAGCCTGGGATGCTTCAGGAGAGCGATTGGCTGTATCTTATAAAGGAGGTGATGATATATACAAGGGTCTGATTGCCATATATGATGCTAGAAGGACACCACTGATATCTGTATCACTAATGTGAGTTCTTTTCTTCCCCCTCTTTGAAGAAAATGTTAAACTCTCTTAATTAGTAACATCGTTTACATCATTGTCATAAGCATCAGTTGTCGAGTTTTCTTTCTTTTGTATGATATGAAAGAATTTTGCACCGAACTGGTAATTAACTTGGGAATTGATATAATATGAATTCAGTGGCTTTATAAGAGGACCAGGAGACAATCCAAAACCACTCGCTTTCTCATTTCACGACAAGTTCAAGCAGGGACCTTTGCTATCTGTGGTAAGCCCGTTTAGAACTTCTATGACATTCCTTCTCCTGACATTCGTGCACTTGAAACATCTCGACTCTTATGCATGTCTGCACACTACATATCTGCTACATGCATAAGTGACAGCTTATAAATCAATTATGTAACATTGATGCATAGAATCTTGAGTCGAGTCTAATAATTGGAGTACTTCAACAATTATCTCTTTGATTTTCAACCGTAACCTATGCAGTGTTGGAGCAGTGGATTTTGCTGTACCTACCCTCTCATATTTCGATCTCATATCCTTCCATAGTCGAGGTATAAACTCTACTAGACCTCAATCTCATGGTCTTCCTCGGCGATAATGATGTTTATGTTTATTCTTCCTATAAACAGCATATTTTTCTCTAGTACAGGAAATCAATATACTTCTTGTCGCATTTGTAATTGTAACTCTAAGAGAGATGTCACCAAGTTGTACTATTGCAAAGCGATAAACGCTGAACTTAGGGAAAAGTTTTTGTTTTCTAGTCCTACTAAAACGAAAGTCTCATGGAAGCAACTTGTTTATAATGCTTTATTTGATCTCCTTCACAGGTTGAAGGATTTTGAGCTATCTTTTTGCTTGCTGTATCAACTTAAAAGTTGAGGTCTGTTGGGTGCTGAAGCTGAGTTAGTATCGACTATTCTTTAATTTTGATGTTAAATAATTTCTGCTTTCATAATATGTAATATAGAGTTTGCTATCTGAAAGTGTTTTTGAAAGTAATTTAACTTCCACTATCCTTTTAATGAAAATTTGGATTTCTTACACTGTCAATCATAATAATAATAATAATATTATTATTCAATGGAAAAAGAAATTATAACCAGAAAATCAATGTTGCCTAAGAGTGCAAAAACACCTTTCATTTCATTTTTAAATATTAATTAATAAATTTAGTAAGTTATTTCTTTTTATAGATTTAACTTTAATTGTTTCACACCCGACCAATGTCTTTTAAAATAAAATAAGTGATGCCATTACACCTATTCTTTTTAAAAAAATTATTTATTTTATTAAATAAAAAGATGTATATAATTTATTTATATTTTACTTTATAATTAAACACTGTTTACATCGTATTATATGTTTAATTTATTAATATTTTTATTAATTTTTAATTTTTATTTATCATAAGCTTTATTTTCTTTTCAAGCTCTAAATCAAATAAATAAATTTTTATTTTTTAATAAATTCAAACGAGTTTTAAATTAATAAAGAAAATGTATCATGTGGAGAACTAATCGGGAAAATAAAATTTTAGTGACAATCTAAAATTAGGTGAGAATGTTTGTTATAAATTAATTGAGCATATTTTGAAGAAAGCAAACTTAATTAATCATTTTCAATTAAAAAAAATTGAGAATATTAGAGTTTGTAAAGAATAAGATCAGGGAGGTTATCTTTGATATGGTATTATAATTTTTTTATATCATTTTAATATATATTTACGAGTTACAATGAAAAAAAGGGTTTTATATAAATTTTGTGGGAGAATTTAATCAATTAAACTAGTTAGACATGTAAAATTTTAGTTTTAAAATACTATTTTAGCAATTAAGTTAAAATTTAACCATAAGTTAATTTATAATACTATACTATATTTTGAATTAAGTCAATTATATATGAAAATTTCCCTTTATTTTTAATTCTAATAATTGACTACAAATACATGACAATTCAACCTAAATATTTTTTAATTCTAAATTCTAATTTTTTTTTAATCTCTTTCTTTCTTTGGTCGTGAAAATGGCTCTCCTTATTTAAAATAAAAATGGATTTAAAAAAAAGGGTAATTTTCATCAAAGAATAGTTGTGAAACAACAAATTCATGTTGAGAGGGAATAATGGGTTTGTTTAACATCTCTACTAATAAAGATTTATATAAACTATTAGAATTAAAAACTGATTTGTTAAAATTATTAAATTATATTTTAAGACCGTTAGGGTAGGAATGCAACTACTGTGTTGAAATATCTAAACTCTTATATTTAAATGGAAAATAACTGTAATGGATATAAGACTAGACATAGGGAAAATGATTGAAATATTAATAAAAAAAGACCTTATATTTATTCACATATATTAGATATAGACTAATTTTTATAAAAATCATCATTTAACCTCAAATAATAATAAAATAATCATTTATTCTTACTCTAATTAAAAAAAATAAAAAATAATAATATTTTAGTCCCTAGGATTTGATTAAATAATAAATTGAGATATACTTTAACTAATTTAAACATTTTATTCTATATTGTGTTGTTATATTTATCATTATTCGTTAAAGTTTATGAGAATAAAATTAAATTTTTATTTAAAACAATAAGAAATCTTAATTACACTGCAATAAAAAGTTTTAAATTATTAAAAATACGAATTAAACTCACGACATATGACTTTTATTCATAATTTTTAAAAACAAACAGTAATAAAAATTATAAAATTTTTTTTGAATGAGTTATTATGATTTTCATTAGTAACTTTTTTGATATAATATAAAAAAATTGTGTTAAAAAAAAGATAAAATAAAAGTAATAAATGATAATAAGGATAAAAATATTAAAATTAATTAAAGTATGTTTTAATTTATTATTTTATTAAAATTTAAAAATTAAAATATTATTATTTTATTATTATTAGAGGTAGAGCGATCATTTTTATAAAAATTAAAAAATTAAAATTTGCTATTTGTGACGGCAGCAGTTACTTATATTTGGCGTTTTGCCTGAATTTGCTTACGTCCAAATTTCTCAAAGCTGCAGCGGGCAAGGAAAAATGGCTCTCCCTCTTCTGCTATCAACTCCTTTCTCTTCTCCCTCTTCTTCTGCTGTATTTGGGACACCATATTCATCAGCTATGGCCATCCCAAGTAAGAATTTTGCTCTCTCTCTCTCTCTCTCTCTTTCTTTCTGTTAGTATCACTTCGGACATTGTTCATTCCTGAAAAATGCTTGCTTTGTTCCTTGTACCCAATAAGCTGGAAGAACAAGAGTTAAAAGATCAAATACGTAAATAAAATAAAAAATGAAAAAAGAGTACCAAAGTTTACAAATTTTTCTGAGAAGTGGATGAAGAAGACGTTGATTTTAGTGCTAACACTTAACACATGCCTTTACTTTTCTGCTGGTGCTTTTATATTTGTGTGATAAAGAATCGTTAATGGTATGGTTTTTCTGCATTTCGATTTCGAACGCTATAACTTCATCTGGGTTTGGTTTAATATCCTCCTTTTCCTTTGTTGCATCCTGAAAAATGCATCCCCAAAAGTTGAAGAACAAGACGTCAAAACCTAAAAAAATCGCCAGATTTTAGTTATTTTTTTCCCATTTTTCAGGAGTTTGGAAACTTTTTATTGGAACAAAATTGAGTTGATTTTGGAAATTGTACTATTTCCTTTAGTCTCAAAGACTATGGAGGCTCCGATGGCACACTGTATATCATGATTTCTACATTTAGTTTCCAAAAGCAGCAATTTCATCTGGGTTTTATTTGTTTTCAGTTTCCAGCTTGCCCAGGAATCCCATGGGTCATCATCTAAAATCTTGCATAAGATTTTATGATATCACCAGGAAAAGAAATGCAATGAATGTTAAGGCATTTTCTGACACTGACCGTCTGGACAGTGGTGAGCCTGATTCTGAAAGTGATGATGAAGAGGATTTGCTACTTGATAATCTGCCATTGGACTCGAAGCTGCAGCTGAAATTGGAACAGAAGATGAAGATGAAATTTAGCAAGAAGATACGGCTCCGCAGAAAGAAGCTTGTTCGTAAACGGAGGATGAGGAAAAAAGGTCGATGGCCTCCTTCAAAGATGAACAAGTTGAAGAATGTCTGACTCATTTGTCTTGTTAACTTGCAGGTTATTTTACTTATCTGCTTTTTTTGCAATTTAACTAACAAGTGATATAGATTTGCATGTCTGATGTTATCTTTATAGCCATATTATATGGATTTACTGACTGTTTCAGTAGTTTTATACTGAAAGATATAACTCGCTGTTGATTAGATTTATCAGATACCCCTGCTACAGCTAATTTGTGTGTTCAAACTTTCTGTCAAACAACGTTATACAAAAGCTTGCATCCTTCTTAAATGAATAAGAAAGTGGGTAATTTTTCCTATATATTATGCTTATAGCATGCTGATAACGATTCATCATATAATTGAATGATTGTCAGTCGCTTAACTCTGAGATTTATGTATTCTTGTACTTAAAATTACTTTAGAAACTGGGTATATCCAATGCTAGAGCTAGGATATGGAGGTAAACCCAATGGTAGGTGCAGAGACATTAACTGTTAATAAGAAACATCATGAACGGTCAATTTTCTGTAATAAAACCAGTGTTGCTGTGACTTTTTTGTTGTGAAAGATTGCTCCTTATTTGGTCCTATGCCAAATTTGGTTAGAACTCCATAGTAGAATGCAACCCCAAAGACCTATTGGCATGATAAGGAACCCCTGCAAGTATTAAGGCTTTTACTTGTGAAATGCAAAAAGAAATAACAGGCAACAAGAAAATGAAGTGACTTTGTCGTATCAAAATAAGTTTTTGATGGGATTCTATAAAATTTATTATCTGCTAGTCTTTTGTGAAAGGAAGGAAGGTTGATGTACTAAGACAGCCGGAGAAGTCATAAGAGTAAACTCTGGTAGTTGGAAGCTACATATCATAAAAAAAAAAAATTAAGCGTCACATTCAGAGTGAGCCACAAAGTATTCATAAATCATTGTTATTTCATGGAAGTTTCTTTGGTGCTTTGTTTGAAAATTAAATGAGTAGTCATGCCATAGTTTTTTATGGGTTTTTGCCAGAGAGACTCATTGGACTAACTTTTTTGAAGATGTGGTAGGTTATATCTATAGTAAAGGAAATGGTATGGACTATGGAGTTCTTGCCTCTAGAGATGTTTCTGGTACTGCCTTTAAGGTAGGCCAGTCAACAAATAGAAATCGAGAAGAAAAGCTGGGGCTTAGGAAATATAATTGTGGTCACCAATTTTTCCAGTGGAATGTCAAGAGTTAAATCCCTGACCTCACTTCTTTTAGTGCCAAGCCTGCACTGCTATGCTGTCTTGGCGTTTGTTCACCAAGATTTGTTTTGTTTTTGTTTTTGGTATATATAAATCTTTTTGTGAACATGACATTGATTTTGCGTTGAAAACCCTTATAATCCCTCTGCATCCCAGTTTTCTATTCTTGAAATATCAAACTTTATAGTTGACTGTGGTCATACAATTCACTGTTGTGAAGCCATCTTTTTCTAATTAATAGGTATTATGATATATGTTAGCCATCCTGTACACATGTTTTAACTCTTAACTGTCTATTTTTTTGTTTCCTACTATGTAAAATTGTAGACGGGGACCCTCTATGAAGAAAAAAGTTACCTCATCGAAACTTGTCCATAACTATGTCCCTCCGTTAAGAAAATGGCAGGATAGATTCTTTCTTCTGGCCTTTGTAAGAAACTTTATATTCTTGACACTCCTGATTTTTGTGATACCAATAGCTTTTTATGTCAGCAAAAGACTGTGGGATGAGCATATTTGCTGGTTTTGGTTCATAAATTATGCTTTGCTAGTTTAACGACATTGAAATTTCCTTCAGAGATTATATATACTCTATGTTTTAACTGTTGTTCTTTTGGTATGACAGATTAGATGGATGCGCATTTCCTCCAGCCTAATTGGTGACATTTCTCAGGTCAAAGCATCCTTCCTCTTTTGCTTAATTGAAACTCCCTATTAACTATGTTGAAGACAAAACTGATGTCATTTTTGGCAGACCAAACTCCAGTTAGGCTCACATCTGATTGTATATTTTTACTGACTCGGATGTTTTCTAATTCCTACTCCTTAATATAGTCAATTATGTTATATATACATATATATATACAGTTAAATCTCAGTCTTGTCAATTTCTTCATGGCTAACTGTTGAGGCTTTGCTGCTTGCTGGTTGTGTTAATTTGTTTACTTACATTGGTGAAGTTGAAAGGTACTGCTGTTGGGCTGGTTCTCCTAGATGGAGAAACACATTCTGTTTATAATTCCATGGATGCCAAGCCAACTTTCTTGTTGGGTCATCCTAAAGATTAATCTATTGAGAGGGATGAACGTTTCTATAATTTAATAGACGAGATGATGACTCATTTTAAGGTAGAGGTCTACAATGTATTGGCTGGATACACTGCATAATGAGCTCGACATGAATAAAGAAAGCGAATTAGTATGTAGTATGAAAGTTTGAACGTGTTCGTGCTAAACTTATATTTTAAAGCACGAAACTACAGTAGATTAGTGTGTGAACTGACACGAAAGCACGAATAATTACATGTAATTGTTAAAAAATAATTTAAAATTTAAAAAATTGAACAATATTGATAATTTTCTAGAGTGATATTTTAATAATTTTAATAATTGTTTTTAAAATGATTGATTATGTTAAAGATTGTTTATATACATAGGGGCAAAGTTAGACTCCTAAATTTTTATACAAATTTTATTTAAATTAATATAATAATATTATATTAAATTCGAGTAAAAATAAAATAAATTATATAAAAAAATGTGACAATAATATATAATACTATCAAAATTATGAAGTGTGCATCTTTTACATTATTGTATTTTATGTTTAGTCATTATATGATTAAAATTATAATATAATTGTATTAGTACTTATTAACAATTTTTGAAATGAATTTTGATAAAATTAAATCAAAGTAGAATTTACTCGAAATAGTAGGAATTAGAAGAAGAAATTGAAACGTAAAGCCCAAAAAAGAAAAAACGAAGTGGTAATAGAAACGTATTCTAAAATTTTCACCTTATCGAAACGGCATTTTATCTGTTAGTTGTGCGGGCGAAGAAGAGAAAGAGAAGAGTTTATATTAGGCTTATCCAGAAATGCCAACGAGTCTCTAACAGAACAGAGAGTTCAAGAATGGCTCTCCTTGTCTGCTTTAATCCTCTCCCTTCTCTCTCTTCTCATCCTTCTTCTTCGTCTTACGTTTCATCTGCTCTTGCCATCACTGCTTCTCCAGGTAACGTTCTCTCTTTCATTCAGCTGATTTGTTGGTTCCAGCTTTGTATTATTTGCTGAATTCTTCCAGCTTAAACAGGTGTTTTTTTTTCTTTCTAAAATTAAGAAACCCACTTGAGTAATCCTTTTGATTGTTGGTTTTCAAGGCATTGTGGCTATTAGCTCTGATTTTATACCCACTTGGGTTTTTCCTCAAACACTTGGGATTCTTTCTGTTTTATTTTGTATGCATTCCCTTCTTACGTACTTATCTCCATGTGAAACCACTTCCTGTAGCTTTTTTTGCAGTTAGAGCAAGATTTGGAAATCAAAGACCTCCTCTAACATTGGATATTAGACATTTATGAATTGCAAGAACGAGAAGCTTGTTAACTTTCTTAATAACTTCCATTGTTATAATGCCTGTAAGTTTCAATATTTGAAATAAAAGGGAAATCATGTAAAATGTTTCTAAGGATTGCTAACAGTTTTATATTATGTAAGATAGGGGCAGAATTATGTATAATATACTTTAGCTTTAAAATGTGGAACTGGAGGAGGTGTGCTTGTTCGTACTTCACTTATTCTTAGAATTTTCATAAGTTGATATAAGATAATAAACTGTTTCTGTGTCTATCAGCTGACAACTAAACAGATGCGTTTGAAGTAACAAATCTATTTTTATCTTCTTATACATTATTTGAAATCATTCTATTCTCTCTTTCACTTTGGATTTATTTTCTGCTGCTTGTGCTAGAATAATCATTTAACTGAAATCTGTGGGTAAAATTATTGATGCAAGTATGTTGGTTTTAAACATTGGAAATTTCATTCTATTATTAGTCATTCATTTTATACTCTGAGAAATTTGAAAGAGAAATATAAGAATCGGATACCATTTATACATGTTTTATTTTTCTACAGATAAGGTTTTCGATAGTTAATGCTATATAATGATTTTATTGAACAGTTGTAATTGTTGTATTTGGAAATATTATCTTGTATCTATTAGCTTAACAATAGGAGTAAGGGTTTAGTGTTTCGTAGGTGAAGTTTCTTATTCCCATCCAAAATCTTTTCTTAAAAGAAAAATCTTGTATCTTTTAGCTCTTGTTTCATGCTCAAGTGGTTTGGGTGGGATTCCCTTTTCTTTAGCATTTGCATTTTTTTCATCATATACGTATTTACTTTCTGTTACAGTTTATTTTTAGTTATAAGAACTTTAGCTTCTTTGTTGCTCATGTTATCTTACTGTCAAAAAGCAATATAACATTAAGAGTTTTACTGTCAACATTCGACCTTAACGTGTACCTGGATTTCTTTTTTTGGGTCTTCAGTTTCGAGGTTACACTTAAAAGCTATTGATCCCCTCGCAAAATCTTCCAATGGAGTTCAGATTTGTACGCCCCTTGTTGCTGGCAAAAGAGGTGCTGTGATTGTCAAAGCATCTTCTGACCTTGACGGAACAGTACCAACGGAAGGTGGTGAGCCCCCTTCCAATAGCACTGAAGAGGTTGTACCGGTTGACAAACTTCCACTAGAGTCAAAGGCACAGGAAAGGCTGGACCAGAAAATGAGAATGAAATTAGCAAAGAAAATAAGGCTTAGAAGAAAGCGGCTTGTTCGGAAGCGCAGAATGAGGAAGAAGGGCCGATGGCCACCTTCTAAGATGAAGAAGTTGAAGAATGTGTGAACTTTGCCTCTAGTTATCTTGCAGGTTTGGTGCTGACTTGTTCGGAGGCGCAGAATGAGGAAAAAGGGCCAATGGCCACCTTCTAAGATGAAGAAGTTGAAGAATGAGTGAACTTTGCCTCTTGTTATCTTGCAGGTTTGGTGCTGACCCTTTCAATTCCTTGTGTAATTTCAATTATTTGTTTTTTGCAGGATGAAGTTATATTGTCATGACAATGTATTTTGATTAGTCTCAATGAATCTATTGTTCTTCAATCTAATTCAAACTTGAGTAATGGATGGTAGAATTTAATTTATTTCTTTAAATATGCCCTTGTGATTAATTGTATCTTGGTTTTAAAAGTCTCTCACTTCATTTAGGAATTATACAGATTACTCAATTAGTAGATATAATTCAATTTCAATCTCAAAATTATTCTTATGATCCGAATCTGGCCTTCAATTTAACAAGCTTGAGAAAGGGATACGTGTACCCTCTGTAATTACATTCACCTTCAAATTGCATTCAACAACAGGTTTCATTTTTTTTCCATATTTCAATTTAACAAGTGAAAATTATTCAATTGCTAAGCGTATAATTCATTAAGGTATTTCCTTCAATGATTTCTGAATAGATAAAATAATTTACTTCCAATCTGTTTGTTTTCCCTATTAAACACACAACAAAATATACACTTATCATAAGAAAGTTACAAAATAAAATAAAATAAAAATTACTATTCACAAAGAGGGTTGATAGGAAAGAAACTTGGGAAGAAAGGAGTCATCTAAGAAGTTGTCTCCTTTTTCCATTTTGCTTCTTGAGAATTAGATCAGTAGATCAATGAGAGAATGACCAAATAGATCTTCTATAAAGCTATTTAGCTTCAAACTCTTTTGAGTTATGACAGAGGGACGGTCAGACCAATGTATCACCTCTTTGAATGTTGAACTTGCAGAGAGGGCAGGTTGCATTTATCTGAAGCCATTGGCTGATGCATCCACAGTGAAAATGGTGGTTGCATGGTAATGCATAAAGCTCTGCCCCGTCTACATATTGAGAAAGGCAAATGCAACAATCCTGTAAAGTACGAAAGACAAAAAGAAAAGTCCCAGTTAAAAGCTTGGCAAGCTGCCCTTTTCACCAGTTTGAACGTCCAAAAGGCCAAACACTTCCAGAATCAATAAAGTTTTACTTAAATGTTACTGAGCATCAGATACATAAGCAATCGCAAATGAATCATACCTATTCAATAAAACTAGCATATAAATGAAAAAAATTATAATTTTTTTCTAAACTAGATTAACTAGAAAAATGCAAGTCAATACCACTTTTTTGTCTTCGTTGATTTGAAAGTCGCTAAGTAGAAAAAAATATGTTTAGGGCATGACTAGCTATCATTTTTCAAAACTATTCTCGTTTTTGGTTTTTCTCTTTTGTTTTCTAAAAAAAAAAAAAATCTCATTCAGGTATTTGGAAAAGAAGAATCTGAAAATGGGACACTCATTTTCTGAAACCAAGTGTCAAGCTCAAAACACTCTTGAAGACGCTTTAGTCCATTCATTCTTCTTTTAAAGGAAAAACATGATGCTGCAAGCTGACAAAACTCTTATACTTATCTAGAAATGAAATTTGTTTCTCATCTTGCCATGTTTCTGATCATATATTACATTTTGTGCTCCAAATAATAGCTCTAGCGGAAGTCAATATCCAATTTGTTAAAATATGTTTTTGTGGATATATGTATGCATAATAATTCTAAGTAGGCCTATGAAACTTATTAACAGCTGAATGAAGATCATAATTCAATGTTTATGATAAATTAGCCAACTGAAATAAAAAACTGAGAACAGATATGATAGATGCTCACAGAATCCTCCGGTTGAAGAGCAAGTTCATCAGTGGAGTTACTGTTGCTCGATTCCATCCCCATCCCACAAACAACTTGCTTTTCACTATTATCCAGTGTCCTCAAAGGACTAGCCAAGCGATACCTATACTTGGGAAGATTCCTAATATCTTCTTCCGATGCACCTTGTCTTGTTGCAACAGCATAGGCAATCGCTACGATTGGAAAGCAGCAGAATATAGCAAAGAAAAAGATACATACCATCCCGATGCAAAATATTACAAAGGACACATCAAATGCTAGAAAGACTACAGTTACCCTGCAGATCATGCAATAGGGCACATCATTAAGAATCATATGTTTGTCAAGAGTGCAATGCATGAACAAACTGAAAATCTATCATTGCTTGGTAGGTCACAGTAACAAGATTGCAATATGCTATCCATGCATTACCAGTTTCGGAGATGATATCAACTATGGTTTTGAAGTTTCACGAAACTATCATTTCTTTGTCAATGATGTTAACCTGTACTTGATGCGGGGATTCATAATGAAGATTATATATGTTTGTCAATAATGAAATGAATGAACAACATCAAAATAGACCACTGCTGGTTACATCGTTGTCCGTGGATATATTTGCATGTCCATGAATTACCATCTCAATAACAATATATATTATAGTTTTGACTGTTTATAGAACATTTACATGAAATATGGAATGCCACATCAGAAAAAAGTTGTAATACATGCATGGAAAGGAAACGAAATATTAGAAATTTGTTAAAACCATAGTAATACTGTCTATTGACAAATAACGGTTTCCAAGTTCAAATACCTTCACAATTTTCTTTGCTTTGGTTGCTGGCCCAGGAGAAAAGATGGAGGTTTTTTCTTTTCTTAATTTCATATATTTTCTTTTCCTATGGATGTGGAAATTGAGGGTCAGTACAAGGAGGCATATTCATTCTACGACTTCAGTTGGCATTAAACAGGTAACAGTAAAAAAAAAAAAAACCGATATTTCCTAACAACAGACCAATCACTGGCCAAGTTTGGGAGATTTTGTATCCTCATTACTACATAATCAATATAGTGTTACTACAATACATCAAATTGTTTAAACCTCACCATGTGCTATAGGGTAAAATAATTGATAACACTCCAGGTAAACCCACCATAACCTACTATATGCACTCGAAAGACAAAGCAAAGAAATTCCTAAATTTACCGACTGACAGCTGCAAATGCTAAGGATCAAACACATCTGTAAAATTTCATCATCAATACTTGCTTGCATGTTCAATTTCTGTTTCTAAAGCATGTTAACTATGGTTATTACTGCAAAAGCAATCAAGATAAGAGGAAATTAGAGCTAAAAGCAAGCATAGACTTAATTCATGGCTCTTACCAGTACAGACGAGGAGAATCCCGCAGCAAAGCTTGACCACCCACAACAATCCAGTAGAATCCAACCACCCACCACATAGATGAAATCATTGTATTTATTGATCCCAACCTTTTCACAACGCTGTAAAGAAAAAGTTGTATTAGCAGAAACATTTTGCACTTACTAAGATTCCATCACCACAGAATGTAACAACACTTGAGCACTTTTGTTTTTCATGGTGAATTCAGAAAAGCATAAAGCCAGAAGTATGCCAATACACTATTTCAGCAGTAGTTAAAGAGTTTTTAAGTCAGCATCACAACTTTAGCTTGTCCGACAACATTGTATACTATAACACATGCGGATATCACAATGATACAGTCTATAACAGTTCAAACTACAACCGGATCTCAAATCTGTTGCCAAACTAAGATAATTAATAATCTACATAATGATATGCCAGAAAACACGTGACCTCCTCCAAGATAAGCAAATTGCCATGAGGCTTGCCCAGCAAATACAAGCAGTTATGCTTGTTATTGCAAAACTCCCTGGAGCACCAAACACTAGCACAATGCCAGCATATATTTTCAATATTTTAACCCACAAACATATACAAATAAGATATGATATCCCAAAAGATAACGACACCGAATTGACAGTGTAAGCTCTCTACTTGCAAATTCAAGGCACAATGTTATAACTACACATTCCAAATTACAAGTCTACATTTTAAAGCACTCAGTTTATTTATAGGGTTTGACGTTCATTGTTACTAAAATAAGCCATTATATCCGATAAAATTACTGGTATTTGCAATCATATAGAAAATATAACAACAGAAGTGTGACATTTGAGCTGAGAAAATAAGCTTACCTGCGATTACTTAGCGAGGGCGAAAGGCTATTCACTACCAGAGCCACTCGATGGCCGTAATAGCTCTTCCTTCGATACTCAAGATACACAAAACCCACATGCAGAACGCACTGCAAAGCATACCCAGAGACCCAAATTCTCAAAGGAGTTGAGGGTTTCTCTTTAAAAGTTGAAAACAGAACAATCACTGAGACCACAACAAACGCCAAATTCCATATCGCATCAAGGAACACTATTGGCGAGAAAAAGCTTGGCGGCAACACGCAATTCTCTCCCTCCACTCGATCGCTGCTGCCAACATTCAGTGCTTGTTCTTCTTCCATTACTGGATTTGTGTCTTTGATTGAGAGAGTGTGTTTGAGCGAGTTGGGTGTGGAAATGGAGGCCGGGGAAAGTTGGAAGAGGAAAACGATGTCGTATTCAATTGAGATGGTGGACAGATTTGGTAGGGAGTTGGTGATGATTGGGTGGGGTCACGTCCACTGAGGTTGTTATCGTTAAGGGCATGCGACTTCATCGGGGAAATGACCCATACCCCTTGATGAAATACCCTAAATACCCTCCTACTTTAAGTGTATATTACAATTATAATATTGACCTTAGAAGATTAACGTAAAGCAATAAAAAGGATATTTTCACGTAACTCTCCACATGTAGAGATGACAAATGCGCCTGCACGGTCCATAAAAAATAAATTCATGCGAGCTTATGAGCCAGTCCAGTACACATAATTAAATATATAAGTTTAACTCAACCCATAATACGATTTATTATTCATTTTTACCGATCTGATCCGTCAAAAAGCAATGTGACTATATAATATACTGTATGCATTAAATAATAGTATTGTATATAATAAATAAAAATTATTATTTATGGACTAAACAGTAGATCACAAATTTTTTTTTTTGAGATCTATCACGACACAAACATTGTCCACAGTACAAATACTGTTTACGGTACAGTACGACGCGGTCTATGAATTTTTTTTTCGACTCAACTCTTGAACAATATCGTACCGTGTCAGGTCGTGCCATACTCAAGCCAATCCACCTGTTTTGCCACTTCTATCTATCTGTAGTTCTTAAAAATTATATATAGATAAAAAATTTGTAGAATTTTATAAGTACTCTCTTAAATAGTAAAATCATTAATTTTGACTGTTAATTCCAGTTATTTGACTAAATATTAAAATAAATTTATCTTTACATTACTATTTTTTCACAATTTCTTATTTTTTTAATCAAAAAAATTCTAAAAGAATTAAATATAAAAATAAAAATATATAATAATAAATAAAAATATAAAAATATATAACCCTGACCACCACCTACATCCTTCTCCTCTAGCCGACACTTTCTTCCATCTTCCTCGTTCTTTTCTTTTTCCATCTCCACCCACCCTTTTCTTTCATCTCCATCACCACCTACTTTCATCTCCACCCATTCTTTTCTTCCATCTCCATTATCGCCAAAGTGTAGCATTTCTAATGTCGAGGTTGTTGCCATTCTTAGGTGGTGAGATGGTGAGAGGGATGCTTGATGTTGTTAAAAAAATGTCTAAAACTAGGGTTAAAGAAGATTTTAAGATTAATTTAGTTCAACATTAAGGCAAAAAAAAAATTGAAATTAATTAATTTTCAAAATTAAAATCAACATAAGAGGAATGCTAACTTTAATTTAATTAAAATTTAGGTTAAGAAAAAAAATTAAAGTTAATGTTAGTTTAGTGTTAATTTAATTAGAAAAATAATTTATAATTTAGTTAAAAAACATATAATATAATAAATGATAGTAAGGATATTTTAGACTTTTAAAAATATTTTCAACCAAAAAACTAACAGTCAATGGATAAATTACTGTAGTAGAAGAGATATATATGAGTTTTACAAATATTTTATTTATCTGTGATTTTCACAAATTATAGGGGAGGTATGTGAAAATATCCAATAACAAATTTTACTAGTTGCTCAGTCATCGGAAAAGTAATCGCTGTTCATTATCGTCTCAAGAATCATAAGATTCTTTATAAATAAAGCATGCAGTGTCAAAACACTGTTAAATAATTCCATCAAATGCAACCAAAGTATCAAGTAATCTAGTAAATTCCCTAGCAACTCCAGCAACCAATTAATCCATTTACTAAGCAACCCACATTAACCACTGTTTTACCACATAATAATTAACTACTAAATTGTTTACACGTACACCAATAATATTGAAAGAAGATGAACTTCAAAATCAAGTGAGGCCATGCAAATAAACGAAAGAAATGGTCAAATTAAAAATATTAATACTATGGTTATACTAAAAGAGTTGATCATATAAGAATATTTGATGGTGAAAAAGATTGTAACAAGTTATATTTCATTTTGCAAGAGCCATGCACACATGAGTACTATATCAGTCATGATTAGGGATAGCAATGGGTCGGAGACCCCAATACCCAGCTCCATCCTCAGTTGGGCCAAGTATCCCCATTTCCGACCTATCCTAAGTTAGGTCAAATCGTGGACTGGCCAAGGATATCCCCGAATTGTGTCGAGGATCCCCGTGGGCCCTTGGCCCATATTTGAATCTGTTTGACTTAAAAATTTAAAACAAAATTTATAATTTTAAGTATTTGAACTAAAGACTTCGAGTAAATTTAACACCTTACTTACCACTAAACCATGACTTATTGTTATCTAATATATGTAAATAAATATATTTTACTAGAATACGTATTTAATTTAACTAGAATATTATTAGATGTTATTGAAATATTTAACTATTATACACATATATATTAGAAAAAAAAATTTAACAATTAGTAACAATTTTTATTATAATAAAATACTAAATTTTGATTTATAAAATTACTTTAATTTTTTATTAACCTATATAAATAAAAAATAAATATATGTAGTAGTATATTTTGATTTAATTTTTAATAGAATTAATAAAAGTTTAGAGAAAATATATTAAATTAATCTTAGAGTTTAATTTCTTTTGCAAAAAATATTTTGTTTGGTAAATAAAAAATAAAATATGAAAAGAAAAATAAATGAATTGATTGATTATAAATTAATTACTTTTTTACATCAATTTATCTTTAACAATTATTTAAAAATAATTTTATTACAATTATTTTTCTTTATAAATATTTGAAGAAACAATAAATATATTTTACTATTATAATTTTTAAATTTTAATAAAATAAATTTGATTACAAATATAATTATTTTTTTAAATTAATTTTAAAATTTTCAAAAAAATTATTTAATTTTTACACATTATAATAATAATAATTATTTAACAATAATTTAATAAATTAAATTATACATGAAAAATACAATTATTAAATCTGAAATTTAAAATAAATTAAAAAGTTTTAAATTTTATTGGATTGAAAAATTATAAAATATTATGAAGGATTTAATTGACTAAATTAAAAAATATAAACTTTTTAAAAGGACTTAAGTGACCAAAATAAAAAATATGAAACATTTCAATTATTTATCAAATAAAATGGATTCATATATAGTTAATCAAGTAGAACTTATAATTTTTTTCAAGAAACGGGGGCGAGCCAGGGAAAAAGCCCATCCCCGTCTCCAGCTCGATTTTAAAACAAGGATGGATTCTTATCCTCATCCTTGACCCGATCCCCGTTTTAACCTAAACATTCGCTTCGATCTTCGGCCTAAACGAGATGAGTCTCCGCAGGCGCCCTGCCCAACAGGAAAAATTGCCATCCCTAGTCATGATCCAAAGAATAACAAAAAATAATAATTAATAAAATACTAGTGTATAAGCATTTAAATCTTGAGTTACATATAAAAAAAAATACTCATTCACAATTGCAACGATAACTAATAGTGCATGATACATTTAGAAAATTACAATTAGTATATATATGTTAAACAATATAGATAAATTATGAAGCTGAATATTAATTTTATATTACTTCAATGAAATATTCAGTTCGGTAAAACTACCTCTATCAAATTAAGGTCTAAGATCGATTGTGATGGCTGGAATCTTCATTGTTATATCTTTATTAGTTTTATCTGTCTTTTTGGTATATTTTTATTAGTTTTATCTTTATTCTTATACTTCACAAACCTTGCATTTTTTTTTGTTCTTCCTATATTATTTATATATATATATATGGGAGGATGACCAAGGTTCAGGAAAAGTCAGTGAGCATTAGGTCAATAGTGGTCAACGATTGAGTAGATTATGTTCAGTATGATTCAGATAAGATAATCATAAGGCCTGATTGTGGTTACTCATTAGGATCCAGCCGGGATCGACATTAAATGAGAGTGAGTAAATAAAATATTATAACTATCAGGGAGAAATTAGGTCATAAATGTGTACTATTGTACATTTACGAGGATGATTCAATGCTTCAATGAAGAAATCTGGTCAGGAAGAGGGATTTTGTGCTAAGTTCATTAAATCTACAATAGAAGAAGCTGCTCAGCTCAGGCCAGAACTACAGAATAGAGGGTGCATAGTTGTAACCTCAGTAAATAATGATTTATAAATGCTCATCATTGTCCAATTATAAGGATACAATTATGGTTTTCAGTTACAAGTCTATTGTGACTGTTAACCCATTCAAATTTTTATAAGATGAGGTAAAATGGAGAAGAAAAGGTGTGTACAACCTGAAAAAATACCAAAACTCTGTCAAAATTTATATTGAACTTTACTTAAAAAAAAAGCCCCTAATCTAACTTAAGTATCAGAAGGTTTTCGTCGATAAATCCGACATCCTTTGATTTCTTTATTGTCTTACAGTTCATTAAAGAGCAAACGATTCTCGCAGGATTGTGAACTGTAAATCATCATTTGGTGTTGGAGATCAAAGTTTTAGAATTCGGTATCAACAATCTATAAATGTATATATACATGAATTCATATTAGTATATTAGTAAGTGAATTACGTCTTGAGGTTGTTCTTGATGTGGAACCAACATCACTTGTAAATTCAGCACTTGTTACCTATATGACGATTATTCAACAAATATAAGTATTTGTTCAAGAAAAAAAAGAAGAAACTCAATTTGTAATTGTTGTTAGCAATAGTAAAAATGTTTAACATTTCTTAATGGACAGTTTACTCTTTTTGTTGCATAAATATTTGCAATGGTACATCTTAAAGTATATCTCGTTACCTTTATTGGCTTTCATTTAACTTTGTCCTTCTATTAGTCTTAGTCTACCTACTTGAATATATTTTATAGGAGGCTATAACTTAGACATGCTACATCTTGGCCATTTTACTTTGTTTGGTTGTAGGAAATTTATGAAGTTTTAAAATTAAAAAAAGATTCTTAGTAAAAGATGGTATGAAAAAAGTTCTTTCTAAATTCAAAACGAAACCAGAACTAAAAACTAATCTATATATCCTAATTAACTCTATATATGAATGACTTTTGTTTCTTGAATAGAAGTATTGTTCACTTTCCATCAGTTTTTGTTGGTTGTCAAGCTTTGCATGGTAATAGGAAAATAGATTGTATAACCAGAGTCAATCTACTAAGTATCATGAGCAAGATGAAATAAATTAAATTCAAAACACACTAAAGAATTGAGATTACCTTTCCTTTCTAGCCACTTCTTGTACTTAAGATAATCCTTCCTTATATGCCCTTTCATCTTTTGCAAAAAAAGCATTTGATGGCACTCTTTTTAACTTGATTAAGTTGTCACTTTCCTTTATTGCCCGATTTCCTTGAATGAGTCACTATATTAGAACTTTCAATCTTATTTATATTTAGTATCCCCTCTTGTACACACATGATCAAAAGTTTATTAACTGACCGTTCTTCCTTATGTGTATTGTAAGATATATAGAAAATTCTATATTCAAATTAGAGTAAGATAAAGAATAAATGTATTAGAAAAGACTCACAAATCTTAACATTAAGAGTCTTGAGTTAGGCTGCAATATATCCCTCATCTTCGTAATGTGCTCGCACATACCTTTTAATGCTAATATATCCTTCATCTTCATAAGAGTGCTAGTTAAAGCCTTATGTGAAGATTCAAACTATACCTCTATGGCCTTCAAGTTGGTAGTCCTTGATTTTTTCACAATCCAAACTCAAACCATGTATACTTATGTCAATATTAGACTTTATAAGCATCATGCTCAAGGGATTAGATCGCTCTCACTGTTCAAACGATTCTTTCTCAATAGAAGTACTTGATGCCATAATAACGAAAGGCCCATCTACCTGTAATACCAACTCAAGGTCTATGCACTCTAAGGTACAAAGAATTTTCTCCTTCAAATCCCTGTAATTATCACATTAAGCTAAATGATGCAAGAGGTATCACAGTTTGGAATAATTAAATTTGTTCCTAATAAAAACAAAAACAAGCTTACATTAAACACGAAGCATACAATGATACTGAATATTTATTCATGTGAATAAAACCAATAAGAATTAAAACATTATTATGATTTCTTTGTGGGCAAAAATCACAACATGCAATAATTCTTAGATATTTGTAATGAAACTAGTTTCTTAAATTACTAGTCAGTAGGCTATAAATAATTTCAATAAAATTAATAACTATCTCATTCTAACTAAATCATAAATTATAAAAAAAAATTGTGGGACATATTATTATAATTTTATCTTATATTTAATTACAATTATTGATTTCTATAAAATGTGATTAAACTAAAATTTAATTTGACCATTACACTAAACATATTGTGGCTACTCTTTAATATACACCATTAGATATCAAATATTTCAGCTTACAACTGAACAAAGCATTATAATTGATCCTTAATAAAATTATGAAAATATAAGACTAATTATAGATTAAATTTTAACTAAATATTATATAAATAACAAACTTTTAAGGACTAAATAGTAATATTATAATTTTAATTAATTACAGACTTTTTTTTAAATATATAGAATTTCATCTTAGTCATCCACTTTCCTTCAACCAAGTTTGTTACTAGATACCAACCCTGTATATGACCTATCACACAAACTCGAAAATTAAAAATACAATATCTCCTTTACTAGATGTTCGTTTTTTATGATTCACAAGCCATTGTTTACACAATTTCACAATTTCTTCTAAAATAAATATGGACGAACTTTAAACTTTATATATGGAAACAACATTCTTTAACAAGCACGTGGATAACAAAAATAGACCTGAAGTAAATTTAAAGATAAAATGGTTCTGATACCAATATATTAGAATAAATCTAATTTCTTTATGCAGAAAAAGAAACATAAACTGAAAGATAGATTACTTACCTCCCGCCATTGCAATTATTTAAATTTTTGTTGAAGAAAAATAACATGTTTCTAATATCTCACAATTCAAATATTGTATTTGATGATAACACATGCTCTTGCTCATTTATTTTAATACTAGCGACCTTATTTTAGAAAACTAATCTATATATCTTCTCTCATCAAGAAGAACTCTTTACATAGAAAAGTTTATGTGATCTCTTCTCAAAATATCTTTCTCATCTTTATCTTCTTTATTTTATAAAATATATCATATGATATACATACATACATATATATATATATATATATATATATATAATAGTGTTACATTAAATTATTCGTTATCATACATATGTTGTATATATTATCGTATATATAAAATATAAAAAAAGACATCCAAGTCCCTGAAGTATGGCCTATTAAACTAATTAGTTCTAATAATTTAAAAATACTTATAAATCAAATAATGATTGTACCCTTTTTCAATAATAGTTATTCAACAAAATAACTATTAAATCTATGGAATTTGTTAAGATATAATATATTTACCAAAAATACATTAATAAATAGTATATTAATAATATATTTCTAAAGTTATGTATTCTGATAAATAAGATGATTTTATTTTTGATTATTTTTTATATATTTAACTATACATTAAATATAACTGATAAATCGTAAAATATTGCACTATAATATATTTTATTTATATATTAATATCTATTATGATTTATTTATTATTTTTTAATACCTAAATAATATCTAAATAATATATTATTAAATAAGTAAATTGATATTTTAATTATATTATATTTTCTAATATTATTTATATCTATTATAATATGTTCATAAATATTATATTATTATATATAGATAATAGTATTATAATTTATTTTATTAATATTTTAATAATTATTTTTAGGGAATTAATCGAAAACGACCACGTTTTCTTTCTCAAAATTAGAAATAACCATACTAATAAATTGTAATTCAAATATGACCACATTTGAAATTATTGGACCACATTACCCTTGTAATTATAAAACCATTTCAACGACGTTTTTGGGGTGTACTTCTATTTTTTAGTCATCCTCTCCTCATCATCTCCTCCTTTCTAGCAATATTTTCACGTCTTCGTTTTTTCGACCATTATCGTTGTAGAAAAGTAAGTTTAACAAAAATTAAAATTACATGTAACAAGAAGTAGAATGAAATCGGAAAAGGATCGAGTTTTGCGTACGAGTGCACGAACGGGGGAAAAACTCTCTCGTTTGGGGTGGGGGGGGTGAGTACTCACGAGTTGGGGGAAATTCCCCCAACTCGTGAGTGCACTCATAAGTTGGAGGAATTTTTCCAACTCATGAGTTCTGCTACCTGCACTACCTAGGCAAAATACTGCTCGTGAGCACACTCACGAGAAGAGAGTCCTCGTGACTATACACACAAGCGAGGCAGTAGTCCGAAAGCAACGCGATTTTTCATTTGAAAAAATTTAGTATTTGTTTTATTTTTTATTCACAACTCATGCTAATTTTTTGTTTTTATACAGAGTAGTATGAGTGCAAACTTAACGATTAATACTCAATTTAGTGGATCATGGCAACAGAGTGTGGAACGTAGGGATATATATATCGGTGGAGAGAGTATGCCATTATGTGTGAACAAAGATATTTTATACGATGAGTTTATAGAAATTGTTTACAGAGCACATGAAATCAATTTTACGAAGTAAAAAATTAGAGTAAAGGTTGTTTTTATTGACAGTGTGCAACGGTAGGGAGTGCCTCCAGCTGCTGCAAATATTAATAATGAAATCACCTTCAAAGTATTTATGAACTCTAACAGTTTAGATTATTTATCTAGCATGAGGTCATATTGTACACTATATTTAACTATAGAGCGAGTTGGAGAAGTTAAAGAAGATGTAAGGCCAAAAAATGACAATCATGTACGCGAAGATGGATAAACAATACCTCCCTTTAGGTCTTCTAAAGGCAGTAATCCAATCCCCCCCATGGCAACACAATTTCAGAACATTGGACAAGTTCAGTACACTAGCGAAAACACATTAGACAAGGGTGGGTCAGTGCAAAATATCGAGCAACCTCCATTGCAGCAGCACCTAGAGTCTTCTATTTGGGAGCATGGACTTCATGTTTACGAAGATGATAAGACTACCATGGAAGGAGGTATTTCTCAGTCCTGACACAACGTTGTACAACCACTAGTGTATAATAGTTGTGAACCGAACTTTGTTAGCACAGATTTTGGTGTTGAAAGAGAATTCAGAAATGTTGCTGATGAAGAAGAAACTGAACTACCAAATGCTTGTCCCAGTTCAGTGTACAGAAGTAGCCCAGTAAGAGCCCTATCATCATCAAACCAATACATTCATTTCTTGCTTCTAATTTCATCGGATTTAACAGTCGTCGGCGATGCCTCATCAAGTAACTGTCAAGCGCTTGAAATGTGTATGGGGCATATATTTAGTACAAAACAAGAACTGAGAGACAAACTAGGATTAATGGCATTGAATAATCACTTTCAGTTCAGAGTTTACAAGTCAATCAGAACAAGATTTGAAGTAAAATGCATTATAGAGGGTTGTAAATGGCGAGTTCGGGCAATTAGGAACGACAATGATGCGTATTTTCGAGTTACTCACATGGACACTGGACACACATGTCAAAATGAGGAGTTACAAGATAGACATCGTCAAACAACAACTCATCTTATCGGCCAAATTATCAAGGACAAGTTCAAAGATGCCAGTAAGATTTTACACCCCACGGAATATTCGTGATGATATTCATAACGGTTATGGAATTCATCTCTCATATTTCAAGACTTGGCGAAGTAAGGAAAAAGCGTTGAAGCTTCTTTGTGGAGATCCGAGTAAATCGTACAAGGGACTGGTTTTGTATTGTCATGTGCATGTAGAAAAAAACCCGGGTACTGTTACCGCGATAGAAACCGATTCTGATGAACATTTTTTATACTTCTTCATGGCACTAGGTCCATGTATTCGGGAGTTTCACAATACTGTTCGACCAGTTATATCAGTGGATGGTACTTTTTTAAAGGAAAAATATCGTGGGACATTATTTGTTGCAGTTGTTATGAATGGAAATAATAAAATATATCCCGTTGCCCTCGGAATTATGGATTCGGAGAATGATGCATCGTGGGAGTGATTTTTTGGGAAGTTACAAGATGCAATTGGGTCGATGGAGGACTTGGTTTTCATCACTAATCGGCACACTTATATTGAGAAAGGAATTTTCACAGTTTTTCTAACTGCTTTGCATGGACTTTGTGCTTACCACATATCTGAGAATATTAAGGCGAAATACAAGATGCGACAACAAATGATTGAAACTTTTATGGTAGCGTTTTGACACGCTGCTGAGGCATATCGGATTAGTGAGTTCAATGAATTCATAAGCAGAATGAGGTTGATGCATCCTGCCGTTACTACATACTTAGAAAATGAGGTTGGTGTTTACAAATGGGTTATATCACATTTTCTGGCACAACGGTACAATTTGTTGACTACTAATATTGCCGAGAGTATGAATTCCTTGTTGAGACTTGCACGGGCTCTCCCAATCGTACCGTTGATTGAATCTATTAGGTTTGTTATTCAAAAATGGTTCTATGAGCATCGAGAGTTAACTGCTGCTCGAGAAGGATACTTCACTGTATGGGCGCAGGGTGAAGTTGATGAGCAAACAGAGTTTTCGCAGACAATGAGCGTCGATCCCGTTACGCGATTCAAGTTCCAGGTTAATGATCGAGGAATGGTGGATGTAGTGGATCTTATGCGCATGATGTGCACCCCTTGAACAAACGACGGAGCCAGATTCTGCCCTCTTAGACGGATAACGGGACTGGATTGCTCCCCTCTGCTGTTATTGATTCACAAATCGAATGAAAAATTTTAAAAACATACCTCTATAGCCTGTTGATTGGAAGAACAACTCACGAGGAATTTACGAGTGAATTGAAATTGAAATTGGGCTCGTAAAATTTTATTTTAAATAATAAAAGATAATGTGGTCCAATAATTTCAAATGTGGTCATATTTGATTACAATTTATTAACGTGGTTATTTTTTATTTTAGGAAAAAAAACATGATCGTTTTCGATTAATTTTTTTATTTTTATTAATAACTATTATTAATAGGAATATAGTTGTTTTTTTTAAATAAAATGAGACATTTATAAATATTCTTTAAAATTATTAGAATTAATCAATTTAATAAGTCAAACTTTTAAGGACTTGCATCTTCTTTTCCTAAATAAAAATTACTAACTACTGTGATTTTTAAAATCAAACATAACCATGATAATTACAAATATATCCTGGATAGTTACCAAACATAAAATGAAATGATAACTTTCAGATAACCTTATGTTCTCTCACTTTATTGTTTACTTTAAGCATTCATTCCCTTGTATCTACACTATACATGATAACTGTATTGTTTTCCAAGACCACAGCTGCTCTAACAAGCCTTTCCAAGGTCTCTCTTCTTCAGTTTATTCACAGCAATCACCTTCAGAATCCTATTAAGGGAAAAACAAGAAAGAGAAAATTAGTCAAGGAGGCTGAAAGTTCAAGTCATAAGATATTTGAGGATTAAATTTTTTTTCTATGTTTGGTTTCTATTTGATGTGATGTAGTTCATGCACTCCCTCATCTTCACACAAGAGAAGGAATAAGGGTCAGTTTGAGACTGTTGTAAATTATAAAATAATTTGCTTCTACTGCATCATAGAAATAATTAGCTAAAGTGTTGTTATTCTAAGTGTTTAGATATATTACGACCTTTCATTCTCAGCCTTTCGATTCATCCAAGGCTCTAAATTTTGTTCAATATGATCTCAACAGAGTGATGCACGAAATCGATAACTTTAATCTGGTTACAAGAGCCATCTGCAGGGCCAATTTAATCATATATTTTGCTGTCTAAAGTACATAATGAAGTCAGTAACCTTGAAACAATACAGGCTGGTTAGTGATGCTCTTCTTGTTTACTCTCATAAGATCCTATCTTAATGAGGGAGGCCTAAGCAATAAAACTAATCTCGAACCTTCGGGAACCGCTCCCCTCGATTCATTAAGGGCATATTAGGGATTAAGGTGTTGTGACTCAACTGTAGGATGAAAGCATTAGATGTCAAAATAATTAGTAAGAAAGTAAGTGGATCGCACTAAAAATCGGTGTTATCAAACAATGTTGTTCAACCTTTGCATTCAAACATGCTCTAAATATACAACAGTCAACTCTAGCATTCATTAAAATTTGATTTATGTTGAAACATAAATAGAGAAAGCAGGTAGTTGCTGTGAATCCATGTCTTCAAGAAAAGATCTTCAGAGCAAATTGATTGACAAAAGTGAAACTCATTGACATATAATTTCTATAAACAAAAGTTAATTGGTTGCAACACTTCTAGTTACAACACTTTTTGTTTGTATACATTGCAATTCATAGAGGGAAAAAAACAGAAAGTGGTAATTACGAAGAAGCAGCTTCTGGAATCAATAGTATTATATGCATCAAACAATCAATGAGCTTTACTAGTTCTTAAACAAGGAAAAGAAAGGACCTTCTCTCCAGTTTTCAGCGCCATTTCTTCTGCAGCTGCAAGAACACACTCCATTTCCTCTTCCCCAAATGTATCCCTCCTTCAATGATTAAATATTTCCGAGGAGTTAATGGAATTCCTTCGTGGTATAGGACAAGGCTCTCGGAAAAAGTAACCAAATCGTGATTATAGTGCCTACCAATTCCAAGATGTTTAAATTGGAGATTTTCAAGATCATAAGAAACCAGCTCTGCACCATTAACAGTGGATTCAAACAGAAGATGGTTGTTGATAATTCCAAAAGTCCTGGAAAATCTTTCATCTGGTACAATTGAATACTCCTTAGTCCAAGATTCAGCCACACCATATTCTCTCATCACCCATATGTAACAACGCTCAATCTTATAATTGTTTAAGCAGCTAACAATCAGGACAAGCGAGTCCTTTAACACTGCCACAGATACTCGACGACTGTCTCCATCTCCATCATGATGATAATTAGGAAGCATTATCTCTCCGAAGTTTGCAGAATCAAAGTGAAATGACAGGACAAACTTACGAAACCTATAACCTTCTCCAGTCTTAGAGGCAACCCAGTGGACAGCTCCATTAACATATGCTGTCGATAACTTGTCAATTGTGTAGTATCCAGCATTAGTTCCAACTCTTCTCCAAGAATTTGTTGCCAGGGAGTAAACCTCAACTTTTGGTGGCTGGTTCTCAACATATATTGGCAGGTGAAAATTCCCAGAATACATTATCCTCACAATTTTCAAATCATTACCCTGTTGGCCAAATCCAACTCCAATAGCAAAAAAGAATTTCCCATCCCTAAAATGGCGAGCGAAGCAAGAATGCCTAAGGACCTTGAGTCTCCAAATACAAGGATTCCACAAATAGATAGTTTTACCAAAGAAATGATGCAAATCAGACAGACATATCAAACCATTAGAAGAAGCAACTAACTGAAAGAAATCAGTCTCACAACTAAACGGGGCTTCATAACACGAATGCTCAACACAAGTGTTCATATGCAATTTGGAGAACAAGTTCCTCCCAGAAGGCCCCATCTTGTGGTGCAACAAATACCCATTACAGTTCTTATGAAAACTGAGGTTGGCAGAAATGAAATTCGGGTGAGTAATCAAACACCACCATGATTTGCAAACACCAATACATCTAATAAGGTCCTCAACTGGTAATCTAACAAGAACATTAAACAAAATTTCCACTGGAAGATGATGAATTGATGTCATCATGTGGGTTAAACAGATAAACACTTACCGTTAACAATTCACACAATCTTTAGATTTCTCTGCTGCGGCCATACAGCTGCAACTGATAGATGATCATAAACAGTCATAATCAAATGAAGGGATCTACTGTCTAGTAGTAGGTGAAGAATTGAGGCTGCTATAGACCGCAATTACAAGATAAGGCTAAAGGATTAAGCCAATGAATCGTCAAATATTGGAGGAAATTAAGTTACTGAATAGTGAATTCCCACTTTTTGTAAAGTAAAAGCAGCCTTCCAACAACAACGATTCAACGAGAATTGACCAAACAAGACATTCTATTTCTTCACAGGGGTAATAAAAACAACGAAATTGACCACTTTCTATCCAGAACTATAATTTATTGAGAACTGACCGGTCTACCAAAATTAACAGAATACGAAAATAACTATTAATTTTCCACTTATTATAATAACTTTTAAATATATTAAATTATAATATATTCGAAAGTTAGTGTAACACAACAATCTTCTAAAATTTGATAATTTTAGTTATGGGGTTATTTTTAGCCGTACTTGATATTTATTAATATATATTAAATATAAATTAATTTTTGTAAAAGTTATTATTATAACCTCAATAATAATAAAATAATTATTTTATTTTTGTTTTAATTAAAAATAAAATAAAACTAATATTTTAGTCTTTAAATTTTAATAAAATAATAAATTAAAATATATTTTAATTAATATTAATATTTTAATCCTTACTGTCATATGTCACTCTTTTTTCATTTTTTTAACACAATTTTTTTTTCAAAATTATATTAAAAAGTCTATCAATAAAAATCACAAATGACTTATTCAAGAAAATTTCTAATATTTTTTATTATTATTCATTTTAAAAATTCTTGAATAAAAGTCATACATAGTGAGTTTAATTCGTATTTTCGGTGATTTAGAGTTTTTTACTGTAATACAATTAGGATTTTTTATTTTTTTAAATAAAAAGTTAATTATAACCTCAAAAATTCTAACGAATAATAACAAATATAATGATACAATGTGAACTAAAATATTAAAATTAGTTAAAATATGATCTAATTTATTATTTTACTAAACTTTAAAGACTAAAATATTATTATTTTTTATTTATTTTTAATTAGAATAAGGGTAAAATAGTTATTTTATTGTTATTTGAGAGTGGAGTGATGATTTTTACAAAAATTAATTTATATTTGATATATGTCAATAAATGTGGGATACAGTCGAAAATAACCCTTTAATTATGAGTATATTTTTGTTCAAAAATTTTGAAACTAATAAGAATTTTGAATTAATTTTTGTTATATATAATAAAAATTATTAATGTAAAAAGTGATTTTTTTTATAATTTTTTAAAAATAAATAAGCCTAAAAATATAAAAATAAATAAAATAAAATAAATTGAAGATGTTAGTGAGTTTATACTTAAAACTCAATTCACAGACGAACTTGAATAATACAAATGAAAAACCGAATTTCATTACCATGATTGCCTTGCTGTGCGGTTGAATATCCTTACCGAAAAAGAATTCCCGCCTAAATAAAAATAGAAAAATATAAAATTGGATTGAAAGGAACTTACACCGATTCAATGCAACGGATGTTAGTGTAAATAAACTTATCAATTATTATTAGAAAAGAAAAATTAAGGAACTGAATTTATTAAATTTTACTGTAAATATAAATAATTAAATAAATTACCTACCAATTATATAAATAATAATATATATTATTTCTGTTACTCGAATTTTCCAAAAGTATTTATTTTTCAAGTTAAGGTTAAAAACTTCGTAATTATATTTCAATAAAATAAAATTAAAAATTTTAATCGAATAAGAGTTTAAAATTTGAATAAATTTTTCTTATTATAACTTTATTTGATAGCTTATATAATTATCTGTAAGAATAAAATATGTGAAATCATTAGTTTTAAATATCTATATTTAGGTATTATGAATAAAAAATAAATATATTATTCATAATTATTTAAATTTATCCCGATTGAATTTTTAATTACATGTTATACTTTACACACCTTCATCATAATAAAATAGAGTGATAAAGTTTGTAATGAATTTTCAAAATTTCAGTGTATCATTTGTATAATATGTTTAAAATAATAATTTAAAGTAATTTTTTAAAATAATTTTTGAATCACAAAATCAACTGTCTCTAATTTTAAATTTATAAAATTATTTCTAATTTTTTAAAAATGTATCGTTTTTATAAGTAAGATATATAATATATATCTAATTAAAATTTTTTTAATAGATAAATAAGCTGTTTAATACTTTATATGCTAGTATTTTATGTATTTATTTTTTATTGAAAGATAATAAGTGCATTGATTTGATTTTTTATTAGTAAAAATATTTTTTAATAATAAAAAATTATAATAGAAAAAATCTAAAATTTACATTTTTTATCATAACATTTCTTTAACTTTTTAAGAAGTAGAATTATCTAAAATAGTATTATTTTATTTTAGAAAATTTTAAATTATTTATAAAAGATAGAATATTAAATATTAATTTACTAAAGTAATTATTTAATTTTTTTTTAAAATTAATTATAACAATTAAATGGGTAATAAATTTTAAAAAAATACTAAAAATTTCCCTATTTTCTTAAATTTTTACCGCAACCTTTCTGATGTTAAAAAACTATAGTTTATGTCGTTATAAAGTTAACGTTCACATTTAACTTTTCCAGGTAAATTACTTTACTGTCCCTCATTTTTGCCTTTCTCGAGGATGACCCAGTTTTCTCTTGCAATTAAATTGTTTTCACTGTTTTTTTCTTTTCCACTTTTTGTTCTCACCCAAGAAGCTCATTCATTTTTCATGTTCTTGTTTTGAAAATTGTTTTGCGCTTTTTGTTTTCCAGGTCCCGCTTTTGATATCATCAGTTTGTGGATTGATGTACAGGAGCAATAGCGTTGAGCAAACTTCAATTGCATGCCTTCAAACTTCAAATCCCAACGCCCAAATGTTCTTACTGCTTTTACAAGGATAAAAATCAGGATTAATCTACTTAAAATTTGGTTCATTAGGTTAATTAGTCCTACTAATTTTAAAAATATCTTTAAAAATCTCAATTTACTGTAAAATAACAAATATACTCTTTATTTAATAGTAATTAATTAAAAAATTTATTTTAACTCTTAACAAAAATAAATATTAAAATAATAACAAATACTCTTTATAACATATTAATAATTAAATATATTTTAGTACATTATAACTATAAAATAAATTTATTTATTTTAAATATATTAATAATTCGATATTATTAAATATTAAAAAATAATAAAATAAATCATAAATAAATATTAATCTAGAATAAAATATATCGCAATATAATACTTATAATTATATATAATCATAAATATTGTACTATAATATAGTTATAACAATTCAATATTAATTTGATTTTAGAGAAATAAATATTAATTTATAAATAAAATATATAACAATATAATTTTTATAATTATTATATTTTATGTATAATATACTAACACATAATTAACTATTAATGTGTTATAAAAGAGTATTTATTTTAATATTTATTTTTGTTAAGAGTTAAAATGAATTTTTTAATCAATTACTATTAGACAAAGAGTATAGTTATCATTTTACAATATATTAGGATTTTTAAGGATATTTTTGAAACTAATAAGACTTGTCAGACTAATGAACCAAACCTTAAGGACTTAGATGACATTAACCCTAAAAATACCTGTTGAAAGAATGAAACATAATGATTACATACACATTCCCAATCCAGATAATTGAGCGTGTAAAATTCAAAAATCTAAATAAAAAATAAAACATTTCCAAACATAATCAGTTAGCTGAACAAGAGAAACAACATAACAATAAAATTAGAGATCCCTCAAAATGCCTAGTTGTTCCTCAACCTTTACAATAAGAAATGGAGCATCAAATTTTGCATGCTGTATATATTCAGATTACTAAATATTTCATCACAGGAATGCTCAAAATTAGCTTTTGAAATAATGTTACATAAACCCAGAAATAGGCAGAACAGAACAGAGAGACAGAAAAAAGAAAAGAGAAAAGAGGGAGAATGCTAGGGTTTGTAAACTTTATTGCCTTAACAGGTAGTTTTTTAAGCTTCATTATTGTTCTCTTCAACTCCAATCTTCTGATTATCTTAACATATACTCCCATTAAATAAACATCTTCTCAGAAAAAAACCAGTTGGGTAGCATGAAAACCTATAGAGCTTGTTAATAAGCTGTCACTAGTCTCAACTTCTGCAATTTACTCTTCTGGGTAAAACCTGACTTCCTATTTCATTCATTTATTACTTGGCAGAAATGAAGATTTATAGTTTCAAAATCATGAACTCAGTGCAAATTCAATGGTGCTACAAAGATTTTCTACAATGTAATAGAATGCAACTTTCAGATTGAACTTAAAGAGTAAGAATATGTCATTTCATCAGATTCTAAACATTAAGCAGCATCATAGAGCTCAAGTTAGGTTTCATTTTTTGGTCATTCAATAGGAATTAGTCAACAAATTTCATTCATAGATGTATTAACCTCGACATTTAGTAGGCAAAGCAGTCAAATTGGCACATTTTTTTGCATCTCAATCTGCTGGGTTCAGGGGTGTTGATATATATACTGCACAGAAGTCCTAAATGAACAAGGAAGACCAATGTAATGAAACTAATGTGAAGGCTTCATGATCGTTACTCCTGTTCTGTACTAGAATATTAATAGAGTTTGATTTGCAAACATCCTTAGCATTCATTAAAGTTTATTTACCGCAAATCATAAATAAAGTGAGTTATAGGATATGAGTCCATGCTTTCAAGAAAAGATCTTAAAATGAAATTGGTATATAATGTTGCAACTCAAACAACTAATAAAGGTACACCATCATCATCTATAATAAGAGAACTAGGCATAAAAGTTTATTACTGGCAGCATCTATACATATACAAACCACTGTTTCTACTCAAGTGCATAAAATTTATGAAGGAAGACAACAATAAGAGAAGTAATCTATAGCATACAACACACAATCAACGAGTTGCATATGTTCTGAAGCCGAAAAGGTAAAGAAAGTAGACCAAATATCTTGCCTTCCCTTCCTGTTCTTTGCCTTTCTCTGTTCAGCGCCACTTTTTCTGCAGCAGCAAATATACACTTCTCTTCCTCTTCCCTAAATGAAAGCCCCCTTCAACTAATAGATGTTTCCGTGGAGTTAAACGAAATCCTTCGTTGTACAAGACTAGGCTCTCGTAAAATGTGTCCACGTCTCTCGTGACATTGTCCTTACAAATGTCAAGATATTTATGGACAGATTTCTCAAGGTCACAAGAAACCAGCTCTCCATCAACCAGTTGTATCACAAAATCATAGTTGTTAACAATCGCTAAGGGTCTTAAAATTGTTGTTTCCTCTAAACAAATGGAATAAATTAAATTCCAGGAGTTAACCACACCATACTCCCCCATCACCCATACATAACAACCCTTAACTAATTGAGCCTCAGTAATCCAACAAGCAATCAACGCTAATGATCCCTTCACAACATTTGCCGAAAATCCATGACTCTCTTTTTTCAAATCATCATAGTACTTGGGAAAACCTATCTCTCCAAATTTCTCAGAATCCAAATCAAATGACAAAATAACACTTCTAATTATTCCTCCAGCCTCAGAAGCAACCCAATGAACAGCTCCATTCAGAAACGCATCAGAACATTTTTCAGTGGGATAGTATCCAACATTAGTTCGAATCTTTCTCCAAGTATTTCTAGCTAGTGAGTAAACCTCAATCTTAGCTGGTTCTTTCTTACGTGATTGCACACTAGGGCATCCACAATACAAGATCCTAACAATCTTGAAGTCATCAGTCTTTTCTCCAAATCCGAACCCAATAGTGATATGAGCCGCGTGGACCCTAGAACGGTTAGAAAAGCAAGAACCCCTGAGAATTTTGAGCTTCCAAATGACAGGATTCCACAAATAAATGGTTCCACCATCGACCAAAATGATTAACCCATTAATAGAACCACCAAATCTAAAGGACCTCTCCTCACTACTAAATGGAACATCAAAAACTGAATGCTCCACATAAGTCTTGTGGTTTAAAACAGGGAAGAAGGTCTGCCCAGAAGGCTTTCTCAGCTTGAGTTGCAAGAGATACCCATCACTAGTGTGGACATGGTAATCCAAATGGGTGGAGATGAACTGAGGGTTGGTGATTATACAACGCCATTGTTTGCAAACACTAGTGTATCTAATAAGGTCTTTAACTGGTAATCGAACAAGAATATGTAATATAACTTCGATTGGCAGATAAGGAATCGATGACATTGAATTGTAAACAGATAGATCACTCACCAAAATTTACACAGTTCCTTGTTGTGTCATTCCTTTTGCTGGACTCTCTGCTTCTCGGCTAAATACAGAGAAATGATGATCATTGGAGAAGATAGATTTCAGCAATTGATTTTCAAACTATATTTCTTTACCTTGAAAAGCCTTGGAATTGAAACCCATGTCAGCTTTTTATAGCTACTGGGTCTATGAGTTCCCTCTGCCGACCGCTGTTGTCGTGTCACCTTTAAAGCGAAATGAAACGGGTGTTCGAGATTTTTTTCTTTTTTCTTTTTTCTTTTAAAAAATGTAATAGAAGAATATTTTAAAGTTAAAATTTTAAATTGTATATATTTAATTTACTAAAAGTCTATATTTAATATACTAAAATTGATATTAAAAAAATCTACTAAAAATGTATTTAATTTTGATAAAAAATATATATATATGTTACATGTATTTTCAATATTACAAATTATATATATGCAAAAACAAAATTAACTTTCAACTTTTGTGAGAAAATAATGCTATTGTTAAATATTTGCATAATTAACTTTGACATTTTGAGATACTTTAAAATTGTAACTATACTTAAAAAATTTAATTTAATTTATTACTTTTTGGTAGGGGTGGTTGATATTCATGCCTTTATTAAAAGTTAAGGGCTTCAATTTTTTTTATATATAGTAAAAGATTTATTTTTTTAAAAATGATGAAGACAAATTTTATTTAAATTTAGTATAAATTTTCATAAGTTTATGAAATTAAATTCGATCAAGATCCATAATTTTTAAAAATAATTTATTGACGAAAATAGATTATATTTAATCAGAACTCTTTGCTCCCAATAAATTATAAAAATATTTTGTAATATTAAAAAAATACCTTAATTTAAAATCAACCTTAGAAACATTCTTTTACATTTTTTCTTTTCTTTTTTAATATATACATATATTCAATTTATTTATCATTAAATGTTTAGAAATTATTTTTAAAATAATATTTAATGCCCCTAACTTCTAAGCTTCCAACCTTTTCACATTAATGATTCATTGTCTAACAATAGATATATATTTTATCATTGAAGAATTTCTATTTCAATCATATAAAATTTAAATTTTATAAAATGGTAGAATTGACTACATATACTTTTTTTTTAAAAAATTAAACGTTAAATATTTAAAATTTTAATTTTGAAGTATCGAAATTTATTTTCAATTTTGAGTTTCATACTGAAATTACAAAATTTAAAATTGTAAAATAATAAATTAAGAATAATAAATCTAAAAAGTAGGTGGTTGTAGTACAAAGAGTGTGATGATGAAGCACGTGATGGTGATGGTGTTGGTAAAAGCAATGAAGCGTAGTGGTCCATTTCTTATCGCACATCTGGGGAGTCGAGTCTTCCCATTCATCACGCCTTGCCCGATGTCCACTCACTTTCTTTGATTTTATTTGACATGACTTAGACCACACACCTACCAAATTATCCTCACCTACTAAATTATTAAAATAATAAATCGAATATTTTAATTATTATATATTAATAATTAAATTAAAATATTTAATTAATATTTTAAATATATAATAATAAAATAATTATTAATTAAGAAAAAATTCACAAACCTCTTTTAAAATTTGAAAATTTTTTTTATAACGTTTGTTTTCAATAAATATACAAGATACTTACAAAAATACTCAAAAAAAATTTTTAAAATGTAAAATAATATGACTTTAATGAAAATTAAATCCATAACCTTAAAACAAAAAATTAATACATTAAATATTATATCAAATATATTTTAATATTATGTATATGAATTCTTAATAAATAAATCTTTTAAAAGTACATATTAATAATTTTTTTAATAATTAAAATTATTTTGTTATAATAAAAAAATTATATTCAAAAATAATTTTATAATCATCAAAATTTTATATGATTTAAAATTATTATCTAATAGTAATAATAAAATAATTATTAAAAAATAAAATAAAATAATTATAAAATAAAATTATTCTAAAATTATTATTAGTACCAATAATTTTAAAAATTTTATTATTAAATAATTATAAAATAAAATAATTTTATTAAAAAATAAATTTAATAATGATAATAACTTGAATTTAAAATAATTATCATTATAAATTTTTAAAATTATTATGTATTATCATTATTTAAATTTATTTTTTTAAATAAAATTATTTTATTTTATAATTATTTAATAATAAAATTTTTAAAATTATTGGTACTAATAATAATTTTAGAATAATTTTATTTTATAATTATTTTATTTTATTTTTTAATAATTATTTTATTATTACTATTAGATAATAATTTTAAATCATATAAAATTTTAATGATTATAAAATTATTTTTTAATATAATTTTTTTAATAATTTTAATTATTATAAAAATTATTATATATATATACGTTGAAAATGGTTATTTATTAAAAATTCAAACACATTAAATTACATATGTTTGGTGTAATGATTAAGATATTAGTCTCTTATTTTGAGTTCATGGGTTTTATTTTCGCTAAAGATCGTATTATTTTGTATTTTAAAAGAAAAGAATTTGGGGATAAGGGATCCAAAAATTATAAGTAATAAAATTATTTGTAAATTTAATTGTTATTTGTACTTAATTAAGACAAATTTAAATTTTGAAATTTAAAGTTATAAAATTTTAAATTATGTATTAATAGAATTAAATTTTATGTTTTTAATATAATAAATTATATGTATCATTAACTGGTATTATACATAAAAAAGTTATTGCAAATTAGAAATTTTGATAGAATCCAATTTAATATCGTTAAAAAAATCTATCCTTATTTAAAAATAAATTTTACTTCTACTTATTTTGAGGAAACGGTTTTTTTTTTTAACAAACAAAATATAAACTTTCATTACATAGAAAGAGATATTACAAGATGCAAATTTTTACCCATAGCAACAAACTAAAGAGATTAATTACAGCAATCAACCAACCTAACTTAAGATCTTCTATGGAACAAAGAGAGTATAAAATAACACCTCTCTATTTGGTGTGTTTTGACAACAGAAACAAGAAAACAAACTGTATAACACATATAACACAGTTTAAGTTGGAGCTTTCCTAAAGGATTTTCCATAGCTTCATTTTGCTACTCTCCTTTCTTTGAGTTGATCTTTTTGGTTGGTACTACACCAAATCTTCTGCAATATATCTGTTATAGTAGAAAACTCTCAGATTTGAAACATAAACTCATCAAATTTATCTATAAAATTTTTTAATCTTACAGATCTATAGGAGAATACTATTATAACTATATACAGAAATAAAAAACTACAAAACTACTATAGATCTAGTTCTGGGTAGAAATAAACTATCAGTGAGTGATATAATCCATTAAATAAAAATATATCACCATACATCTAAATCTAGGTGAAAATATGCTATTATTATTGAAAATAAAATAAAACACAAAAGAAAGAGAAGAAAATCCCATCGAAATGGAGAATATCTCCATTGCCTATGAGAAGAGGAAGAAACAGTTTGACGAGTACACAGAGGAGGGAAGAAGGCGAATAAAAGGGTCTGAAAAGATAAAAAAGGACTCGAACTCTGTGTCCATACCAATCATCGATATTTTTAAATACAAATTTTTATTAATTTATGTTGGGAGAATGCTCAATTTCCCTTGTTGTTTCTATAATATCTCAAATCTCCCCTCAGTTAGTTAACATTGTTAAGAATAATAATATATAAGTCCCTAAAATTTTGTTTATTAATTTACAAAATTTTAATATTATTAAAAATACCCACAAAAATTTTAATTTATTAAAAAATAGTAATTATACTCTTATATAATAATTATTAAAAAAATTATTTTTAACTCTTAATTGATAATAATATATTTTATTTTATAACATATTAATAACTAATTTATAAATTATCTTTTGAATATAAATTTATTTAAATTTTTATTTTTGTTAACATGATATTCATAAATAGAAAGATAAAATTTTATAATTTTTAAAATTAATAAAATAATAATAAAATTGATCTTTTAATTTTTTTAATATTTAGATAATTTATCATGTATAAAATAATTCATAATTTTGATAAATTTTTATTCAAAGAATAATTTATAATAATTTATTTAATATTTAATGTAAAATATTAGTTATATTGACTAACACATATGAAGAACAATATATTTAAAAAAATCATATTAATTATTAAATAAATAATTTATCTATATAAATTGACATGATAATGTTATATCATATGACTACATATTCTACATTTTCATAAAATATTTCAGTTTAAAATATTTTTTTAGTTGTAAAATTCATTTTTTTAGTTTAAAATATTAGTATCTTTTTAGTTTTGATGCTCATTATTATTTCAAATTATGAAAAAAAAATTAATGACATGCAAGCCTTTAAAATTTGACCCATTAACTAATTAATATTGAAAATTTTACAATTAAATTAATTAATATTTATTTATTTATAATATTTACAATTAAAATATATTATTATTTTAAGATTTTTTTAATTAGTAGTTAAAAATATTCATAAAAGGTTTAATTTATTAAAAAATAACGATTATATCCTTATTTAATAGTTTTTAGTTAAAAAGAATTATTAGTAGTTAGCTAAAAAATAAATAAAATATTAAATATATGATTTATTTTATTTATTTTCTAATACCAATGTAATATTGAATTGTTAATATATTATAAAATTTTCATTCAAATTAAGCGCAAACTTATAAAGCGCTAGATTTAAAATAATCTCAACTTTTAATAGACTTTTTAGCTTATATATTGATAAACTCTAGATAGTAATATATATATAAGAGTTACAAAATAAACTTATGTTTTTAGTAATAATTTTTAATTAATTAAATAGATAAAATATAAAAAAATAATTTATCCTTTTTATTGTAAACTTAAAGGGATGGAATAAATATTTAATTAAGTTTAGAAATTAATTCATATTTTTTAATTCATGTAATAAAGTGAAATATATAGTAATATAATTTTACTAAATTAATTTATATCTCTAATATAACGGATTAGGATTTGGGGCATATTGATTACTGTTTTGTACTATTGGTTTTTATTTTTACTTTTTAAGAACAAAATGAAAAAAGGTTTCTTGCAATTTTGAATATGAAAGATATGATGAAATATTTGAATTTATCTTATGTAAACTTGCTTTTTCTTTGAAGTTTTCTCGTATATATTCTAGCCTTACAAGACATGTTCAACTCAAGCAACTGAAAATCAATGATTGAGAGTGCTAAAATTATTTTAAAGAACTAATTGAAAACACATAAATTATTTTCAGAAATTAATTTAAACAAGTACAAAATCATTTATATAAAAATAAAGTATTACGAAAGAGAATTTGTTAAATGAGTGAGACATCTCATATCGCTAGCGAAAGTTGGACTAGATTGAGTTATAAGTCTTAAATTCTCTTAATGAAATAGATACATTTTGACTTAAAATGCGAAATTAAATATAATTTACTTGTCACTCGTCAACCCGAAAAAAATAAAATTATTAGTGAAGTTGCTTCATAATGTACAAAATTAGGAGTCCATGTCCTAATCGAAAATGAAAAAACTTGGAATAGAATTGGGCTAAAATAGCCCATTGATTAGCCCAAATCTAATTTAAGTTTGATGGGTAGTCCGCTATAGCTGCTGACAATTTAAGCCCATCTATCAAGTCTTCTGCAGAGTCAGCCCAATTTACATAAATGGTAATTTTCAGGAGAACTTTCTATCATTGATTATAATTCTATGAACAGTCCTCTGAAATCTTCAAGAAAACCTCTTTCCTAATAAAACTTGTGTGCATTCATCAATCAGATTACGCGTTTGTATAGACAATGAACAAACTTTCTTTTGATAACTGTAGTTTCCGAAGAATATTCAACAATTTGACTGCTGATAAGTAAACAAAAACATAACTTGCCCAAATTGTATACGCGATTAAAACTGGTCAACACAGTCTCTCTTTCATATATAAATACATGGCCAAATCAATAGCAAGCTGATTATCCATCAAGAACATAACAAAAAATGTATGTGACAAGGCCTCTTTCGATGTACAGAAGGGATCCTTCAGCTCTTTCGTTGCCGCCTCCGGAGGGTCCGAATTCTGGTATTCTGGTAATCCTTGATGAAGAAGCCCAGCCTACTTGTTGTTTTGGTTCGTGCAAGAGTAATGAGCTGCGGGAGCTGCCTTTCCCTCAAAACAAGAACCTTAGAACTTATTTTACCACCACAAGTAATAATGGAAACCACAGCAGTACCGATTATCATTACAGCAAAGTGGTCTTCGTTCCTGTTCTTAATCAGCCTTTATCTTCCAATCAATACTATGCCATACAACCGCGTGGGAGGCATCAAGGGTATGTTCTTTATATATAACGTTCTAGCTTGTAGCATACATGTAGAATTGATGCATCACATTAAAAAGTCTTAAGTGAAATCTGCCTGATTTACAGGAATTACAATTAGTAAATATGTCTGCCTACACTGATTACATGTACATAAACATCTTGGGTTTCAGGGAAGCATTCACAAATTCGAAAGAAGAGGACATGTCCACCTGCTGCTTCTGCCAAGTTATAAAAGATAGAAAACCAGAACCTTTTGATCCCAACAACATTTATCAGCAAATTGAGATCTATTGTGGACGCTGGGGTAGCTTTTCTGCCAAATCAGTGGAACCAGATGGTTTCCCACCGAAATTCTTGAGAGAAGGATGGAGTCTCGAAATCCAAACACCCCGCAATTTCGATTTGGGTGAAGCACCAGGACTTGACAACACCCTCCGCGCTCGCCTTCCAGATTTCAGTAACTTGTCATTATCATCGAAGAGTTCGAAACCTGTGGTTGTGGGGAAATGGTACAGTCCTTTCATCTTTATCAAAGAAAGCTCCCTAACTCTGAAACAACAAATGAGCAGATCAATGTATTATGAGATGACACTTGAGCAAAGATGGGAACAAATATTTTCATGTGAAAATGGTTACAATGAAGACAATGCAGTTGTTGTTGATGTTGCAGTTGAAAGAGAAGTGGTTTCATTAGCTGGAACCAAGAAGGGTGTGGCTAACGAGAATATTAATGTAGCTGATGGGGTGATGTGGTTCAGGAGTGTTAACGCTGTGGGAGGAGAAGTGGGTGTGGGGCTGAATACAGCAATCACTGAGAGAATGCAGTGGGAGCAAGAAAGATTTGGGTGGAATGTCAGAGGGAATGATAGGCAAGTGAGAGTGAAAAGAGTTGAGGAGTTTGGAGGAGTAAATGAATGGAGGAAATTTGGTTGCTATATGTTGGTTGAGAGGTTTGTATTGAAGAGAATGGATGGAAGTCTGGTGTTAACATATGATTTCAACCACACTCATCAGATTAGAACCAAATGGGAGTGAGAATGCAGTCATTGTTCTTTTGATATTCCTAGAAGTACTTGTAGTTAATTTTCTCATGTATTATTTTGTTTACATCTAATTGTGTCCGAAGAGAGAATTGAAATTTATTTTATTATTCCATTTATACCTTCCAATGTAATATAATCCAATAAATAGATATTTGTCTTACAAATTTGGTTTATCGTTTTCCATAAATATCATATTTTGGACCAAAAAAATCACGGAGATCCACATATTGAAACTCTATTCAGAATTTAGTAAAACATGGTTTCCTTTCAAATAATGGAGTAGAAATCTTCTGGGTTCGAATTTAAAAAAAATTAATAATATCAATAATAAAGACAGAAATTCTTAATCACTCACATGATATTATTGTAACATAATTTCAATGGTATTATTGTAAATGACCTTATTGAAAAATAACTTTCAACACCAATGGAGATTATATTAGGGTGACATTAGGCACTTTTAAGAAATAAAGGGTTATGAACATGTTATAGTAAAAATATTATAATTACTTAAAGAAATAAGTTTTTAAAGTTATATTATAAGAAATGTAAAATAAAAATTTTAAAATAAAGAAAAAAGATTTTAGATAATTCATTTTTTTTAAAAAGTTTATAAATAGCCTAAAAACAATTTGGGCTTCTTTTATAGAGGTAACATAATACTTTTAAATTCGAAAACTTTTTTTTAGTGACAACTAAACAATAATAAAAAATTCCTCAAAATAACCCTAATTTAAACCCAATTTATATAAATATTCATGTTTTAAAATTTTTGACCAAACTAATCAAAAAATAATTTTTAAACAAAAATACCCCTCAATAATTATGAGTGAAAAACATACACTCCTACCACTCAACAACAATAATAAACATTACAATTTATTTATTACACTATTCTATTAATAGAAATAAAATACTCAAAATTTGTTTCAGATTATATTATATTTATTTTAATAATTCAAACACTTTTATTTTCTAATTCACCTCAAGAATACAACTATTACTTTTCTACTAATATCATTATATTTAAAATCATATATTTTTATTTTAACAAAAAAATTAACGGTTTTAACTGTTAAAATATTATTAATTTTTGGTTGAGATGTATAAATTGTTATTTTTTAAGAAAACTAGAATCTTGTTAATTATTTTAATCATATAGTTTTGAGTATCGAATTAGGTTGAAGACTTTAATTTACTTTCTATTTTTAAAAGAAATTTGATTAATATATTTCTTAAAGAGATAGAAATACTAACCTTAATTTTTATTTATATAAATTCTAATTTAACTAAAATTTAGAATTATTTATTTAAAAAATTTAAGAGCTCTAAAGTAGGTCATTTTGGAGTTTTTAAGAACATATTGCCTAATGCTCTTTGATTTTAAAACATTCTATAGTGGGTCATTTTTTGAGCACTTTTAAACTTTCTAAAATCATAATGTCTATGGAAGAACTCATTTTCGAGTGTCTTTCAACTTTTGAATGTTAGAATTAATTATCTACGATGAAAACTATCACCCAAAACATAGAATTATTCATATCAGATTATCAAGAATAAATTAACACATAAAAGCGGAAGCGTACCTGAATCCATAGTCTGAAATTACTCTATAAAATCTTGTGGTTAGCCTTCCAGATTAACACATTTTGTTTGAGAGTCATTTGTTTTTCTCTAAATATTTTCTGATGATGAGATTTCAGGAAAATAACATTACCTGTAATCTGGGAACCATGACCCATTTATATCTAAGATAATTTTTCTATTATCTTAAGGTATTTCTATTTTAGTTCATTATAAAAAGAGAAATTATTTTTTAGTCTCTACACATTAAAAGCTCACATCCTATTAGATACATCAAAGCCCAATTACTCAAAACCTTAGTAGATAACTTTTAATTAGGGCTCAACTTTATTTAACAGTTCACAAAACATAATTATTCACATATAAGCCCAATGTTAGATTAAAAATCCAACATTGAATGCTAAAAAGTGATTTTTTTAATTTTTTAGAATATATTGTCTTATTTTTTAAGCGCTTTAAAATATGTCATTTTCAAATACCTTTAAATTCTTCAAAAACATATTGTCCTTACAAGAACTCATTTTCTAGTGTTCTTCAACTTTTTAATGCTCTAAAGTGAGTTATTTTCGAGCACTATTTATTGTTATAAAAGAGGTTTCAAATACATTATTTTATACTCAAAACTATTAAAATTGTTATACTTATTTTTTTTAATAGATTTAACAATTAAAATTGTTAAAATATTTTGTTAAAATAAAAGAATTGGAAAATAAAAGTATTTGAAGCATTAGAAAAAGAATGCAACTTGAAACAAAATTTGAGTATTTTTTTAGTTCTTCCATTAACGAAAAAGTATAATAAATATTGACAACTACTTTAATTATAACAAATATTTTTCATCCACCCAGTCTCGGTTTCAAATCTCAACAACTACAAAAATTGAAAATGTTTGGTTAATGGCTATTGAAGGTAATTTTGGTCTCAAAATTACTTTTGTTTGGTTAATTTGATAAAATGTTTTGAAATATGATTATTTATAAAAACTGAGCACAAATTGGGATTACTTTTACAAATTTTTCTAAAAAAATGTTAAAGACTTCTAATATTAAAAAAAAATGATTTTGATCAATAAAAAAAGTCGTAAGAAATATGCACCCATTTTCCTAATCTGAATTGTTAGTAGCATACATGATTCCTAGTTAATAAATAGATGTTTTAAAAAAAAATGAAGACTTAAAATGTGTAAAAATACAAATAATAGCACGTGTAAATCCTCTCATCTCACTGTTCATGATTTTACATGAATTGAGATTAATCAATAAAATGTATATTTGAATCACTCTTTCAACCAAATCCTCGTTAGCAATAATCAAATGATTCTTTCCTTAACCAAATGTATATTGTTTGTTTACCTTAACAAATAAAAAGGACAAAGATTTGATAGTTTGCTTTGTTAAACTTCTACAATTGTTTCAAATCCTTTGGCAAAAGCCCATGAACCTAATTATTGATTTGGGTACTCCAAAGAAGTGGATTATTCGTTGAAGTGTACTTTCATTTGAAGTTATAAGATTTGTTTTTAGCGATCTACTAAATTTAATTAATTAAATTTATTGAGAGATAAAATAAAATAAGAGCATAAACAATTTTTATATGGTGCAAAAAATTCCAATATTAAGAGTCATGCCTAACGACTGAATAATCCAATAAATTATAAAAGATTATGAATATTCTTTCTGTACAATGAACTCGTTCGACTTGTTCAATAAGTATATCACTCATTTTAATTGTTTGCTACGATTGAACCCCTTTTAGAATGACAACATTTCTTCTCCTAAAGAACTGACTTTCTTCTTCCAAAGAATTTAGTGTCTTCTTTGAAAAGGTTTCATTACATTGAGAAGATATTCTTTTCTATATTTAAAAACAAGAACCTTAGATCAAATAATTTCTCTTTAAGCTGTAGTATTAACCGTTTCTTTATTTATCTTAAATATATATATTATTTATTTTCAAAAATAAAAAAATAGAAGATAAAGATAAGGGTATTTTTTAAACATTGTGACACATTATCTCCATTATCTAAGTGTGGTTGGTAGAGATAATTTTGGGAGAGAAGTTTACGAAACCTTCTCCACATAAAAATTGTTCTTTTTTATGTGATGAGATTTTTAGATTATCGATTAGTTTTAAATAGGGTTTCAGTTTCAAAAATAAATTAAATCTGTGTTACCATAAAAAAACAGTATTGGAGTTTTTGAGAGATTGGAAACGTTCTATTTAACTAAGATTTAATAATTGTAATGGCGTGAGGTAATTTATCTAATTTTTATACTTTATACTTTTCACATAAAGATATTAGATGTAATCTAACATTTGGTATCAAAGCCTTCTTGCCTCTAGAATTGTTTAAGGTTTAATCGTGTTGTCTAAGCTTGTTATAGTATAGATTTCATACATAATATTAACACTTTTTCTATATTTATTTTTGGAAGAATTTGTTTATTAAATCAGATTGCATGTTTAAATTGCTTGTAAATTATGTAATTAAAAAAATTGACATTTGGAGATATTGCATTTAATTTACAGGATATATGGGTTAGGTTTCAGTATCTGACTGAACGTAAATTATTAATTGAATTTAGATTATGATTACATTTAGAAAAACAGAAATCAATATAATTCTATCAAAACCAAATTCTAATTACAATTAGAAAACAAAAGTTGAAGTAAAGTCGAAGTAATTTGATATGTATTAGAAAATAAAAGATCAGTTAATTTAGAGCCACCCGTAATCCGTATAATGTCAGTGCAGTTTACATATTTAATCACTCATAATTAATTAAACTTGCAATACTATTATTGGGTTCTTGTGTTATTTACATTATATTTTACTACAATTTACCATGCCATCAAATTTTGTATAATGTTAGTGTAGTTTACACATTCTAGACACCCGTAATTAATTAAAATTGCTATATTATGATAAGATCTTTGCATTATATTTTGCTGCAATTTACCATGTAATCAACTTTATAAGTTAATAATTTGAGTAATTTTATTAATCTCGCATCATGCTTGATTTATGCCATGTATTTCAATATTTGATGTCTAATTATATATATTAAAGAGTAGCCACAAGATCTTTAATATAAATGGTGATCTTAAATTTAATTCAATTACATTATGTAAACATAAAAAATTATAATTAAATATAAGGTAAAATTTAAGATCCTACAGAGAAATTATTATAATTTATTGTTTAATTAGAATGAGATAGTTATCAATTTTATTAAAATTGTTTGTATCCTATAAGCCAATAATTTTAAGAAATTAGTCTTATTGCAAATATTAGTAAGAATTATATGCATGTTGTGATTTTTGTCCATTGGAAAATCATAATTATGTTTTAATTTTTATTAGCTTTTATTTATATGGGTAAATATTCAGTATCACTGTATGCTCCATATTGCAATGTAAACTTTTTTAATTTATTAGAAGCAAATTTAATTATTCCAAACTGTGATACCTCTCGCATCCCTCAGCTTAATGGTGATAATTATAAGGATTGGAAGGAGAAAATTCTTCCTACTTTAGGATACATGGCCCTTGACTTGGCACTATGGTTAAATGACCTTATGCTATTATGGAATCAAGTAGTTCTGCTGAGAAAGAATCGTTTGAACGGTGGAAGTGATCTAACCATTTGAACATGATGATTGTAAAGTCTCACATTGATAAAAGTATCCGTGTTTCGATTCTTGATTGTAAAAAGGTCAAGGACTATATGAAAGTCGGGGAGGCACAATTTGAATCTTTTTATAAGGCTTTGGCTAGCATTCTTATGAAGGAAATCAAAGAAGCACACTAGCACTAAAGGTATGCGTGAGCACATTATGAAGATGGGGGATATAGCAGCCTAACTCAAGACCCTTAGTGTTGAGATTTGTGAGTCTTTTCTAGTACATTTAATATTTAACTCACTCTTACCTGAATATGAAACTTTGCATATATCTGATAATACATTTAAAGAAGAGTGGTCAGTTAATGAACTTCTGATTATGTAAGAGGCAAAACTGAATGCACAAAAGATTGAAAGTGCTAATATGGTAACTCACTCAAGAAAACTGGCCAATAAATGAAAAAGACAACTTAATCAAGATAAAAAGAATGCCATTAAGTGTTTCTTCTGTAAGAAGATAAAAGAACATATGAAGAAGGATAATCCTAAATACAAGGAGTGGCTCAAAAAGGAAGGCAATATAAATTCTTTAGTGTGTTTTGAATCTAATTTATGTTATCTTTCTCATGACACTTGGGAGATTGACTCTGGTTCAACAATCCATATTACTAATACCATGCAGGGCTTAATAAGCTAAAGGAAACCAACGAAAAGTAAAGGTTACATCTATTCAAGAAATGAAGGGCATTTACATGTGGAGTTAATTGTGACATATAAATTAGTTCTCAATTCCAGTTTCATTTTAAATTTAGAAAGAACTTTTTTCGTATCATCTTTTACTAAAAATCTCATTTCAGTTTTGAAACTTTTAAAACAAGGTTATGTATTTAATTTTTCGGGTAGTTCATTTTCTTTATTTAAAGACTTGAATATTATAAGAGATGGTTTTATTAATAATGGTCTTTTCGCATTTCGTTTAAGTTCTTCTCAAAATTTAAATTTGTCAACTTTGTATGGTACTATTAGTTTTAAGTGAACTAATATCAATGAGAAATCTTCTATTTTGTGGCATCGAAGATTGGGTCATATCTCCATTAAGAGAAAAAAAGAGATTGGTAAAAGAAAGGGTTCTTGAGGATCTCGACTTTTCCAATTTTAGGACCTGTGTGGATTGCATAAAGGAAAAGCAAACCAACAAAAATAGTAAAGTGCTAGAAATAGTTCTGATATTTTAGATATAATACACACTTGTATTTGTGGGCTTTTTCTTGAATTATGTTTTAACGGTCAAAGATAGTTTATCACCTTTATAGATGATATCTGTGGTCAGTTGATATATGCTTAGTTCTGTATAATAGTTGCTATTGCATTTGCAGTATGAATGTTGGGAAGGTATTAAAGTAACCCTGGTTTGGAACATTAGAAAGCTGCAAAGAAGGTAATGCGATACCTTCAAGGGACAAAATCTATAAGCTTACATATAGACAATTTTATCATTTGGAAGTGATTGGTTATTCGGACTCAGACTTTGCTAGGTACTTTGATAGTAGAAAGTTGATGTTTGGACATGTCTTCTTATTAGCTAAAAGAACCATTTCATAGAGAAGTGCAAACAAACGATCATTACAACTTTAACTACAGAAGTAGATTTTGTATCTTATTTTAAAACTACTTCACAGGTTATTTGGCTAAGAAGTTTTATCTTGGGGCTTGAGTAGTTGATTCCTTTTCTAAGCTGTTAAAGATAATAAAGTCATATATTCTACGCCCAAAACTTATATGGAGAATGATTACATAATGATGCATGGAGGTAATACTTGGCAATTAAAGGACTTACCACTATGATCTATGTTTGAATCTTCATATAAGTGTAAAGTATGGATAGAAAATTTATCATATTATAGTATATGAATAAAGTGATAATGAGTCATGTGGGAGAAGTTTTAACCGTTTCCTTATTTATCTTAAATATATATATTATTTATTTATTTTTAGAAATAAAAAATAAAATAAAAGATAAAGATAAGGATATTTTTTAACGTTGTGACCCATTAACGTTCTGACTCATTATCTCTATTATCTAATGATGGTTGGTAGAAATAATTTTAGGAGAGAAGTGCATGAAACCTTCTCTACATAAAAGGGTTCTTCTTGATGTGAGGAGATTTTGGGATTATCAACTAGTTTTAAATAGTCTCAGTCTCAAAAATAAATTAAGCCTGTGTTACCATTAAAACTACTATTGGGATTTTTGAGAGACTGGAAACGTGCTAATTTATTCAACCAGAGACTGAAAACGTTCTGTTCAACTAAGATTTAACAATTTCAATGGCAAGAGGTAAGTTATTTAAGTTTTATCGTTTGTACTTTTTGCGTAAGGATATTAGATGTAATATAACAGTTAGAACATTCATATCCAAAACATATTTTTGTAGCTTAGGTTCTTATAGAAAATAAAGTACAAAAGCTATTTTTCCATACTCTTAGCCATACTTTTTGCATTTAATGCTATGGTTTGTATATAATATATTACATTAAGAGAAAAAAAATAAACATTATATCACATATCTCCTTTATGGTGTTAGTCAACTAACTCCAAATAATACATTTACTCAAATGCCCTTAATTATTTATTTTTATTAAAATATATTTTTTAATATCTATTTTTGATTTGTTGTCTGTGTTAATTAATTAAAATATATAAAGTAAATAAAATAACCGTAAAATAGAATAAAAAATAAGAAAATTAAAATTTTTATTTGAAGTATAATTTTTTTCAATAAATATTCTCTAATTAAAATATGGAGATACATATATTTAATAAAATTGATTAAAAAAAGAGAAAAAAATAAATTCTTTTTAGTTTCTCTTTCATTAAGTAAAAATTTAGGAAAGTGAAGTTTTCTTTTTTAGAAAAAATAACAAATATAAAAAAATAACATTTTACATATTTACTCTTATATCTAACGGTTAATTAACGGTTAAATATAACTGTAGGAGAGGTAAGTGATACATTCTCCATAGTTTTCATTTAAGTGATACAATTCTAAACCTCAGGGGAGGAATGTGATAATATCCCGTATAGAAAAATATATCTCACTTTAGGAAATATGATTTGACTAAGTTTTTAGGGTTATTTTCAGCGATTAACTATAAAATTTTCAAATTTGAATCGAATTAATAAAATTTGAATTTTATTAGTATTATCAAAATATAACTAATATTATTATATTAGCACATAATGAATATTAAGTCATAACCATAACAAAAATATTATACTAAATCAAAGCAAAAGTATAAAAATACTTTCCATAAAATTTATGAAAAAAAGATATAAATAAAAAAACTACTTAAGAGGGTTGGTAGAGCTCTGATCCGTTATTTTTAAAACCTTGTCTACACTAAGGGTTTGTTTGTTTTTCTAACTGAAATCTAAATATAATTATTCAGATATTTAAAAACCGTTTATTTTTTAATTTATATTTGAATATTTTTAAAAAATATTTGAATATAATTTAACTAAATATAATTAGGTTAAAAATTTTAATTTAAATCTAAATGAATAAATGTCTAAATAATTTATAATATTTATATATTAAAAATACTTTTAATTTATTACTTAACATTTATATATGTTAATAATTTAATATAGTGGTTTAAGATTTTTTTAAATATATATATACCAATATATCAGTTTTAGATCTTTTTATTTTTATAAAGATAAATAATTTAATATTTATATTCAGACATTTAAAGTAAAAAAAAAATTAATCAAATTCAGATAAAAAACAAACACTATATAAGATATAAATCTTATCTATTTGTAGATAAAGCTTCAATAACAAGCTACGTCTAGAAGGAAGTTATGAGCGTTATGTTTATGCATAACATCCATACTAAGATTAGCACAGTTAATAATATCAGCCCAGGTATTAATTACACGACCTTTATCCCCTAATTTATTAACATATATTAAATATGCTATTAATTTATTAAAAATCATCGCTACACCCTAATAACAATAAAATAATTATTTTACCGTTATTTTAATTAAAATTAGAAGCGATAATATATTCTCGTATTTAATAGATGAATATACTGTAATACCCCAAATTTTTCCATATCAAAACATATGAAAAATTTGCAATGAAATCTAAAATTCCAAAATTTTCGATATATAATTAAATCTTCAAAAGAATAAATAATCCTTCACATACAATTAAACTGCTTAAAAATACAAAAACATATTTCTCACTTAAGATACAATATTCAAAATTCTACTTGATACTAACTTCAATCTTTCCAACAGTCCAAAAACTCAATCGAAAATTTCTATTATCTAATAATTAAATTAATCAAAATTTCAATCAGTTGCAAAATATTAATGATGAGAAGTAAGTTGTCAACCTAATAAATAAATTTGTGCATAACGTACATTTACATTTATACATAAATCATTATTTAAAAAATATGTAAATATAATTATAAACATTTATTTTCTTCAATTAGACTAGCTTATGCCACATAAAATACAACTAAAATAAGAAGCATTTCAAAGTTCAATTATTAATTAACAATAGAACAATAATAATAGTAACAAAAACGATATAATAATCGTAATAGAACAATAATAATAATCATAACAGAATAATAACATAATTATATTTATGGACAATGAGTAAAAATGTTTAATATAAACATATTTCTATGTACAAATATTTGATAAAATTTTCATTTATGTTTTATATAGAATATTTAATGATTATAAATAATTAATAAATTATTTGTAGGCAATTTAAAAGCCTAGAAAATATAATTTCGTTAAGAATGTACTTCATAAATCATTCACATGCTTACATAACAAGTTTTTATAATCATTTAAAAATAATAAAAATATGTTATATATATTTACTTATATGAAATTGTAACAAAACACTTTATGCTTAACCAAGGTTTTACATATATTTTAGGAATAAATAACAACCAAGAATCCTAAAAAATCATTAATAATAGTAAGAAATTTTGTAAAATCAAGAAGTTGAAAGAGGCAAACATAATGAAGGGAGGGAAGGAAAGTGTTATTTCCTATTTATAGCCAAAAGTTTACATTCAAAAATCATAATTTTTATCTGTTTTGAATTTAGTACTTTAAAAATATAAAATTAAACGAATAAAATCCTAATACTTTTAATCATTAATTCTTAAATTTAATTTTGCAATCTTATTATATACAATTAAATTCAAAAACTCGAATTCAAAGTTCAAATCTTAACAACTTTTAATCCTTTAATACTTATAAATAGGTGGGATTACATATCCCTCTTATAGAAGAGTTCGTAACAAGGGCGTCTAGTATATATACAGAAGATAGTTTGAGACCGAAACAAACAAGTGAGGCAGCAGCAAATACCGTAATTTTCTGGTTAAGTGTTAGCAGATTGGATGCTTCTCCAATTATCAGTCATTACAATGTTTAGTTTATATTCCCTCAGCAAGCTGGATGATTATTCCCTCGTACCTTCATTTTCTTTGTTATTGTGGACTGTGTAAAACCATTGAAAAATACAACTCTCCCCGCCGTAAAAGGGCCACAAGGCTTCATTTCTGGACTTGCCTATCCATAACGATTCAAGCTGATAGTGCTAATTTTCAAGTGGATGTCTTCAAGATTAAACTTACTTTTTATGCTCATAATAATAATTTCCATCTTAAAGAGTGAAAATGGTTCTGCTGCGAAGCCGCTGTGCCCAAAGACAATATGGGAATGTCAGCATTCTGTACCCATTTGGCATCAGAGAGAATTCTTATAGGAATAAATGGTTTTGAAATCACATGCCAGAAGAACTCTTCTAACGTGTCAGTTCCCGTATTGCATGCTTACTAATTGAAGGTTTTGGAGATAACATTTTCTCATATACGAGCATATATTTGGAACTTTTCTTACTCAAATAAATCTGGGATGGAGTATGGTTTGGAACAGGTTATAGGACGAATTTATTATGAGAAGGGAAGTTTCAATCCATTCATATTTTCCCATTCCAAAAACAGGTTTGTACCTGTTGGTTGTGACATCTTTTCCTTGATCACGAATCCATACTACATAAATTACACAACCGGCTGTCTTTCCATGCCATAGGCCAGCAAAATGGTCTCCAACTGCTTTCCAATCATATTTTTGCTCAGGAGTTCATTGCTGTCACACTTGCTTCACAGAGAGGAGCAGCTGGGAAAACCAGCTGGATATTTGTTATAGAAGAGCTAGAAAGAGCTACAGAGAACTTCAGTGCAAGTAGGATTTGGTTTAATTTACAAAGGAATGCTAGCATATGGACAAGTAGTAAGCATTAAAAAGACCCACATGGAGGATGAGAACCAAGTTGCTCAATTCATAAACGAAGTTGTCATTCTTCTACAAATGAATCACAGGAAACATAGTGAAGTTATTCGGTTGTTGACTTGAAACAGAAGTGCCTTTACGTGTTTATTTGATTATTTACTATTTATTTATCTTTTTGGTTTAAAGATTAAACAAAACCAAAATTAATGAATAGGTGTGGTGTGAAAATATTAATTATCTTCTTCATCACATATACTGTTTTCGACAGTATTAGTAGTTAAATCGCTATGGTGGGAACGCATTTGGACAAATGCCAGGCCAGCACGTAACAGATGCTCATTCCATTTCCAATCCAACCCTTCTGCTACGATTTGTTGACTGATACGGCGAGGGCGAGAACACTTGTTCTTGTTCGTTTGGTTGGAATGAAAAGTAAACGCATCAGACAAATTAAAGACGCTTTGATTTTCAAAGTCAAAGTCTTTCCTATCTTTCTATTATCCTTGGAATAAACTTGACCAATAATAATTACATAAGGGGCAGCAACAGTTGAAGCTCAATGCAAAAATAAAAGCTGGAACCAACTTCCCTGCTCTCATTATCTCTAGTCTATCTGTTCTGTTCTGTAAGAGAAATTAAGAAGGTATGGAGAAAATTGCTCCTTCAATGTTTATGTCTAAATTCTTCACGATCTGGTTTTCTCTACTGTTGTTTCGATTTGTATCGATTAATGGGCAACAAACATACGTAAACAACTGTCAGTTGGACTGCTACGATCAAACTTGTGATGAATTTATCCGAGGATTTGCTTGCAATGGAGTGAGTTCATCTTGTCAATCCTACATTACTTTCAGATCAAATCCTCCTTACAATTCACCAATCTCCATATCTTATCTGTTGAAATCCTCGGTTTATCTCATTGCCTCCACCAACAACATAACATCTTTCACCACCACCATACCCACAGGCGACATGGTGATCATCCCAATCAACTGCTCCTGTTCCGGTCAATACTACCAATATAACGCCACTCATGTGATAGACGACAAGGAGAACTACTTCACTGTCGCTAACGATACTTACCAAGGACTTAGCACTTGTCAGGCTATGATGAATCAAAATCCATATGATAGTAGACGTCTCTTTGCGGGTCTGAATTTGGTAGTTCCAATAAGATGTGCATGTCCCACTCTCAACCAGACAGCTTCAGGATTCAGGTATTTGCTAACTTACATGATCACTTGGGGTGATACAATTTCTGCAATTGCAGAGCTTTTCAATGTCGACACCCGAAGCGTCCTTCACGCAAATAACCTGCTCGAAGATGACCTTATATATCCCTTTACGCCGATTTTAGTTCCCCTTAAGACTCCGCCTACTAAAATCGGACCAATTGCGGCTTACCCTCCTCCGCCATCTCCTCCGCGGATACAATTCACTCCTCCGACCAAATCTACCTCTCACAAGAAATGGGTGTTCGTTGGAGTTGGGATTGGAGCGGGTTTCCTGCTGCTTGTTTCCGTTTTGGCATTTCTGTTTTGCTTTTGTCGACGCAGGTCCAAAAAGCAAACGTCAGTCTCCAGTTCAGGACCTAAGAAAATCTCTGAGAATTACTCGATGTCCCCTGACAATAGCAAATCCTTTCCTACTATCACCTCCTCGCAAGGGTTTCGAAATGCTGTTGATTCTTTGACAGTCTACAAATTTCAAGATCTGCAAATTGCCACAGGAAATTTCAGTGAAGAAAATAGAATCAAGGAGTCTGTATACAAAGGATCTTTCAAGGGTGATGATGCTGCTGTTAAGGTGATGAAAGGAGATGTTTCAAGCGAGATAAACATATTGAAGAAAATCAATCACAGTAACATTGTAAGGCTTTCAGGTTTCTGTGTACATGAAGGCAATACTTACCTTGTTTACGAATACGCAGAGAATGGAGCTCTCAGTGACTGGCTTCACTTAAACAAGTACCAGAATTCCGATAAGCTTACATGGAAGCAGAGAGTTCATATTGCTTACGACGTTGCTAATGCCTTAAATTATCTTCACAAATACTCCAATCCTCCTTACATTCACAAGAATTTGAAGACCAGTAACATTCTGTTAGATACCAATATGAGAGCCAAGATTGCTAATTTCGGATTGGCAAGGAGTGTCGACAACGACGGGCAGCACCAGGGTGGACTGCAATTGACAAGGCATGTGGTTGGTACTTATGGTTATATGGCGCCGGAATACATTGAGAACGGAGTAGTTACACCTAAACTAGATGTTTTCGCGTTTGGGATTGTGATATTGGAGATATTATCCGGAAGGGAAGCTGCAACAGGTGACAAGAATAGCGGAGAGGAATTGCTATCTACATCAGTTAGTAGAGTGCTCGAAGAAAACGACGTGAAAGAAAAACTAAGAAGGTTCATTGATCCATCTTTGGGGAATGAATACCCCTTGGATTTGGCATTCTCCATGGCTCAGCTTGCTAAAAACTGCTTAGCCCAAGATCTAAATGCTCGCCCATCCATGTCCCAAGTGCTCATCACTTTGTCCAAGATTCTATCTGCATTATCATATTGGGATCCATTTGATGAGGTAGAAATAAACTAGGTCAATCAGTAGTGGCAGGTTGACATCAGCACAGTTTCGGGAAACAATAATAGTGCCTGTAGTGCTTTGTGGATCCCACAACATATAATGTAATAGTCGTATACCAAAATGCATGATATAATAAAAATCTAAGCTGGAAGAATTTTTAGTCTTTCTGTGTTCCGAGACTACGGTCTAGGGGCAATTCTTTTTTGTTTTTTTAAATATTGAGTTAACGACAAGAGAAAATACAGAATTAATAATAATTGAGGTTTTTAACAACTGGATTAGAAGCTTTAAAGCATATTTAAAGGACATGCCGAAAGAAAAGGAAAGGGGCGGGCCCCGATTCTTCATTTTGGGCCAAGCCCAGCACTTAATTAAAATGGGCCAACTCTATTGCGAGTCGTTTCTGTTAGCTACGAACACATTAGACTGGAAAAGAGTCGAACAAAAGACGAGTTTGTTTTCCAAAATCTGTGTCTTCCGCTTTGTCAATTAGTCTTCCAATCAATTTTAAATTATTTAACAGAATAATAATAATAATAATAATAATAATAATAATAATAATAATAATAATAATAAGAAGGAACTGCAACAATTGAAGGTCAATAATACAAAAATAAAAGGTGAAAGCAACTCAACTACTTTTTCTTATCGAGGTAATTTTATTTTGGTATTTAACTTGTCAACTTTGAACAGTTAGTAAGGTTAGAGATGGCTAATAGGACGGACCGACCCATAAACAATGTCAACTCGACTTGACATGACTCATGAATAGTGATAATCCAATCTAGTACTGCATGGTGGTCGAGCTTATTTGATAAAAAAAAATATTTAATAAATTTATTAAATATATTATTTTCGAATTGTTATTATTAAGATAAAATAATTATATAATCTAATCATAATTTTATCTTTAATAATTATTTAAATATACTTTTATGACAATTATTTTTTTTATAATTGTTTTAAGGAACAATAATTATATTTTAATATTATAATTTTTTAATTATAATAAATATATATTTTTTCATAAATTAATTATTAAAAAAAGATAATCGACAATAATTATCAATTAAATAATTTATATAAAATATTATCGATAATAAAAATTTTATTAGAACAAAATATCAAATTTAATTGATACATTTACTATAATTTTCCTTTTAACCTATATAAATAGAAAAATAAATAAGTGTAGTGGAAAATTATGATACATTTTTTTAATAGAATTGACAAAATTAGATAAAATATATTAAATAAATCTTAAAAAATTTTATTTTTGATAATTTTGTAAAAAAAAATTTATTTGCTAGATAAGAAAAAGAAATTTTTTGTTTTGTTAATGTTATATTACTACATTATAATAAATTAATTTATTAATTATAAATTGATTATTTTTATTTTATTAAAATTTTTTGTTCTAATTATTAAAAATTTAATTTTATTAGCTTTTTATTATTTTAGCAAAAAAATTTATTAAGAAAATAATTTTTAAAAATTTTAAAAATTGATTAAATTGAAAATTTGTAAATAATTATGAATAAAGATGGCAAAAATTTCTGCAGGGCTCGATCCGTTCAAATCGAAAATCAAGAATAAATTTTAAAAAATATTGGACATTTGGTCAAGTTCAAAAATAATTTTTTGTCCTAAATTTGAATATAGGTTAGGGACAGAGGTGTTCCTCTTTTCCCGACCCATCCCCGGTTCACCCAAAACAAAAATTCAAATTTACTTTATAAAATAACAATTAAATCCATATTATTTACTAAATAATTATATGAGTTTTATAATTTTTAATTTTATCAATCAAGTTCTTTACAAAACGTTGTATTTTTTTAATTTAATCAATTAAGTCCTTATATAATATTATCCAAAAATAACAAGTCCAACATTAATTTAATACATTTTCAATAATATTATCAATTCTATTAAAAATTAAATTATAATTTCCTACCATACTTATTTATTGTTCTATTTATATAGGTTAATAAAAAAATTATAATAAATATTGTTGATATAAGATTTCGTTACTTGATATCAACTAGTAAATTTATTTTTTGTGAGAAAAAAAAACCTTTTTTTCCTCTTATTTCTTTTCTTTATATGCTTGTTAATTCATTAAGTTATTTGAAAGATTAGTTTAGATAGAACTCTGATTAAAGATAATCTAGAATTTAGTAAAATTCTAATTAAAAAATAATTCAGTATTTTAGCTTATTTATAATTCATATGAGATACGACTTCTTAAAACAGAATCTTCATTAAGTTTACCCTCAATAAAAAATATTGATTGAAGTTTTATAAATTTAGACTTTTATCTTTTGGGTCTTTATTCTTTAATATGGATATGATAGTTATCTTGTTGGATTAATATGTGAGTGAAAAATTGACTTAATTTTAAATGTTGAAAGAATGGTCTAACAGTAAGTCCCCCAGTTTCAAAAGTAACGTAGTTGCTATTTGAAACTAATCAAAAGTCTGAAAACCTAAAACCGAATTCTCTAGAATCCTTTACTCTTTTTTATATGGAAGTTAAATATATGAGAATCTCGAACAATGTATTATATTGGCCCTCATAGAGCATTAAAATTGGCACCGTGTAGGTGTATTGTATTTGGCCCTCTTAGGGCAATGAAGCTGGCATCGCGTAAGGGGATTACCTTGGCCCTTATAGGGCAATGGAACTATCACCACGTAGGTGTATTATCTTGGCCCCTATAGGGCAATGAAACTGGCACCGCGTAGGTGCATTATCTTAGCCCTCGTGGGGTAATGAAGCTGGCACCACGTAGGTATATTATATTTAGCTCTTCTAGGGTAATGAAGCTGGCACAGCGTAGGTGAATTATCTTGGCCCTCATGGGCCAATGAAACTGTCACCACGTAGGTGTATTATCTTGGCTCTCGTGGGACAGTGAAACTGACACCATGTAGGTGCATGATATTTGGCCCTCCTAGGGCAATGAAGCCGGCACTAGGTAGGTGCATTATCTTGGCCCTCATGAGGCAATGAAACTGTCACCATATAGGTGTATTATCTTGGCCATCGTGGGGCAATGAAACTGGCACCACGTAGGTGCATGATATTTGGCCCTTCTATGGCAATGAAGCCGGCACTACGTAGGTGCATTATCTTGGCCCTTATGGGGCAATGAAACTGGCACCGTGTAGGTGCATTATCTTAGCCCTCGTGGGGCAATGAAGCTAGCACCATGTAGATGTATTGTATTTGGTCCTCCTAGGGCAATGAAGCTGGCACAGCATAGGTGCATTATCTTGGCCCTCATGGGGCAATGAAACTGTCACCACGTAGGTGTATCATCTTGGCCCTCGTGGGGCAATGAAACTGGCACCATGTAGGTGCATGATATTTGGTCCTTTTAGGGCAATGAAGTCAGCACTACGTAGGTGCATTATCTTGGCCCTCATGGGGCAATGAAATTGTCACCACGTAGGTGTATTATCTTGGCCCTAGTGGGGCAATGAATCTAGCACTGCGTAGGTGCATTATCTTGGCCTCTATGGGGCAATAAAGCTGGCATCGCGTAAGTGCATTATCTTGGCCCTCATGGGACAATGAAATTGGTACTGCATAGATGCATTGTATTTGGCCCTCATAAGGCATTGAATCTGGCATCGCGTAGGTGTATTATCTTGGCCCCTCTAGGGTAATGAAGCTGGCACTGTGTAAGTGCATTATCTTAACCCTCGTGGGGTAATGAAGTTGGCACCACGTAGGTGTATTGTATTTGGCTCTCCTAGGGCAATGAAGCTGGCACCGCATAGATGCATTATCTTGGCCCTCGTGGGGCAATGAAATTGGCACCGCGTGGGTGCATTATCTTGACCCTCGTGGGGCAATGAAACTGGCACTACGTAGGTGCATGATATTTGACCCTCCTAGGACAATGAAGCTGGCACCGCGTGGGTGTATTATCTTGGCCCTCATGGGGCAATGAAACTGGCACCGCGTAGGTGTATTATCTTGGCCATCGTGGGGCAATAAATTTGGCACCGCGTAAGTGCATTAAAAAAATTAAATTATAATTTCATACCATACTTATTTATTGTTCTATTTATATAGGTTAATAAAAAAATTATAATAAATATATTAGTCAAATTTGATATGTTATTCTAACAAAAATTTTATTAGCTATAATATTTCATATAGCTTGTCTCAATAAATATTTATTTTTATTATATTAATTTGATAATCCGTGAAATGATAATTTTTTTTATGAAAAATTAATTTTTTATTATTGAAAAAATATAATAATTTTGATTGATATTATGAGATTTGATGAAAAACTAAAAATTGATAATACATTTTTAATAATAAATTGAAATTTTGATAATTGTAGAAGATAATTTTAATTAAATACTTTAAATATGCATTCAAATTAAAAAAATTTAATATTTTTGAAAATTCATACTAAGTTTAGTTTTATTAAACCATTGTAAAATTAAATAATCATATATATTTTTAAATCCTAAATTTAAAATCAAGGTAAGTCACCTCTACCACTTCGTCTGCTCCACAATTACTCGTTATCTATTGTAGGTGATAATGATATTCATAAATATAAATTACTTAGATGATTTTGTTAATATTATATACAATAATTTTTTTATTTTTATAACTTTACTAACTTTTAGTATCATTTTTATGATATTTGAGATTTTAATCACTATATTCTTTATTTTAGACAATTAATATATATACATACATACATATATATATATGTATGTATGTATAATAATAATAATAATAATAATTTTATAATTTAAAATAATTGTTAAAAATAAAATTATTGATAGATTATAAGTAATGATAATAATAGTTTTACTATTAAATTTGAATTATTTTATATCAATATAATAATTTTAAAATAATATTTTTAATGATATAAATTAAATATGTATTATCATTTAAATATTTTGTGTTTGCATATTTTGATAAAAAAAATCTGTGTAGTAGTAATGTTAGTAGTAATCTTCCCAAGGTTATGTGTTCAAGTCCTTGAAGTTGTAAAAAAATTTTATTTATGAAAAAGTCAAACGAGGTCAAAGTTGGGTCGAGGCCCTGGTTGAAATCAGGGACATTCTCGACCCATCTTCGAATTTGGCCAAATCGGGTGGGGTCGAGGATGGATATCCCCGACCTGAACTAGATCCATCATTATTTTTAATTATGAAAAACTTAATTGACTAAATTAAAAAATTATAATTTGCATTGATATGATATTAAATTACTATATTTTAATTTCCTATTCTATATGTCAGTTTGAATATTTGTAATTTTTTATTAAGTTATGGTTTAAATATAATTAGTTATTATTTTTATTTAATTTTTTAGACCATATTAAATTACTATATTTTATTTGTGATTAATAAATAATAATTGATGGTTATTAAATTAATCATTGTTATCAATTATTTTATTTTCATCAACTATTTTGTCAAAAATCAAATATTTATTTTTATTATGTTATTTTGATGATATGTGAAATAGTGATTGACTTATGAACAATTAATTTATTATAATTGAGAAGATATAATAAATTTGATTTATATTATGAGATTTGATGAAAAGTTAAAAATATATCATATATTTTTTTAATATTAAATTAAAAAATTACAATGGGAGAAGCTTTCAATATGTATTCAAATTAATAAATTTAAGATTTAAAAAAAAATTATACTAAGTTTAATACTGACCATTATATAATTAAATTATTATATAAATTTTTAAATCCTAAATTTAAAACAACATGAGTCGTCTCTACCACTTTTATTTTTTCCTGATAATCACTCGTTGCTTATGGTAAATAATATTATTTTCATAAATATGAATTATTTTGATGATTAATAATATAATGTACAAGATTTTTTATTTTTATAGTTTTATTAATGATAATAATAGTTATAGTATAAATATTTTTTCAATATAATAATTTTAAAGTAATATTTTTAATAATATAAATTAAATATATACTTTTAGTTAAATATTATTTATTTATATTATTGTGCAAATAAAGGTGTGTTTTTGTTACGTATAAGCTCTTGTGTTTGAACCTTGCTATTGTAAAAATATTTATTAATTTATAAAGTCAAACTACTGTCAACTTGGCTCGTTAGCTAGACCAAGCATGGGCCAATACAGCCCATGTGGGTCAGTCTTTATGTGCCATGTCAAGCTCAAAAATATTGAAGTGGGTTAGGCCTGGCCTAGTATGACTACTATAGGCCAAAATTTTGTCCAGCCTATATATGCAATAAATAAAATGAGATAGAGTTAATAGATTGAACACCGAATTTATAGTGGTTCGGCAAATACTCGGCATACGTCCACTCCTCCAAGCTCCACCTTAAAATTTCACTAATATCAAGTCTTGATTTCACAAGACTTTAAATTACAACAAAGAGAATTTCCGAGTACCTCTTAAACTTTACAAGTGTTTGTTCATCCCAAACACTCAACACAATCTCAACCAAATGAAAGACTTCTTTCTTTCACTTCTTTACAATCAAGATTTGAAATGAATAGAAATGAAAACTTACAAATTGATCTCTCATAAGAAAATAGTGTAAATAAATGTTTTTGGAGATCTACATATGTGTCTGATGATTTCAAGCTCAAGAATGTGTTTTGGAACTTTGTAAGGACTTTATGTTTCTCAAAAATATGTTCCAAATATTTTTAAAATAGTATGAAGTTTCAAATTTATAATGGATTAAAAAACTAGCCGTTAGGAGTGCCAAAATTTGATTTTTCAGAAGGTCGGTCGACCAAGTTAGGCTTGTCGGTCTACTAGGGTGCTTATAATTGATTTGTGAGGCATTTTGCGTTAAGCCGGTTGATTGGGTTGAAAGGGTCGGTCAGCCAAGTAACTTTTGGGAGGCATTCTGCCTCAAGTCGGTCAACCAAGTTAGAAGGGTCGGTCGACTGATACTATTCGTAGTGGCACTGCTCACATGAAACATTGTTTACAAGCACTGTTTACAGGTTTGAAAACTTTGCATTTGGGTACATTTTTCAGGTTTTAAAATCTTGTGATTTGGTCCAGTTTTCAACTTTTAAAAACGTTTCTTTTTCAAAAACTCTTGAGCCAACACAAATATCATATACACTTACAAACACAAACATACAAAAATAATACAAAATAAAATACTAAGCTTATGACTTCATTCTTCAATTTGCTCAAAGGGTTCTATTATGCTTTTCTTAAATACTTTCATTTTGGATGTTCTTTTAATCTTTATATTTGCTTTCTGAATTTTTCATACTAGAAATATAACAATAAATCCTACAAGAAGAATTTGATTAATTAAGAATATCAATGTTTGTTATCATCAAAACAATGAGTTATGAGCCTTAAGACTAACAGTCTCTCTCTTTTTTATGATGATGATAAACCATTGATTGCTAAATGAAAAATAAGTCCTCATTTGAACAAGCATTACACATCCAAAATTCATGGTCCCTCTCAATCATAACATAAGTAAAACATTTAAGCATAAGAGCATGTAATAGGCATTTATTTCAAGTAATTAGCAATCAATCACACTGCTTCCCCTTTTGTTATCATAAAAAAAAAAAATTAAATAAAAGAGCATGATAACAATTTCTTAAAACATATTTTAAAGGTGTTTAGAAGAATTTTTAAAATAAAAGCTCCTCCTAAAATTTTAAGCAAATGCAATAAAAGGATGGAAGAATATAAGATTAAGCTAGAACATATGTCTCCCTCTATTTATTTCAAAAAGTGCACACAATAAATATTCAATTCATAATAACTTATGCACTCATCATTTGAAATTAATGCAATACACAAAAATAAATCACATCTCCCCCAAAGTGTATTACATACCATAGGATACTTCCCATTTTTACACATCAAAGATTTGGAAGAAAATAAGATTAACCTAGTAATTTGTTTCTCCCCCTTTGTACACCAAAAATATGCATTATAGACAAGTTTAAATCAATCAAAGTTATGCATAGATCAAAATGCACATATCATATATCATTAATGCAAGTCAAAAGGATAAAGCAATTTCTCTTCAAAGTGTATTGCATATCATATAAATATCAAACATAACAAATGTAATCTTAATCAATAATACAACCATCAAAACAATGAATGTATATTCAATCATAATAAAAAGTGAGTCCAACTATTGAATGTATTCCAAAACACAATACAAGCAAATGAAAATGTATGCTAAAAAGACATTTTTCTAGGATCAAACTTTTGATGGTTTAGGTTCTTAATCATACTTCTATGGTTTTCCCATAATTCATCCTCTTTTAGATCTTTCACTCGTTTTCCTTGATGAACTAATAATATAAGGGTAGATGGCCTTAAAAATTCAGTCAACCAAATTCAGCAACTCGGTAGACCAAATCTCATAACTCAATTCATCTCGGCTGCCCTGTTTTTGTTATGTTTTCTAATCAATCTTTGTTTATGGAGTCATATATTTCTATAACAATATCTAAATCAAGTTCCGTAAGCTTCTGTGAACGTATGAGATATGGGGTTTTCTATCCATATGTAATATGCACCAGTTCACATACCCTATGTTGCCCAAAAAAATTCAAACTTCTAAACTACTGCATCTTTCTGACAGTTTTACCTATGTGCTTTAAAACTAGCATATCTAGTTGTAATGATGTCTGAATTCCGTTTTGAAAACTTCTATAGAAACTAGACATCTGAAGCTTTCTATCCATATATCATATGTCTCATAAACCAGTACCAATAAATCCCAGAATGTCTATAAATTTGGCTGTCAGGTTCTCAAAATTGTGAATGCTTTCATTTTCACTTCCTATTCCTAAACCATCCATTCTTTGATTCTAGATAATTGATATTTGGCTTAAGTGAAATTGAAATGTTAATCATAAAGTGACCATATTTCATTTCAAAACCAATTTTAGATGATGAATGAATGCATCCAAAAGTAAGCACACATCAAAATACAAAAAGGGCATGAGAGATGTTTTGCACAAATTGATAAATGTAAGTATACTTGAAGCAAAACATACTTATCAACTCAAAACACAACATATGTCCTGAAAGCTTGGCTCAAGAGTTTGGAGATTAAACAATCTAAAAGATAAGCCAAGAATTTTGTCTACAATAATAGGGAATTGCCAAGATATGCATATTTCACACAAGCATACTTACAAAAACAAAATAGAATTATGCTTTGAATGCTTGACCTAAGAATTGTGCATAAAACAATAAAAAGATAGGTTAAGAATTTGATACCAATTTTTTTCATACACATTCTTCTCCTTGCATTTTATCCAAGCATATGTTGCATTTCATTAGGTGTTCTCTCTACCATAAATTCTTATCAAGGAATCACCTATTATTCCTTTATTTTGGTACCTACAAGAGATTATCATGTTGTGCACTTTGGTACCCAAATCATTTTGGGTCCTTCAATGTTAATTTTGGTTCCCTTTGGAACCTAAATCTTTCTAACTCCAAAATACATATTTTTCCTAATGAGGCATGTATAGCTCATGTGACCAATACCATTACAATAGTTGCATGCACTATTAGAATCATTAAAGGATGTAGCCTTCACAAAATAATTTTTCAAATATTTTTGTTTAATGTAAGGATTGTATCCAATATCTTCTTTGTCAAAAGCACATATTTGAGAACCAAGTAACTTTTAAAAATCCTTTTAACCATTGGTAAATTTCAAAACGATTTCATTTAATTCAATAGTCTTTTTCTTGAGTTCCTCGTTTTCTTTAATTAAGTCATGAAGTTTAAGGTTCTTAAGATTTTGTAAGACACAAGGCTTTTGTTTTAGAAAGACAAATTCTCTTTGAAACTCTTTTCTTTCTCCTTCAAAACAATGAACCTTATCTTGCAAATAATCAATTTTGTTTGTCAAAAATTCATTCTCTTTTTGCAAATTTTCATTGTCATCTTTCCAAACAATTTTGTTGCTCTTTAAACTAGCATTCTCATTTTCAAAAATATTCTTCTCTTCTTTCAAAAATTCAATTTGAAGGAGAAGATTATCAATTTTCTTCTTAAGAATGCGATTTTTGAAAACCAATTTTTCAAAACGATTATGCAACTCTTCGAATGCATCCAATAATTCATCATATGAATGAGAAGGTTCAAGATCATTTACCTCATTATCTCTTAATGCCATGAAGCACAAGGTTGAAGTTTCATTTGCCTGCTTTTCTTCATCATTGCTCTCATCCTCTTCACATTTATCATTGTAGTGCATAAGAGTTCCAAGAAAATTTTGCTCAACATGCAAGTCCTTAGTTTCTTTAGTTTTGTCACTTTCATAAGAATTTTCTAAGGCACACCAAATATCATGAGCGAAATTGGACATAGAAAATTTATTTAAATTATATCTATTTAATGCATAAGACAAAATATTTAAGGCTCTAGAATTTAAAGATGCATTTTTCCTATCTATATCATTCCATTTATTTATGAATTTGGAAATGAATTTATTATCAACAATAACATCCCAAATTTCATAATCTATAGATTGTAAGAATATCTTCATCCTAATTTTTCAATATGCATAATCATTTCCATCAAAAAATGGTGGTATAGTTAGTAATTGTCCCTCAATGTATCCTAAGGTTTCCATGGATCACTCTAAGACGGTTAAGTCCTATTCAAGAGCACCAATCTTTGATACCAATTGAAATACCACTAAGGCAACCTAAGAGGGGGTGAATTGGGGTTTAAACAAATATTAATAATAAATTCGAATTCCAAACCAACCACACAAGAACACAATATATGCAATAAATAAAAGGAGATAGAGTTAAGAGATTGAACACCAAATTTATAATGGTTCGGCAAACACTCGGCTTACGTCCACTACTCCAAGCTCCACTTGAAGATTTTACTAATACCAAGTCTTGATTCCAAAAGACTTCAAATTACAACCAAGAGGATTTTTGGGTACCTCTTAAACTTTAAAAGCGTTTGTTTACCCCAAACACTTACCCAACCTAGGATTTGATATCCTACAATCTTTACAAGTGTTTACTCACCCCAAACACTCAACATAATCTCAACCAAGTGAAAAACTCTTTTCTTTCACTTCTTTACAATCAAAATTCGAAATGAATAGAAATGAAAACTCATAAATCGATCTCCCACAAGAAAATAGTGCAAATAAATGTTCTTGGAGATCCAAATGTGTGTATGATGATTTCAAACTCAAGAATGTGTTTTGGAACTTTGTAAGGACTTTATGTTTCTCAAAAATATGTTCCAAGTGTTTTTAAAATGAGTATGAAGTTCTAAATTTATAATGGATTCAAAAACTAATCTTTACTAGCCATTAGGAGTGCCAAAATTTGATTTTTCAGAAGGTCGGTCAACCAAGTTAGGCTTGTCAGTCGACTAGGGTGCTTACAATTGATTTGGGAGGCATTCTACCTTAAGTTGGTTGACTGGGTTGGAAGGGTCGGTCAACCAATATTGTTCACATGGGCACTATTCATATAAAAAAATACTGTTTACAGGTTTGAAAACTTTGTATTTTGGTCTATTTTTCAGGTTTCATTTGGTCCAGTTTTTAACTTTCAAAAACATTTTTTTTTCAAAAACTCTTGAGCTTGACACAAACATCATATACACTTACAAACACAAACATACAAAAAAATACAAAATAAAATACTAAGCTTATGACTTCATTCTTCAATTTGCTTAAGGGGTTTCATTATGCTTTTCTTGAATTCTTCCATTTTGGATGTTCTTTCAATCTTTACATTTGCTTTCCGAATTCTTCATACTAGAAATATAACAATAAATGCTACAAGAATAGTTTGATTAGTTAAGAATATCAATGTTTGTTATCATCAAAACAATAAGTTGTGAGCCTTAAGGCTAACATAATATAGAGAGATTGAAATTGCCACGACCATGAAATGCCTCTTGGGATGGTTTTGGTTTTAAAGCTTTTTTAGAAAGAAACCTTTTGAGTTTTGTGGTTCTTTTTTTTTTTTTGTAAATTTCAATTAATTTATTCCATTGCTAAGGTTGTGGAATTGATTTTGATTTATAATATTATGAAATTGGTTTGATTTAACTACATTGATTTTACAATGTATTATTATTTTTTTGGTCTAAATTAGAAGCATCAAATGACTAATTTCAATATCTTTTAATCTCATTGCAATCTCTTCTTGATAAAAAAAAAAAATGAGGTGGGGAAGAAGAAGAAAAAGAAAAGAAATAGAGAAAGATGAGGAAGAAGAAAAAATAAAGAATTATTTTTTATTAATTAAGTTTATAAAATCATAATTTTACCTTTTTAGTTGTTAAAAATAAAGATGAAAGTTAACATTTAGGTGGTACGATGATTTTCATAAATTTTGAGATTGAAATGAAGATTATTAATATTATGTTGGGTTAATTAAAAATTACATGAGCTCATTAATGGTTTAAAGTTAACAGGGTTGGTCAAGAGACCTTAATGACATTGATCAAAATAATTTGAGCATAAATGATTATTTTAAATAGTGTTAAGGACAAATTTATATAATATATGAAATATATCAACCAAAATGACATTTCTTAAAACTGTTAAAGACCAAAAAAAATTACTTCTTTCTTTTATCTCTAGTCTATTTTCTAAGAAATGAGTTTGCGTTAATGTTGGAACTGAAGTTGGTTTGCTACTGCTTATTTTCATCTTAGTGGTTTTATTTTGTTTTTACAGTTGCAAGACTAACTAGAGATATAATACAAATACAATAAAAAACATAACTAAAGAGAAAGAATTTGTAACAACAAACATCTGCAACAAATTTTAAGTAATTTAGTAATAATTTAGCACCAAGCTGCAACAAACAATAAGAGTAAGAAAAAGTAGTACCCATAGTAGGGCAACTGCAATAGTAGTAGAATAATCCATTAGTAGGAAACAAAAACCAACAAGCAAACTTAATACTAACAACAAGAAGAAAAAATAATAGCAACGTAGATAAGACAACAACATCAGCAGCACCACCATAGCAACATCTATATGCAATAAGTAATAGAAAAAAAAAGTTGGTAATAAGTAGTAGCAATAAACCAACAGCCAATAACTAACAACAACAATTGTAGAAAGACAATTAACAAGCTTAATAACAGTGAAAAGAGGAAAACAACAAAGAAAACAACATCAATAAGACAAGAATTGAAATAGAGAGGAAATATTCAACAATAAAATGTAAAAAAAAAATGGTAAACTTGCAAGCTTACAAAATATATATAAAAAAAAGTAAACATAGTTCTATTTTCCCAAAAAACCAAAAATGCAGCCAAGCATAAACATATTTATGCAAAAATATCACAAAAACAAATTATTCAAATCAATGCACCTTTATGACTACAAAGAAGGAGGCTTGAGTCACTCATTTGAAAGTGACCTGCAATTGTAGCTGCAATTGCAAGAAACTTAAGTTGAGATGAATGGTTAATGTTCTGTCAATGTTGAGCTAGTATGCGAGCCTAAAATGTTCTCTCCAACAGATTGACCTGAGATATGATCTCATTGACGAGTACCCAACCTTGAATTGCCAACAATATGTCCATCTTAATTTTTTCACAAAGACAATAAATGAAATGATATATTATTTCATAAATGATACAATAGTTACAATATACATTTCTTTATTAAATTATAAGCATGAAATAATTAAGGACGTAAATGTGTAAAAAGGCATATGAAATACCACACAAACCTTTTGTTTGCCATTATTACTTGGCTGGCCAGATTGATGTTTGCATTATCTTTTATTGTATACAATAAATCCATAATTTTCACACCTATGTACATTTGCCTTAATTTATGGAGCAGAAGGCTCACCAGGTTCCTTTTGCCTTAGTTTTTTCGGCTCGTTAAAGAGGTTCGTTTGTTTAGTAGAAGTAGAGGTTCACAGTTCACATTAGGCCAAAATTTCTTGTTAGGTATGGGGTTGATAATGCCTGAGTATGTTCTTATAAATGCATACCTCCTAGGATAATCATGCACATAGTCTTTTAGATTTTTCCTTAATATAATGCAAGCAGCGTGCTTGCATAAAATTCCAATTATTTGTTAATTCCTACAGTTGCACTCATTTGTTTCTATGTTAACCATATGGTCTATGCTGCAATTCTCTAGATTTTCGTACTTGCTCCATCTCCCTAACATGGAATCAGTTTTCTTCCTTGCTCAATAGATTTTGCAAACTTTTAGCTCACAATAAGTGGAATATTATTGGGCCATAATTATGTATTTACGTGTTGGGAGTCAAATATGTTCATAATCTTCCTTCTCAAATATCCATCAAGCTTAGCACAAGCTTGCCTTTGTGCAAATCTATCTACGCATTGAAATATTCTTTATAGTTGTTCATAATTTTCCAATAGCACCCCACCCCATTTCCTGTAGGGATCAAAGCAAGTTTTTCTAAAAATCTAATGATCAAGTCGGGTATAGAAATGAAAATTTGTCTCCATTTTTAAAAACAAGCCAAGAACGAGGACAAGCCTTTTCTCTTGACCCGTCCCCATTCCTTAAATAAAAATTCAAAATCTATTTAGATAATTACGTAAGTATCTATTTTTTTAGTAAATAATTATAAAAGTTTTAAAAGTTTTCATTTTAGTCAAACAAGTCCTTCAAAAAAGTTTATAATTTTTAATTTAATCAATTAAGTCCTTAGTAAACAGGGATGGCAAAAATCTCTGTAGGGTTGGGGGACCACGGGGGCCTGACCCGTTCGGGTTGAGGATTAGAGAGAGATGTGGATGAAAAATCGGGGATCAAGGTTGGGTTCGGGGCCAAATTTTCAACCTCGATTCAAAATCGAGTCAGGCACGAGGACGAGTCTTAATCCCTGACCTAACCTCGTTTTCTGCTCCAAAATATAAATCAAATTTGGTTAATTACGTACATATATATTGATAAATAATATAAAAATTCTATGAATCCCATTTTTATCAAGCATGTCCTTTAAAAAAGTTTATATTTTTTTTATTTATTCAATTAAGTCCTTCATATATTTTGTTAATTTTAATCGAACCATAGAATTTTTTTTTGTCATTCAAAAATCAAAACTGATAAAAGCCCTAAAGTTCTCTCTTTAGTCTTCAGCCACTGCCCACTTATTTTCTACTCTAAAGTCCAACCTCCTCTTTACTTCCAAAATCAAAATTGACAAAAACCCTACAATTCTCTCTTCAGTCTTTAGCCGCCGCCCACCTATTTTCTACTCCAAAGTCTAGCCTCCTCTCTCTTTTCGCTTGGTGCTTTTATCCTGTTTTTCTTGGTATGCTTTGTTTTTTTCACTTCGTCTTTATTTCTAGATAAAAAAGAAATGAAAGCAACAAATTGAGAAAATTGATCATTACCACCCAACTGCAAATAAAGGAAAAGCATAACGCAGTCTAAGAACTGTCGTCACCTATTTCATATTTAAAAGAAAGCTGAAAGGATGAAAGCCTATTGAGGGTTATCTTCTCTTCCATCTAATTAATTAATTAATTAAAATGGTCATGTCTAAAAGTAGGACAAAATTGGAAGAATTTTCCATGTTAGTGAGTTTAATTTAATGTAAAGAAAATTAATTTGTTTACTGATTTTGACATCCATTATGCAATGCAACTTGGATATTTGAACTTATGGTTATGTTAAACTTACTTTACAAAGAGAATGAAATGATTTAATAAAACTTATTTTATTTTAGTTTTGTCATTATAATTAATCTTTATCATTATTGATTAATTTTTGTTGTGTAGGAAATGGCATCAAGTAATAAACCTCTAGTAGATATTGTAGGTGATGATATAATAGACGGTGATAATGTTACAAAAGATAAATGAAGGTTGAGGTCCATAGTGTGAGAACATTTTGATAGAATTGATTGTGATGGGATTAAAAAATCGGTATACAAGTATTGTAAAAGTAAGTTGGTGACACGGGGTAAAGATGGTACAAGGATTTGCATGATCAGATGAAGAAATGTACCATGAAAAAACAAAAAGAAATAACTAGTTATTCAAAGAAGTTGAAGTTGGTGAAGGATGATCAAGGAAATTCTAAATTAGACATGTTTAACTTTGATCCTTATGTAACTAGGAAAATGATTACTAAATTGATCATTGTACATGAGTGTCCTATTAGTTGTGTCGATCACAAGTATTTTAGAAAGACATTAGAATCTCTTAATCCCATGTTTAATTGTGTGTCCCGTAACACAATTAAAAATGATATTATAGAGATGTATCAATTACCAAAGGCTAAAGTGTTAATTTTTTTAGTGAAATAAGAGTAAAATAGCTATCCCAACAGATATGTGGACATGTGGGTCACAAACAATGAGATACATGGCGATTATCGACCACTTTATTGATGATTCTTGGGTCTTGCATGGGAAAATATTGAGATTATTTATTTATTTTATTTATTTCGGTCCACATTTGGTTTTATTTATTTATTTTTCATTATACTAATAGCTAATTGTTTTATTTTTTAATATATGTAGGTTCATGTATATCAAATCTTCATATACCGGAGAGGTGTTATGTGATACATTATTTAATACTTTGGTGGATCTCAATATGGACTGAAAGGTATCTGTTTTAACTCTTGATAATTATTCTACTAATGATTGCATGATTTTATTTTTGTTGGAGAAGCTTGGAGTGATCTGATAGTGACTGGGAAGTTATTTCATATTAATTGTACTGGCCACATTTTAAATTTAATTGTTAAGAATAATTTATCTGTTACTGGTAGTACAATTGTTAAAATTTGTGAGAGCATTTCATATTGAAGAACAGCAGCTAAAAGAAGAGAAAAATTTGATGAAGTTGCTCGTATATTGAATATTTCATGTACTAAGTAGTTGGTACTTGATTGTGCAATTAGGTGAAATTCTACTTATTTGATGATTTTTGTTGTCTTAGAGTATAAAACTATGTTTAGTAGGTTGAAGTTGCTTGAGACACAATATAGAAGTTTTCCAAGTTAGCAAGAGTAGGAGTTGACATAAGTATTGGCAAATAATTTGAAGCCATTTTATGATGTCACACAAATATTTTCGAGTACAAAGTATTCGGCTTCTAATTTGTTTTTTGTGTACATTTGTGACATTACGTTGTCTTTGAATGAATGACTTGATTCTTTTTATGAGAAGATTAAAAAAATGACAACTATTATGATAGGTAAATTCAAAAAATATTAGAAGGATATTCATGGTATTTTAGCTATGGTCACCATGTTAGATCCGAGATTTAAAATGAAATTGATTGAATATTATTTTCCTATAGTATATAGTAATGCCTCACCATTTTAGATTGAGAGAGTTCGTAATCTTTGTTTTGATTTAATTAAAGATTATGAATTAAAGTTTAAATTACATGAGTGTTCTGTTAATTCTAGTTCTAGTACTAGTGTTAATAGTACCTCGCATTCTATTTCTCTTATTATGGTGCCTTCTACTGAGAAACAAGTTGTGCGTAGGTTAGGATTTAGAAATTTTGTGAATTCTGAGGTGATTGACCATAAAAAGAGTAAGTTTCAGTCATATTTAGATGATGGGATATAGGTTGATTTTGATGGTTTTGATATATTTAGTTGGTGGAAATTAAATCAGTATATGTATCCTTTATTATCGAAGATTACTAGAGATATATTGGTAATCCCGGTGTCCACAGTTGCTTTTGAGTCTACGTTCAGTGTGGGTGGTAGAGTTATGAGTTCACATCATAATATACTACATCTCGATAGGCTTTGATGTGAACTCAAAGTTGGTTACGTAAAGGTATAAAATATTTTATATACAAAATTTTGGTCTTATTTATGAATTTATAGATTATTTATTTATCTTTTTATTTTTAAAATAGACGAGAAGTCAATTCTAACTTCCATTGAAAATGCCACTAGCACATTTATGCAAGGACATGTTGAAGATTTTGAAGAGGTAAAATTTATTTATTATAGTAGTTAAATTTCAAATTCAATAATTGATACTTTTGCTAATGTAATTTTTTTTATTTTTTATTTTTACAAGTTGATGAAACAAGTTGAAGAATTTGATTGCCTAAATATTTGGACATGTCAATTTGTTCAATAATGTACTTTGCTTCTACGCTTACAATTTATTTTGATTTGATCAATGAAAACATTACAACTTAGGAAGATGATTGGCTAGCTATATACTAGCTAGTATGTAATTTTATTTTATATATATGTTGCCTTTTGACATGTTAGTTCCTCTTGATTTCATAAAAATCCTTAATTACATGTTAATTACTAAAAATTTCCTTGATGAATTATTGAAATTTTAGTGCAAGTGCCAAGTATAAATTATTGCCAAGTATAAATTACTAAATAATAATAAGGGATATTATCACATTCTTCTCCTGAGGTTTGAGATTGTATCACTTAGATGGAAACTATGAAGAATGTATCACTTACCTCCCCTACGGGGTTAGTCAACTAACTTTAAATAATAAATTTACTCAAATACCGTTAATTATTTATTTTTTAAAATATATCTTTTTAATATTTATTTCTGACTTATTTTATATGCTAATTAATTCAAATAAATAAAATAACCATGAATAGAATAAAATATGAGAAAATTAGGAACTTGATTTGAAGTATAATGTTTTTAATAATTTTGATCTAAATAAAGTATGGAGATACATATAATTAATAAAATTGATTAAAAAATAAAAAATAAATTTTTTCTAACTTCTTTTTGATTGAGTAAAATTTTCTTCTTTAAACAAAATAACAAACATTAAATAATGATATTTTACGTATTTACCCTCACATTTAACGATCAACTAATAGTCAAATATAACTATAGGGGAGGTAAGTGATATATTCTCTATAGTTTCTATCTAAGTTATACAATCTCAAACCTTAGGGGAAGAATGTGATAATATCCTATAATAATGATAATAATAGAAATGTTGAATTTACGTATTTATAAAATTGAAACAATTTATTTTATATTAAAATAATAATTCAAAAATAATAATTTTAGTACTATAAATTAAATATGTAGTCAATAGTTTAATTAAGTATATTGTATTTACTTATTATATTACCTAAATATGAGTAGTGTAGTAGTAAGTAGAGTGTCAATTTTTCATCAATCTTGGCTTCAATTCTTAAAAATTATATTATTCTTCTTCATTTTTTTGGTCAAACATGGGTCAGGAGCTCGCAGGGATCCCCGACTCGAATATGACCTGTTGCCATCTCTATTAGTAAATGATAAATATTTATCAAATTTTCAATTTAATCAATTTTAAAATTATTTTTAAATCACTTTCACAATAAAAAATTTGCTAAAATAACTAAAAATTAATAAAAATTTAATAGTTTTAACAATAAATTAAAACTTGATAATTATATTAACTATTTTTTATTAAATAGTTTAAGTATATAATCAAGTCAACGGATTTAATATTTTTAAATACATTTTTGTGATACTTGAAATTTTCATCAATATACTCTTTATTTTTATATATATATCAATAAACATAACTAATTAAGTCAATTTGTATACATAAAGTTATTGTTAGATTATTGTTAATGATAATAATAGTTATAATTATTGAATTTTTATTGTCTCAAGTTATAAAACTAATAATAATAATAATAATAACTATAATATTTTAAAAATATATAAATTAAATATAAATTTTAGTTAAATATTTTTATTTACATGTTTGAATTAATAAAAATAAGTAGTACAATGGTAATGTGTTATATTTATTTTTATAGTTCTAATGTTAAACCATAAAATTGTAAAATTTTTATTTTTTTTCAAGAAGTTAAACGAGGTTAAAAAAGGAGTTAAGGGCCCACGGGGATCCCTGGTCCAAATCGAGGATGTCCCAACTTGTCTTTGATTTGCCCAAACCAGGGATGGGGCGGGGATGGGGATCTAAGGTCCAACAGGGGTCAGGGCGGTTTTGTTTGTAGATAATTAAACGTAATTTGGTTCAAAAATTTTGAGAGTGATTATTTTTTATTGAAAATTAGGATGGTGATTATTTTTTAATTTGAAGGGCAAAAATTGGTTATTTTCGGTTAAATCCCTTGATGAATTGGATAAAATATTTCATGGGTATTTTTGGTTTGTCTATGAGAATTATTAGAATCACAGTATTAGAGTGGTGACGGTGATTATGTTTATTGATCAGTAATTGCTGCATTTTTATTTCATTTTAAACACATTTACCAAATTGTTCATTTAAAAATAACGATAGACTATTGGCATAATGATAAGTATCTATTTCTCCAAACTCTAGCAGAGTTCACCTCCGAACTCCAACGAGATATATGTTGTTTTGCTAAACTCTAAAAGGTATCTATCAATTTTGTTTTTAAATAGAAAATCTTTTTTAACACATCATCAATTGTTCAATCCCTTGCTAGCAAAACACATATCGTTGTGCTTCACATTCATCTCAATGCAAATCGCCTTTACAAGATATTTCTATTCTCTTTGCTTCTTACTTTAACTTCACACTAAGGTTAAGAGTATATAGTCATCATTCGTTTCTTTAACAGGGGCAATTGCTAAGCTACAGACACTACCTAAAGTTAGAGTACCTGTGCCTTACACATGCATGATAGCCTCAGGTTCATTCATCCAACACTTACTTATGACAATTGTCTTGTCATTGACTTCTAAAAACTTTCTTGCCAAAAATTGAAAGTTTAATACCCCGGATTTTAATATTAATGAATATATGTATATATGAATATATCTTCTTTATAATATGTGAAGATATAGTATTTGAGAATTTATAAGATATATATTTATTTTTGGAGAAATTATTCAATTATGATGAATAAGTTATATTTTCAAAAGAATGAAATTATTTAAAAATATAAATATCTTTGTGAGTGAAAAGTATAATAAAAATAAATGAAGGGTTAATTGAAATTAAGGAAGCAAAATCCAATTTGATTTTTGCTTCTTTACGTGTAAAAAGAGGAAGATAAGGAAAGGATAAGAAAGGAAGAAAAAATAAGAAAGGAAAGAGAAGGAAGGGAGGGAGGAGGAGACGAAGAAGAAAATGGAGAGAGAGAGAGAGAGAGAGAGAGAGAGGGGGGGGGGGGGGGGGGGGGGGGCGCGGGGAAGAGAAGATGATGAAGAGAAAGAAGAGAAGGAGAACGGAAAAAAGAAATTAGAAATGTGAAAATTCGGTTAGAATTTCTGAATTTCTATTTATTTTATTTTATATTTATTGCGTAATAGTATAATTATTACATGATTATTATTTATTAGGTTGTGATTTAAAAAAATTGGAGCAAATAATAGAGGAGTAGAGATTATTATACGTTATTCAGGTAAGTATTTATATGCTTTTGGGAGGTTTTAGTTTTAAAACTGAAAAGTATGGTGTTTTATCACATTAAATGTTTTTGATAAATGTTTATAAAATTCATGAATTATTACGTGTTAATCTAATTGATTGTTTTTCGAATCGGATTTGAATAATAATTTTATATGAATGTCATATTTATAAATACAGTAAGAAAATGATATCATCACGTATTGTAATTTTATAAATAAATTATTTGTATGGACATGTTGTGAAATAAATGGATAAATGAAAATGTGATGGCCATGGTTATTGTTATGATGTGGCATCGGTGTTTGGGGCGACAGTCCTTTGGAATAATGCTCGTAAAGTACGTTGGGGCGGCGTCCCTTGGAATAATGCCCGTAAAAGTATGTTAGCCAGTTTTTGGGATGGTGATCCTTCGGAATAATGCCCGTAAAGTACGTAAGAATAAAATTTATAAAAATTGTTTTAATAAACGTGTTTATGTTGGTTTTTTTATGGATATTGATATAATTTGATATTTTATCAAATTTATGACCGAGAATTACAAAGTATTTTTTATGATGATAAATTATGAACAGTGTTCTGATTGTTCTATGAACATTATTTTGGAATATCTTTAGGATATTTTGTCATTTGGAATCAAAAGAAATTTTATGTGAATATTTGTTTACATTTCTAGAAACTATTTTTGTATGTAAATATCTACTGGACATTAGCTCATCCCAACTTTTTAGGTTCTATTAGTACGGATGAAATCGGGATAGATAGCAGACCGAGTCTGCTCCAAGAAGAAGTTGTTATCTTTTCGAACTTGTGAGATTACGTGTATGAATAAGTAATTGTGTGATTGTTATGTGCAATTATACTTGTATTGTATAGTTTTAATATGATTGCATAAATAGTATTAGAGCAGTAAAGAATTCGAGGTTGATTGTACATGCTAAAATATTTAAGGAAACGATTTATTGATGTTGAACTTCAATTGGGAGTATTTAGTGAAATTTTAGAATTTGAGGATTTTTTTTTAAGAATATGACCATGTAATAATCATTAAAGTAAGGTTTTAATCTTAATTACTTTTGAAGAATCTTTCCTAACACCCTAATTCAGTATTACCTTAGTGTATACTGGGTTAGGGTCGTTACAGAAAGTTTACCCCAAGTGCAGAATCTCACAGTTTTACATCCACTCTCGTAGAATGTGATTTTGTGTGTATTATCTAAAATGAATTTGTAGGATACCAATGTTTTGGGTCATGCACTAAAGAATTAGGTTTATTTTACTATTTCATGGATTTATTATAAAGCACGGGGTTTCATGAAAATAAGTTTTCTATTAATGTGATTATGGAGAGTTAGTTTATTGGTATATACAAAAAGTACATGGTGAACATTTTTTGTAGCAAACAATTTACAATATGAAGAATATATAGAAACTCTATCCACAAGCCACAATTTCTTGCTAGCATTTCATCAAATACTTATTTAGATTATTGAAATTTTTCACAATCAAATTTGTATTTGATCACTTTTTAATGGATAGGCCTAACGTCAAGGATAAAAATGTTAAAATTTGCTAAACAATAACTTAATTTATTATTTTATTAAAATTTAAGGATTATAGTATTATTACTCTACAATAGATTTACAATGGATTAGATACTATAAATACATAACTTTTTTTTGGGTAATAACAATTTTATCCCTGAACTTGTGCGCAACAATAAATCAGAAAATATTTTGACAAATTTTAACATTTTTATCTCTATTATAATGATAGAGTTAAAATTAAGGACAAAAATGAAAACAACCCTTAGAAATTTTATTTTTCTTTCATCTTTTGCAAATTGAAACTCCGAAAATGCAAACAACCCACCAAAATAATTTCAGTATCAAATCAACCTAAACAATTTCACCAATAAAACAACCCAACCAATTTCAACACCACCCACTCATTATTACAGTAAAATCAGCAAGAAAAACCCAAATACTAAAAATAAAAACCAACAAAACTCAGCAAAAAATGGTTGAATTTTGATGTAGTGAAGATTATTTAATTCCATTAATGGTTGGCACCTGGTGGTTTATGTGAATTTGTAGAGGAAAAGAAAAAGATTACGTTTTTTAGCAAGAAAACTCAAATACTAACAATAAAACCCAACAAAACCTAGCAAAAAGTAGTTGAAGACTGTTATGGTAAAGATTGTTCAATACTATTAATGAATCCATCATTGATGGTTGGTGTCTTGCTGGTTTTTGTGAATTTGTAGAGGAGAAGAAGATGGTTGCATTTTTGGAGTTTCAATTTGCAAAAGATGAAACAAAAATAAAATCTTTGGGGTTATTTCTATTTTTGCCCTTGATTTTAACCTTGTCATAACAATAGAGACAAAAATGTTAAGCTTTGTTAAAGCGTATCCTGATTTATTACTTTGCCAAAGTTTAGGGACGAAACTATTATTACCCCAATTTTTTTTTAATATATACTAGCGCTACATTTATAAAATTATTAGGAGTTGAAGTATATACATTTATAGTGCACCACATTTGATAAAGAAAAAACCCACAAAACAATACCCAATTTACAGTATTCTAGGTAGATGTATAATGTCTTTTAAAAATTTCCAAGTAAATGTTCACATTTTTTAAACGTGAATTAAAAACAATATAACAATGATTTAGAAGGAAGAAGAAATACCTAACCTAGTTATCTCTCAATACCACTTCTTCTGCAATTGCATATACACACCCCCACTTTCTCTTCCCCAACCAAATGACCCATTTAATTAATCAATATTTCTTTGGAGTTAAGTAAAATCCTTCATTATATAACAATAAACTTTTAGAATTATGAACCATATCTATTGTAACAACATCATTATATCTTTCAATTCCCAGATTTTTAAATTGTTGTTCCTCAAGGGTCATAACAAACCAACTCTTCACTCCTTATCAACAACATAAAATCAATGTTGTTGTTCATAATTCCTAATGGCCTGAAAACTCACGATAGTAATAGCTAAAAGTTAGAAGAAGAAGAATTCCATGAAGAAAAAACCAGTTTGTTGGGCGTGTGGCCAACTTGGGCATGTAAAGAAAAATTGTCCAAAATGTTGAGCAAGTTCGACTGGTAACTCCAAGACAATAAGTGAAGATACTAATAATACTATTAATATTATCTTTATAGAAGAAGTTATCCTTCGAGAAGGACATGAACATTTTTATGGCATGTCGCTAAATATCATAATAAAATATGTGTTAATATTAACGGGTTCACAAGCTTGGCATAAATTAGCGTTGATGCAAGGTGCTGGTATAATTGATGTCGATTACTGATAAAGTTTTGAAAAAGCCAACATAAAAGTTATACCATAATTTTTCAACAATGATTTGACTTACATGTTCCTGAGATGAAATGTTTGGAATTGATTTATTATAAGTGTATATGCTTTTTACAGTTGAGCATGATAATTATCATGAAGCTTAGAGGTTCGAAAGTATTTTCATCTAAATGTGATGAAGGTGGAGATTGTTGTGGAAATCTACCACATTTATTGGTGTGATCCACACAAAAATTAAAAGAAAATAAATGAGGCTACAAATGTTTTGAAGAAGAAGAAACATGTGAATTGAATTTTCAATGTTTCGGTGCACGCGTAGCAAAAGAAGAAAATATGTTTAATCACCTATATTTTTTGACATGGTAAAATATGATTCAACGAAAAATTTGAGAGGGCTTGCCTATAAATAACAAGCCCTTCTCTCCTCGTTTCAGAGTAAGCAAGTGAAATCTCATCTAGAGAGTTCTAGAGAAATATTAGGTATTTTTAAATATTTTGTTCTAAATCTCTTTTATTCTTGTAGGTAGAATAATTTGAGTAAAAATACTTTGTATAAGTATTTCTTTGAATTGTCTGGTGAATGGGTGCTTTGGGATTTTGAGTTTTGAGAAAAAATTGTGTGATTGTACAAATTTGTTATATACTGAATTTTTCCTCTCTGAGAGCCAATGGTTTTTGTCCGTTTTGGAGTTTTTCACGTAAAAATTCTTATGTTATGTAATTGTGATGATTCTTATTTGAATTTAATAATTTTGCAAAAGTAGATTTTGAAGATAAATTTGGATAAGTCCAAATTCTAACATATTACTATTCATCATTTAATACTGTTTATACAAATAAAATATTGCTTATGTGAATAGTGACGATATTTACCGAAGGAAAAAATTCAGGTAAATTTCGTCACTTTTTAACAAATCAATATTCACATAAATAGTAATATATATATATATATGAACAGTATCGTATAAATAAATAGTATTATACACACCAATTATGTTAGAATTTATACTTACCCAAGTTTATCTTTAGGATCTACTTTTACAGAAATATTAAATTCAAATAAGAATCATCACAATTATATAACACAAGAATTTTTAAGTGAAAAAATCCAAACTGAAAAAAAACTATATACCCAGAAAGAAAATTTACTATGTAATAAATTTGTATAATCACAGTTTTGCTTTTCAAAATTTAAGTTTCAAATACACTCATTCACTAGAGTACTCAAAGAAATACTTTCATACAAGTATTTTAGCTCTCATTATTCTATCCACAAAATTAAAGAAGAATTTAGAACAAAATATTTAAAATACCTCAATTTATGGTGAAGGGCAACAGGAAAATCCTGACATTCTTTATGCATTTGGCATGAAACATGTTGGTCAATACTTTCTGCACTAAAACATTGAAAATCTAATAAACATGTTTCTTCTTCAAAAAATTTGCAGCCCCTATTTCTTTTCTTTTAATTTTTGTGTGAGTTTTACCACTAAATGTGATGGACCTCTACAACAATTTTTACCTCCACCACATTTAGGTGAAAATACTTTCAAAGCTCTAAACTTCATAAGAATTATCATGCTCCACCATAAAGAGCATATACACTTGAAATAAACCAATTCCAAACATTTCATCTTCAACACATATTGATCAAGCCCTTGCTGAAAAATTATGGTACAACTTTCACATTAGTTTTTTCGAAAGTTCATTAGTCACCAACATCAATTCTATCACATACCTTGCATTAATGCCAACCAATGTTTGTATGCAAACTTGTGAACCCGCTAATATTAACACATCCTTTATCATGACATTTAGCGGCATGCCATAAGGATGTTCATGTCCTTCTCAAATGACAACTTCTTCTATAGAGACAACATTAACAGTATTGTCAGTATCTTTACTTATTAATTTGGATGTACTAGCCGAACTCGTTTTACCTTTCTGATAATTTTTCTTCTCATAACTAGATTGTTTACACACGCAACAAAAGAAGAAAATATGTTTGACGGCCTACAATCTTTGACACGATAGCATCTGATTCAAAGAAAAATTGGAGGGGGCTTGCCTGAGTACTGTTTAGTCCAAGATTCACCATTGCCATACTCCATCATCAGCCGTATGTTACAACTGATGCTGCTGCAGTCAATCAATGGCCAGTGATTTCCTTAGCACTGCTACTCCCAACTCGTGGGTTATCTCCATTTTTATGACACTCTGGTAGCGTTATCTCTGCAAACTTCTCAGAATCAAAATCAAACAACAGAATAACATTGCCTGAGGTTGTTTCTCCAGTTTTAGAAGCATACCAATGGAATGCTTCATTGAGAAATGCTGAAGACAGTTTGTCATTTGCATATATCCAGCATTAGTTCCAATTCTCCTCCATGAATTTCTGGCCAGTGAGTATACCTCAACTTTAGGGGGTTGTTTCTCAACATATATAGGGTTATAAACATTTCCAAAGTACAGGATCCTTACAATCCTGAAGTCATTAGTCGGCTGGTAAAATCCGAATCCAATGGAGAAATAAGTTCCATGATTTGTAAAACAGTGAGCAAAGCAAGAACGCCGGAGGATCTTGAGTTTCCAAATGGAAGGATTCCACAAATATATGGTTCGACCAAAAGATTGATATGAATCAGTCAGAAAAATTAACCCATTTAAAGAACCAACTAATTTGATGTAATTGGTTTCGCAGCTAAATGAGAACTTGAAAACTTGAATGCTCAATAAAAGTGTTTTCATGCGACATGCAGAAGAAATTGTTGGCAGAAGGGCTCATCTTGTGGTGCAAAATGTATCCAAGATGATCAGTGTTGTTCTAGAGATTGAGGTGTGTGGAAGTGAAGTTAGGATTAGTGATTAAGGAACACCATGATTTGCAGACACATCTGTATGTAATGAGATCAAGAACTGATAACCGAGCAAGAATATTGTAAAGAATTTTTACTGGTAGATGATGAATTGATGACATCAAATTGATTAAACAGAAAGACTTACCATATAACAAAGAGATTATAGGATGGTCTGGTGACTCTTATCTGCTTCAGGTTGAAGAGATGATCAAGAAAAAAAATAGCATAGTAGTCATGCTAGCTAGTGCTACTTTTTTAAAGTAAACCACTTTACAGCAACAACAAAATTGAAATATATTGTTTATTAATTAAGAAAAAGTAAAGATAATGAATACAAACATTTGTTCTTTTCAATTTATTATATAAAAGGCATCTTATGATTCGAGTTCTACATTAAAAACGTTTATTGAAACCGGCAAGAACACTGAATCTGAACGCAGTTTTGTTTTTAAATACATTCTTTTACTTGAACTACTAACGACGAATTGTTGCCATAAATCTGAAAATCTTTCTTTAACTTGCAATTTTTTTCTCAAGGGCGTAAGAAATCAGACCAAAAGCAGCTTTGATTGCCAAATGATTGTTGTTGACAAAGCCAAATGGACATGAAACACTCTCTATCCTCAACTTACTACAAATGAAAAATACTGTTTAGTCCAAGTGAATCCATCCCTCAACACTGCTACTGAAACTTTTACAGTCAGATAAGCAAGCATCTGCATATGTGATCAATATCAGTCTGATACCGTAGAAGAATAATCTCGATCGATCTCCAAATTTCTCAAAATCAAAATCAAAATCAAAAGACAACCTCGACCATAGATAAATTTTTTCTATCATCATAAAGACATTTGAGCTATTCAAATTGCATTTGATATGTGCATTATTTACACGTGAATCAGATAAAAACAGTACAGTCTATAAGAACAGCTGATTGGCATTTTATATCAATAGGCATGGGTAGCATCTTGAAAATGGATCTGGAAAAAATAAAAAAAAAAGCAACTAATTTCTACTCTGCTGTCCCTGTTGTTAATAACAATTACATACAAAAGTTAGAGAAGAAGGCAGCAGAGAGCAAAATGATAACAATGCCATTCCATTCCATCCAAGTGCAGCAGTACAAAATTTTTAAAATTATGATCAGAAAATGATTTTAACATGGCAAATGCAGAGGCGACCTTTTCTGCCAGCTTCACCACAACTAAACCTATATATATATAGGATTGTAGCCCTGCTTCCATAACTCCAGTCCCAGCTTCGAGCTGCAAACCAACACTGTTTTCATAGCTTCTACCACCCACCACCGCCACCAGACCAACCGCCATCAGAACTTTTCTTGGAAGCACCACCCCATCCAGAATCTTTGTCATTACCGCTACCACTTCCCCAACCACCACTATCACCGCCACTTGCTCCTCCACCCCAACCACTCCCACCGCCTCCACTTCCACTTTCACCACTACCCCAACCCCCTGGAAAAGCTTCTCTACCTGCTGGATTTTGAACTTTAGCACCTGGAAAATTGCCCCAGCTGTCATCCCCAGATTTATTACCTGAATCCCATTTGGGGGTCGTATCATAACTAGAATCTTGCCTCTCATTGTTGCTACTTCCTCTGCTGCTGTTATATGAACCTCGACCACGTCCACGCCCACCATATGGCCGTGGTACTCCACTCGGATGTCCATCTCGACCACCACCATTTCTGTAATCATTTCGGCCTATAAATCCAAGAGAAAAGCAACCAATAAGTTAGGATGATACAAAGCAAGTAAAAAAGTGATCTAGAAAGTATCTATTGAATCATGATAGAGAATGAGAACAACAGCTATGTATCAAGCTCTTGCAAAATTAGGGAGTAAATGTAGTGTGCCAAATCTCAGACACTAAATTTAAAATCATTAAACCACACAATTTTCCCAAAAAAATAAATAAATAAATAAATCATGCAAAAAAGACCAGTTCATTACATAAAACAGAATTGAATGTTTAACTACTGGAACAATATTACATAATGTGGAACATAAAATTTCCCATCAATATTGAAATTAGGCACAACCTTCACATATTATCTATAAAGTACTTCTGATTAATCCAGAAGATACCAAAAGTTTCTTTTAGCAAAAGGAAAACGCTGATCCGTTAAAAAATAAATGTTTGCTTAGTGTCATTTATAAGTTTCTGCCTTTTGATTAACAAACAAAAGGTTTGCTTATAGAAGCTGATAAGAGATAGTGTCATTTATGAGTTTCAGCCTTGATTTCTTGAGGGATCAAATTAATATACCTCAAGCTTCAAAAAAATTTTAATAGTGTTATTTTTCAAAAGCAAAAAGACTAGGACTAGTATTATAAATATAGCGAAAGGTTAAAAGGCAGAACCAAACAGTCTTTGGGAGCAGTCATAACTCAAAACATCAAATATATGAGACCATACCCGCCAAAAAAGATCAGTCATTTTAATCACTAAGAAATTTAATATTCCATACTGCTTGCATATCTGAAGTTCTTTGAATACTTTTAAGAGACTACCTGTTCTCGAACCCGGAGTAGAGGATCGATCTCTGTTCCAACCACCTTCATTGGTTGAACCACCCCAGCCGCTACCCACAGATGCTGCAGAAGAGCCCCCAGTTGCAGGGCTTCTCATTGGTACCATAGCAGCAACTGATCTAATAGACGGTGCTGAATCATGCTGAGGGTCATCAATATGCCTCTGAAAATATGCCACAAGCCGATCAATGTCCTCAAACATCCTTTTCCGGAACTTAAAACCCTTGGGATATAGACCAATATACTCATGGTGTGGATTTGTACTTCGTATGAATGTTAGAATGAATGTGCCTGGATGTTCATGAGAAATGCCAAAACAATAAACTATCCTTGTAGGAAACTCCGCTTTCTCAATCCTTAAAAGCTCATCAACTTCTGCTTTACTGCCTTTCCTAAACTTGCGATAATTAAGCATTGCTTTTAGGTGGGACACTAAGGGATCCACATATCGATCCATCACCTAAATGAAAACAAAAGCAGATAAATCAGAAGTTTATGTCTTTTGTGCCAGGTCAGATATAAAAATGCACATTCGCATGCCTGCATATAGAAATGACATTCCATTTCCATTGTACCACATGTAATAAGCACTACACATGGGTTGTTTAGCCATTGTCCCTAAATCTTTTAGCAGATTCAAGGTATTTTAGGGACTGAAGTGTTATGGCTTTGAAACTACAAATGCTGTTGGACGGAATCACAAGATGCCAAATATTAGTGAAAGAATGAGTGCTTCCCACTAAAAGTTGGTGGTTACTAAATACTTTTTCAGCTGTGTTCTGAAAGTTGAATAGAATCTAGCAGTACGAAACAATACCCTTAGCACTGCAAATTACCTAATTTACATACACAAAATGATTAACATCAAGTATCTCTCATGCATCTTTTTAGTTCTTTTGATACCGACAATCAGTAAGAGAGCAAACATCAAAAAGAGATTCAAAAAGAAGCATCACTGACCTCATCCAAATCCTCAAAAGTATCCTCCCCAATTTTCAATGTCTTTCCAATACGAAGCAAGCTTGTGATGTCCTTGTGCTCCTTTCCACCTTCAACTATGTCTTTGTGGGCATACACTCCATCATAAACTTTCAGAGTTAAAGTTAAATAAGAAGGCCCGCGAGAACTAGGACGGATGATGCTTTCACCAGGATCCTTGTCAGATAATAGCTGTTGAACACAGTTAAAGAGAATAAGGATTCGTCGCACAATTCAATAAAATAAAATATTAGAACCCATGCTTGGAGAAATATTAATACTTTTACTAGAAAAATGCTAGCATGCACCTTTCCAGAAATATTATGTCAAAATTCAAAAACCAACAATTCAAGCAAAATCCAAAGTCTTAGCCTTATACAAGTATACAAAATATTAATGTTAATGTTCCATGCATTTTGGAAAATGTTCAACTAAACCTTTAAGTGGGAAAACAAGATTCCAATGTATCAATTGAGGAGATAATTGTGTCCTTACCAACAATAAAAATAACATCAAATCTTCAAAGATGATTGCTGACAGACAAGCAGGAAAAGCCCAATTCAGACTACAGAAACTATCTAAGCTACATTATTCAATAAGAAAACCACAAAAAAAAAAAAGGAAGGAACTAGAAAAGCCTAAATTGACAATTAGAATTAAGTCCAACACAGTAAAATTTCAATATTAAAATGAACTAAACTATGAAAATAGAAGTCCATAAATCTCAAAACGTCTCGCTTCATTAGAATTATCTTATTGGAATTGCATGAAAAGAGGATCTAGAAAGTGGTTAACATCCATGGATTGGTGAAAATTTAAGGAGCATCACAAAAGACAAAGAACTGGATTACTAGACTGAACACATAAATGCAGTACTTTGTACTGCATATGTAAGAAAATAATTGCAAATCTGATCTCAAGCAAAAACTTAAAAGTGGAGAAACTAATTAATAAAATTGCCTGGAAGAAGAAAGTCAATGTAGAATATTCAGCAGCTGTAAAGTCCATTTCACAATGCTGAGAACATTTTCCCTCTTAAAATTTGATAATCATGTCCATGTCTCTCGATACAGACTTGCAAAATAAGCAGTTTATTCACTTTCTGTGGTGCTTCAACCAGTAAATAAATGAGATATAGTTTAGAATAAATACAAATACATACTCGCATAGTCACATCCTCATGTCCAGATGTTTTATATTGCCATGTCCAGTGCCCTTTTTTAATAAATCTTCTACAGATCATAGCTCAATCTCCTTTAAGGGTCCTAGAGTTTGACAAAAAATCTATTTTTCTATTTACAAGTTTCACCTATTGAATTAGATTGTTTCTATTATCGGAGGTGCCCCTAGGCTGATATGGCATCCCTTCCACCAAATAACAGTATATATTTGTATCAAAGTATACAGAACATTTTGGTGTCAAGGTATATAGACCTTCTACCACATGTACACATGTACACATGCACCCAACCACACACAACACAAAAACCACACATGTTTTAGAAGCAACATTCAGATTAAATTAATTTTAGCAGTTTGATAGAGACAAAAAGCAAAATATGAATTCTTCATATCTTGTACTTCATGAACCGCAAGGAATAAAAAACTCACCTCCATTGCTTCATCCGCTGTTATATTCTGGAAGCGAGGATGAACGATCATTCGTGGCTTAAAATGTTTCTTTGCAAGTTCCTTCTCTTTGCGAGCTTTCTCTTGTTCGCTCTGACGACTGCTCCTGTCTTCATGGTAGTAAGGATCAAGGTCTTGAACATGCTGATACCGGTTATTTCTCATCTCACTCTCTCTGCAAACCAAGAACACCTGATACCTGTTCTTCTGAATTGATTTGATCTTGCAGGTAAGAATGTCACCTTCATGCAGCCTGTCAGACAACTCAGAAATATCTCTCCAATCATCTGAATAGTCTTCCTTCATAAGCATCCCGGTCAATCCTGACTCAAGTACACATATTGCTCTTTGACCTTGCACCCTGCGGACTGTAGCTTGCACAATCCTCCCTTCAGCAAGCGTCTCTTCAGTTTCACCTGATATCATATAAAATTCCTCATCTTGACTTGGTTCTTTATACTGATTGCGCCAGTCCTGAAAACCCTGTATTAATTCCCTTCGTATAAGATACAGCGTCTCTTTCTTATTCTCACGCTTCTTCTCTTTAATATGTCTGTCCAGAAGATATGTCCTCAATAAATCAGGCCGGTCTCTCACATGTTCTATGGCCATCTCCAATGCATCTTCATCATCATTCATATCACCTTCAATGTCCCTATTATAGACCTCCTTCGCCAACTCCTGTGCAAGACCATAAGATTCTGGATGTATTCTTGTATCATCCAACAAATCAATGAATTGGCTGCTGCTAGCAGCCTGCCCACTCCGCCGGACACGCAAAAAGCCAACTGCATTGACAAACACCTTTTTACCAAGTCCATGGGCAGTTACAAAGTCCTTGCGAGTAAAAATTGCTCCAGCTCTTACAAGGGATCTCTGCAAAGAAGCTGCCTTTCGGGGGCCAAGGCCAGATACAAATTGCAAAGGAGCAAATAGCCATTCACGGTATATAGCCAGATTAATGTCTAAACCCACCTGGTTCGTAACATCTACCATAACCTGTTCAATCATTCCATACTTCTCATCAGGGGTCAGAAAGTTCTCTAACGGGTTAAGCTTCCAAGACAAGATCTCCCTCCCAGGTCCACATAATGTTGCAACCATCGCCAATGGATTTTGCAGGTAACGCCCAAGTGCAACAGCACGCTTAACAATGCCTGACAACGTAAGGGAAAGAAGTGTTAACTAAAACAGATTTCAAAAAGCATACATAACTGAGGGTGGAAATGTATTCACCTGGCTGCCCAGGTAGCTGGTCAGATGAAATCCGTGAATTTTCATAAAGGCGAGGTAGTGATTCATCTCCATATACAATGCTTAGCTCATCCATCTCATGTCCAACAGCTCTTGGATTTTCCTCCACCATCTTGAAAATGATCTGATAAAAAAAGAGTGAAATAAATAAGCATCGTTAAAAAATCCAGAATCTCCACAATATCCTCCATCCAGCACAAAATAATTATAATCCAAGTACAAGCACCTTACAATGGATAGGGATACTTTACCCAACCAGATCCACTGGTCTACCTCAACAATTAACTAACTAAATTTTCAAGTATTAATAACACAGTAAGGACCATTTATGGGCATCAAGATCTATGAACACAATAAGAAATAGTTCTCTTTCCATTAGACCTAGTGAGAGTTCAAAGATCACAAGGGTGAATCTCGGTGCTTACCTCATAAATATCATCCTTCAGTGAGGTACAGGCCAAGTTCACAGCTCCTAGGACAACAACATGAGGCCGATGGTCCATCATAAACTGAAAAACGCGTTGCTGGTCATTTTTCTTACGCTGCTGATCATTGACATTTTGAGACCGCAATGTGAGGGATCCAGTAGTAAGCACATCTATCACCTCCCCTGATGAATCTAACATTGCAAAACTGGTTGCTGGTTTTCCAGGGCCCCAACAGCAAGCCATAACTCTTGGAGCAGCTTCTTCATCTGGTGTAATATCGTTATCCTTCCGTCGATATGGGCCCACAGAAACTTTATTCCACAGAGCATTTCCATATTCCATGAGTAACCAGATTTTAGCTCTCTTACTCGTCAAGGATCTTGCTTCTTTTTCCATTGAAGGCAAAAGAAAACCAAAAAGTGCATCATGCAGAATCAACTTCCTCTGCTCATTCCAGAGTTGAGCAGATTTACTAACACCATCACTAAGATAATGCTCATTGCAGTCACTTATCAACTTATTCAGAGAATCATCTGGCAACTTAAAAGTGACTTGGAGAAGTTTCTCCTCTTCAGCCTTCTGGATTAGGAGCCATTGTGCATCCTCAAATTTTCTCAAGGGCTTTTCTCGCAACCATTTCACCCCTGCATACTGATGAAAAGAATCTATTGCTTCATTTCCATCAGGAGTTGGACATGTTGACACCACGGCATTATCCATAAATATACTACGTACGTATTTCCGGACACATGGCTCACAGCTGATTTCAACTGCAGCCTGAAATAGTCAACAAAAGTTGGTAGAAAATAACAAAATGATCCAAGAATCAAGCACCAAAAAGAAAACTTTTGAACTCATAAATATGACCAACAAGAACTCAAGGAATACCATGTGCCTAGCCCCTTTAAGAACAGCTTGAGGAGTCTCAAACATTGCACATGTGAAGTTTGAAGCCATCTCCTCAGGTGTTTCCTTCGCATCCTCCAATTCATCACCCTAAAATCAACAAAAAGAAAGAATATTATTCCCCTGTTCAACACAACAGCGAGAAGTTATGAAAACTTACCATCTTTTCCAAGGATAACTGCAATCCAAGTTGCTCAGAACTGTACCCAAACTTGCTCGCAACCTCCCACAGACCAGCCTTACTACAAATACTATATTGTGATCTCCTCTTAGGCCTCTTATACTGACCTTCATCCACGCCAACCTCACCAGGAGGGAAATGCAAGTTAAACTTTGAATCAACATCATCAACCTCTCGTTCTGTTTCTGCAGCCTCAAGAGACTTAGAAATTGAATCAAAAAGTTGTTGATTTAAAGCTAATCTTGTTTCATCATATATCCGCCGAGATTCTTCTTCAAAACGCTTCCTATAGTATGACTGAAGAGCACTCTTTCGCTTCTGAAGAAGCAACCACTTTTTGTCCAAGTCTTGTATTGCCCAAAGTACCTGATCATAAGTAAATTGGCTTCTTATCTAAATTTCCTTTTTTCCCTTAATTAATAGATTTTTGCCAATATCAAGTTGTGAATCCCATCCATCCATGAAAAACAAATTTACCTTATGCCATTTCAGCGCAGGTGTTTTCTCAAAGTCATCCTTATTATCATCATCAACTTCATTTTGCTCAGGGTCTTTTAATAGGCTCAAGCACTCCTCCTTCCGGTACATAGCAGTAAAGGGGATCTAAAAGCACAAAGAAAATGCAGTACAGTACAGTACGTACAGATAAAAAATGAGAAAAGTTCACCAATACAAATCAGAAAATACTAACATCTAATTTCTGCACATGCAATAGGTCCAGGAATCTCATGACGTCATCCCTGTTTATAGAAAGATCAAGCCCTTCTTTAGGCGACCCAGCACTACTCTGACCAAACAACGGCACAGTACCACTAAGAAGTTGATTATATATCCAACTGCTCTCTTCTACTATACTAATCTCATCTGTTGGAGGACTACCAGTGCTTTCCTCAGATATCTACCAAGACAGAATATTATTACTTTAGTAAATAGAAGTCAATGTTGTATTAAGAAGCAGGAGAAACTTTTCAAAAACATGACAATTTACCTGCATTCTTTCAGGAATATCAGTCATTCGGATCTGGTCGTCCTTCTCTGTCATATACTTTTCAGACAAAATAATTGGTTCAAATTCATCTTCAAGTCTCCTTTCCCTCCATTCGCTAGAATCTAAACCTTGCTTGCGAAGTTGCAGGAGCTCATCAACATCACCAAATATCTGATGTGCTTCCTGCAATGCTGATGATGAAACTCCCGGTGCCTGCCTATTTTTCTTTTTCTTCAACTTTTTCCGCCTACACAACGAGTTAGTTTTTCAAGACAAAATTCCAACACAGATTTTAAGAGAGAATTCCAACACAGAAAAGACCACATGAACATTCATGAAACAGAGTATACCTCACAGGAGCTCCATGCTCATCAACTTCTTCTTCATCAACAATAAAGTCAGCCATTTCATCTTCTTCACCAATGTCTCCATCCTCCTCTTCCTCTTCAACTGGCTCCTCCTCTTCACCAATATCCTCAAGTGGTGCTCCTAGAATATCACAGTTTGTAATCAACTTCAAATAGATTGAACCAAACCTTCATAAGTTGGGAAGGATTTTAAAGCTATATACCTTCATCATCACCAAATAAACTACGTTTAAGCTTCTCCTCGGCAGTTCGTCCACCCTTAGCACTTCCATCAAACTCCTCATCAGAAAATCCAAACCGAACATCATCTGAATCCCGCTGGGCTTTTTTCAGACGCTTAAACTTTTTGCTCTCCTGCAAAAATTTCAAGAAAGACTCATGATCAAACAAGAATACAGACATAACTAAGGCACTGCATGACTTGGATGCCAACAGCAAAAGATCAAGGAGAAGGGTTAAAACAAAACTCACAACCTTTGGACGGTAGTTAATATTGTTATCCCGAAGGAGCTCATAGTCATCTTCGTCTAGGACATCCTCAGTTTCCCTAAGAACACGGAAACAACAGTTAACACAACAGGAACCCAATGCTTATCAAATTCCCAAATGAACACACAGATGAAAAGAAAATGGTAGAAAGAGTAAAAGAAAAACCATAAACTAGCTTAACAGTGGATTAGATTAACATCTACCAATCAAACATTTGACTTCTATGTCTTACAATTTCCACATCTGCCAATAGCATTAATTCAAAGACTAAAATTCACACAAAAGAATTACTCACTTTTTCTTTCTTTTCTTTTTCTTCTTCTGCCTCTCTTCATCACTGTCTGCCCTCTCTTCTTCTTCTTCCTCCTCCTCTTCTTCAACATCATCTACTATGAACCCATCTTTCTCATATTCATCCTGCCCATCTTCTGCACAACAAGAGCAAAATATATACACATTCTATACCAAAAATGGAACAAGATAAAACTCATAGTGAAAAAACTAATAACGAAGTTAAAAACCCAAAAGGACACCAAATATTAGTTCCATTGACACAACGACACATGTCAATTGAAACAAGAAAAATTAGATTAACACATGCTACACAAAACCATCTTTTAGATAGCAAAATGTGCCATCAAATTGAGCATTGTTTCCAATAACAATGAGCTAGTAAACATAAGTAAAAATTGAATCAGACTCAAAATAAGACATCAAGCCGAACATGGTATGAAGTAATAGAAAACATTCAAGCAAAACAAGGTTATTGCAGAAAACACAAGACCCAATTTCCAATCATTTCTACAAAATATTTCAAGCATATGTTTTCATAATTAAAACAGCAAAATTACAAAACAGCAAAAGATTCAAATAAATGTTCAATTACAGACAACAGTGTCTAAACATCTGTTTACCTACCGAGAAACTTAATGAATATGGAACAAGTTTAATATTCTAATTGTCATCAAATACATGCATCCACCGTGTACAGAAAAAGAGGCCCAGCCTACAGGCAAACCCTAAATTTTAATCCAATTCCTAATACCAAATTTTCTGATAGAACAAATATTAAGCTTCAAATACTATAATTTTCACAAAACCCAAGCTTTATTCCTTTCAGCTTCCCTAAAAGTGCAAAATATCAGTTTGAAAAAACTAAAATAGCAAGCATTATTGTCCCCCTATTTTCTTTCCCCCTCAGCAAAACAGCCAATTCCAACAAAAGTCACCTCAGCTCGACCATTACCAATCCCAGTGCAAAACAACCAGTAAATGCACTGAAAGAAACGGGAAAAAAACCCTAATTAAACAATTGATTTAGAAAGCTCCCTGGCTAAAAACACAATACCCAAAAAATTTTTATCCCAAAACCTTTAAAAATGTAACCCAAACCTAAAGCTCTTACCGTCTTCTTCATCTTCTTCATCGTCATCGCGGTCCTCGACCGCATCCCCTTCAACAGGTTCTTGCTCTTCCTCGCCCTCGAACTCCACCTCATCTGCGAGAATCGAGCAAAACATAATAAGACTCTAAGAAATGTTACTAATAAAAACGATTAACAAAACTTAGGGCGTTTCGAGGTCACCTTCTTCATCCGAAACCACGTGTTTTCCCATCTTCAGAGAGACGGACTGGATTAGATTAGATTCAGCGCAAAATCCAATCAAATTTACGATCAGAGACAAAACCCTTTGAAAGCTAAAGGGAACTGAGATTTTTTAGTCAAGTTAACTACACAGAATTTGTTTATAATCAACGTAACGCCAGAGGACGCCAAGAAAGAAGAGAGAATCTGCGTCTGTTTGGGTTAACAACTTAATGGGGAGCAAGGTCCTAACGGCTCGGGTTTCGGGTTTCCAAGAAGAAGAGAGGTAGCCAAACCGACTTTTATTGAAAACGGATCCGGGTGCAGTCGGTTTCGCATCTGACATTTTTTGAAGGGAAATTCTGAAAGGATTCCATATTATTTGGGATAATAACATTTACATCACTAAACTTTATTAAAACAACAAACGACCACATTAGTTTCCCTATTTTGACTATGTAGTCCCTTATAACTATAAGAGATGACAATTTAGGTGATGACACGATTTTTCGATATGAATAAATGGGTTTATATTAAAAAAAATAATAAAAATAATAATCATTTTGTTCTCATGTCACCTTTTTTTAAAAGATGTTACTTATTTAATGATTATGTTATATTTGTTTTTAAACTCACTAACTCATCAGTTTATTTAAGACGTAGTTAGTTAAGTTAAATAAATAATTTTATCTATGTAATTTGTATATGATAAATGTATTTAAGATGATAAATAAATACAAATTATTTTAAAAGTTTCTTAGAATGCTCAACTTTTACTCAATTTGAATTCATATTTTAGGTATAAAAAAGCACACACGAATAATTTTAAAATAATTAAAAAAATTAACAGTCTAGTCCACGCTATATTAGTTGCATAAAAATCAAATTAAGTGATATTTTAATCATTTTAATGAATTAAAAAAATTTAAATACAAAATTTTATATCTTAGCATATCATAACACAAATTTAATGGACTTCAAAGCCAAACTTTTAAAAGTTGAACACAAAATAAATCAGGAATGGATTTGACTATAATTTTTTTAAGTATTATTTTAAACTTTTTACTTAAATAATGTATTTTTATGAATTCAGTCATAATTTTTTATAATTGCTAAAATAATTTAGTATACCACAATATCATAAAACCCATCAATTATCATATCACATGTTCAAGTAAGGGTTTTATTAAAGAAATTTACAATATAACAATAATTAATAGAATGAAAAATTGTTAAAAAATTAATTATTAATATATATTAACTGTTCTTGTGATTAATGATGGAATCTATGAAGGTAGCTTTTAAGCCCTAACTCCATAACTTCTGTTATATCTTAATTTCTCTTTTTTATTAAAATTTGATGTTTTTATGTTTTTATATATTTGTACTTTGTTTACCTGAATATTAAAAAAAATTCTTGACATTATGTAGTCTTTTTACTTGTTTATTTATTTTTATTTGTTGTGCCTTTTTTTTTTTTTTTTGCAAAAAATAAAGAGGAGTTTCATTTCTAGCCACATTGAATTTGAAGAAGGGATTTAGACCAAATGAAAGGACAATGAGTCGGGCCTCATTGCTTTTTTTTTTAAGAAAACCAAAAGTCCATAGGAAGTAGAATTAGGCAAAAAGAACTGGATCAGACCAAAACGAGTAGATTTGGTTCATTTTCACATAGTATTTAATTTTGATTCATTTCTTATTTTTAGGAAACTGAAATTTTCAATCTGGTTTTGGTATTGGTGCAAAAAATGAATTAGACCAAATTTTTTTTTATATATTTTAGCATCAAAACGATGTTATTTTGAGAAGATTACAACAAAATAAAGGTGTAAAAAAAATTGAATCTAGAAAACTGAATCGGCCAAACTGGAATCAAGGGTTTGATCTAATTCATTTATATCTAGTTCGATTCTTATTTATATTCAGTCCAGTTCTTATTCCAAAAATTAAAAATATGAAATATTTTGGTCCAATTTAATTTCACTACATTCTGTTTTAGGGTTTATGGGACTGAGATGAAGGCAGCAACTATTGAAAAAGAGGAATTATTTTTTTTTGTAAGAATTTTTATATTATATCATTCACATGTTAATGATAAAAGTTATATTAACTAAAGTAAATTAATAAGGGTTAGTCGTAGAGTCTACTTAAGTATCCTTTTAATGAAGCACTTATTTTAAAGATAGTGAGAGACAATTTTAATTAACCACTTTTATATTTTATGGTTAGTGGAAAGAACTTAAATTCACTTCAATGATGGATAGAAGTGAGGAGGAGAAAATATGTTTAAGCTATGAAATATTTTTATTATAAAAGTACCCTAACCTAAACACGCATACAATTTTAAATATCTTAAGTATTTTTCATCATAAGGAGGTTTTAAGGAGGAATAAGCTAGAAGACTCCTTGGTGTAAATTTTATTTTAAAAATACTTGATCAAGTATGTTTAAAGGTACGATCTTATTTTCTAATTTTACTTTGATTAGTGGTATCAGAGCCTTCTTCATACCATAGTGTTTAGTATTATTAGTATTGAAATTGATTTTAATAATATTTGTATTTTATTGTGTTTAATAATTGTAGGCAATTTTATCGCACACAATATGATTTTTATTTTTTCAATACATATAAAGAGTTGTGCATATTTTATTTTATTTTTGTTTATATATATATGGCTATTATAAAAAAGATTGATTTAATATGCACTCTCCTTAATTCATATATGTGTGATACATATTGTATATGTATTATATAAATTTGTCTTAAGATCTTATTTTTTTAAGGAAGATAGCATAAATACATTTATTTATGAATGATATAGTTTAATTGCTTAAATTTATTAATTTATTCTTTAAAGTCTAATTTTATTTAGGAGAATCACACCTCATGAAATATATTTCCTATTTGTGTTTGAGTTTTTACCAATTTTGTCCTCAATTTATTTTTGAAGGACTTGACAAGAAGTATATTTTTAGGGTCTCTAGTTAAGAAGTGATGTTTTTATAAATATGATTAAGTATTTCACTTTTTCAAATTTTATATTTTGATTATCATTTATACCAAATTTGTGTAATATGGTGTGACTAATATGCCCTACTATTTTGATTATGAAGGGGATAAAGTGATCGTAAGAATATATTAATTCTCATCAAGTATATATGAATACTATGATATGTATGGTTTTGTAATATTAATAAGGCTAATCAAATTATATAAATTATTTACGGTTTTTTGTGCTTAAAGATATATTTATACTATTTAAAGTTCTAGCCTATTCTAAAGTTTTAACCTATTTTTACTTGTATCGTAATATTTGTATAGATCATTCAAATTTTAAAAGGGATAATTTCGACAGGTTACTCAACTTTAAACTGTATCTTATTGTGATACAACAAGTATTCTGACATTACACTGTAGTTAAAAAAAAATGACAAATATCTCAACGAGCTATAGATTTGTAACGTCTGTCCAAAAAAATTTAACGGTGAAAGGTGAATGACCATTATGCCCTTAATATTGTTATGTACCATAAAATTACAAAAATACCCTTAATATATTTGATTATGCAGCTGGTTGAGATATTTGTCATCTTTATAGATTATAGTGTAGCGTCATGATAGTTATTGTATCACAATGAGATATCGTAAAAAATTGAACAATTATATGAAATTATCCCCAAAAAAATAAAATTTTGAAATAGATTAAAATTCGTAACCCAAATTTTCTAATTGGATTTAAAATCTTAATTTTTAACTCCTTCATGATTCTAACAATCCCACAACTAGCAGTAATTACCCTTTACGTGGTGAATATCGCTAATTGTCGGTGATTTCGGAGTAGAAAAAAAAATTTGGCCAGAAGAGTAAAGGAAATGACATTGATTAGCAGTAAGTTCGACGATAATTTTGAAAAGAACATAAAAAGTTAAGTGGTGGATAATTTGGGATTTAAGGAAAGGAGAAAAAAACAGGAGGGAGAGAATGCTTTGTAAAGGAGAATGAAGAAGGAGAAAAGAGTTAGACTTTTCTTATATATACATAGAGAAGGGAAAGTAGATGCGAGTGTTTTTGAACTAAAGTGTGGATAGATTTTAAGATAGACTCAAGTTTAGGTTAAATTAGAATAACTATATTTTTTTCCCTAAATTTTTTAATTTGCGTTTCTAAACTTTTTGAAAAAAATAAAAAATATTTTTTTTTGTTTTATCTAAAATAAAATTTTATTCTCTCATTACTAAATTTTTCTAAATAGACGTTATAAATTTGTATCTCGTTGAAATATTTGTCATCTTTATAGATTGTAGTGTAACATGCAAATACTTGTTATATCATAATGTGATATCGCCTAAAGTTAAGTAGTCGGATGAAATTATTTTTTTTTGTTTATCAAAAAGACAATTTTGCCCTTTCACCGTTAAGTTTTTTTGGACGGACGTTACGAATCTGTAACTCGTTGAGATATTTGTCATTTTTTAGACTGCGGTGTAACGTCATAATACTTGTTGTATCACAATGAAATACAGCCTAAAGTTGAGTAGCCAGCCGAAATTATCTCAATTTTAAAATATCATTGTATCTTGAAAGTAGCCATAACATTTTAAGATATAATGATATTTTATATAATGGTATTGATAAAGTATACAATATCATATAGACATATCCTTTCAAAAATATGTATGACATCAAAGTCATCAATTTTATTTAATTTATTGAATAATTATTTGGCCCAAAAGGAGATAATTATTTGCATGATTTAATTTATAATAAGATTGTAACTTGTGCATCAAAATAAGAAATTTCCTAGGCCTACAGGTATGGATTGTCTTATGGGTGTATGTACTTACTAATCTTATTATTACATATTTCTAACAATAAAGTTTTTTAGTAAATCCAATGTGTTTTGCAACCTTTACCCACACGAAGGTCAGAATTTAATCTTAAATTAACATTGGTTAATTTAAAATTTAAGGTTTTCTTATGGCTAAATTTATTCTCCCATGAAATCAAGTTTGCTATAAAGAAAATTTTCATAGCATAAAGGTTTTTATAAGGAAAAGAAAAACCATATAGTTTGCAAGCTTTAAAGATTAGTATGTAGACTAAAGTCCCTTCATTGGTATATAAAATCCTACAATGTAAATTTCTCAGGGTATTGTAGATTAATGTATATACCTTAAGGTTAGTGGGAGCATATAATTTATTAATTTTATGTAAGCTCTATAGTTTTGCTTGCAAATTTTGATTTTACTTTTATATCATATAGTAATCTCTTAAACCTCTAAATAAAATATATGGGTGACGTCACTTATTGACATAAGGATTCTCATAGATAAATTCAAAAGATTTATGGTTGTTTCTCAAAAGAAATGCATTTAGAAAATGAGTTAGTATGAGAGATTATATCGAAATATAAAATGTAGGGATAATTTCGACTAGTTACTCAACTTTAGGTTGTATCTTATTATGACACAATAAGTATTTTGACGCTACATTACAATAAAAAAATATGGCAAATATCTCAACAAGCTACATATTTGTAACGTCCATCCAAAACAATTTAACTGTGAAAGTTGAATGACCATTATACCCTTAATCTTTCATGTAGCACAAAATTACAAAAATACTCTTAATATTTTGGTTTATAACTCGTTGAGATATTTGTTATTTTTATAAACTATAATGTAGCTTTATGATAGCTGGTGTATCATAATGAGATATCGTGAAAAGTTAAATAATTATATGAAATTATCCCCCAAAAAATTAAAATTTTGAAATAAATTAAAATTTGTAACCTTAATTTTCTAATTAGATTCAAAATCCTAATTTTTAACTCTTTCATAATTCTAGTAATCCTACCACTAGCAGAAATCACCCTCTATGTTGCGAACATCACTAGTTGCCGGTGATTTCGGAGTGACGAAGAAGATTTGGCTAGAGGAATAAAGGAAATGACATTGGTTAGCATGAAGTTCGGCGATAATTTTGAAAAGAGCATGAGGGGTTAAGTGGTAGATGATTTGGAATTGAAAAAAGGAGAAAAAGAAAAGCAGGGGAGAATGCCTTATAAAGGAGAATGAAGAAAGAGAAAAGAGTTGGACTTTTCTTCTGTATACACAGAGAAGAGAAAGTAAATGAGAGTGTTTTTGAACTAAAGTAGTGGATAAACTTTAAGATAGACTCAAGTTTAGGTTAAATTAGAATAACAACATTTTTGTCCCTAAACTTTTTAATTTGCGACTATAAACTTTTTGAAAAAAGTAAAAAATGATTTTTTTTAGTTATATCGAAAAGACAATTTTATCTTCTAATTGTCAAAATTTTCTAAATAGACGTTATAAATCTGTAGTTCGTTGAAATATTATCATCTTTATAGACTGTAATATAATGTGCGAATATTTATTATATCACAATGAGATATCTCTTAAAATTAAGTAGCCAGATGAAATTATTTGTTTTTATTTATCAAAAAAACAATTTTGCCCCTCTTATCCTTAAATTTTTTTAGACGAACGTTATGAATTTGTAGTTCATTAAAATATTTGTTATTTTTTTGTATTGCAGTGTAGCGTTCAAATACTTATTGTATCACAATAAGATACAACTTTAAGTTGAGTAGCCAATTGAAAATATCCCTAAAATGTATTTGCTATAAAATTATATTGTAGGCAATGTAATTTGTGGTCCAAAGTTGTTGATTAAATAAAAAACCGTGGACAATTTATAATGTCTACTCCAATAAAGTTTTATTCTTTAAGAAGAATAAAAGTTGAAGCCAAAAATAAAAACATCAACATAAAGTTTTATTCTTACTTTGAGAAACATGAATGAATATATAAAAATAACAGACTCTCTGTTCGACTGCTTCCTTCTCTGCCTTTTAAGCTCTCTTTCATCCTAAATTCGGACAACAGAAAGTCAGTACAAATAATTAGATCACCTAAAAATCAGTCTATACAAAAAGGAATTCTTACTATCTAGAAAGGACCAAAATTTTGGTGGATCCCATGACTAAAGATTAAATTTCTAGCTATATTGATCATGTGGATCATATAGGCCTTGTTGATTAAATTTTGTATTTGCTCATTTAATATATCTTTTGGCTTCTACATTAGTTTTATAATTACAATAAAGAATAAGCTTATATTTGTGCACATAAAGTATTTTGAAAAGTCTATTGAGACTCTTTAAGTTGGACCCCTGAATAACTTATTGAAGTTCATTCATAAAGATGATAATATTCAGATAGAAAGTATTCATAACTTATAATAAGTAGAAGGAAATATTTTTTCTTTAATAGAACATTAATTGCCATGATTCATATATTGATATTTTCTTAAGGTACCTTGTATCATTTGGTACATGGATAATTGGTGTGAGATTTTGTACAATGTGCAAGTGTACACAGTCACACAAATAATATAATGGTAAATAATTTATCGTCTCCTCAGAGATTTTTCAAGTAATAAATTGTCAAAATTAACTCTAAACAATTCGGAAGCAACTAATGAGTCAATTGAGATCTAATGGAATTTAAAACAATTTAAGACTAAAATAACATAGATTGGAGAACTCAAATTATAATTACCCAAATATCAATAAAGAATATGATGACAATGAGCTAGAATCGTTGAATTCCCCTAAAATGTAAAGTTGGTAAAAATGCTATAGAGAAATGCTAGAACAATTTGGGCCTTGTTAACTAGAAATTCTAAGTATGTTAATAGTCTTTTTCCAAAGTGATTATGATTTTAATTCCTTAGTTCAACTAACATATTTCTATCCCAATTTAACTTCAAGAATGCAGTTATAAGTTCCAACTCCCTTAAGTCATGCAAGGTAATAATATATTCCAATATTATCACAAATTAAATTCTAAAAGAAAAATGAACTTGCATCAATCAAGTTTGAATCTATTAAAATTAACCATTCCAGTATTAATTTTAATTCAGCAACTCACTAATAATAGCCAAACATAAACAAGCGTTACTCAATATTTTCATAAGATTGAATAAAGCTGAACTACTTCAACATTCTTTGCAGCATAATGTTCCAATTTACATTAAAGAGTTCATCAACAACTCTAACTACCAAGAAATTAGTTCATATTCAAAAGCTTAAAAATATTTATATACAACATAACCATTGTTCTACAAGAGTTTAAGAGAAAAGAGAATTAAAATACTAAAAAGGAAAGTAAGAAAAATCAAGTGTTGATGTCTCAAGTTTGTTCCTTCTTCTTCTTCTTCCTTTCTTCAAAAGCAATAGCCTTTTTCCTCATAACTCTCCTCTCCAAAACTTTGCTAAAAATGTGGATATCTCCTGCCCTTAACGGCTAGGCTCATTTTATCTTGAGTCAGGATAGTGCCTTAAAAAGAAATTTTTCTTTTTTCTCCCTCTACGTTATTCTATTTTATCCAGTTCATTAAGTGGTTCAATTGCTCTTCACGTGATCCAATTCATTCCACTTGCTGAATTTTTTGCTACGACAATAATGCTGCATCAACTGAGAAGCTTATTTTTCAAGTCTTGTTTTCAATGTTTCAGCATTAACACGGATAAAATAAAATAAAAAGAACTTTGACTCCTACATAACATAAAAGTAAAACTAATTAAATTGAATATTCACAAACACAAATCACTCTAATTAAATGACTTTTTAAACTCAAAAGCATCCTAAATAACTCTATAATTTAGAGTTATCACACCCCCAAACTTAAACCATCGCTCGTCCTTGAGTGATAACTTTAAAAGTAAAAACTGACAATCAACTAAGTTAACAAAACACAACAACATAAATGCATAACAAACATGAGAAGATATGGCTTACTTAGTATCATGCTTAAATTGGGGAATTACTCTCATAAGTTTTAGTACTTAAGGTACGCTGATTTTACCTCTTGCATGAGCTTTGAGCTAGTATTTCCCAAATGTTGATAATGTTAAGGAAGCATGACTCAAGTACTTTTTTCTTGGTTAAGTACACAGTTTTTCCCAATCATTCTCAATTCCCTAAATCAAGCTAGATTTCGATCTTAAAGCCTAATTAGTGTCCCCATAGGTTGACTTATCGAATCCCTCTCCACTAATGTAGGTTAGCTTAACGCTCTAGATCTTTAGGTCTTTATTCGGTTGTAATGTAGGCTAGGCTAGGGATATGGAAAATAAGGAGAATTTTCTAGCCTAACCAACCCTAAAACTTAGCTTGCCCTAAAATGTCAGGACCCGACCCGACCCGACCCCTCCTGGAGTCCGAAACGAATCCTATATAAACATGCACTTTTCTTAAACATTTTCATAGTCCACACATAACACAATTTCATAATAATATTTATACGGCCTCAGGCCTCCATCGTCCACACTCAGTGAGGCATCATGCCTCATGAAAACATATATAAAATAATATTTACATGCACATACATTTATATATGATGTGACCAAAACATTTTTATGCAGCTGCGTATATAGTGGTCTCAACCTCGATTATAAAACTTTATCCTGTACGATACTCTGTGTACTTGGAGGAGACAGGGAAAATAAGGAGAGGGGTGAGCTTACAGCTCAGTGAGTGGATATACATTTTATAAAAATAAGTTTTACCTATTTCAATAAATGATTCCTTAAACTTCATAATCAAATCATAAACCATATCATAAATATAATCATAATAAAATATTTACACTTGCATGAACGTCTCAGAAATCATGCTTACAGAAATACATGTTAATTATCATTGATCATCCATACTGTCAATCATATATAATTGAGAAAGATCATCATACATTAATCATCATTCGATACTCATAACAAAACAATCATCCTTACACCCAACTAGTACCCAGGGAAAAATCATGCTTGGCGGAAAACATCATCGCTCAAGGGGGGAAAATAACATACTCAACCCGACAACCTCGTATCCTCGTCCGATGAGCCAATATCATATCATACCCATGCTTAACCCGACGGCATCGTATTCTCGTCCGAGGAGCTCATATCATATCATGTACCTATTATCATATCTGGGGGATGAATACTTTGTAGGGTGTCTCAAATAATCACAAATTATAATTTCACATTTAATACTCATTTTCTCATAAATATTGTATTCTCACATATAATATCACTTTTCACTTTTCACATCACAACTCAACATATCCATAAACAAATCAACCATATAATAAAAAATAATCAATTTCACGTAATTTAATAATAACACAACACAACACAAATTAAATATCACGTCAAAATCAATCCAATTTCACACATCAAAATATAATTTATTTATAATATAATTTATTTCCTATATAACGTAATTAAATCATTTCTCAAATAAATTCTACAATAATATAATTTCATTCAACTATAATAAAATTAATATTTAATTTATAAGAACATATAATAATTTAAAAATAATATCCTCTTACAATCAGTAATTTAATTTCTGGAGGTTTCAGAATCTCCTGAATTTCTTACAGCAGCTTTGCTTCCTAAAACACAATAAATAACTAATTATAATCAAGATTTATTTAAAATCTAATGATTATTACTAAAATTAATTACATAAATTAATATACCATTTATGCAAACTAATTTTCTAACTAAATAAAATTCTAAAACTGGATTATGTAATATAATTTCTAAAACTAAACTAACATAAATTAGAAATCTAACCAAACCTCTCAATCTTCCCCTTTCACTTCTTCCTCCCTTTTTCTTCTTCTTCTTCTTCCTCCCCGTTTTTGTTTCTTTCTTTCTCTCTTTCTCTCTTTCTTTCTTCTCTTTCTTTTCTTTCTTTTCTTTCTTTTCTTTCTTTCTTTAAATACAAAAACGTAAATCTTCCCCCACCTTTATCTTTTTTTAACAAAAATATCTTTATATTATTATATTATTATATTATATAAATATCTAACTCATTTATTATTATTTTTTTAATAGACACCTAACATGCTAGGTGTCACATAAAATCTCAACTGAAACTTTCTTGATACCCCAGAACAAACCAACACTTATGTTTTCATTCTCCTTGTTTGTTTTTTTTTTTTTTTGAACAAATTTTAAGATTGAAATATAATTCCTCCCCCCCTAAACTTGAATCATACTGTACTAGGGCAGAACTAAGTCTAAGGTTAGGTGGGATACAAAAGAGGAGCAAGATAAAAAAGATATTAGCTAAAATTTATTTCAATAGGTTTTTAACAAAAATAGGCTAACAAGTTCAAAATGAGTAACAATGGATATAATGCTATAGGTAGGCTTGAAAAGGCTCAAACGATCCAACAAAAGCGCCTAAATCCTTTCCAGCTTGCTAAGCTTCCTAGGATTTAGCCTCAAGGGAATTTTTAAATCAATTCTAGGAATTTAAACTTTCACAAGCATCTAACTCTTTCTAGAGTCTCAAGAGTTCTCAGTTAAGCTATGCACAATGATAATTAGGACTGGCACTCTAGTCAAAATTCGCTAACATCATTATCATTCGAGTACAGCCAGTATGCTGCCCATGCAAGAGTCGCTTATTGTCAATTTTTTTTTCATCATCGAACCTCAAGTTTAAGTACTAAGTAAAGTAAAACGAATCCTCTCAAAACTTGTACCATTAGAACACAAAGAACTAAACAAAACAATACACAATCATAGAACATACACACCCTCAAACTTAAAGAGGTGTTGTGTCCTCACTATACAAAAAGTGACCAAGCATGCACAATACTAATTAACAAAACATATTAAATAACAAACTAAATACTCACATGAAACAAAGCATGCACAATGACTAACATAATCAACAAAACAAAAGAAATTACTAAATAACAAAGAACTGGGTTGAAAGAATTCCCTCACTAATGGTTGGACTCCTCCTTGGAAGGCACGTCCTCAAGGCTAGCAGCGGCAGTCTATGGGCTAAGGATGTCCGTGGAAAAATCAGGAAATTAAGGGATGGGCTTGGTAAAATTCCTCTGCAATGCTCTTTTTATAGCTTGATTACGCTGATCACAAAGTAAAGCATGTTAGGTATCTTGCTTATGCAACCTTTCAAAAATGCATGAAAAGTCACTCGAATGACTGGATTTCGTAGCCTGGGATGTCGTGAGAGATGGATCACGATTTGTTGGGTATTTTATCCCAGTGTCTCGAAGCAAATGGTTGATAGTGTGAATGTTGATTGAGGCTTTATTGGATAACACCTCTTTAGTAGGCCCAGCTCCAAAAATGACACCCGTCTGCACACATAACATGGCAATGGTAGATGGAAAGTAGAGATGGCCTGCGACTTTAGAGACACTCTTTCTCATTTCTGCCAAAATAATGTTTCCAATGTTGATGGAGAGACCAATGAGTAGGGCATAAATAAGTAGAATATCATCATGAGTTATGGGCTGCAAACAGAATTTGATGAAGTGATACCAAACTCTCACAGCAGATGTTAGGGTAGTCTGCATAAAATTCCATTTTTCGGTGGCAAATATTATCCATTGAGTACCCTCTTTGGTAGTTAATTGCAAAGCCTCATTAATCTGCTCTTCAGTCACTGTTTCCAGAAATTCAAAATATTCATCCGCAATGTCAACTGGCCCATACACTTGGTTTATGGTGCCAACAGAACAATCAACCTTGATGTCATTCATCGTAACCACCTCTTCCTCAAGGTTTAACCAATTTGCATAAAACTCTTTCACAACCGCAACTAAAGGAGGATCAGGATTTTGAACAAATTTATGCCAACCTCGTTGAACAATTACCTTTGAGACATAGGAAGGAAACCCAAGGGACGATGAAGCTTGTATGTGGAACCCTGTTTTATGCAACAACTTCTAGTTTTTCAAATGCTCCTTAAAATGTTCTTCTGCCTCATCGAAAATGAATCGTGGGCAGTCTTTGAGTTTTCTAGCCTTTTGCTTTGTTTTTGGCATGATGGACAATAACACAAAAATGCTTCTTGAAACTGGAATCGTGGAGATTTAGGACCAAAATTTCAAACTGGAGAATGAACTGACCGGCGCTAATATGGAGATAAGAGGTTGGTGAGTAAATGCATGGGCTGGTGGTTTAAAATGGTGGTGGTCTAAACTATTTGCAAGGTGGCCAAACAGAGAACAGGGGCAAGCCGACGATATACGGTGGTGACTTGGTGCTGCAGATGGCAAGTAGCGGTCAGCCCAAGGAAATGTTATAGGAAGTTTTGCTACATCATTGTCTTGTCCCAAAATTTTCCAGTTGTGCGGTCATGCCCTACATTATGTCTTTTCTCAAAAAAAAGAAAAAAATTAATCAGCCTAAGGAAATGCTATAGGAAGTTTTGCTACAACATTTTCTTGTCTCAAAATTTTTCAGTTGTGCGGTTACGCCCTTTATAAGTGCCATCACGCAACGATTTCTGTAATAACCCCCCAAGCCAATGTTTGTATACTAGGCCATCATTATCTTGCACCCTAAACACCTGCAACACAAAAAGCACACCAAAAATACCAAGTGAAAGAATAAAACAAAAAAAATATATATTTAAACAGGTATTTACAATGGTTCTAGGTTGCTTTACAAAGATATTCCTTTCATCCTAGCAACCCAAAATTTTATTTTCTTTCAAGGATCCTCTAAAGAGATTGAGGTCTTGTGTCACTCAACCTTACCACCACAATAATGCTTCAATCTTTGTCCATTCACCTTGAACTCTCTCCCGGAATGTTCATCCTGTAAATCTATTGCCCCGTAAGGATATACCCTAATTTCCATGAAAGGGCCTAACCATCTTGACTTGAGCTTGCCTGGAAATATCTTTAATCTCGAGTTAAATAGCAACACTCGTTGGCTTTGTTCAAACACTCGTGGTTGAATGTGCTTGTCATGCCAACGTTTTGTTTTCTCCTTGTAAAGTTTGGCATCCTCATAAGAAAATAAGCGCATTTCCTCTAAATCATTCAGTTGCAGCATTCTTTTCTCACCAGCAAGTTGTAAGTCCATGTTAAGTGTTCGAATTGCCCAATAAGCTTAATACTCTATCTCTACCAGTAGGTGATAGGCCTTACCAAATACTAGTCGATATGGTGACATCCCCAATGGTGTTTTAAATGCAGTTCTATATGCCCATAGAGCATCATCTAGCCTCTTTGACCAATCTTTGCAATTGGGGCTGACAACTTTCTCCAGAATTCCTTTAATCTCTTGGTTAGATAACTTAGCTTGTCCATTGGTTTGGGTATGGTAGGTTGTAGCTATTTTATACATCACACTATATTTCAACAATAATCTAGCCAACAACTTATTTATGAATTGTGCACCTTCATCGCTTATGATCACCCTCGAAGTAGTAAATCAAGTAAACACCTATTTTTGCAAAAATTTCATCACCACCTTAGCATTGTTAATGGGAGATACAATTGCTTCAATCCATTTAGACACATAATCGACGGCTACTAAGATGTATAAGTTCCTAAAAGATTGAGAAAAATGTCCCATAAAATCAATCCCCTAAACATCAAATAATTCCACCTCTAAAATATTGTTTAAAGGTATTTCATTTCTCTGAGAGATATTCCCCACTCTTTGACATCGATCACATTTCATTACAAAAGCTTGGGCATCTTTAAATAGTGAGAGCCAGAAAAAACCTGATTGGAGCACCTTTGCTGCAGTACGGGTTCCACCGAAATGACCTCCACAAGGTAAAGAATGATAACAATATAAAATGTCCTCCATCTCTTGCTCTGGAATGCACCTTTGAATCATTTGGTCTGCACCTTCTTTGAACAAATAAAGTTCTTCCCAAAAATAGAATCTTACATAATGTAGGAACTTTTTTCTCTATTTGCTTGTCATCTCTGAAGGCATCAACCCACTAGCTAAATAATTAGCAAAATCTACGAACCAAGGTAATTCTTGAGATTGTTGAACAGTAAACAATTGCTTATCCAAAAATGTTTCTTTGATTGGCAGTTGAGTACTTGATTCCTTGTTCCACTCCATTCTTGACAAGTGATCCGCTACTTGGTTCTCCACACCTTTTTTATCTTGAATCTCTACATCAAACTCTTGTAAGAGAAGTATCCATCTAATCAAGCGAGGCTTTGCATCTTTCTTTTCTATTAAATACTTAATAGCAGAATGGTCCGTATAGACAGTCTCTTTAGTGCCCACTAGATAAGATCGAAACTTGTCGAAAGCAAAGACAACAACTAAAAGCTCTTTCTCCGTCATTGTGTAATTGAGTTGGGCACCTATCAAAGTATGGCTCGCATAATAAATAGAATGAAAGATCTTGTTTTTCTGCTTCCTCAATACCGCTCCCACTGCATAGTCACTTGCATCATACATCAACTCAAAAGAAAAATTACAATCCGGTGCAACAATTATTGGTGCAGCAATCAATCTATTCTTCAACTCTTCGAAAACCTTACATGCTTCATCAAAGTGAAATAGGTATTTTTCTCCAATAGGTTGTAAAGGGGCTTAGAGATCTTGGAAAAATCTTTTATAAACCGTCGATAAAACCCTACATGCCTAAGAAAACTTCTTATATTCTTTACTAAGATCGTGGTTGTAGCTTCTCAATGACTTCTATCTTAGCTCGATCAACTTCAATCCCTTGTCGTAATACTTTATGCTCTAAAACAATACCCTCTTTAACCATAAAATGGCATTTCTCCTAACTAAGGACGAGTTTTTTGTCTTCACATCTTTGTAGTACCTTAGCCAAATTTCTTAAACATTCATCATATGAATCACCAAATACCGAAAAGTCATCCATAAACACCTCCAAAAATTGTTCTACCATATCAATGAAGATGACTATCATACACCTCTGAAATGTCGCTGGAGCGTTGCACAAACCAAAGGGCATCCTTCGAAATGTAAAAGTCCTAAAATGGCAGATGAAAGTAGTTTTGTGTTAATCTTCTGGTGCGATGGCAATCTGATTATACCCAGAGTATCCATTAAGGAAACAATAACACTTCTTTCTTGCAAGTCTGTCTAACATCTGATCAATGAAATGAAGAGGGAAATGATCTTTCTTAGTGGTTTTATTCAACTTTCTGTAGTCCATGCATATTCTTCATCCTGTTACAGTCTTTGTAAGAATCAACTCATTATTCTCATTCTTTATCATAGTGATCCCACATTTCTTTGGCATACACTGAATAGGACTCACCCAGGAGCTATCCAAAATAGAATAAATAATACCTGCATCTAACCACTTGATGATTTCCTTTTTCACCACCTCTTTCATAATTGGGTTAAGTCTTCGTTGGCCTTCAATAGACCTTTTTTCGCCATCCTCTAACAAGATCTTGTGCATACACAAAGAAGGACTAATGCCCTTAATATCCGCAAGGGTCCACCTAATAGCCTTTTTGAATCTTCTCAACACATCAAGTAACTTGCTTTTTTGCTCATTAGACAACTCTGCTGAAATGATAACGGGCAAGGTAGAAGATTCTCCTAAATAAGCATATCTTAAATGAGACGGTAAAGTTTTTAATTCTAATTCTGAAGGCTTCTCTACTGATGGGCTTGGTGCTTTGAACACTCTAGACGATAGCTCCAAAAATTCAAAATTCTTTCTAGTTTGTAGTCCCTATGAATTAGCTTCTAACCAAGCTATATAATCATCTTTATCCTCCTCTTCTTGTGAATTAAACAACAAAATTTGCTCAAGAGCATCATCAAAACACTTGTTTTCCAATCCCTTTTGTGTTAAAGAATCCATCACTGACACATATGAGCACTCCTCAACATAATTTGGAAATTTCATTGCCTTAAACACATTGAACGTCACCTATTCATCCTGTACTCTCATAGTCAATTCACCTTTTTGCACATCAATTAGTGTTCTACCCATAGCAAGGAAATGTCTCCCCAGAATAATAGGTACCTCTATGTTTGCCTCATAATCCAACACAACAAAATCAGCAGGAAAAATGAATTTATCAACCCTCACTAACACATCTTCAATTTTTCCATCTGGATGAGCAAGGGATCTGTCTACAAGTTAAAGTGTAACTGTAGTGGGTCTAACCTCTCCAACTCCCAATTGCCTGAAAACTGATACTAACTCCCAAATCACATAATGTTTTCCTGCAATAAGAGTTACCAATAAAACATGGAATAATGAAGCTTCCTGGGTCTGTCAACTTCGGAGGAAGCTTATTTTGCATAAAGGAGCTACATTCTTTGGTGAGAGCCATTATTTCAAATTCTCCCAAACGTCTCTTCTTTGTGAGGATGCCTTTCATAAATTTCACATAGTTGGGCATTTACTTTATTGCCTCTACTAATGAAATATTTATATGCAATTGCTTCAACATATCAAGGAACTTTTGAAATTGCTTATCCTGCTATTTCTTTTGTAAAAGTTGAGCAAATAGTGGCTGTTGACTCAATTTCTGCATTTCTGGGCTATTTTTCGGTGGCAAAAATGTTGTAGCATTTAGGCAGAGATAGATTTTGGCAGACTTGAAATTTCTATTTCTTCTCTCTTTTCTTTACTGCTTTAGATTGAAGAGGGCTCAACCATTTGCTTAGGCTTGCTCATAGGTATCTCTAACTCTTTCCCACTCTTTAACGTTATTGCCTTACAATGCTCTTTGTCATCTCTCTTCAGATTTTCTGTGTCACTAGGCAAAGCTCCATAGGGTCTAGTTCTCAACTCATTAGCTAGTTGCCGAACTTGATTCTCTAAGTTCCTCAACGAAGCTGCTTGACTTTGAATCAGTGCATCATTTTTAGCCATATATTCTCTCATCAAGGTTTCTAGATAATTAGGTTGAATCACTTGTGTAGGTCTCGATTGAGTGTTTTGTTGGGAAAATCCTGGTGGATAAGTAGGCCTATTAGGCATGAGAGAATTGCTTGGGCCAACCCAAGAAAGATTGGGATGTTGCCTCCAACTTGGATTATAGCTATTAGAGTATAAATTGTTCCTATTTTGATTTCTAACGAAACAAACAGAAACGGGATTAGATGGGCAATTTTCATATGCATGACTATCACCACAATAAACACTAGATACTTCTGCTAACTACCCTATTTGTGACCCCATCCCATACTTATAGTTTTGAGCATACAAGACATTGAAGAGACTTGGGCTGCTAAAGAAGTCAATACAACAACCTTATCAATACCAACCACTTTTCTCCCTATAGAAGCTCTAGTAGTGGGCCACTGATAGTTGTTGTTGGAAATTCGCTCCAAAATCTCATAAGCCTCATTATAAGACTTAGCAAGTATAGCCCCATTAACTGAAGCATCAACCACCATCCTTGTGTGAGCGTTGAGACCATTATATAAAGTCTCCATCTGAATACAATAAGGAATGTCATGGTGTGGACACTTTCATAACAACTCTTTGAAACGCTCTCATGCTTCATATAATGACTCTTCATCTACTTGTTAGAAGGCTGTGATTTCGTTTCGAAGCTTGGCATTCTTCGTAAGAGGAAAATACGTCATCAAAAACTTTTCTGCTAGCTCTTGCCAAGTAGTCACTAAATCTGAAGGTAATGAATTCAACCACGCCCTTGCTCTATCTCTCAATGAATAAGGGAATAACTTCAACCTTAATGTATTCTCAATAATCCCAGGCAGCTTGGAAGAATCACTCACCTCTATAAATAAGCGAAGATGAAGGTGAGGATCTTCGCTTATTTCCCACTAAATTGACCCACAATTTGAAGCATTTGGAACATGACATGCTTTAATTCAAACTGGGGTGCTTGAATTTCAAGTCTCACAATACCAGGATTCAACTCATTGAAAATAAGGACTGCATATTCCCTTATAGCTCAGTCCTTGTCATCAGCAATAACCACTGCATTCTGACCATTAACAACACCTGCATCATCAGCCATCTCAACAAATCCGGCTTGAACTCGCTGTTCTCTTCTTCTTCTTCGAAATGTACGTTCAATTTCAAGGTCAATGGGATATAAATCAGGTTCTGGCTACTAGTTCATATACTAGATTCACCCAACCTTGCAAAACAGAACACAACAATAAAAACAAAATAAAATTAAACCATATTGTAAAGAAATTGATTTTTCTTTCAATTAATTCACTTCTTTAACAAGCCCCGACAACGACGCCAAAAACTTGGTGTGACATTTTCTATAATGTACAAGTGTACACAGTCACACAAGTAATATAATGGTAGGTAAGTTATCGTCTACTCAAAGATTGTTCAAGTAATAAATTGTCAAAATCAACTCTAAACAATTTGGAAACAATTAATGAGTCAAATGAGATCTAATGGAATTTAAAAAAATTTAAGACTAAAATAACATAGATCAGAGAACTCAAATTATAATTATCCAAATATCAGTAAAGAATATGATGGCAATGAGTTAGAATCGTTAAATTCCCCTAAAATGCAAGGTTAATAAAAATATTGCAGAGAAATGCTAGAGCAATCTGGGGCGTGTTAATAAGGAATTCTAAGTATGTTCATAGTCTTTTTCCAAAGTGATTATGATTTTAATTCCTTAGTTAAACTAACATATTCCTATCCCAATTTAACTTCAAGAATGCAGTTATAAGTTCCAACTCCCTTAAGTCATGCAAGGTAATAATATATTCCAATATTATCACAAATTAAATTCTAAAAAGAAATGAACTTGCATCAATCAAGTTTGAATCCATTAAAATTAACCCTTCCAGTATTAATTTTAATTCAGCAACTCACTAATGATGGCCAAATATAAGTAAGCGTTAATCAATATTTTCACAAGATTGAACAAGGCTGAACTACTTCAACATTCTTTGCAGCAAAATGTTCCAATTTACATGAAAGGGTTCATCAATAACTCTAGCTACCAAGAAATTAGTTCATATTCAAAAGCTTAAAAATATCCATATATAACTTAACCATTGTTCCACAAGAGTTTAAGGGAAAAGAGAATTAAAATACTAAAAAGGAAAGTAAGAAAAATCAAGCCCAAGGTTGATGTCTCAAGTTTGGTCCTTCTTGTCCTTCTTCTTTTCTTCAAAAGCAATAGTCTTTTTCCTCATAACTCTCCTCTCCAAAACTTTGCTAACAATGTGGATATCTCCTACCCTTGATGGCTAAGCTCCTTTTATCTTGAGCTAGGACAGTGCCCTAAAAGGAAATTTTTCTTTCTTCTCCCTCCACGTCATTCTATTTTGTCCAGCTCATTAAGTGGTTCAATTGCTCTCCACGTCATCCAATTCATTCCACCTGCTAATTTCTTTACTGCGACAATAATGTTGCATCAACTGGGAAGCTCATTTTTCAAGTCTTGTTTTCAATGTTTCGGCATTAACACAGATAAAATAAAATAAAAAAAACTTGAACTCCTACATAACATAAAAGTAAAATTAATCAAATTTAATATTCACAAACACAAATCACTCTAATTAAATGACTTTTTAAACTCAAAAGCATCTAAATAACTCTATAATTTAGAGTTATCAATAATTTAAAGTTCAATGATCATATCAAGTTATTAGTTAATATTTATAGATATTTCATTTAACGTGTGGCCCAAGTGGGAGAATGTAAGAATTTTCATATTCTGTGGTCCACATGTTAATGATAAAAATTATATTAACTAAAATAAATTAATAAGGGTTAATGGTAGAATCTATTTAGGTTTCCTTTTAATGAAACACTTGCTTATTTTAAGGATAATGAGAGGCAATTTTAATTAACCACTTTCACATTTTGTGATTAGTAAAAAGCACTTAAATTCACTTCAATGATGGATAAAAGTAGGAAGGAAAAAAGATCTTTATTATAAAAAGGGTCTTTACCTTAGTCTAAACAAGCCTACAATCTTAAATATCTCAAGTATTTTCCATCACCAAAAAGCGTTAAGGAGGAATAGGCTAAAAGACACCTTGGTGTGAATTTGAGTTTAAAAATATTTGATAAGTTATATTTGAAACTATGATCTTATTTTCTAATTTTGCTTCCATTTCTCTCATTTTAGGAGTAAAAGTAAGGAGAAAAAAAGCTCATTTTCCAAAAAAGGGAAGAAGAGAGTTAGAATCATTTCCCTTGCAATCTTTTTTTCTACATTTTTATGTTAAGGAGAATTCCCGATTTTTCCCCTATTGTTTGACCTAATACCTTAATACCTCCTATTATTTCTATAATATATAAATCTCCCTCTATTAGTTAACAAGATTTAGTATAACAACATATAAGTCCCTAAATTTAGCCTATTAACTTAATACTGCTAATAGTTTCTAAAATATTCATAAAAATTCTAATTTATTAAAAAATGAAAATTGTATTCTTATATATTAGTAATTAGTTAAAAAATTATTTTCAACTCTTAATTGAAAATAAATATTAAAATAATAATATATATTATTTTATAACACATTGATAACTAAATATTTATTAATATATTATAATTAAAGATATAAATTTATTTATTTTATAATTTATTAACAATTCAATATTAATTAGGGTTAGAAAATAAATAAAATAAAGTATATTATAATACAATACTTATAATTCATAAATAAATATTAATCTATAAATAAAATATAGTATAATACAATACTTAAAATTATATATAATTATAACTATTATCCTATAATATCATAAAGGCTTAAACATACTATTAAATATCATTCAAGTAATTCAAATTTGTGAAAACCATTCTCACCTGCAATGGTAAGTATGGCTTGATTTTGCAACAAAGGGTGTCCATAAAATAAGATTGTTAAGGTTTTAAAGTGTTATAGTTTCATGAGAAAACTATGGTGAATAAGATTATTTTTTATTTGTTGAGGAAAAAGCTTTAGTTTTGCAGTAATACTTAAAAGCTAAAGATTAGATGTCTTATTGTGGATCTTTTTTCCTGTTAAAAGGGTCCTTTTTTTTATAGGTTTAAGCATGTAATTGTAGTAGGACACTACTTAGTGATATGTCCTTATTTAAGCTACACTTGTTGATAAGTAAGTATTTTGCTCACTAATCATCGTCCTTCAAACTTAAATATGTGCGCAAAAACTCAAATATTGGTATTATTTGTTGAATATCTATTCTAATGTGCAAGATAATGGAAAAACGAAAAACACATGAAAATGAGGACCAAAATGTAAAAATAATAAGGACTGAAATGCAAGAGCATTAAAATAGAGACCAAAAAACAAAGTAAGGAGGACCTAAATGTAATTACGTGCCATGCTACCCCTTGCACTGAGAAGGTGCCATGCGCACCTTAATCCGACTACGCATGCACACCACTTGCCTTGCACTTACTGAAAGGGTGGCACATGCTTATCATCTAGTCGGGCACGCGCCTTCTATGACCCAGGTGGTGTCCCTAAAGCATTTTTAGCCTTTGGATCAAATTTTGATGGCCGGATTTTGCTAAAATTGTAGGGTTTTGTGCTTTTTTCATGGGCAGCCATTGCCAACTATAAAAAAGGGTTTAGAGTGAGAAAGACAACGAAGAGAAGTGGGCTAAATTTTCTAGAGAGAGAGGCTTAGAGTTCAACAATGTCTTGAAGTTTCTTGGTGGATTCTTGAAGAATTAGAGCCCTAGAGCATCTTTCAATCCAAGTTTTCTCTCTTCCTTTATTTTATCTCTTGAAATTTATATTTTGTAATATTATTTTTAGACTATATTTACATTTATGAACTTCTTGTTGATAATTGTTATGGTTTTTTCTATGTTAAGCTCAATTTTATATTTTAAAGACTTAATGTAGCTTATTTGAACTATGTTTTGATATATTTTAATGTTGTTAATGTTTATGTTCATTCACTTGTATTTATCCTTATTAGTAATGCTTTCAATTTATTATTTGGATGAGTTGATTGATTTGTGTAAATGGGTTAATACTTGGGAGAGTTTAATTTATTCACCAAAATAGAAAAAATACAATTTAGATTTCTAAGAGTTCAAGAGGACCTTAAGAGCTAGGTAATCATATTAACTTTTAGAATTATAAGATACAAAAAGGTAGTTGAATTTTGAATAGTTAGTAACATATCAAATTTAATGCATGTTTAATTAAACGAGTCAAATAATGATGTCGCCTTAAGTAGATTAGGCATAAGATTACGTTCAACACTTGGGAAAGGGAATGAGATCAGTTTGGAACCCGTGATTAGTGAATTAAATCGAAACGAGTTAATAATTACCAATTAGGAGAACATAGGGAGAATTGAGAGAAGTTAAGACCCTAAAATTATTATCATAAAAACTTTAATTTCTTTTAATTTAGTTTATTATTTAATTATGTTTTTATATTTAAATTTATTTTATAAAATTAGGTTGCCTAGATAAAATTAAGTTACCATAAGCATAGTACTTAACTTTAATTTGAAAATTCAGTCCTCGTTAGACGATACTCTTATTTATCACTTTATTACTTATCAAGACCCGTGTGCTTGTGATCACATGCACACGTTAGCATTGTCGCGATCATTTGTATTGCTCCTAGGATAAAATTTTGACTTAAAATAAATTTATTTGTGATTTAATCCTAATAAAAATGATAAAAGACTTGTACTTGCAGTAAACTTCTCTTGTTTTAGGAAGCACATCGGTAAGCATAACTTGATATAAACCTAACGGACTTTAAGGTTTTGAGCTTTTGTTCTTTTTGCATTAGCCTAAGTTCATTTTTGGGGACCATTAGCCTAATCACATAATAGTTTGCTTTTGGGATTAAAGTTAACAAATGGGGTAATCCAAGTATCATGTTGATTTAGGTTAAACTTTGGTTTACTCTTACCTTATATATCACCACCCACATTTTGTGTCCCTAAGAAATGATTTAGGTCTACTTACCCCATTATACATAGGGATAGCAATGGTAATCATTTTCATGGATACCCGCCTCTATCCTATCTTGATGGTAATATGGTAAGTATAAAAGTTAATATAATATAGATATAGTAAAAAGGTATAATATCCATTTAAGATATGATATAAATACGGATAATTTAAAATATCTGCAGATATCTATTTTACTATTATTTTAAAAATTTTATTATCAAAATATCATCATTAATGATTAGGTGAATGTAAATTGTTTAATATTTGTTTTTAAGTTGTAAGCATCATGTTGGATGAGCATTACAATCTTAAGTAAAGAGATAAAATTTAGTGATTTGTTATGATAACTTTTTATGTAAATGTTTCATTAGTTGTTATGAATAAGTATATATATATAAATTTATGCATTGAGATTTATTATTTTAAATTATTATAAAAAAATTTAGTTATTATATTGGTACTAACTTTACTCTTTAAATGTTTTATTTTTATTGAAAAAGTTTATTATTTTTAATTGTATAAATTATTATAATTATTGAATTAAAATTTTATATTGATGAAATTAAATGTATTTTTAACACATTAATTTTTTATTTAATTTAGTAAAATGGTATATTAATTTCTTGAAACATTAAAAATTAAATTATTAATTTAATTTTTAAAAGATTTATTAGTTTTATTTTTTGTTAAGATGCAGATATGTTTGTAGGATATCTGTTAGGATGGGAATAATTGATATATATCTCATTTATGAGATATAGTAATTAATTTAATATCCTATACATATATGATGCGAATACGGTAGTAGAACCTTTTATTAGATGTGGATGCAAATATATTACTATTAAGATGTACATATTGTATCTTAACCGTATCATCCTTAATTATACATTATTTAGATTAAAATGGTATTTGCTATGGTATTGAGCTTGGGCTTGAGCCCAATGTTTATTTTTTACCATCAACACATACCATTCACAAAGCAATAGTCAGACTAATATTTACAAGTTTTCGACCTAAAGAAAGAAGTAAATGGTTAATTTGGCCTCTTCAGTACCAACTAGCGTTAAGCTATTAAAATCAATTCCTTTGAAGTGGTTTATGGTTGTTCAACACCTATATTATTGCCTCATACTCCATGGATGACTAATTTAAACAATCAATGGATAAGGATCAAGTTTGTAAGATTTAAAGTCAATATAACAAAAATTACATTTACTTATTCAAAGATATATGATCAATATTGTAAACAAGTTAAGAAAATTTAAAGTTACAAAATAATTTTACTTAAAACTTCAACCATAGTGAGAAATATCAATTTGAATGAGTAAAAAGTGATAAAAAAATATGTCCATTATCGTACCTTAATCTTGAGAAAAAGTGGTTTCTATGTAGGTGCATTCCTTTGATCTTATTAGTCCAAATAATTTGTTAATTTAATTCTTGAAAATTTTTTCAAAATAATAACTTTTAACCCCCAAATTTACAAATGACTATTATTCAAAATGATATTAAAAAATGACGTACTCAATATTTTTTAGACAAAAATACCCCATAATCAATTTTAACAAAAATAGTTATAGTGTTTTTTAAATTACTATAGTAAGTTAAAAGTAACTTTTAAGTTTCTACAATGATACTACAGTTTAAGCTGCTACATTAATGATACAATACTTTCTAATTATTATAATAACTTTCGAGTTAAATACAATTTTGAACTCAAAAATAACTTTCAAGTTTAAGTACAATTTAGAACTCGAGAGTACTATAGTATTATTATAGAAACTCGAAAGTTCTTTTGAATTATTGTAATAACTCAAAAATCACTATAGTTATTTTTTTAAAAATTGGTCATGAAAGTATTTTTATCTAAAAAAATATTGAGTTAATCATTTTTTAATAAGACTTTAAATAATGATTAAATTTAAATTTTAGAGATAAAATGAGGTCATAATTAAAAAAATTTCTTAATTCTTTTTTCTTTCTCTCTAAGACGATCTTTATTGACTCCACCCCTTAAAAAAACCACATTAGCCACATGACACTAATTAGATAATTTCATTTATCTTATTTTTAATTACTTGTCATGTGTCATCTTATATTTAAACTATAGAAATTACATTATTACCCTAAGGCCAAGTGTTAAACTCCCACAACGCTAATTAGTGATCTCCCAAGTTATTGTTAAGCTCAAATGGTCCTTAAAATAACTTTCTAATTAGTCTTTACTCTTTAGATACTTTTTTATGCAAAAGAAACAAAAAGAATAAGAGACTTGTCTCATAGCTTGTATTTATTTATCTCTATGTAGAGACTGTTTTTTTGTCTTTTCCTCAAATATATAAATTCTTTTAAGAATAACACATCACTTAGCGAGTTTATATTTCACTTGTGGATAATTTCATCTACACAAGCTAATTTATCACCTCATATAGCTTTATTTAGATGAGCTCATGTAGACTACATATATTTTGTAAGGGATTTTGAGCTAAGAACACATGACAATTTTCTATTTGTTCTATGTTTTTTGTTAAATTTTTATTGTAAAACCTTTAAAATTAAATAAAATTATACAAATTCTAAGCATACCTTAATTTATTTCTCCAAAATTCATAATTAAGTGTGTGTGTGTATATATATATATATATATATATATAATAATGGATTATTTTTCTTAAAAGCAACAAGGTAAACATCACAACTCCTATCTAATATTAAAATAGTAAAATTATTATACGCGTGACTTTTGGTTGTTAAAAGTCTCCACTCTATAGTATACTCATTTATATCTTTTTGGTACATTAAATTTTATCTCTACTTAAAGTTTCACGTTTAACATTATAACTATTACATTTTATATTAATTACAAATAACAATATTAAATAAACACATAAAAATGATAATATAAACCTAAATACATAGAACATTATCAAGAAAATAATTTTAGTATATAATATAAAATTAATTAATAATATAATATTATTTATATCTCTAAAATTGATATCAGTTTGATATTATAGTTATTATTTAATTTTTGTTATTAAAATTTTAATATCATTACAGCTATCCTAATTACTTTTAAAAATAAAATATCAAAATTAATAATATATTTATTTACATGAATGATATTAATACTAATGTAATTACATATATATATATATATATATATATTTAATTCTAGAAATTATATAGAGGTAGCAAAATACACATGAAATACGAGTAGTTCACGGGTGGGGGTGGGGACGGCGGTGCGGGCCCACGGAGAGAAGTCCCGTGACTGGCGCGTGGGCCTCATTAGTCCGTTGGAAGCATCCAATCCATTTAGCCCTACTTTCCCTTTCTCATAACAAAACATAACCCAACACATCACACTCACATTTTTATTTTTTATTTTATTTTCTTATATAAATATATTCATTTATTTTAATGCCAACATCATCAATTTGAAAATTCGTAACATAATTTTTTTTAAAAATAATTATTATAATTTTAATTTAATTATTATATTATTAACAATTATGTACGAATTTATATTTCATAAAATATGTATATTAGCCTAGCATAAATGATATACATGCATAAATCTAAAAGGAAACAAAATTTAGGTAACATAATCTAATAAAATCATAATTATCATCTTAGTAAATATGTACAATAATGTGACATCCTTGTCTTATTTAAGATTTTCTTATAAATAAAGTTAATTTCGTTTGATTTTACTGTAATTTAAAAGTAAAGTTATATATATATATAGGTTAAATTTAATTTCTTCCACACAAATATATCATCAAAAGTCCATTTGAATATAGATTATAGGGTTTTCAATGTGTAGGTGCATGGTCACATTAAATTTAGGTAAATAGTTAGGTTGTTGGTCAATAAACTTCTAATACAATATACTAATATTCAGAATTTTAAAATATATTTTAAAAATTCCAAATAATATTAAAAGTGTATGATTAATTTTTTATAATTTTTATAATTATATATATTTTATGATAAGTTTTTAAATCTTTGTTTATTAGTACTAATTATTATGTGGATAATAAAAAAAATCGAACCCAATAGTTATCTTAAGTATAACAGAACTTTTATTAGTTAGATGATAAAATTAATCTATAACAAGGTTTAAATTTCCCATTCACTTATACATAGGAATTCAAATATTATCAATTAATTAATTTTTAAAAAAATTTAAATTTAAATCTCATTTATTCATGATGGATTACCATATTTATAATTTGTACAAAAATATAATATTGTAAATTATAAAAATTTAACAATTTAATGAATTTTAATCACATATATATTTTGAAAAATTAATAATTTTTTAATTATACAGATATATTAATTATGTTATATTATTAAATTTAATTTCAATCGTTAAAAAGTATTAAAATTCATTTATTTACAAATTATGTAAATTTAAGAAGTTCAGTACTCGCTCGCGTGTATATATATATATATATATATATACACTCCATTAGATTTAGATTTTAAATATTTGTACAACAAATAGCATTAAATGAGACAACTCATTTATTAAATTAAAAAAAACAATAAATAATTGTGGGACAAAGTTTGCTATAAACTTTACCATAATAATGTAATTACATTCTTACCAAATTATTTAATTCATACAATAAATAACTAAATTAATGTATTATTAATTTATGGAATACCCTTTTAATTATTTAAAATATATGGATTATCCTAATTTAATAACACTAAATGATGAAAGATCATTAAAGAAGTATACCCGAAGAGGCTACTCATATTTAGATTTTATTTTCACCGAATTAAAATTAACATTTTAATTATATTCACCCACATTTATCTATAAAATAATTTTTTATTATTCTAATTTATATATATATATATTTTTAAATTTAAGGATATAATATTTTTATCCAACCAGATAAATTTAAAAGTACAATAAATATTCATCTTTACTAAATAATGATTCTATCTTATCAAATTTGAATTAATTTAAGTCACATCATTTTAAATCCAACCATACTATTAAAAAATCAAGTAAAAATTTTTTATTCATTTTGAATTTAGTAATATTTGTACTTCTTTTTTTTAAAAAAATATATTTTTTAGATAATTATAAAAAAAAAATCACTTCAAGAAATCCAAACAGGATATTTTATATTATGAATTTTCGTATTTTATACCATTACATGCTTCTGTATTCAATTTGTTTTATTATTATTTATGCATTTTTAAAATATTTATGAGATTATATTAAAAATTAATTGTATAATTAAGATATTATTGTGATGAACCCCATTTCAAAATTTAACTGACCAAGTCAAACCTACTATGCTTCGTATGGTGTAACAGTGAATAGCAATAAGAGCTCACTCAGCAGCCGTCTCCATTAAACGAATAGAGAAATAATATTTGTATCCCTAAACCTTTTTAAAATAACAAAATAGGATAATTTTTTTCAGTTTTATCACTCTAGTCCTAACAGTTGGTGCAAATAAATCCGATGGACACAAAAATAACATATTAATACCAATATATGAATCTATGCATATGCTCATATTAAAACTTGTATTTTAAATAAAAAAATTTAATTAAACAATTAATAAGGAATAATTAATTAATATTATATACTCAAAATACTTAAAATTTTAAGAGAATTAATATTATGCATAATAATAGTTATATAATAAAAATTATATTTAATAATATTTTAATAATTTAAATTAATTAAACAATTTAACATATGTCGCAAATTTAATAACTTTATAATTTGAGTCAAACCAATTTCTTAAAAATTAAATACATATGAATATGATATAAAAGAGAAATATCGAGTTAGGCTGGTATTAACATTTGTCACCACTAGTTTGCAGGCAAGTGTACAAAAGATTCATATAGGGACTAAATAGTTAATGTTGAGTAAACTATATCTTGATTTATATATTTGGAGAATCTAGGGACAAACGTGTAAGTTTATCCCATTAAACAAGAGACAAATGAAGTGAAAGTGGGAAGATAGTGGAGGTGGGATTTAAAATTAAATATACTCACTCAACCTATGAACAGTAATCGCTTTCTCTTTTCAAATCAAAGAAATTCTCCTGAAATTAAAAAATTAAAAAATTAAAAAATTAAAAAAAAATAAAAAAAAAAAAAAAACAGCAGATAAACCACCACCATCTCTTAACTAAGAGGAAAAAAAGGCCTATACTTGTCATTTGCAGATAGTTACTTCATCACTCTTTCTCTCTCTTTGCTTCCTTTCTTCCTTCCTTCATCCTCAAACTTCCAACCCTAACTATTATTTTTAAATTAAGAAGTTAAAAAAAGAAGAATTGTTTCTGTGGTTTGTTCAAGTTTTTCACTAAAATGGGTGCACCAAACCAAGACCCAGATCACCAAACTGGTTTCACCCAAGGCCATGGAGTTTGACCTAATTTCTTCGTCACTTGCTATGCTCCTGCAAGATGGGGAAGGCTGAGGAAGAGCAGAATTTTGCTGTTAATAATACTGGAGAAAATGTGGAGCGTAGATTTTTGTGTGGGTGTGGTTGGATTTATAGGCTTGTTGGATTAAAGTGCTTCTTGATGCTCGTATTATCTCTTGCTGTTTTTCTCTCTGCTTTGTTTTGGTTGCCTCCGTTTCTTGGTTTTGCAGATCAGAACGATCTGGATCTTGATTCCAAGTTTAAAGGTAACACTTCTGCTTGATTTTTAAATTTTTATATATATTTTTTCATGGGATTGTTCTGGTTTTTGTGTTCTAAGTATGTACATTTTCAGATAGACCTGGATCTGTTTTTTTATTTTTTCTTTTTTTTTTGAAGTTATTTTTTATTTTTGGGTTGTGTTTGGTGCTTAGTATTATTATTTACTATTTAGTTACTGAGGAAATGTTGGATTCAAAAAGTGATGATTGTTTTATCATTTTCTGTTTTTTTGAGTGATATATGCTGAGTTTTTCAAAAGTTAGAATTAGACGTTTGTGAAATTTATTGTCGGTGGGAACAAGAGAGAGAAGTGTTCAGAAATTTTATATTTTATTTTGGGGAATTCAGTTTAATTGGCAGTAGAATATATAATATGAAGTTTGTAATCTTCTGAATTTCTACGGTTGATGACGTTTGCAGATTTGGGTTATATTTAGGAATTTATTTTGGATGTAATTATTAGGAATATTGGATTTTTATGGTTTTATTTAATTCTTTTTTTCAAATCTGATGTGGTTTATGTGTTTTATATGTGATATCATCTGTAAGAAGTCAACAAAATTTTTAGTTCATTGAATTGCAATAAAAGGTTTTATTGTCCATTTCAAGTAAATAAAATCAAATCAAAGTTACAGTGGCCTGATCCAATATATTTATGCGAAGTGTGTTTTTTTTTTTTAATGATGCCATCTTATTTGGATAATAAATGATGGATAGAGTTTCCAATTTTCGCTGAAGGTTTGAGGTCATGGTATTAGCAAAGTTTGTGTCATTTGGTGGTAATTAGCCCAGTAGATTGTGTTAATTTCAGAACATTGTTCCAGTTTCTGCATGGCTTAAGGTGTTTAATCAGGATTCAAGCTTCCAACCATGCTGAAATGAATTTCTGGAGTTTGATTTTCAGGAGAGTTACTATCATAGAAATATTATTTCTCCTGTGTGGCCATATGAAAAATTACCCTTAACTTACTCAAGGCCAAGTTTTCAACGTGGTTGGAATGGAAGGAGTTGAAAATATCAGATGGTTATGTAAGGAATATTTTACATTGCAGTTTATTGATCAAAAAGCTACTGGTTATGGTATTATTGAGTGTAGTAACTTTTTTTTTGGTACCATCCCTAATGAGGATGCTCTCTTTTTCTTTTTTTTTTTGCCGCCAGGGGCATCTATACTTTGCGTTAAATGTATTGAATTCAATAATTCATTTGACTTAATTGACTCTGTATAATCATTTTGATTACTGCCAGAAAATGGTTAAATTTTTATTTCGAGTTTCCCCATTGTTTTGTAAGTAAAGATCATCTAATATGGTCAACAGGAAAGATAATGGATTACTTTTTAAGTTAAGATTATCAGATAATCTTTTTGACTGTATTAGCTTAACCATTGACCTTGAAGATGGTATCCTGAAATTTTCAATGTGCAATCTTTTGCACTCAAAGTTCAATCTATTTGTGGTTAAATTATTTGGGCCAAGGAGTGGATGATAGGCCATCCAATGCCTTGATATTTTACTACGTGCAATGCTTGTCGTAATGAGGATAATTTTTTTTTATGCAGATCATGATATTGTTGCAAGTTTCCATGTTGAGAAGCCGGTTTCCTTTATGAAAGACAATATCTTGCAACTTGAGTATGACATTTTTGATGAGATAGGCGCTCCAACCACCAAAGTACTTATTCTCTCAGTCCTTTTGTTTTTCACTGCACACATCATTTTTTTTTCCTACCACTATATTGACTTTTTTAACTTTGATCAGGTGGTTATATTGTCTCTAGATCCTGTAGCTAGATCAAACATAACAAAGGTGGTGTTTGGGGTTGATCCAGATCCAAAAAATTCAAAAATATCTTTACCTTCTGAAAGTTTGATTCGATCATCATTTGTATCTTTGGTTACAAAACAAACATTCCTTCGCTTGACTACATCCTTATTTGGCGACCCGTTCTTTTTTGAGGTACTGAAATTCCCGGGAGGAATTACTGTGATTCCTACACAGAGTGCGTTTCTTCTGCAGAAAGTGCAAATCCTTTTCAACTTTACCTTGAACTTTTCTATTTATCAAATACAAGAAAATTTCAATGAACTGACAAGCCAGCTGAAGTTGGGACTGCATCTGACACCCTATGAGGTTTGGCAATCTTTGCTTAATCATCTATTGTTTTTGTTTTATATTGCTGTTTTGGTGGTTCCAATCATATGCATATCTGTGATTTTATATGTGAGAATTATTTGAATGTTTTTATTTGATCAATGCAGAACTTGTATATAAGCTTGTCTAATTCTAAAGGGTCAACGATTGCTCCACCCACAATTGTTCAGTCTTCTGTTCTTTTAGCAATTGGGAATACTCCCTCAATGCCGAGGTTGAAGCAGTTGGCGCAGACCATCACCGGTTCTCATTCAAAAAATCTTGGGCTGAATAACACTGTCTTTGGTAGGGTGAAGCAAGTTCGTCTTTCATCTATCTTGCAACACTCCCTCCATGGTGGCAATAGTGACGGGGCACCTTCTCCTGCTCCGCTGCCTCACCCCCACCACCATCATCACCACCACCACCACCATCACCATCATCATCACCACACTGACCAGCTAGCTCCTGCAACTTCACCTGCACCTGCAAGCCAGAGAGGTGCACCTGCACCCAGTCATAGGCCACCTGCTCATGGGAAAAGTTCACCTGCACCTCAGAAAAGCTATGAGGCAAAGCCTCCTGGCTGTCGAAATGGGAATAAAAAGGGGTTTAAAGGGAAGGCTGGAAAGCGGCCGCGTTTAGCCCCTACTGTCGCTCCAAGTATTTCTCCTCACTATTTTGCTCCCTCACCAAAAGCACATGTAGCTCCACCAACTCCTGTGCATGCACCTGTCCCCCGCTCAATTCCTGCATCTAGTCCTTTGCCAAATGTAGTCTTTGCACATGCCCGGCCGCCTTCAAAGAGTAGTTCAGATGGAAAGCTTTCTGACAAAACACCGTCAGTTTCACCATCTCCTTCATCATGTGAGTATCTTTAATCTTACATTGGTACTCCAAATATTTTGAATATTTTTTGATATTCTTATCGAAAGACATATTTTCAATATTTTCTGATACAATTCATTTCATGGAATTGCTTTTTGAGGGATTTCATATGTAATCATCTATGCAACGACGATTAATTCTGGTTCTCTTATCATTTGCTTCTTTTCTAAAGGTTCTGTGGCTCGTGAAGGCATTAAATTGGTCAATTTGATATTGATCCATGTTTCAAATAATCATTCTTTTTGCCTGAAGACTTGCAGTTAAAATTAGTTTGGGTGTCTGTCAGCATCAGAACTCAAAACTTAATGGATAATAATTGTGGTACATTTTTTTTGCAGCTTGTGCAGGGCGTACAACTGTTCAATTTGCATTCTCACTCTTGTTAGCTATTGTATTACATTTATAACAACAAAGGTGAAACGACTTATTTCCTAGCTAAAGCCACTTCTCTGATATTTGAGGGAATCAAGTGTATGTCTCATTTAAATGAACTGGATAAATTGGAGGAGCTTTGTAAGTGGGAGCAACGCAAAAGGGCGTGCCTCACATCTGAGTGGATATATGTTTTTGTGCATGTAAATATTTGATAAAAAGAACTCAACCTAGCAGATGCATTATCGGGTCAAAGTCACAGAGGTGGCAGGCCTTTGTTTATGTGCATTACTGCTGTTTTGTGTATTCTCTTCTGCCAAAATGTAAGAGGATAAAACATAAGAGAAATGTATCACATCACCTTTTTGTTCTCATCCTTTATAGGCCAATCCGGTATGAAATTTTGACGTTAAACTGTCATCCTCTATTTTCATTTTGGCTTGTTTAAACACAAGAAGCAGATCCTGAGAAATGGTTTTGTAAGATTTATAACCATTGCTTCAAGGTTTTACTTTTTCATCTCTCATATTGTGTTACATAGTGGATTTATTATTATTATTATTTTCATATTTGTTTGGGCATGGATGGTGGGTTTGGACAAGGGATTATGGTAGTTGGGTGTTGGGTGGATAGGGTACCATCTAGATTTGATATATTGATGTTCATGTACAGATGAGTGCAATATTGAATTGTTTAGTCATTCTTGGTCTCATCTGCCAAAATTTGAGATCTTTGGTTGGTGTGGAATTGGTCCCAAGTTAATTTATTTTGGTCACTTCACAATTGAGGGGTTCTTGGTTAGTTGATTCTTTATTTCTACATCTACATTTCTGCCTTCTGCTTGTCTCCTCTCATTCACTGTTGTCTTTTGGTTGCAATAATTATGCCCCTGATATTTTGCAACTGTTGTTTAGTTATCTTCAATGAAACGCGTCGTTTTATGCTTTTCAAAAGGTCTCTTGAGGTAGTAGAAAAGGGTATATGGATTCAAATTCCACTTACACTAGATTAGGTTAGGCTAAGATTTGTTTGGTTTAGAGAATTTTCTTTTAAACCCACAAAAAGTTATTGCTAATAGCTGGCCATCTTGTTTTTGTATGTATCATATGAAAGGTATCATATTCTCTTATGATCAGCTTGGACTTGGATGAGCTGTCCATGTTTGAAAGCTTTATTTTATTACTTGTGTACTATATTCCTTATTCATATCCAGTTATATATGTACATACATGCACCTTTGATTCCTTTAGACTTAAAGTTTACTCGGAATCTTTTTTTAAACTTAATAATAAAAATTTAAATAATTATGTATAAAATAAAATGAATTAAAAAATTAAATTTTTTTGAATATCTATTTTAGTTGTAATGAATTAAAATGTTTTTATAAATTTTATTTATTTATGAATATATATAAAACTTATTTTAATTATTTATAAAGATGAAAATTATATATTTGTATTCAAACGTAATAAATAAAAAAAAATATAATATACATAATCACTTATATTTCTGTATTCTGATTTATTTAAATTTCAAATTTATTTAGATTTTAAAATAAAAAAGAATCATAGTCCTTAGTATATTGTTTTTTTATTCAAATTTGTTATAATTTTAAAATTAAATAGTAATTTTAAATATTAAAAACAATTTTTTACTGTTTACTAAATTTTAAAAGCTGGCATCTTGGGTGCAAATTAAAGTTTAACTAAGAAAGAAGATCTTTTGCTCCATTCTTAAGTAACTCGTAAATGATTTGTCATTTGAATTCTAACTTGAGGGATGAAAGCTGGTATTTCAACATATGGGAAATTTATCTAAAATATAATTAATTAAAAAGCAAACAAATGTACATTATTCTTAAAGAACCACTATTTAAATCAAATTTTCAGAAACAATCACATTGAATTTTTTTTTTTAGACAAATCAAAATATTTGGACAAAAATACCCTCATACATCTCACCATTAAAATATAGTTTTGAATACAAATTCAAAATAGACATTTATTTGCACAAACTTGGAACTAATGCTTATTTTGAGTTTATATTTAGAATGAGCACTAGTTTCAGAGTGCAAAGAGTTTATGTTTTAAGGCTTATTTTGAATTTGTGTTCAAAATTATCACTTATTTTGGAGTTTTTGTTTAAAGTGAACACCAGTTTTGAGTCTTTGAGTACAAAGAGTCTGCTCGAAACTAACACTTGTAACAAATTTGTATTCAAAACGAATATTAGTTTTGGATGCAAAGAGTTTGTGTTGGAAACACATTAGTTTCATATTGTACTAAAAACAAATACATACTTTCAACAAATCATATATTGAGTGTGCTCAAAATTGAATTTTCAAAGCGTTAAGGTTTTGAATGTATTACAAATTAAGATTTCAAGTTCATCCACGCTTAAAAGTGTTGTGGTGAACAAAATATGACCTTTTGTTGGTAATTTGGCTATTGGAACATTTTGGAGCAAATTTTTATTGTTTAGTTAAAAAGATTATTTTTAAAAATTATCTTTAAAATGTGGCTGAAAAGAAATTTTTTTCTTGTTTTTAAGGGATCGATTAACATACATCAATACTTATTTTTTGAATTTTGTGTTACATGTTTCAATTTTATGTAATGTACTATAAAATTTCAATTTTTTCATAATGTTCGTGGTTTAATAATACTTCTAACTTATTCTAGCTAATTCTAATTCTCTTATGTTAAATTAATATTAAATGAATAAAGTAAATCTATTTTTTATAAAAAAATTATTATTTAAAGTCTTACTAAAACTTACTAAAGTTGAGATCGATATAATATTTATATAATTAGTTCTAAACTCACAATACTCATGTTCAATATACTACATATAAAGGTAAGAGTGTATTTCAATATTTAAGAAAAATAGTTTATTATATAAATAGAAAAATTACAATCTTACATCATGAAGTACTTATTTGTCATGAATAAGTTATTTATATCTTTATTATTTGCACCTCATGTTTACTACATAAATCCCAAGCTTTACAAATAAAAGACAGTGGCATTTGTTTAAAATAATATATAATGAGATAAATGTTATTAAATTAAAAAAAAATTATTAAATGACTTATTTATATATTTATTTTAAAAATATGAAGTGGCATAACACTCCTACTTGTGCTTGGTACAAATATTTAGAGCATTTAAGGTGAGGGAACATGACTGTAAGGTGCCATAAGAATATATGGTGCGTTTTTCAATTTTTTTTTTATTTTTTTATTAAGATCACCAATTCTTTTGTTGTAATTTTTATTTTTCTCATTGTAATTCTTAACCTACGAAATATATTTAAAAAAGCAATGGAAGTTCCGAATTGTAGCAAAAAATTTGAGAACTATTATAAAGAATTGACGATTATAACAAAATAAATTGAAAAAATTTGAGAGATGAGCCAAATTAATGCTAAAAAGAAAATTTAGTTTTAACTGAAAAAGAAAAAAAAAGTGTATTCTTTTATGAAGAAATTAAATATTTAAAATATTTTTGTTGGGAGAATTAAAAGTTAGAAATAAAGTTTTGAACTCAATAATAGAAACAATAATAATAAATTACTATTTGTGATAAACTATGAAATTATTTTTTAAAAAGTCGCCTAGTAATAAAATGTTTATTTCTCTTTTCTCATGAAAAACGTTCTAACTCTTTACAATATTAAGGTAGATTTCCCCTTAATTAGGGGTATATTTCATTTAAATTGGATATAAATTTTTGTGGACAATATTAAACTTATAACTATCTCAACTTCTGTCTTTTTGTAATTTCTAATTTAGTATTGATAAATTGTACATATAGTTACGTAGTATTAAAAAGAAAATTAAAAAGAATGGAGAGAAGATAAAGGTGGTTTGGAATTTCAATCTATAATTGTTGTATTTGTTTGGAGATACTTGTAACTTGATGATTAAGTGTAGCATGGAATTATTATAACATAATATGCTATTTATTAAAAAAGTGTTTAATAAATATGTTTTTGAATGTGGTATGAGTTTCAAAAACAAGAGTACATGTATTTTATAAATTTTAGTATCATAAATTGCCATAATATATAATAACCACAATATAATTAATGTTTATGAAAATATATAATATTATTGTGCTTTTCTTAAAGTGATTGAAATCATAATATCAATTTTAATAATTATATTAAATATCTTATACGTTATTTGCTAATATGATTTTTAAAAGTAACTCTTCCTCTATTTACAGTAATTATTATTAAAACGCACCAAATTATGAAACATCTAATTATAATTTAAGTGTTTTTTTACTAAACATAAATTTAGTAAAAGATTATAAAATAAGCTGCTTATAGCGTTTCTATACCAATCTCAAATAGAGACTAAGTTAATAAAATGTAAGAATTTATAAATAATTTCGTAATATTAATTTTTTTAATATTTTTAAAAATAATTAAACTTTATGTCCACAAAATTGTGACTAAAATTAAAAAATTATAGTAAAATAGTCAAATAATGTAAATACTATTATTCCCATAAACAGTTTCAATGATGTTTCTAATTATGAAGCCAAATATAAGTACTTATAAAAAAAATAATGTTAAAAAATTATTTGAAGTAATATATCAATTTAGATATTATTGTCAATAGAGAAAAATATATATATACCCTTAAGTTTTGATAAAAAAAAAAACACTTCATTGATCTTAAAAATAGCCGTGTAAACTTCAATTCATTAAATTTTTTTGTTAATTTAAAATTTTAAATTATGCGGATTTAACACACACGTCTCCTGAAATTTAAGATTTTAATACTTAATTAAAAACTTTAAAAAAAAGTACATATATCTCCCATGAATTATGAGTTGACTAACTCAATTAATAAAATGACTATAATACCCCTACACTTTATTACACTTATTTTGTGAATAAGAAAAAATAATATAGAACCTAATTTCTGTTGTTGATCTAAAAATCATATTTCCATATTTCAATTATTTTTGCTTTCTAATCCAATACCAACACCAGAAACTACACAAAAGAGTAATAAAATTGCTACAACACAAATTCTCTCTTTTTTTTTTCCTTTGCAAATCCATAGTTCGGCATTACATAATAACATGCTTTCCAGTCTTTGAAGCAAGATTGCATCCATTTTTCTCTATAAATCCTTACTTTACTGCCGCTGCCGCTGCCAAAAGCTCCATTTTTCCCTTTTCAAATCCCTAGTCCTCCATTATATATTAACATGGTTTTTCAATTCTATAATAAGATTGTATCTCACACCTCCTCTACTTTAGTAGTAATTTTCTCTAACCCACTTTGATTTAACTTAATCGCCTTTTCATGTCTTGTTTCATTATTAAACAAAAGGAAGTCAAAGTGAATTGGACATGAGACCCATTGTTTTTTTGTACAAGATTAGAATTGAAATTTCTTAGCTTTCAAGTGTAGATTTAACTCAAAAAGAGAAAGTACACTTGCTCCTACTAATATACATATCAAATATGATCAATTTATAATCAACGAGAATTAACACATACCTCTCATAAGATTTGAGAAACCTACAATTAAATGAAAGATTTGAATAAACCTACACTTATCTCTTTTAAATTATTGGAAAACCGTTAGGGTTAAGGGTATTTTTGAACATTATCATTTTTAATTTATTACATAATTAATTCTCATAAAATATTACATTATTATTCATATAATAATACCATTTTACATACACGAATTAGTCTTATTTTCTATAATTTTAAAAAAATTCTGAATTTAAAATTACTATTTAGAATCTTTGTAAAACAAATATGGTATATTCATGTACTCATTTAATTAAATTAAATTTTATATTATTTTTTGTTAATTGGGTGCACATACATATGAAATAAGTATAATTTTAAAATTGTTATTAACTTAAAAAAATTTATGATTGTGATTAATAATATTATTAAACATGTAAATTCTACTTATAAATTAATGTAATGGTATTATTTTGTTTACATATATCTTATATGATTTTTCATATAATTTATTTTAAAATTTCACTCTTATAACTTGAAATCTTGAATAATTAATGAACAATAATACAATATTTTGTAGGAATTAATTATCTAGTAAGTTGAAAAATAATTAAATTGATAAAATATCTAAAATATCCTTAATCCTAATAGTTTTCTAACGGTCTAAGAAAAGTAAGTGTAAGTTTCTTCAAATCTTCCATCTAAGTATAAGTTTTTCAAATTTCAGAAGAGGTATGTGTTAATTCCCCTTATAATCAATGAAAGTCAACTGATAATTTAAGGGAGGTATGTGTATCTTTTTTTAAATTTTTTAGCTAAATGTTTAAGTCCTAAACTTTAGAGTAGGCATGTGTTAAATTTCCTTTAAATTATTTATTTATTTTACAATAATTAAAATGAATAATTAGAGATAGTAACAAAAAAAAAATTGTGAAACATAACACTTACCGAGATTGATATGTCTAAAACCACACGCTTGGTTTTTTCCTCAAAAAAGCAAAAACATATACATTTCCAAAGAAATTATAATGTTTTCATTTGAAGAAACAAAAATTAGAAAGAAGGCTTGGAGACTTAAAATGGAAATAAAAATAATAAAAAATAATCACTACTTGATATAAACTAATTCTAGGAAGAGTGGAGAGAAGGTAAAAGTGGTTTGAAATTTTAGCTCATGATTTTTTTAATTATTTAAAGATACTTGTAACTTGATGATTAAGTGAATGAAATTTGAGAATTTAAAAATAATTTTATCATATATAATGTCTTGATATTTTGAAAAATAATTTAATTTCATGTAAAAAATAATCTGTGATAACAGTTAAGAAATTATAATAAAATAAGGTCACATAACAAAACTAAGTTGTACATTTTTCTTGTCCATATGAATTTTTTTTAGGCAAAATAGAAATTTAGAATAAATTTTAGAAAAAATAAAAAACACTTAAAAAGTAATAAATTCGAAATTTATTTATTTTCTTAATAATTTATTTAATAATAATAATAATAATAATAATAATAATAATAATATTTTGTTGCCATTCGTATCTAGATTTTAGACATTAATTAATTAATATCCAAGAAAATTGACACGAACTAGCAGGAAGAATGCAGACGCAGCCAACTGCATAGCGTCACCTTCCCCGTGAATGCAGCGCCATTCAACATCAACGTTGCAGAAAAGCCCACTTCTTTTTCACCACCCTTCCGAAAAAAAAAATCTTTCTTTACTTTTTTTGAAAATATTTTTAATTTCATCACAAAATATCTGTAATCAAAGTGATAATAAATCACAATATCTCTTTGTTTGCTCTCTTGAAACCCAACAAAACATCACTTCCATTCGCATATTCTCTGCGCACTCTGTTCTCTTTAACTATACACCCACCATTGCTCTGAGGATACGTTGAAAGCATTTGTTGCTGTGTGTTCCAGTAAGGCTTGGTACTCTTTCATTTCTCTATTGGGTTTCTTTTCAGCTTAGTGATTGATTAATTGTTCTGGGTAATATCCAATTTGCTTGAATTATGTGAATTTTTAATCTTTTGGTATCTGGGTATGTGAGTTTTTGTCTTTTGATGTTCATTTTATTTGAATCTGGTGAATGCGGAAGTTTTAGTATTATGAGCTGACAACCAACGGTTTTATTTCTATGAAATTTATGAGTCTGATCTTTTTATACCCTCTTTCATGTTTTTCTTCATTCAAACGCCAATCCAGTATATCCTTGTTGCATTTAATTTGATATAAGTTCGTTCGTTTTCGTGGATACTAACAAAGATCTCGTTCATTTTTTTGAAGAAATGGCGAATCTGGGATTGCTTTCTGGAACCAAGTCTTCAAAATCATTAACCAAGTCGGCGAAATCATTGAATGTGAACTTTAGAATTCCGTATTACACTCACTGGGGTCAGAGCCTGCTTGTATGCGGCTCTGAGCCGGTGCTTGGTTCATGGAATGTGAAGAAGGGCTTCTTACTGAGCCCTGTTCATCAAGATAATGAGCTCATATGGTGCGGAAGTATTACAGTACCAAGCGGGTTCTCTTGTGAGTACACTTATTATGTCGTGGATGATGAAAAGAATGTGCTGAGATGGGAGATGGGAAAGAAGCGTAAACTGCTGTTGCCTGAGACGATTAAGGATGGTGAAGTCCTACTTCATGATCTTTGGCAGGTGCAGCACTTTTTTACTTTATTGTCCTCTTTATGCTTCGTGAGCTAAAGGGATCTTTTTGTTTTTTTTTGTTTTTTAGCTATAGATATGCATATAAACTAGTATTCACTTTTACTGACATATATTCCTCCATATTTTGCTTCATTTACTTATTTTGGAATTGTAATAGGGAATCTATCTATTTCTGACAACCTAGTGCAAAGCCATGTAGTGGGAATCTTTGTTGATCCTTTTTGTTTTATGTTCTCTTGGGCTGCTGAATGTATGAAGAGAAATGAAAAGGATTATTTGGAATCTTAAAATATTCTCTCAGAAGTTGCAGATTCTCTAGTTCTCAGTCATGTTCTTCCGAATTTATTTCCTCTTAGTTTTCCTTCGCTACCAACTTTAGCATTAGTGGATTATGATGACTTAATGGACATAGTATCTGTATTCATACTGTGTTGTAGTTTCCTTCTGAGTTTCCAAATTCGCCGCTACCTTTCATGCATAGTTATCAGTGATAATCACATTATTCTCACTCAAATTTGTACAAAATTCTGGTTTATTTGGAGTATTTCATATGTTTCTTTTTTTTTTGGTTTTCTTGTTTTCTCTTTTTTGTTTCTTTGATAAACTAAAATGAGTATAATATCTTGATTGTTGTGTCAATATTCATTTATTGTTGCAATTTTTTATTTTGCATATTGTCTTCTTTCTAGTCATTTGATACACCTTCGAAGTTTATGTCCTTAGCTGATATTGGCATTGGTGTTTGTACCTCATTAGCTTTGCTGGTTCTTGTAAAAAATGTTTTTCACCAATGTTGCAGTAGAATCAGATTACATTTTTCCTGTGGTGTTTTCCCTTCTTTTCTTGAGAACTTGGTCCATTCATTATCCTTTCTAGCGTAACTAAGCGAGAGAATACAATCTGCCAAGCCATGAAAATTCCGTCTTCTGCACCCATACATATCAATTTTATAGATTTCAGTGACCAAGCATGTTCCACCTTAATTGTCTGTGTTTGGGTAATTAATATAATTACAGTTGCTTTTACTATTCTAATGTACAATCTAACCAGTAAATTAGGTCCTATTTCTCTTATAGTAGTAAATAACTTGTGAATTTGTGATCTATGCTGTTCTACAAAGATGATAAGTTCTGTTTTTATTGTTCTGTCAAGTCTCTTTTTAATGCTTCAGGCCTCACTAAATAATTATTTTGCTGTACATATCAACTTGTTTAATTTTCAGTGGTGATAATGGTCATCAATCGTACATAACTATCTGAATTAATTTTGTCGTCTTGATATCTAAATGGAATGATTTCTATCTATTTCTGGGAAAAATATAAAAATGACAAGAAATCTTTCATCAACTTTGGTAGATCATGACTGCAAAACCTAACATCACAGGCTCATTTATGAGGAATTATTTCAACTCTTTTTTGTTTTTTGATTATTGGAAGTTGATTACCATAAAGAAACAGTTGTTTCGTCCTAGTTGACTGGCTGACATTCTTCACATGTGCATACACTTGTTCCTATGTAATATAACTACAATCTAAAGATCATTCAGGTGTTAGTGCTCCCACCCGGGGTGCTGCAATTTAATCCAGGTGTTGCTTATTCCAAGTGGAATGGCGACATTCTTCATGTGTATACAGTTGTTCCCATGTAATATAGACTGCAATTTAAAGATCATTCAGGTGTCAGTGCTCCCACCCAGGGTGCTGCAATTTAATCCAGGTGTTGCTTAGTCCAAGTGGAATGGCGATATTCTTCATGTGTATATGGTTCTTCCCATGTAATATAGACTGCAATCTAAAGATGCATTTAGGTGTTGGTCCTCTCATCCCGGGTTGCTGGGATTTAACCCATTGAGCTTCAGCCAATAACTGCCGATAGGTAGTTTATGTTTGATTTATTTGGTTGAACTCATAAACAATACAACAAATATCTGTTGGATTGATTGGTTACGGTCGTCTTGTAGAATTACATTTCTTTTAATTATTTTGCGTTGATCTCGTGGGAAAGAAGGTTGTGGGAAGGTACCATTGATTTTAAGTACTCATACCATTCTGATATACCACCTGTGAATTGTTGCTGCATTTATTATTTCATAATCAAGATCATGACATGAGTAATGCAGCCCACGTCTTCTAAATGTTTTGGTTTCACCTAAAAGTTTTGTTGTCAACAAAACCAGACTGGTGGTGATGCTCTCCCTTTCAGAAGCGCCTTCAAAAATGTAATCTTTAGGCAAAGTATCAGTTTAAACATAGAGAAACCTGAAGGACTCATTCGGAATAAGTTAGATCAGGAAGGTAATTACACAACTTTTGATTCTCCTTTTGATTTAGTATTCTTTTTGGGAGCTGGTATTCAGTAAAGTAATCTGTTATTTATGTCTTCTTTTAATGTATAACAGATTCGATCCTTGTCCATTTCAAAATTTGCTGTCCAAATGTAGAGGAAGGCTCATCAGTAATTTTTCTTTTCACCAAATTAGTTTTCTAAATATCTACATATTAGTTGTTATTTCTAAGTTTAACTTATCATCTCATTGACAGTTCTGCTTTGCTCGTATTTATGAAGTCTGACTAATGCAGGTGTATGTGATTGGTAGCACCTCAAATTTGGGACAGTGGAAAATTCAGAATGCCTTCAAACTTAGTTATGCTGGTGAATCAATCTGGGAAGCAGACTGTGTAATGCAAAGGGGTGACTTTCCAATAAAATATCCTTTTGGAATCTTTAATCTCTAATAATTCGAGCTTCTCATGTAGCTACCTTTAGTATGCTCTTTGGATAATGTTTTGCTGCTCTCTCTCTCTCTCTCTCCATATATATATATATATATATATTTATTTATGTCTTTGTCCTCCTTAACGAACATTCCACATATAAGTACTGTAAATATGGCAAGACAGGAAACATATCTTTGGAAACTGGTCCCAATCGCACTCTATCTATTGACTTCTCTAACAATCAACGAAGATACATCTTCCTGTCAGACGGCATGATGCGGGTAAACACTTGAGCAATTCTTAAAATTGAATCTCTTACATCTTGCTCTTAACTGCTTGTGTTAATCCTAATTTTCAATTTATTTGGTTAGGAAATGCCCTGGAGGGGTGCGGGTGTGGCAATCCCAATGTTCTCTGTTAGGTCAGAAGCAGATCTTGGGGTTGGAGAGTTTCTTGACTTGAAGTTACTTGTTGACTGGGCTGTGGAGTCTGGGTTCCATTTAGTTCAGCTTCTGCCAATCAATGACACATCTGTGCATGGAATGTGGTGGGATTCGTATCCCTACAGGTATAACAATAACTTCAATACTGGATTATAAGTAAATGAAATACATCTTTTCTCAATTTGTTGAAGGCCAGGGGAAATGACATGTTGAACACTCACTTAAAATTGTTAACCACTGTGTCTTTTCTGTTAAATGCCCCTTTTGGCTGGCATACCTGTGCATTTTCAAGTACCTTTTTGCTTGATTTAATTCTGTAACCTAGTTCAATGTCTGATGTTAGTAGCACTATTCCCTGTCTGGTATCTAGGATACTTTTGCTTCTTTTGCTTACATTCTCTGTTTACATGATTGCATTTCCTTACATATTTTGTTAATTATTGTTAGTCAGTTACTGAAGTATTGATGAAGATTCACTTTTATTATTGTGATACAAATTTGGATGTGTTCTCATTTGTTCTTTGTCATGCATGCAGCTCACTTTCTGTTTTTGCATTGCATCCATTATACATGAGAGTACAGGCGCTTTCGCAGAGTATGCCAGAAGATATCAAGGTGCTCTTCCTAGCCTGTTCATTTTATTATTTCCACTTTAACTGATAATAATATCCTTTGATATCCTCTCCTTTCATTTTTGCTGATCTGCCTTATTTGTTTATTTATTTTTCCACACTTAATCTTGACCACCTTTCTATTTCTTTTCCTGCAGAAAGAAATTGAGAAGGCAAAATTAGAATTGGACAAAAAGGTTATCCCTTGTGTTAGCTCATAATTTTTCAATCATGACGAAAGTTATTCTGGATTTATCTATTTGTAGCCCCATGCATGTTGTGATCCATAAAAGCTTTTGGGGTAAAAATGGGGAAAAAGCATGACTTTTCGATGCAGTGAGTCAGTTGTATCTGTTACATGGCTGTCATCCTTAACTAGGAGTAGTTCCTATGGCTTTAGGAAAGACATGAACACCATATAACAACACTCAAAAAGTTCTTCGCTTTTTATTCTATCTCTTGTACCCTTAAATGATGCTCTTCTCCCTCATAATTCTTTATCTTCCACATTTTTTTGAACACTGCTTCGATCATTAAATATTTCATTTGTGCAAACTTACCTCCTTTTCTGGTTTGTTTGTTGATGTACCAACCTCGTAACTGTTGATTTAACCTCAATAATTTCCCACAAGAGCGTTGTTGACTTATTAGTAATAATCAACACCCACCATTGCTTTCTCTCTCTCTTCCCCTCCCTCCCTCCTCCCCCTCCCCCCTCTCTCTCAAATTATTTGCTTCATTAAAAAGCTGTCACTCTGCGCAACACAAGCCCCCTTCACCCAAAATAACATATTATCCAATTAGAGATAAGACATACATAGGACTTTTGTGTACTCTTGGCTGTTTGAGGAAGTCAGTTCTAAATCAAGAAGTCATGTCAACTTTTGTTACATAATTGTTACGCTGCCCGGGCACTCCTGCTTTGTAGGAAGATTGTGGCTAAAGTCCATTTCTAAAGTGGTGACTCATGGGGGCTGTATGATTGTATCTGAGTGAAGTGGTTATAGTTGACTGATTGATGTGTGTCGTCTACCTTTTCAAATGACCATGTGATTTGCCTAACTGGTTTCGGTAGAAACTCTCTTCTTGTGGGAAGGGAACATCCTGTGACACATGGCAGTTGTTGGGTGTCAAATAAATTATCCCTCGAATTGATTGATGGGAGTAAACATGAATATCTAACTGGTAATGGTTCTACCCTATTGGTTGCGGTGGATGTTGGACACTAAAATGTTTAAAGTTCCCTGCTTGAAAGCTATAGCTCGCTGGGTGTGAACTTGATAGTTTTGATTTTGAGTTAAACTTGAATCAAGGTTGAAGGGTCCTATTAAGTTTAGAAACTGACAGATACAAATTAATCATTCAGAGACATCCGTTTTGTTTTCTTTCTAGTTATACACATCTCTGTCTTTCTGGGATTTTTTTGTTCTCTTTCCACTTTTAGTGTCCCAAAAAATGCTTTGAATTCTGTATGTATATGAAAAATTATAGTTATCAATATGAATTTAACAGTGAAATTTTTTACATTTAATAGCAAACAAGAGTGTTTGCAGTTGGTGAGATGCCAAAACGAAGACACTTTCTTTAGTAAATTTGTTAATTCTTAAAGGTAAGGATGGAGCTTGATGCCAAAAGAGTTGGGTAATAAGGTAGTAACAATAACAACCTACTAAGAGAGAGGGAAAATGCAACATTAGGAAATGCCATCAGATTTTATTCTGCTCTAGCCTTTTATTGTTCTTAAGTTTTGGAACCAAAATTTCATATTATTGAATCAGGTTGATTTTCTTTTTTTTTTTAGTAAAAAGCAGTGTATTCACTTTCAAGAGGCTGTGTTTCATTTTAACTTATCCATTGCTTGGAAAAACTGTGAAAAATCTATGCTCTTGATCATTGGGCTTGAATCACCAACATAGAATCACCAACATATTCACGCATTGGTTAACCTGGTTATGGCTAAATAAGAATAAGACTGCAGCAATCTCTTTCTGCTCTGTTTTATCCTCTTCCTTGTGTTATGTCCTGTCAAGCAAATTGAAGCAAACAGGGTAGTTCGTCCATCTCATTTATTAAAGTAACCTCTATAACTAATGATTGAAAATCTTGCTTGAGCTACTTTATTGGTCAACATTATATAGAAGACACTGAAAGGATAGATGATGCCTAAAGAACATTTGTCAAATGATTCCAGTTATCTAGTGTTTTGTTTCTTCAGGGTTCAAGTCCTCTCCTTCTATATTTCAGTCCATTCCTTTAAATCTTACCTCCCAGAAGAACAAAGGAGCACCAATTTCAAAAATCAAAATTGAACATATTGCTGGTCTGTCTTAGTATAAAGCTGTGAAAGAGAAGAAAAATGAGAATTTAATATTTGGTTTCAACTGCACATTATCGTGTGCCATCAAATATAAAAAGTCAAACCTAGTTCACTAGCTTAACATCTTTCTTGGGTTGAGCTGTTGAGCTGTTGAGCTAGCTTAACATCTACGATGTGATACATGTCTATCTGCATCTGTTGCTCTGATGGCCAATCTAATGAATTTTCTGGTAATAAATAAGAGCCAAAACACTTCCTTAAGCTTTATTAGATGAAGAGATCATTGCATGGAAGAAAAGCATCTAAATAATTTGTCAATACTCATTTAATTTCCTGTTCATATTTTGTTATTCTTTCTACTTAATATTGTGCATAATTTTTAATGCGATATGTGCAAGATTTATTCTCTGCTCATAATTATTTTTCGGTTGTTCTTTACAGAAACAAGATGAGTATTTCATATATGACAATTTATAGCCTATTGTATAATTAGATATGACTGTAAATTAGATAATGTCTAGTAAATATACAATTCTAATTTAATCTGGTTAGCATAGACTACTAAGTTCAGATTAGCTTATAACTTTTGCCTGTGTACTTGAAATTTTTTCTGTTCGCTTCCTAATGATGAAGAATCTCATTTGAAGTGTATATGTCCAAACAGTAGGACCTCTTTTTTTGATAGCTCTTGTCCATATCACATGACCATCAGTTATATTGTTTACAGAATTTAGATCTCTAAACAAAATGTCCACATCATTTATACTGCCGATGCATTTTTATCAGCACAAAATTTATTAACTCTTTGAGATATGCACCTTCATGCAAAATTCTGTTTCAAATAAAAATGATTTTACATAAAGCAGATTGGTCTAAAAAGACACACTTGAAAGCTGCAGTTCATACTGCTAGTTGTCAATTATGAAAAACCATGCATGAAAACCCAACAATTTGAATCATCTTCATCTTGAATGTTTGGTCTTCTCTGTAATATTTTGAAGATTCATGTAACATGTTTCATGGGCAAACATATAATTCTGAATTGTTGATTAAATCATTTTAACCTATCAATGTGCAATTGGAAAAATACTAATTTTTTGAGTTTGTACAGGATGTTGATTATGAGGCAACTCTGGCTACTAAACTTGCAATTGCCAAGAAACTTTTCAACCTAGAGAAGGATTTGATACTTAACTCCAGTGCCTTCCAGAAATTCTTTTCTGAAAATGAGGTCTTTATAGATTTTGACTTTATTCTTGATTTAATTATATATAATTTCACAAAAGATCCATGAATTCTGTCCCAAATCTTATCTTTGTTTTTCTCTTCTTGTGGAATTTTAATTCTTAAAAGCAGTGTTATACTAAGTTTTATTTTTATCAATAACAGCACTGGTTAAAACCCTATGCGGCTTTCTGTTTCTTGCGGGACTTTTTTGAGACATCAGACCACAGTCAATGGGGTCGCTTTTCTCATTATTCTGAGGATAAGGTAATTATTATTTTGATCAAGTTAAAAGACATCATAGTGTGCGTTATCTCATACTTGTCAAGGATAAAATTAAAAAATTTGATTGCAAATCTCCGTTTCTTACAGCTTCAGAAACTGATCTCAAAAGACAGCTTGCACTATGATGTCATTCGCTTCCATTATTATCTCCAGTTCCATTTACATTCACAAGTAAGTACAGCTGATTTATAGCCTATTATTTTTGTGCATTATTTGCGCTGACCGTTGACAAAACAGTATCTTTGTGTTAATTATTGACTAACATAGTGCAATTACAGTTGTCAGAAGCAGCAGAATATGCAAGAAAGAAAGGAGTGGTTTTGAAAGGAGACCTACCTATTGGTGTTGACAGAAACAGTGTTGATACCTGGGTCTATCCAAATCTTTTTCGAATGAACACGTCTACTGGAGCCCCTCCAGATTATTTTGATAAAAATGGTCAGAATTGGGGGTTTCCCACTTATAACTGGGAGGAAATGTCAAAAGACAACTATGCTTGGTGGTGTGCTCGATTAACACAGGTTTTGTGCACCTTTCATTTATTTATTTACCTTTTATTTTTCTCCCAGAAACAAAAAAAATCTGGTAAAAATAGGGATGTGCTTCCGGCTATTTTCAAGTATACTATTCTTTGGCTCTCACTTTGTTTGCTCGAGTTTTCCTTTGTGGGCTTCTAACATCATCCTTGTGTTTTCTCTGCTTTCTTACCAGATGTCTAAGTATTTCACAGCATACAGAATTGATCATATATTGGGATTCTTTAGAATCTGGGAGCTCCCAGATCATGCTATGACTGGTCTACTTGGAAAGTTTCGGCCATCTATCCCTCTAAGCCAGGTTTGCTTAAACCTTTCTGATTCCTGAAATTTTATTCATATAATAGAAAGGTAGACCATTATAGTTGCTGAGAAAACCAATGTTATCTCATTTTTCTTCATTAATGGATGCAAATACAATGCTTTTATTGTAGGAAGAACTTGAACGAGAGGGAATATGGGACTTTGATCGCCTAACTCGCCCATACATCCGGCAGGAGGATTTACAGGTTAAATTCCTTGTTGGCTATAATGTAGCCTTGATTGCATTTGACTTAATGATTTTCGTTTTCTTTCTGTAAGTATTTGTTCTTTATGTTATTTTCATTACGTGTATTGCTAATTTTCAGCTAATCGTTTTCATTCTATTTCAGGAAAAGTTAGGATCTTCTTGGACTTATATTGCTGCAAATTTTCTACATGAATTCCAGAAGGGCTGTTATGAGGTGATAATCACGCTTTGGTGGATAGATTCTAACTTTTCATCCTTCTATTTTTCTTTTTCCAACTGATGACTGAAGGAATTGTAGATTATCTTGATCTTAGGTTAGCCCTAAAAATTTGGATGGGACTTCAGTTAAGTTAATCAACTTTATTTTAGTCCTACATTTTATGAGCTCTATTTCCAATTAAGTAGTATTAGTTTTAATGTCCAGAAAATGTGGGAAGGAGGGCCTGTTGAATTTTAACTTTTCCTTTACGTTTTTAAGTATTTAAAATGAGACTTGTAAGATGTGTAGACTTTTCCATGGAAACACATCTAGTTATTAATGGAGAGATGACATAAATTAAAAGTTTGATAGTGGAAAGCATGAAGTATGAGCACGTTTTATCTTTTTTCTTGTATACCATTTACTTGGGTTTGACTGTACAAACTGTTTTAAATTGCCATCTTCGGTCTTCATCATTTGTGAAATGACAGTTTTTCTCATCTTGTTGCTTAGTACCTAATCTACCTTCTCCGTATCAAGTCAGTTCTCTGCTCTTTTTTCTTTTTCATTTTCAGGAAACAAAAGGGTTTGTACTGTCATGTAGTCTCAATGTCGTCATACATTAATGTCATTTTTAAGGAATGTCTTTGCTGTTTCTGAAGCATCAGTTCACACGCTGTTGTCACCAGTAATTTGTTTAGTGACTGTACATCTTGACATGCAGAATCTCCAACCTCTTCTTGCATAACATATTCCTAATTATTGAGTGCATTCTAGTCTGTCAATGTCTCTTAAAGTTCTCTGGAATAACTTTAAGAGACTAATGCTTAGTTTAGTATTGTAGTGATTCTGTTGTGCTTTCAAAGTAAAGCTGAAAAAGTGTTTGATAACATCAATTTTTAGTGAGGCCACACATATTCTTCTATAAATATTTGACATGTAGTGTGTTCATCCCACATCAGCTATGACTTTAAACCCACCACACTTCAATACGAAACGAAGCCTATGTCTCCATGTAGACAATCCTCCATAGCTGTCTAGTTCTAGGTTATAACTTTTGATTCCCAACCCCACCCTTTAATAATTGTTCTTCTGGATAAAACAAAACTTATATGCCCTAGGTATAAGAGAACTCCATTTGCATTGGTATTAGTTTTATGCATTCACTGTTATTTCTCATATTTTTCCACAATCTGCTCAAGTCGCAAAATTAAACTCTTTGTATCATCATTGCTTCAATGATATCCCAGTTCAATGAGGACTGCAACACAGAGAAAAAAATTGCTGCCAAGTTGAAGTCGTGTGCGATGAAGTCTATGTTGTTGGAGAGTGAAGACAAGATTCGCCGTGATCTCTTTGATCTTTTAAAGGTAGCATATTGCATCAGAGTGGTTTTGTAACTTTTAGATTTCTTTGTGCAATAATTTTCTTCTAATTGTTTTTTTCCCACCTTAGTACATAAATACAAACCAAAATCTTCCTCACTGATGTAGCAAGATTCAAAACTACCTCTTGTACAGCGGTCTTACTAGTTCAACCAACTAGTACTTATCCTTCTAATTTTTTCAATGTAGAGTACATTGCATTTTTCTGAGTATTTGATCTGTTGCCAGTATTAGTCCTAGTCCTAGAATTTTATATGCTGAATTGCTTTTGCAGACTGTAGTTCTCATAAGAGATCGAGAAGATCCAAAGAAATTCTACCCTCGTTTCAACATTGAAGATACTCCAAGTTTTAAGGATTTGGATGATCACAGGTGCATTTAGTTGTGTCAATTCTGAAATTTCAGCTTAAACAGTATGGTTATTTTGAAATGGGTTAACTGAGATATTAATGATATGAATTGCATTTTGTATTTATGGATCATGTTGTTGTATTTAGTGTGATAGATACTTGTATGATACCATTTTCCATTTTCTGAATCTCCTAATTTGCTGCTGTCATAGTATTCTTATTCCTTGTTCTTGTGATGCAGCAAAAATGTTCTGAAAAGGTTGTACTATGATTACTATTTCCATCGGCAAGAAAATCTTTGGCGGGAAAATGCTATGAAGACACTGCCTGCCCTCCTGAACTCATCTGATATGATGGCTTGTGGGGAAGATCTGGGCCTTATTCCTTCGTGTGTTCATCCTGTATATTCATTAAACCATCCAATCTCATTCAACCTTCCTGCATTTTTCTTCCCTCTCTCTATTTTAAGCTTATATTCTGCTGGGACAAATTATAACTGGATGATTCCGTGCAGGTTATGCAAGACTTGGGGTTAATAGGTTTACGCATTCAACGCATGCCCAGTGAACCTGGATTAGAGTTTGGTATTCCTTCTCAGTACAGCTACATGACGGTAAGATCACATGGAATATTGCTTTATACATAAACTGCCAGATTCCCGGATGTTTAAGTATTAATTTGGGATAAAGTTGTTCCATTGTGCTCTTTATGTTGTACGTATGGTAACAAGTGGAATCTCTTCATAATGGTAAAAAATATTGCCATCACCAAACTAAAACCAGAGAAAGAAAGTGTAGCAAATTAATAAATAGATAAAATGAGATGACACAACCACAGGCATATATATATTATCAGCATTTGAGAACTGAAAACATGGGTAAGATTATTCGAAAAGTTTAGTTCTTTACATACATATATGTAGATTTGAAATAGCACTGTGTTCAGATGCTTAAAATTAACTCTACTTGAATTTTGGGTGTACTCATTTTGTTATTAAGATGTATTCATATCAGTGGTTGTCCCAATAATAATTTAGGTATGTGCTCCATCTTGTCATGACTGCTCCACGCTGCGTGCATGGTGGGAAGAAGATGAGGAAAGAAGACGTCGATATTTCAAAAATGTGGTCGGCTCTGATGCATTGCCACCTAGTCAATGTGTTCCTGAGGTCACATATTTCGTCCTAAGACAACATGTTGAATCCCCGTCAATGTGGGCAATTTTCCCTCTTCAGGTATTATGACGAAACTGCTGAGTTAGAGCTCTATAGTTCTACGTAGCCATTTTCATGTTGGAAGAATATACTAAGTATCATTGCATTCAACAACCAGGACTTGTTAGCATTGAAAGAAGATTACACTACACGCCCTGCAACAGAGGAGACAATCAATGACCCCACAAATCCGAAACATTATTGGAGATATCGTATGTTATTTATTTGCTTATTTGCCCCCTTAATTTGATAGCTGCTCCATGTTTTGAGAATCTTGAATTTTATTTGGTGCTATTTATACTCAGGTGTGCATGTCACATTGGAGTCCTTACAGAAGGATAAGGAACTGAAAACAACCATCAAAGACCTTATTTGTGGGAGTGGAAGATCATGTCCTCAAGCTGGTCAAGCATCAGCAGCAACAACTTCGGAGAAGCAGCAGGTTGCCGGTGGCCGGGAAAGCAACCCCGTGGCAAAGCCGCTGAATGCAGTTCCACAGAAGGAAGCTGTTGCTGTTGTGTAAGTTCTCCAATGAAAGCCGACCTGAAGGAGTCTTGCAGAATCTGGTAGAATGAGGTTAGCTTAATCAATGGGTATAATGCTGATATCAATAAATTCAATATTATAAACTTTGATCCCTTCTTAATGTAATTTTGACCCAATAAATAGCCATACAAGTTTTTGTGGTTATTGGCACCAAGGAGTGCCCCAAGCTACATGTAGTCTTTCACTTGCATCTCATTAAAATTAAAATTGTATTACTACATATACAAATTCTTATGCAAACGCAATTCGATATTTTTACATGAACAAGAAAATTTTAAAACATATGGGATAATCGGTAATAGTATAACATCAAATTAGTTTGAATAGGTTACAATTTAGGGAATTAATCGAAAACGGCCACATTTTCTTTTCTAAAATAAAAAATAATCACCCTAATAATTTATAATCAAAACTAACCATATTTTCATTTGTTAGACCAAATTGTCCTTTAGTTATAAAACCATTTCAAACGGGATTGGATATGTATATTTACAGTGGGCATTCATCATTTCCTCTTTCCAACAATATTTTCACGTCTTCGTGTTTCTGGTCATTTATTGTTGTAAAAAAATAAATTAGCGTTTAATATTTTCAATTAATGCATTAACTGTATAATTGTGGTAGAGGGAGATTGAAGAAAATTAAAATTACATGTAACCGGAGGTGGAATGAATTCGGAAAAAGTTGGAAAAAGGTCAAGTTTTGTATAAAGATGAAGTAAATGCAGTTAAGTCACGAGCCGGGCATATCTCCCTTTCGGGGGGCGAAATATGCAGCTACTGCACTTACGAGCTGGGTCATTTCGCCCCGCTCGTGAGTGCACTCACGAGTTAAGGTGAAATGCTCTGCTCGTGAGTGCACTCACGAGTTGGGCCAACATGCCTGCTCGTGAGTGCAAGCAAAACACTTACGAGCAAGGTAGTGCACTCACTAGTGAGTGAAATAATGCACTCACTAGTGAGTGGGCTTGCTAGTGAGTGCAATAATGCACTAACTAGTGAGTGGGCTTACTAGTGAGTGCATTATGCCAAGCTCGTGAGTGTAATAAAACATTCACCTTCATTTGTTTGAGCGAGTAAAATCTGCTTCCCTTGTGAGTGCAGTCACGAGCGAACAATTTTGTACTCTCGAGTACATTACACTCTCGAACGAAACAGAATATTTTTATATCTAAAAGGGTAATTTGGTCCAAAATTTATGAGAGTGGTTAATTTTGATTGAAAATTATGAAGGTGATTATTTCTGAATTTTGAGAGTAAAATGTGGTCATTTTCGATTAAATCCCTACAATTTATATAAGAGTTTGTATCCTTAATATTTTAAATCATAAAATTTACGAGCTTATTTTTTTTTTTTGACCAAAAGTTATTTTAGCAAAAAGGAAAAAAAACACAAAAGATAAAACTAATGAAAGGATGTAGTCATGAATGATTTGATTATCCACAAATTAAAAATAGAACATAAGCAACTACATCATTAGTTTGGTGAATTTTTAAAGAATTTGTTTTTTCAACGAGTAACAAACTTATGATTAACAAAAAAATATTTAATCATTATGACTATCAATTTGTTATGATAATTTAAAAATGAAAGTATAAAAGATATTTATTATTAAAAATATAATACTAACAAATAAATTAAATAAATATAAATTTTTTTGAAAGATTTGATTTATAAATTTAAAAAAATATAAAATTTATATAATTATTTATTAAGTAATTTGAATATAATTTAATTTTACAAAATAATTTTGAAATTTTTTATAAAAATCGGAGACTGGGTAAAGATGAAGGGTCATCTCTGTTCTCCGACCTCTTTTTAAATTAAGGATCCAAAATTATCTTAAATTCGACCTTATTCTTTATTTTTTAAAATTTTTTTCCTCGACCTTTAATCCGAATGGGTCGCGAGGTCAGAAATTTTTGTCACCTTTGCTTATGAGTGATGGAAATATTATAATTGAATAACCTATATCTTTATTTATAATTTAAGGAAAAATGTAGGAATGAACATGTTATTATCTAAAATATTTAGAATGACCGAGTAGACCGGATCTCAACCGGTGAAACCGGTAACAAAGTGGTAGTAAAACCAAAATCGAAAAAATGAATGAATTTAGGTGAGCTTCGCTGTAAACGGTTAGAAAGAAGAGGCAAGTATAATTGGTGGCCCTGGATATGCGGCCCAAGTGAGCAAAGCAACACGTGGCAGTATATAATTGGACAAAAGATAATAAAAGAAAAAGGTTAATTTTAATAAATGGAAAAACGAAATAAGCGGGGGGAAACGAAAGAAAGGAAATAACAGAAATTTAAAAAGGGAAGAGGAAGGAAATGTGAAACCGGGTGACGGGTTTAGCTGGTGTTTAGTGCATTCATTGTGTTGCTGTTCGTCTCCCTTTCGCTTTCCCTTCCTTCCCCTGAATGCCTTAATCAGTGTTCAGGGTGGTGTTACTATCTCTCTTTGTTGCCATTATGATTCTTTTACTCTTTTAATACAATTTTTTTAAGGTAATTTTTGCAGAATTTAGGTTTTGTTTTTTTAAATCATGAGATTTTGATTATTGGGTATTGATGAATTGTTTTTTCATACAGAAATTTTGGCGATTTATGAGCGGAGGAGCGAGGGAATGATATGACTATGTGTGTTGTTTTGCCTCTATCTGTTTGTTTGTGTTTTTGATATTACTGTTTTTGATTTGGGAATTGAAGATCTGGGTAAAAATGGGTGTTGCAGGTCATGTACAAATTCAAGGAAATGAATTCAACACTTTCGACGCCTGAATGCCAATACCGGGTAAGGAATTCAGCGCTTTTGATTTGAAATGAGGCGATTTCTAGAGAGATGTGATGCGATGTGATGATTTTTTTTTCCTTTTTTTCAGGGAAGAGAAATTATCACGAAATAATAACAATCCTCTGATAACAGTGTGTCCTTGGCATGAGCAGCTGCTGCCATTTTCACCTATATGAGAATGTTAGAGATGGCGGTAGCCATTGATCAACACCACGGTTTCAAGCCATTTAGCCGATCTCATAAATGTAGACTCCAATCCTTCACTCAATACGACTACAACAACATTCTGGAACTTACCCAAACCAATCTTGCTCACTCCTTAAAACAAGTTGCATTTGATGTTGCTAATATTCACCGAAGCTTTTCCACCCCTTGCCTTTCCTTAGCCACTAATGTGGAGGATGAATTTGACACCAAACAGAGGATCGAAATCATCGGAGGCAGAGGAGCTCCGCGTGTACGTGCTCTTGTTGTTGAGGTTGCCATTGCCTTAGCCTCCGGCGTTGAACCTATTCCAGTGTCCAGTGGACTAGGCGGTGCTTACTTCTTGCCTGCACGAAACGGTGATGTTATTGCTGTTGTGAAGCCTGTTGATGAAGAACCTTTAGCCTTCAACAATCCCAAGGGTTTCGCAGGTCTCATGCTGGGGCAACCTGGCTTCAAACGTTCGGTTCGTGTTGGTGAAACAGGAATGCGTGAATTGGCAGCGTATCTTCTTGATCATGATGGATTTGCTGGTGTTCCTCCAACAGCTTTTGTCAATATCTCTGATGTTGGATTCCATGTTAATGATACAACAGCAAATACAAACACACCTTATAAGATTGCCTCTCTCCAACGTTTTGTACAACATGACTTTGACTCCGGAGAGTTGGGTTCTTCTAGCTTCTCGGTTGCTTCAATTCATCGGATTGGAATTTTTGATGTAAGACTCCTAAATCTTGATAGGCATGCAGGAAACATACTGGTTAAGAAGCATGAGAGGCAGGAAAATTATGGTGGTGAGGCAGCAGAGCTTGTGCCTATAGACCACGGTCTTTGCCTTCCTGAGTGGCTGGATGATCCATATTTTGAATGGTTACATTGGCCACAAGCTTCAGTACCTTTCTCAGAGCCCGAAATTGAGTACATATGCAATCTTGATCCATATAAAGATGCAGAGATTTTAAGAACTGAGCTTCCTTCTTTACATGAGTCGTCTATCCGGGTCCTTATTCTTTGCACCATTTTCCTGAAGCGAGCTGCTGTAGCTGGGCTCTCCCTGGCTGATATCGGTGAAATGATGACAAGGGAATTCTCCGGCGGGGAAGAAAATCTGAGTGTATTAGAGACTCTTTCTGCAAAAGCTAAGGAAACAGTGAAGAAGATGGTATCGGATGATGATGATGAGACTAATGAGAGAAGAGAAGAAGCTGAAGAAGATTTTGAAATGTTTCAATTTGATATTGGAAGTGAGGATTATTTCAACGACGTTGTAGATTTTCCTCAGCCCTTAAAGAACTCGCCTACTAACATGTCTAAGCCACCTAAAATTCCAAGGTTGTCATCAGTAAAATCAATGCCTGGATTACACGATGCATCATTGTCTCCATTATACGAGGAAAATGACTCTGAACACGATGAGAGTGATAAGAAGACCATAAAAGAAAATGGCTGTAGTCGCGTTGATGAGAACAAATCAGAGGCATTGACAAGGAGCATGAGTTTCTCAGTACAAAACTGCAACTGTGAACCCGAAGGCATTACATTTGGGGACATGAATGAAAGTGAATGGGAAATGTTTTTGGAAGCGTTTGAAGAGCTTTTGCCTCAAACATTTGAAGGAACAAAGGGCATGGGAGTGAAGAAAAGACTGGGTTCTTCTTGCGAGTTCTGAGGCTGAGGCTGAGAATTTTGTCCAAATTAAGGGAACAACTACTAGGAATGGGAATACTATTCATAATGTATCTAGAATGGAGTTAGAAAAATGTACATTATTGCCCAAAATGATCCTAGTTTAGAATGTAGATAAGTAAATTTAGGACAGCCAATGGAAAAGTGATTGGCAAAATGCCATCCTTCCAATCTATTTCCCTCTCTGCATATACATATATCTTTTTATTTTTTTCTTTTTTCGATATTATTGTACATTGGCATGGAATTGGCAAGCTACATGAATATTATATATTCTATAATGAAACAACATATTTGATATTTTATTTTAAAGTGAGGTGCTTTGTTTCCTTTTGACTCTACCCCATGTGCTAGCTATAACAAAATTACCTTCTTCAAGTGGCTGGTTCTTCAAAGGATTACTTGAGTGTTAAGATTTAAAAAGCTGGTCAACAAAGAACTTCATTTAGAAGCAGTCAATGTCAATGTCATGCAGCATATAATGTATGAAAAGATTACTTGCTCATATCACCATTACTAAATAAAGTTATTCTGTCCTGTCTACATGGAATTACTTGTTTGTAAAGTGTCATCAAGTGAGGAGAGTAGAAGGCACAAAAATACCCTGTAAAATTATATATATATATATATATATATATATAGAGAGAGAGAGAGAGAGAGAGAGAGAGAGAGAGAGAGAGAACTCCCAAATGGTACACTCAGTTGCTTATATGCATATAGCATATTAATTACACATTGAATCCATCTAACCAGCCAAACTAAGCCGGAAAAATAGTTCATACAGTTGCACAGGCATAAGATTTCCTTAAGACTTTAATATATCAGGTATATGTTATAATGTTGTCAGTACTGTAACTCCATTTGACATCAAGTTTGAAGAGAAAAAGAACTTTGGCCTAATTTCTGGTTCTAGTAAAGATGGAAATAACAATCCTGTAAAAACTAAGAGTAATACCAATGAAGCATATAAAAGACAACATAATAGTTTTGAAAAGTTATGGTCGAATTTGGATTGCCAACAGAGCCTTCAGATACAACTAGAAACAACAGTGTATATAAATATATGACAATGTACTTATCTAAGTACAATATTTCCAGCCAACAACGCCCGTAGCCGGGCGGCAGCCACCAGGTTTGAACCATATGGGCTTCATAATTTCCTACAATATTGTGGGCAGATTTCTTCCGAAGAACCCATATTTGAGCATAGATTCCTGGACATACCCATATCTGTAGCCTCAATTTTGAAACCCTGCATTCAGGATCTCCTAAACAAGCATTTAGATGTACTGAAAAATTAAAACTATCAAAACAATTGAAGCTTCAAAATTGATATTCATATGAACAAAGTTTGTTTTACAAACATCAACCAAAGCATTGCTGGAAGCAAAAACAACCGATCGCAATGTTAATAATTATATATAGCCACTATTAAACAGCGAAAACCCAGGTGTTAGTTGCGATTCTTGAGCACCCTCCCAATCTCAAAGGATGCGTAGGAATCAATGCAAGCGTACTGAATCTGACCATGAGTAAGATTAAACTTATCCCATTTGCTCATCGTAATCCTCTTCGGCTTGTGAAGCTCCTTCGTCAAAACTTCCCGCACCAAAGCTTTCAAACCAGCGCGAAGCAAATCGTTCCTCCCAAGCTTATCAGCAGCCAACGTACACAAATCAATCACATTACCACAAACTCTCAACCCATAAAATTTTTCAAGCTTACTCAGATCGCTGTGTATTCCAACACCCACGAACGAGTAGTTCTCGTTAGACAAAAAGTCTACAAGAGACTGCGGAATGGTTTTGGCGTGGATGATCTGAAAAATCAGACATCTGCGCTCCACGCAGAGCTGGACAGTGGCGACGCGGTTGTTCTGTCTGGGGCCTCTGTTTGGACGCCACTCGATGTCAAAGCCGACAATAAGAGGGTGGAGTTTGTCGCGATGGATGCTCTCAGTCTCGGAAATCCAGTCGTCAACGGGGATTTCCGAGTGGGTAACAATAGTTCGGATTTGGTGCTCGAAGAAGGTGACGTCGTACATGTTGTAGGAGTCGTTCGAATTATTATGGTCGACTATGCCTGACGCCATTGTTGTTGTTGTTTGCTTAAGGTTTCTTTCTGCAGCAGAGAGGAGTTTTAATATCGGGAGAAGTGGGCGTGTGGGAAGGAATAAAAGCAGGGAGAGTGGGGAGGTGGAGAAGGGGAAGAGCGCGCGTAATAAGAGGAGCGGAAGAACGCTGTAGCAAGGCATAGTCATGCTGGTCAACTTTTTGTCTTCTATGAATGTACTTTATCATAAATATTATATTTTACTTCAAAAATTCCTGAAAATAACTCTATTTTCTATCAATTTACGTAAATAGTCATGTTTCAATTTTTTATCAAATTAGTCTTCAATTTTTTTTTTTATCAAACTAGTGAAATAACTATTTTTCGGATAAAATTGTTGCCATAACAATATCTTACTCTTGTTTAAAGAAAATTATAAAAAAAAAATTACAAATACTGCAAAAGCCAAAATTTACTCTCAAGTTTCCAAAACTTCGTATTATACAGGGTGGGCGGGAAGAAGTACACAACAAATATTGATATTTATTTATATTGAGGTTTATATGTGTCTCATTAATATAACCTTTTGTTTTAATATTGAAGAAATAAGATTTTTTGAGTGCCTAATTTGAGAGCACAATATTTTGTTCGAAATTTTTTTGAGCATCCAATTTAATGTCCAGATAAAAAATTCAATTTTTAGCAACGATCAACAAACATCTGGCCAAATCACTACTAAACACAATAAACTAGGGTGGGACAAAATTCGGTTTGGTACGAGTTTTTGTAAAAGTCGTGGATTCGGTCTCTTGCACGATTTTAATAAAGGGGGAATGATAACTGGGCTCTGTAGTGGTAGAACCTGGTGAATTGGGTGTATTCTTTTACTTGTTATTTCTTTTTCTTCTCTTTTCCTTACAAAATCAGACCGGAATTAAAAATTTCAAGTTTTCATTTTCAAGATCGAATCAGACCAAATACACAATAAGAATCAGATTAGATCGAATTGAATAGATAGAGGAATTGAAAAAGAACGAATTGACTCGTTTAGTTTTTGTTTCGGTCTAGCTTTATATTTAATTTTTAAATTTTGAGAATTTTGTAAGTGTAAAAATAATGTCATTTATATAAACTTACAAAAATAACGTCCTTTTTCCAAAAACATTAAAAAAATTGAATCAATTTGAGTTTTTTTAGCTAAATTGAAATCGAATTGAAAGATTCAGGTTTTTAAGCTTAAGAGTCGAAATCAGATCAAACTATATAAAATATCGGACTAAACTTATTGGTTTTAGTCCCATTTCGGTCCAGTCTGGTTTTTCTACCCACTCCTACAACAAATATCATCACTAAAACAATAAAATCAACATCAAAATATGCACATATATATTGTCCCAACTCAATTGTATTTTTGCCAAAAATAATCTAAAAGTATTATTTTATCACAAATTTTATCTTAAATCACATTCAAAATATCTTAATCATGTTAGAAACATCCTAAATCACAATTTCGACTTAGTTTATATTGAAAATCATGAAAAAAAAGATGAAAACTTATAAGAAATTTGAAAGGTCCTCTTGGTTATAGTTGTCATCGCTTGCTGTACTATTAGCTACAAATTCAACATTGTAAGTGTTGAAATGTAGCTATGGCAACCCAAGAAGGGAGGTGAATTGAGTTTTCAAGAATTTTAAGAAACTTAAAGCAACCCAACTCTAAATCCCAAGTAATTCAAATTCTTCTTAACTATACACAAAATTCAACACATAACAATAATCAATTAATAAATTATCACAATTCAAGTGTGTGTAAGAAATATGTACAATAATAACAAGCATATAAATCAAGTGAGTGAGAGAGTTAAGAAAGACAACACTAATTTTTACATGGTTCGGCAAACTCTAGCCTACATCCACGCTTCTAAGCCAACTTGCTTAAGGATTCCACTAATGTACTTTCAACCCAAGGCAAATACATACAACACCAAGTGGACTTTCGGGTGCCACTTGAATCTTGCATCAAGAGGACTTGATTGAGTGTCTCTTCAACCACTACTACCAAGTGACTTAAAGATGTCACTCAAACCTTACCCCAAGTGTGTTTCCCTCACACTCAATCTCACAAGAATTACAATGATACAATGAAAGTAGACAACACTCTCTTCACAGAATGATACAATTGAAAGTTAGAGTATGTATGAATTGAATGTTTGATTTACAAATGAAAGCTCAAATTCTTCATTTTGTACTTTAAGATATGTAACAAAGTTTTTCAAAGGTGCAAAACTTGTTCTCAATGAGTTTAGATTAATATTTATAATGAAAATTAGAAAACTAGTCGTTAGGGGTGCCAAAACTTAAATTTTCAAAAGGGCAGTCAATCAAGTTAGGCTTGTCGGTCGATCAAGTTGCTTACAATTGGTTTGGGAGGCATTTTGCCTCTAGTCGGTTGACCGAGTAGCTAAAAAATCATTTATGAGGCATTCTACCTCAAGTCGATTGACAATCTACCAAGTAGCTGAAAAATTATTTAAGAGGCATTTTGCCTCAAGTCGGTCGACCAAGTTGGAAGGGTGTCAATCGATACTGTTCATAAGCACTGTTTACATAAATATATTGTTCATAAATTTAAAAATTTTACATTTTGGTCCATTTTTAAGTTTCAAAAGCTTACATTTTGGTCCCAAAAAAAGTTATGGCTATTTTAATATACTCAACATTTTCGCATTAAAATCATATAGCCATATTAGTTTTGGAAAAGCATTAAACATGTATTTTAATAAAATAATTTTGAGCTTTTAAGTGCAAATCAATACTCAATTTCAAAGACACATTACAAATAAAAAATTACCTAATATTTGTGTCTTCAATTCTTCAACTCTCTCTTGGGGTTTCATTATTGCTCTTCTTGAATGTTTTGATTTTAGATATTCTTTGAATCTTTATATTTGCAATATAATTCTTTATACTAGAAATATAATAATAAATGCTATAAGAAGAATTTAGTTAGTTAAAAATATCAATATTTGTTATCATCAAAACAATGAGTTATAAACCTTAAGGTTAATAAATATTGATATTGTCCTTGCCATCAATGTCGTTGCCAGCTTTGTTAGTTTTTAAAAGAATTAAGAGTTAAGGTTTAGGATAATATTAAGATTTTGTAAAATTTTGTAGAGAATAAGATTTTATTAGGGTTAAAGGTAAATAAAAATGATGAAGAAGAAAATAAAAAGTTGAGATGGGTATTGAGAGTATTTTTGTTTGAAAAATATTTGTTTAGTTAGTTTGATAAAAAAAAATTTAAAATATGACTATTTACATAAATTGGATAAAATAGGGTTGTTTTGAAAATTTTTCTTTTACAATCTAGAGTTATAACATAACAATAATGATACTGAGACTATAAATATATGCCGTAATATTATATTTTTTTGGTAGGAGTATAATATAGTGATTGTATAGTACAATTATTGTAGCTTGACTATTGACCAAAATATAATTTAAAAGTCAATTCAAAGTAAAAATAAATTATAAATTATAATAAAATTTATGTCACTGATAGTATTAATAAAATTATTATTTATTTATTTGAGGTCATAATTGAAAGTAGTGAAGTATATGACATAAAAAGACATTAAAATCGAAATAATTAGCAATTAATGACTTCGTAGAATGGTTCTTTGTGAGCAAGCAAGCTACTTTATCTTTTTCCTTCCCTTCTTCCGTATTTCTTCTACTTTATTTTAGGATTTCTTCTCCCAGAATTTTATTGGCATAAAGCCAAAACAAACCCCACTTTTTTTTGTTTTTTCCTTTTAAATAAACATTCGTTGCATTGACAACAAAACGTTTAACAAATACAAGTAAAATATAAGATCGAATTATAAATAAATTTCTAACTTAAAATTTTCAGATTAATTTACATATAAATTTCTATTGTAAACATTCACTAAACACAGTAACGAATAGGAAGGAAGAAAAAATGCACATCATACACTTGTAATTTTTTTTATTATTGTTTTAAAAAATTAGATAAAGTAAAAACCTTTACTTACAAAACACATCGACCCTTTACTCTTTATTATTATTCGAACTTAAAATGGTCCGAAGACTGTGTTTCAAATCATCTAAAATATACTTTAAAGATACATCATATGTTTATATAAAAACAATGCACACCATAACTTTGAGCTCAATTATTAGTTTATTCGAACTATATAATACAATATTGTGTATACAAATTTGATTTATAGAGACTTCAAATTAAAAAAAAAGTCATCTATAATATTATGCAATTTTTAGATTAAAGACAAAAAAATTTAGATCTAAATAAAAATTTTAGTACAATACATAAATATAATAAAAATAAGAAATGAATAATCATTATCATAAATTTAGATTTAGGTTTTTATATTATATTGTATTTATTTTTTCAAGATAATTAATACATAGCTAAAGTTTGAAAAAAATAACAAGTGTATTAATATACTAATTTTAAATTTTTATTTTTTATAAAAATTAACAACTCAAATATTTTAAGAGAAAAAAACATATCAATTAAGTTTAAATTTCAATTAAATTTAAATTTTAAATCTGATTTAAAAAGAAAAATTATGTGTATATTATAATTCATAAAAATAATAATTAAGGAATATAAAATATAAAAATAAAATAAATAAAGAATGAAAGAAAATAAAAAGAATACGAAATAATATTATACGTTATCATATAAATTAGATGGATTCAAATTATTCTTATTATTTTGAAAAAATATATGAATAAATTAAAATTAAAAAATAAAAAAATAAAAATCGCTAATAGTTTAATGTCTCTTTAATATATAAACAAATCAAAAGAAGAAATCATTTGTGGAAAAAAAAAATCTAATTTATTGTAAAATTAAAATTATTTTAAAATCATTATTAATTTTAAATTTAATTTAAAAAATTTATAATTTTACGAAAATAATAATTTTAAATTTAAAATATTTTAAAATTTTAATATTTATAAAATTATTTTTAAATTATTAATTTTTTATATTATTAAAATTTATGATTAATAGAATTTATTTTATATATTCATAAAATAGTTATTTATTAAATAATTGATCACAAATATATACTCGGTGTAATGGTAAGGACATTAATTTATTTTTACAGGTCTCACGTTCAAACTTTTATAATGTCAATTTTTAATTAGTTCATGTTTAAATTATTAAATAAAAAAATCGAAAATATTTTAATTATTAAAAGATAAAATTAAAAATAATTATATATTAGAAAAAATATAAAAAATAATGAGCTATTAGTAAAAGAAAATAGGAGAGAATCGGACATTCTCCCATTTTGAAACTATAGACATCACCTTTCACATCACTCTTATAAGTGTAGGGATATTCTGCGAAGACAACATTAAATGTTTTAGTTAGTGACGAAATTTGGTAATCACTTATATAAGATAAATTGTGGTTACAAAATAGTACCATAATCATTAATTTTCTGGGCTTGTGGTTTTCTAACAGATATGATTAAGAAATTTTTAAATTTGCAGTAAAAAAACAATTATAAAAAATATGTACCTTTCAATAAACTAAAAACTAGCATTTTCAAAGACATTGCAAATCGCAAATCATCTTAGTTAAAAACTGGAGTAAAATTACATCTAGTAACAAATAAAGTATGATAGTGGCTGATATATATTAATGCAAGATCTCAAAGAATTATGATAAACAATAATATAAGAAGCAAAATTGCAATAGGGAAACAACATAATTATGAAACAAATTAATTTTACGATCAGTTAACGTTGAGGAATATAACCGTGAGAACCAGCATCTGGAAGTATGCATTTTGATGTGCCAAAATCTTCCAAGAACATGGCAAGGGCGAAATCAGTGATGTGAGCTTCGAAATTGGTGAACAATCATTATAAGTCAAGTCCACGCTCTCGATTGCAGTGAATTTCCATACATGAGATTAGAGGTGGTAAATAGGCCGTGCCGAGTTTACACGGTCCATGAAAAACGAGTTTATACAGACTTTTGGGTTGGACTGACACGGCATATACAGTAAAATATATAAATTCAGCTCGGGCTCATGGTATGGTTACTGTTTATATCGTGCCAACCCGGTCCGTCAAAATGCAACCTACTGAGTTGCACAGTATTATTGTTCATAATAAATAGTAATACTGTTGATTGTGAATAGTTATTAAATTTTACTGTTTATGGGTTAAATAGTAACCCATGTATTTTTTTCGGCCCATGACTGCATTAATACTATTTACGGTACGGTCCACAGACATTTTTTCTCTATTTAGGCCGTGAACACTGTCGAACTGTACCAGATCGTATCGATACTATTTACAAACTAGACCGTGCCGTACTCGGACTGACCTGCCCATTTTGCCACCTCTACATGAAACTGGACCTTTTTAAGTTTTGCCTTGATAATTATTGCAGCAACTGTAAAGGCAATTGAGCAGACAAGCAACCCAATATAATTTGTTAGGTTGACGACATCAATTATTATTATAATTTTTTATCTTATTAAATATGATATTATTTATTTAGTTAATTAATTATGTCATTATTATTAATTGATCAAATTAGATTATAATTGTTTTCTTATATTATTATAAAAGGAGTTATAGTTCAATGATTTTCTTGATTACAACAAAAGAATATAATTAAAAAGGAGAATTCTCGTTTCTTTTTATTATTTAGCTTAATGTCCCATTTTCTCTATTATTTTATAAATAGTTTAATTTTTTTCTCTGTTATATAATACTATTAAGATAAATAATATATAAATTCTTATAATTTAAACTATTACTTAAATAGTTATAATACTTTTAAAAATATTCATAAAAATTTAATTTATTAAAAAATTATAATTATATCCTTATATAATAATAATTAGCTAAAAATTACTTGCAACTCTTAACTAAAAATATATATAAAATAATAATATATATTTTTTAAAACATATTAAATATAAATTTATTTAATTTTTGAATATTTTTAAAATTAATATTTTATTTATTTTAAAAATTATAAAATTGATCATTCAATTTTATTTGATATTTAGATAAATTTATTATATTTAAAATTTTTAAAATTTAGATAATTTTTTATTCTAAGAATAATATATAATATTTTATATATTATATAAATATAACAAATATTTTTATATTGATTAATGGATATAAAGAACAATATATTGAAAAAAGAAATCATATCATTATTATTATATATACAAATTTATCGATATAAATTGATATGATAGTATTATATTATATTACTATATATTCTATATTTTTATAAAAGGATTTTAATTTGAATATTTTTTAGTTATGGAACCAATACTTTTAGTATAAAATATATTTTTTTAATTATGGAAAAAAATTAATAACACAAGTCCTTAAAGTTTGACCCATTAACTTAATTATATGACTAGTAGTTTTAAAAATATTCATAAAAATTTCAAATTATTATAAAAATTATGCCCTTATTTAATAATAGTTAGCTAAAAAAATAAACAAAAATATCAAATGTATAATTAATTTTATTTATTTCTAATATTTATGTAATATTAAATTATTAATATATTGTAAAATTTTAAAATTATATTATAATATAATAATATAAATATTGTATTATAACACATTTTATTTATCGATTAGTATTTTTTATGATTTATTTTATAATAGCTAATTAATATATTGAATTGTTAATCTATCCTAAAATAAATAAAGTTATATTTTAGTTATAATATATCAATTAATATTTAATTATTAATATGTTATAAAATAATATATATTATTATTTTATATTTTATGTTCACGCATAAGTTAAAAATAAGTTTTTAGTTAATTATTATTATATAAGGATATAATCATAATTTTTAATAAATTAAATTTTTTATGATTATTTTTAAAATTATTATCACTATTTAAGTAATAGTTTAAATTATAGGAATTCATATGTTATTTATCTTAACAGTGTTATATAACGGAGGAGGGAATCAGGTTATTTATAAAATAATAAGAGAGAAATGAGGTATTAGGCTAAACAACAGGGAAAAACGGAAATTCTCCCTAATTAAAATTGATATAATACAATATAAAAATAGAATGAGACTCGTCATTAGTGATTATGCTATATAAAAATAAGGGTAAAAACCTCTTTAGTCTTTAAAGTTTAATTAAATATCTTAATAAGTCTCAATAGCTACGAAAATATTACAATAAGTCCTAACTTGTTAGATTATGCAGTTTATTTGGATGAGAAAATAGGCAATGACCGTTGTACCCTTATGCAATATTAATGTACCACCTAGTGGGCATCCGAGTGGAAAAAATTGTTCACATCAATAATTATAAGTTAAAAATCGCCATGTCACCTAACACATGTTATTATGCCATTTGTTAAATTTTCTTATGATTTTCATTTATTTTGGATTAATTTAAAGTAAAATAAACTTAAAATCAATTAAATATGTTTTAGGTTTTATGATTCTTTAATACCAGAAAACTAAACAAACTAAACAAACTAAATAAAGTTTTGAGGCGATGACTTGGACGGTCAATTGTATAGTTGATACAACGGTGAGTAGGGCATTTGGCAAGCTTCAAACAAAAAAAAAAAAAGTTGGTATTCACCAATTTTACTAATGGAGTTAATGCCATGTGTTTTTAAGTTTGTTTTGTTTGTGGTTCATATTGTTAGTATATTTTTATGTTATTTTGATATAGATTACTCGTTGTAGCTTTAATAGAATTTGATCTATTTTGTAGTTTTTTTTTAATTATTTATTTTGTAGGTTAAGATTATTATTTTGTGAGTGTTGTTTGTCTGTTTGGCGATATTGCAATTGTCATTTCTAAGAAAATGAGGTGGACATCAACCATCTGAACGAAATACACCATCCATATTACTGCAGCAACATCATATTTCATCAGCTTACCAATATCCATTTATCAATGAGTTAGGAGATTTTGAGGTTGCTGAGGCTCATTGGTCTTATAATGATGTTGAAAAAGGTATGGAGCCTGAAAATGTTGAGGATGACATTAGATCAATGGGTGGTATTGAAGATAGTAAAGATAGTGATAGAACTAACCGATTGTCCAATTACGAATAAGATAATAATAAAAAATCAGTATTATCATCAACTGAAGACGAGGAACCAGGCAATAGGATTACAATACATATTGAAAGTGATCAGTTTACAAAGAATCTTAACGGAGAGATTGACTTACTTGTAGGTTTATAGTTTGACAATTTGAGCAGTTTAGCATAGTTATGACAAAATATTGTGTGAAGAATGAGTTTGAGTTGAAAAGAATAAAAAATGACAAAACAAAGTTTAGACCAAAGTGTGCAGCAGAATGCTACCCATGATTTATATATGTTGCACTTATTAAGAGTGCCATTGTTTTTACTATATAGAATTTAATGATGAACATAACTGTGATAGAACATCAATTAACAAAGAGTCTTCTTGTACTTGGATTGCATCACAGTTTCAAAACACTTTGAAGAATAACCCACAGATGTCTTATAGTGCAATCAATAATGAGTTGAGAAAATGGTTTGGGGTGCGATTGCGGTGCGTATTAGATTAGCGGGATTTCATACAAACATGTTTTGCCTTCCATTACAATGAAACAGAAAGATGTAGTTAATTATGTAGATTCATTGTTGACAATTGATGCATATCAAACTACATTTGCATATACAATTACCCCTCTACCCGATAAGTCAAGATGGCATGGCCCACGATTCATGGTCCTATAATTGATCCCCCCGTGCAAAAGGCCAGAGTTGGTAGACCAAAGCTTAGACGACGAGGAGAGGTTGGGGAAGATCAATCACATAAGAAAACTTTGAGATCTGGAAACTGTCGACAATTTGGGCATAATAAAAGAGCTTTCAAAACAGCTTCCTGGAACTCATGATACCAACCTTCGAAAACCCAAAGGTCGTCATATCCTGTTCGAGCAAAAAGAGTAAGCATTTATATGTTTTTATTATCTTCGTCAATAACAAAACCAATAAATACACACAATTAATAATTGACATTTTTTTACTGTAGGAACCATTCAAGGCAATGTATCATGGAAACATGGTCAGCTATTGGCCAATTCCTCATTTATGGGTTCTTCAAGGCAATATCAACCCTCGACAAGCCAAAATTAACCATTTTTAAATAGTTAAAAAGCATTAATTTTAAGTTGGAATGTGTCGGAATTGTTATAGAAGTGTCAAGTTTTACTTAAAAAATTGGTCCATTTTTATTTAAAAAAAAAAAAACTCTTACTTTATGAAAACAGGGTGTTTGAAATGTGTCTGGATTTGGACAATATTTTACTGAAAATGTTCCTTGTTTTATATTTGTGCGTGTCATGTTTACTCTTTTAATGAAATTTCAATTTCTTTTGCTTGGACTTGGACAATATTTTACCAAAAATGTTTCTTACTTTATATTTATACCTGCAATGTGTTACTCTTTTAATGAAATTCCAATTTCTTTTGCTTGGACATAATAATGAAGACATGCTTGATTACCCACTTTTGTTATTCAGATATAATAATGACAGCATGCTTCATGGCTCACTTAAAGATGTTTGCTTTGCTTAAATATAATAATGAAGGCATGCATATTTTCTTATTCTACTTACTTTTTAGTTAATAAGAATAATTACAATTAATCATTAGTGGTTGTTGAAGACAAATAACATGTACTCCACACAGGTGAAACAATTTTTAACTGAGTCCCACATCAAATGTATATACTAATTAATATAAAAACAATGATTGATATTCATAATTTTTTTAATAATATTTTTATAATAAAATGAAAAATATTTAAAATTAAAAAAATATTATTCTTTTATAAATAATTATGTTTCAAAATGTTATTTTTAAATTTTAAATTAAAGGTTAAATTAATTTTTCTATTTTAATTATAATTTATAAATAAAGAATATTTTTATATACTTTCTTTAAAATTTATTTATAAAAGATTTGTAAATGAAGGGGAAAATGTCAGATTCCCCCAAATATTTGGTCTAATACCCCCATTCTTTTCTAGTGTTTGAAAAATACCCTATTATCCTTCTATTTCCTCCCACTTTCATGATTTTCTGTTTTACTCTTCAATTATTTAAATGTTTTAAACATAAGCCGAATCAATTTTAACATTAACCAATTTTTTACAATTATAAAATTATATGTGTTTAATGAGAATCAAACCTCAAACTTGTATGAAAAATATCAATATATTAACTACTAAGCAATTTTAACTTTATTAAGAAATACTTCCACCATTTATAAATAATCATGTACAAACACATATATAATAATTATCAAAAATAAAAATATTTATAAAATAAAATATTTAATAATTTAAAAGTTATTTCATAATAATTAAAAATTTAAAATATTTCGAATTTAAAGTTATTAACTTCAAACTAATTATATATAAAAATAAAAATATTATCTACATAAATAATTTATTATTATTTTAATTTAATATAAAATTATTATTATCAATAATAATAATAAAATTATTTTTAAATAATTAATAAAAATAAATTTAGTCATCACAATTTTTAAAATAATTTCTAAAAAAAAATCCAAATTATCATAATTTTTTGAAGTCATTAATAATGATAATGATAATATATTCAAATTAAAATAATAATAAAATTATTTATGTAGATAATATTTTTATTTTTTTATATGTAATTAGTCTGAAGTTAATAACTTTAAATTTGAAATATTTTCAAATTTTAATTATTATAAAATAATTTTCAAATTATTAAATATTTTTTCTAAAATTATTTTCAAAATATGATTATTTATAAATGGTGAAAATATTTCTTAATAAAGTTGAAGTGGATTAGTGATTAATGTATTGATATTTTTCATACAAGTCTGAAGTTCAATTTTTATTAAATACATATAATTTTAAAATTGTAAAAAATCGGTTGTTAATGAAATTGGTTTAGTTTATATTTAAAATATTTAAATAATTGAAGGGTAAAACCGAAAAATCATGAAACTTAAAGGAAATAAGGGATGACAAACAATAGAAGAATCGGGCATTTTTCTTAAAAGGGTAATTATCACATATCTCCCCTGAGGTATCAGAAAGTATCACATAGATAGAATTTATTGTGACTGTATCACATACCTCCCTTGTCGTTAATGTTAACCAATACTAATATATACAATTACAAAAAAATCCTCAACTCTATTAATTTCATTTTAAAATTAGGATTACACACTTTCTAATGCTGCAAAAAATTAGCAACATACATACATTATTACGAACATTTTGTATTTAATCAATTTTCTTTATAAAATATTTGAAACCAACTTCTGCTCTTGCTAAAGTCCTTCCCAGAAATTCATTGATCTTCTCAAAAGGGAATTTACTCCTACCATACCACGGAGACCACTTGCTCATCACCAACAGTTCAAATTCTTTCTTTTTCAAAAATGTTGTTGTAGCTTGAATAATCTCAGTAAAACCCAACTTTTTTTTTAATTAAAATATATCATATTATATTAAAATATAAATGAAGATAGGAGAATACAAGAGAAATCTAAATGTTTAAGTATTCAAAGGACAAAAAGTCTTGAAATAAGCTCCTATTAAATTGCTAGAAAACAACAACTTATAGCAGTAAAAGATAATATGCTATTTTCTTGCTTTAAAACAACCAAAACAGCAACTAAACAGCAAATAGGGTAGCAACACAGAATGGAAACATCAAAAAAGCACAACAGGCAGCACCATGTAGCAGTAAGAACGGACAACAACAACATCAGAAATTAGTACAAACACCACGACGACAACAATTTTGTAGTTTTGGGAACCAAACAAGCTCTTGTAGCAAGTAGTAACTAGCAGGACACAACCCCCAGCAGTAGCAAGAAATGCAGCATAGTAGCATCAACAAGCTTAAGCTACTGTTTGTTATGTTGTGAAGCAGTAGCAACAGAAACAACTCATCTTGTAAAGTTGATGCCACTAGATATAATAATATTATACTTTATCAACTACCAGAAATTAGTAAGTTCCATGCTATTTTAGCAGCTTTACATCTACAGAGAACATTAGTACACCCTTTGAAATCAAACAAGTACCAGCATACATTATAGCAAAATCATATTTATATTATATTTCTTACCATGAGAATAATTTGCCCATTCCCACACTTCAAAACCTCTTATTATCAATTCAGTGCACTCAATTTCAAACAAACAAATTGAAGGAATCCATCTCAACTATATTCAAGCAATCTCATCCCAAGGAAAATCAATTTTCTAACACAAGAACCCACCTCATTTTCTATGGCCTTAGGTGGTTCAAACACAAGAAGAAATTCAGACATTCACAAAATGAAATAATAGAAGAAATATGTGAATGGAGATTTGAAAAAATTTGAGAACAAATATTACAATATAGCATATAAGGACACCAAAAATTATTTGTCACAACAAAAAGTGCTTTGTCCATAATTATATCAAACACAACCAAATCCAAAATCTAATCCAAAATCTTTGGTAATTGCTTTATTCAAACAACGATGAACTCATCTAACTAATGAAAAATTTTTAAACACCAGAAAATTGAAAGTTCTTAATACAAAGCCACATACAAAAGTTATAATTTTATTCATTACAATATCAAGATTTTCTTTGTTTTAGAGCAATCCACATGAAAACATCTCAAAACAAAATCCACGAAATCATAGATCACTTTTTTGTTAACCCAAAATACAATTTTATTCACCATAAAATATAAATTTTTGTCAATTGCATTTATAAATTAAAATCTTAAACCCTAAAATGAAAAAAAAAATTACAATTATAGAGTAAAGCGTGATATGTGTAGAGACTAAACTCATCTTGACAACTCGGTTGCAAAAATGACATCACAAAGCATTAGAAAATGTGAATGGAAGCAAAGATTTCATATGAGTCTTAGAAAATGATAAGAGAAAAAATGATATCGCGATTATTACAGTACATAACAGGATCTTTATCTGGCCATTTACAAATGAGAATAAAAGAAAACTTTAATACCTTCTTGCAATAATCAATCCCATCATCTATTTTTCAAGAATTAACAAGGCTAGATTGTGAAGAAAATTGTATGGATTTTTTTTTCAAAATCGTTTATTTCCAATTTCTCTCGACTCTGGTTTGCTTAACGGGGGAAAATGATATCTTATCTTCAACTAAAGTTGTTTTTACGTAAAAACTCTTATACCTAAACGTTAACTGACGGTCTTTACTGACATAAGAGGAGGTGTGTCATACAATCACAATATATTATATCTATGTGATATTTTCTGATACCTCAAGAGAGGTATGATATAATATCCCTTTCTTAGATAGAAGGGCCACAAAACACTTTTTGAATAATGATAAAAAAGAATACAAATGTTTGTATGCTTCCATCCTACCTTTGGAGCAAAGACCTTTTATTAAATCTTTCCTCTTGGTTTAATTCTTTTCTTCTCCCTCTCATCCTAGCAAAGGAAAAGCACAATTCAAATTTCTTCTCCTGCAAACCACACCAATTAAGGTAGCATAAAAAAATTTATCCACTGCAATTCCCAAATCTTCAACTTTATGAAAAATATTGTCATCCAATTTTTCTTTCTTGCAAAAAATCAAAATAATTGCAGTATAAGTAATTAAATTCACTATCAATTTAGTTGCTCAACATTTCTTTTTGTCAAAACATAAAAACACAAAATAACATATCATGATTATGTATTTTTAATTTAAAACGTGATATATCTTCAATTTTCGAAGGATAAAAATATCACTTTCCTATAATAAAAATATAATTTTATTATTCAATGGTAGGGGCTATTTTTTAATTTTTACATTTTTTTTAACTTTCACAAAATTACTTTTGTAATAAACATATTAAAAAAATATTTTTGATACAATACAAATTTTTTAAGCTAAAATTATAATCATTCCTGAAAATTCTAAATTTTGTTAAAATAAAAAATAAAATAGATCAAATTCATCAATTCCAATCTATTTTGGCCCGATTTTTCATATTCAAGATTTTTTTTCTCGGCCCTATTCAAGACCTTAGAGGTGACGAAAAAAATAATGAAATAAATTTAACAAATAATTTTAATTTGAGTGAATATTTGATATTTATTTAAACAATAGTCTAATAGTCATTATAACTATTGTATGATTGATAAAAATATAAAGAAAAGATAAATTTGGAACATAATCATAATATTTTAATAATATTTTAAAAGTAAAATAAAAAAAAATGTAAAAATCGAAAAAGATATTATTTTTAACTATAAATATAATCTAACTAACTGGGTAATTGCCAAATAATGTGTAGAGATCCACAAATAGAAAGTTGAAGGTCTAGGAATAGCAAACATGAGATTTACTTTTATTTTTAACAATAAATACAATAACATGTAAACATAGATATGAAATAAGCTGATCTATTAATTATCAGATAATAAGAATAAAAAACTATTGAGAAATTATTATATTAACAAATTATTTATATTTATTTTCTATTTATTAAAAAATAGAGTTAAACCTTTCTTTACCCTAATTTTAGGTATTTTTAATTGAATAAAAAAATTTAGCCAAAACTTTAACCTAACACTCTTCTAAATTTTAATAATTTTTAAAATACTCTTAAAAGATCAATTTATTATAAAATAATAATTATATCCCTGTACAATTTAATTTAAAATGATAATATTGACTAAGCAATAAAAACTTGGGTGTGATAATTATAAATCAAACAAAAATATGGGTAAATAATAATACCGAATTTCTTGTTAGTAAAGTATACTTGATTGTAGTTATTGGTAACCTTCTCAAAGTTTTAATTTTGAAACAAAAATTTTTATATAGGTTTTTTCTTTTTTTCTTACTAATAAATTCTTTTTTCATTAAATTTTGAAGAAAGTCAAAATATTTTTGGAGATTATTATGCTTATTTAAATTTAATCGTTTTACTCTTTAACTATTAAAAATGCTTTTAGTTTAATTTTATAATAAGTAATATAATTTTATTTTCAATTTTTAAATTTTGAAGTTATAATAATGTTATCACCATAGATTATTTCTGTTCTTCTAAATTTATTATTAGGTTTTTATAATATTTAATTATATATAATTTTTTAGATATATAATATCATTAAAATAATTTATTTAAATATCATCTTTAATTAATTAATGTTATTTAACTATTAATTAGTATAATTAATGTTTAAATTTTAAATATTATAATAATTAATGTTTAAATTTTAAATATTATAATAATAATTTCATTCTTAATTATTTCTTTTCATTCAAATTTATTTTCAAAATTTTTTAATGTTTAATCATATATAATTTCTAAAATATATCTTATTATTAAAATAATATACCTAAATATTATCTTTGATTAATTAATATTATCAAAATTATGTGTAATTAACAATTAATATAACTAAAATGTTACATACTTTTTAAATAAACTATTTGAAATGCATGATATATTTTATAAATTATATAAAAAATTGATAATAAATTTAGAAGAAAAGAAATTTTTAAGGGTAAAATTATTATAATTTGAAACTTAAATGTTAGAATAAGATTATATTTGTTATTACAAAATAAAAATAAAAATAATATAATTATTTTATAATTAAAGAATAAAATTTAAAATAAAATAAAAAGAAAAATAATATGGTAAGTGTATCTCGACTTTCTTCAAAACTCATTGAGTATTCTATCCTTACAAATATTCATAGGGCAAGTTGATTTATAAATCTATTTATTTACAATATATTTATAATAAATATTTATGATTATATTGTAATTTAAATAATATATACATATATTTAAAATAAATAAAATATCAATCAAACTAAAAATTTATAATATATTAATAAATATTTATATCATCAATTTTTTATAAAATAATAATATTACTATTTATTTGTTAATATATTTTACGTAAATATATTATATTTAATTAAATCTTAGAGATATTTTTTAATAATTAACAATTGTTTATACTATATTAACAAAATTTACATAATTAACAATTTTTTACATAATTAATTTAATTTTTTGAACATTACATAATTTTTTAATAATTTGCATCAAAATTGGGATCTCTGCTCTCACTGAAAAAGAAAATATGTCCTTACAAATGGAAAAATAAATTTACCCATACTCTAATATAATAGACTTCACTTAAATAATTATTTTATTTATGCTTTAATAATTAAAAGATAAAATAATTAATTTAAAATAAAAATAGAAAAATAATGGTCTAGCGTATGTTGATTTTCTTCAAAATTTATTGAGTATTTTGTGTTTATAAAAATTCATAGGATAAGTTGATTTATAAATCTATTTATTTACAACATATTTATAATAAATAGTAATAATTATATTGTAATTTAAATAATATTTACATACATTTAAAATAAATAAAATATCAATCAAATTTAAAAATTTCATAATATATTAATAAATATTTATATCATCAATTTTATATAAAATAATAATAATTTATTTATGAAAAAAAGACATGGTAGTCTCTAAGGCTTTGCTTAATGGACACATGAGTCCTAATAGTTTCAAATATTTTCATAAAAGTCCTAATTTATTTCTAAAAGATGATTATACCCTTATTTATAATAGATATTTAACAAAAATTATTATTGAATCATTAAAATATGACAAAATATAATATATGTATTAAAAATATAGTAATAAAATAAATCATAATATTATTTTATAGTATATTCACTATATAATATTTGTTAACATATTATAAATTTATATTTTATAAATACTATAAATAATATTTATCAATATATTATAACTAAAATATAAATTTATTTATTTTACAATATATTAATAATTCAATATTAATTAAGTATTAGAAAATAAATAAAATAAATCATAAATAAATATACTATATGTAAATAAAATATGCTATAATATAATACTTATGATTATATTATAATTTATATTTATGTATGATTAAAATATATAAAATATGATAAAAATAAAATTTACTATCTACAAAATATGAGTTTATAATACATTAATAAATTTTATATTATTAATGTATTTTTATAAATTTATTATATTTTTTAAACATTAAAAATTTAATAATAATATTTGTAAATAATTGTTTCTAATAAGGGTAAAACCGTCTTTTTAAATAATTGAGATTTTTATGTGTATTTTTAAAATTATTAGAACTTATGTGTTCATTAAGCTAAATCTTAGGGACTTCCATGTATTTTGCATAAATATATTATATTTCATTAAATTTTAAAGAAATTTTTTTATAGTAGTAGTTATTTATATTACATTTATTATCTTTTACATTATTTAATTTAATTTTTTTAACATTATATAATTTTTTTAAATATTTTTTAGCATTATATTTTTTAATAAATTTTAAATAATTTGCATCAAAATTGAACGATGTCTTTTCTCATTTAAGAGAAAAATGTCTTTACAAATAAAAAAATTTTACTCACATTCTAATATAATAGATCTCACTTAAATTGAATAGATCTACGTATTAGTAGGAAATTTAATTCTTACAATTGACAAAAAAAAATAGAAGGTTTGGTCTTTTGGCTACCCAAGTCTAGTTTAGTGGTTAATTGGTTAATTTAAATTGAATTCAAATTAAAATTATCTTTTTTCTTGTGATTTGAATTTAATTTGTTATCTTTTTTAATTGAATAACATCAAATTGAGTTCCATTAATTGAATTAGGAATTTTAAAACAAAATGAAAATAATAATTAGATCCCTTACAGACTATCATATGTATTGCGTTGAAGAATATTATAATAACAATTTTTTTCTTTTAACAAAATAAAGTAACATTGTCTCTCTCCTTCCTCTTGGTTCTATTTTTTATCATAACACTATTATTACAACAATTCAAGGAAAAGGCACATGCACATAAAAAAAAAAATTCATATGCAAGAAATAATAACTAAATTATTCACTACATTTTAGGTTTACAGTAAACTTTGCAATTAATTTAAAATTTTATATTATAAAAAATTCACAATTAATACTATAAAAAATTGACAGATAATTTTTTTTAGCAATATTAATTAATGAAATGACCTATCTTAAAAGTTATGTATACTTAATTTTATTAAAAAATTAATAATAAATTTAAAAGAAAAAAATAATTAAGATGTCAAAAAACTATTATAATTTTCAAATTTTAAATATTGGAATAAAAATATATTAATTATTGTAAAACAAAATAAAAAACTAAGTTCATTTTATATATTTTATAATAATTAATAAATAAAATAATAAAATAATATTAAAAATAGTGTCTTGAAGATAGAGCAAAAATTTGGGAATATTTTCTCTTACCCAAAACCTGAAATCCTTAATTTTCTATAAATAAATTTGGATAAAAAAATAGTTTTTACCTCTACCTTAAAATGTTATTCAATAAGGACAAAATCTAAAAAACAATAATTTTATGATATTTTTATTACATTGAATGAAGATTATTGTACACTACTTATTGTATATCCTTTGTTTTAAAAAATATTTTTAATGAAAGTTATTTTTCTTTTGAAAATTAGAAAACTTCATTACATTTTAGAAACAGAGGAATACATATTCTTGCAGATTTACACCAAATTTATACAGTATTATAGAGATCGGTTACAAGACAAATGCAGACAAATCATGACACACATTGAGGTACAAGAAGAGAAGATTTGAACACCTTTTATTTGGTGTTTTGAATTGAACAAAGATATGTTGATTTAGAGCTATTTTGTAACTCGTTAGCTTGACTCTCCTTAAGTCTAGTTGATTTTTCTGATTTTTACTGCAATAAATCTACTGTAAACAATTTAAAATGGTATAAACTCTTCAAGATTTAAAACTCTACTCCATTTAATTTCTTCAAATAAAACTTTAAATCTTCATATCTACAAAAAAAATACCATAACAAAGAAAATACTAAAAAAATAATAAAACCACCATAGATTTAAATATAGGTGGAGATAGACCACCATTAAGAAGAGAACAATTATCTTAAAATAAAAATATATCATAATATATTTAAAATTCAGGTGAAAATTTACATGAAATAAAAAAAAGTAAAAAAAAAAAAAAAAATCTCACTGAAGAAATAGATCTCCCTCTCTGGTGAGTAACGTGAGGTTAAAAAGTCATTTTTATATTTTGAAATAGTAAAAAGTTACAAATTATAATTGGAGCCAATATCTCTTTTGGGCTTTACATTTCCTTCATTTCCTTTTCAAGAATGCACATGCGGTCATGCAATCCTTTCCTCTATATAATCATGATTACTTTTATTAGATAAGGTATTTACATACCATATTTATCTCCAATTTTTCCTTTAAAAATATTTTTAATGAAAGGATAAAAAGTTATTTTTATATTTTGAAATAGTCAAAAAGTTACAAATTATAATTACAACCAATTGGTCATATCTCTTTTGGCCTTTACATTTCCTTCATTTTTCTTTTCAAGAATGCATATATCATATTTATCTCAAATTTTTCATTTTAAGGTAAGAGTAAAGAAAAATTGACCTAAATTTTAAAAATAATTAAACTTTTGCCACTATTCACTGTTCACATGTGTAAAATAATCTAAATATTTCACATTTTTATAAATGAATTTATTTCATTTTTTATATTTCAATTTATTTTACATTTGTTAGATATTATATTAACAAACATTTCATAAAAAATTTAACAATATAATATTAAGAGTGTTACCCTTAAGACTCATAACCCATTATTTTGATGATAATAAATATTGATATTCTTATAATCTTATCTAACAACACTCTTCATATAACATTTATTGTTATATTTTTAGTATGAAGAGTTTGGAAAGTAAATGTGAAGATTGAAAGAACATAAAGAATGGAGACATTAAAAAAAAGCATAATGGAACCCGTTAAGCAAATTGAATAATGAAGTCATAAGCTTGGTATTTTATTTCGTATTATTTTTGTATACTTATATTGTAAGTGTATATGATGTTTGTGTCAAACTTAAGAGTTTTTGAAAAAGAAATGTTTTTGAAAATTAGAAACTGGACTAAATTGCAAGATTTTGAAATCTGAAAAAGTGAACTAAAATGCAAAATTTTCAAACTTATGAACTATGCCCGTGAATAGTATATTTTATATGAATAGTACCCACGAACAGTCCTTAAACAGTGTCGGTTGACCGACCCTTCTAACTTAGTCAACCGAGTTAAGGCAGAATGCCTCCCAAATCAACTGTAAGCAACTTGGTCGACCGACCTTCTAAAAAATTAAAATTTGACACCTTTAACGACTAGTTTTGAATTCATTATAAATTTGAGATTTCTAACTCATTTTAGAACTTCTTGGAACACATTTTTGAGAAGCACAAAGTAATTACAACATCAAATAACACATTCTGGAGCTTAAATCCTTGCAACACATATTAAGATCTTCAAGTGCTTCCAATTTCATCATTTACAACTTGTGGAGATTAACTTGTAAGTTTTATTTTCCATTAAATTCGATTTTTGGTTGTAAAGAAGTGAAAAAATGGGTTTTTCACTTGGTTGAGATTGTATTGAATGTTTGAGGTAAGCAAACATTTATAAGGTTTGTAGAATACCATAAATCCTAGGTTGGGTGAGTGTTTAGGGTAAGTAAACACTTGTAAGGTTTGAGAGGTACCCAAAAATCTTCTTGGTTGTAATTTAAAGTCTTTTAGAATCAAGACTTGATATTAGTGAAATTCAAGTAGAGCTTAAAGGAGTAGACGTAGGCTGAGTATTTGCTAAACCACTATAAATCTAGTGTTTAATCTCTTTACTTTTATCTCATTTTAGTTATTGCATATATTATGTTTTTTGTGTGGTTGGGTTAAAATTCGAACTTCTTGTTAATAATCCTTAAAAACCCAATTCACTCCCTCTTAGGTTAATAGCTAAAATTTTAATGAGATAATTTCCTCCAACTTTTGGGGAAAAAGTAAATACTCCCTAAATTTTTTGCCAATCTTAATACTCTTTGATTTTTAAAATGAAATTGAGATACTTACTGATTTTTTAAGAAAAGCTAAGATACTCCTTAACTTTTAAAAAATTATTCAGATATCTATGAGAAACTATTTTAGACATACTTTTTGATTTTTAAAAAAAGATTGAGATGCGTACTGATCTACCCATTTTCATTTTTTTTTCACAACCTTATCATTTCATATGTTACACTTTATCATTGTTTTGCCTCTCATTGATTTGATTCACGACTGAAAGGAGTACTTATTTTGAATTTTTTAATAAAAAAATTATTGTTTATTGTATTTCATTCAATTATTAATGGTTGCCTCTCACCTATGCCAAAAATAAACGGCAGTAATCCCTTATCAGCAACTACCTTACCATTATTAGCTATTTGAAGTTAAAGGGCACCACACTCTCGCACGTCGTCGTCGCTTCTCCAACTCTCAAGCTGTTGTCACTTCTCCAACTATCAAGCTGTCATTGCTATTCCAAGTCACGCATCCACCGCCCTTGAACCATCAACCCTACAAAGTAATCACTTTGATATACTTTTGAATATCTTTCTAAAGAATCAACTCCTCTTTTCTGCAAATTTGTAGACTTGTATTTTCTACTTTGGTCACTGTATTGGTTTCTCTTCCCCCGCAACAACCTATGAAATACTGACAACCATCCTTATAATTTTTTAAATTTTCATGAAAAGTTGTAGACTATTGTGGACAATTTCAAAGATTTCAGCTTTCGTACATTGTGGATTGTTGTCTGTCAATTATTTTAATGGCCTACAATTGAGTTAACATTGTAGATTTAGTACACAACAAAAAAGTCTTATCTGTGAAATGCTTCTTCAATAGTAAAATTTAGTGGCCTTAGTGATTCAATACAAATTTGCATTGGTAAATTCATAAGACATTGGCTTAATTCTTGAGGACCATCTGGGCTTAAACATATTGCCATTGCCAAAAAGTATTTGGTGGCAATTCATTAGAATATTAGTATTTATGAAAAAACAGTAAAAGCACTGTTAATGGCATAAGCCTTGAATATTATTAGTCTCTAGTTCCTACTCGTATACGATTGAGTTTTGATGAAGTTCTTGTAGCAGGAGAGGTCTTTGTGAATTTTTTCAAATGTTCCATTTATCTATTATTTTCGCAAACCTCAAGGGAGGAATGTGAAAATACCCTAATAAAGAAATAAACCCCCCCTAAATTTCTCTATCTTCCATTTTCTTCTCCTTGCCATTGCCATCCTCGGTTGAACTTCACTTTATAACTCCCTTTTTTAACTAATCACCTCGGTTAACATATGGCTATTTCCTCAATTGGCAATATAGTTTTATAACTTCGCTTTAATTTCTCTTGACTCTTGGTTTTCTTGACTACCTGCTCTTTAATTGCTTCCGACGTAGAAGGAAGCTTCCATTTTAGTATTTTAGTAGCTTTGTTTTGATATTCAATTAAGAAAAAAATGAGAATAGACTTCTACATGTGAATTACTTTCTGTCAAAGGTATTAACTATGAAGGTAATTGAAGTTTTAGATAAAGCCTTTTATTTCTGTAAAATATTAGGACCCAAAGAAATCTTATCATTTTCCTTGAGTGTTGCACTGCAAGCTTTAATGGGCATTAAATCTCTCATGATTGATCCTTATGAAATTTTGAAGAACTAGGATGAAACCTCTATTAATCCATTGAGTTGGGCTTTAATTACATGTTCTAATGGTTTAGTCACTGGCTTGTAAGTACTACTAGAAAACGGTGAAAACCATAAAATAAAACTAAAACCTAAAAACAAAGAAAAAGTTCATGTTAATAAAATGGTTTTGTTGCAGAGGGGCTCCAAGCCATAATTTATCCGGCGCTCTGGTACCAAGCATAGGAAACTTGACAAATCTCTAGCTAAGGTGAGTATTTTTTTCATCTAGATAATCTTTATCTTTCAATAGCTTCAACATAAGAGTGATTTATTTATACGAGATGTTTTCAAGCTCCTAAATAATAACAATATATCTCTACATATTCCTTTAGAGATTGGGAAGCTCCCAAAGCATGATACACTTTATTTCTCCAATAACAACTTCATTGGTTCAATTCCTATTTTTGTTTCCAACTTAAGAAGCCTCAAATACCTGCAAGTTGAAATTAACTCATTACTATACAATTATTTTGTTTTTTCTTTTAAAAGACATTTTTGGTTGTCATTTATTCGAACTTGTTTTTCATTTCTCTCACTATTTATGAATTCTATGAATTTAAATCAGGAGGCTGAATAATAATAGTCTCTCAATAACAATTCCTTCGTCTTTGACAAACATGCCCCAGTTTGCTTTCTTGTAATTCTCCTGATAACTTAGTCTATGATCATAATTATATATTTTTACTTATTATCATAATATCCTAGTATGAGCAACATTTTATGATTTCTTTTAATAAGGATCTATCTTATAACAATTTGAGTGGTCCTGTACCAAGCTTCCATGCTAAGACATTCAAGTAAGACAATATCCTTCTTGTTCTTTATTGAATGATTGTTGTGTGGTTTACTTAAAACCTTTTTCATTGACTCATTATAGTGGGAGACTCTGTTATATGTACAACTGGAACTAAGAAAAACTGCTTTAGAATAGGACAAATTCCATTATCTTTTGCCGTGAATGCTAGTCAAATTAAATATATTCCTCGCTCGTTACTTTTTCATTTACTTCAAAATTTCAAAGTTTTATATTTTCTAGAAGAATTTTTTTCCTTCACCTGCATTTATCTCTTTTTTTGACTTTATTTTAAATTTGTTTATAATAATGTTGAACCGAAATTCTTTTTTGAAAATCAAAGTTATCCTAACATGCAAATTTTAATATTATTCATTAGGCTCAAAACCTCTTTCTTAAACATCAAAGAGCAGAAAAATTGCTTTAGCTTTTGGTTCAAGCCTAGCCTATATCAACCTATTTATTCTTATGTTTGGATTTCTGTTGGGTAAAATCAAAGACATGTCCAAAAAATGTTCTTTGATGTTAATGGCTAGAGAAACACGAATTTGATAATGACTTATATAAATAAACCATTGGCAGCTTTAAGTAATTGATATAAACAGTCTAAAACGTTTCCTTCTTAATATTTTAAAATAATAGCATGAAGAAATTTTCCCAGGAAACCTGAAGAGATTTCACTTCAAAGAACTACAAAATGCTACACACAATTTCAGTAGTAAGAACTTGGTAGGAAATGATGGTTTTAGAAATGTGTATAAAACATATCTCCAAGATGGAATTATTGTGGTTGTAAAAAGGCTTAAAGATGGGAATGCCATCGGAATTAAAATCCAATTTCATACTGAAGTTGAGATAATCAACTTGGTAGTTCATCGGAACCTCCTCAGCCTAATCGAATTTTGTATGAGAATAATAGAGCGGCTATTGGTTTATCCCTACATGTCCAACAACAATGTTGCTTCTCAGTTGAAAGGTAGTACTTGCATTCATTCAAGTAATGGAGCTCTCTAAACCAAGTTAACAATGATTGTGTTAACCTTAGTGTTATACAACCCTAGTTTTAGTAATTACAAAATATGTTGTCTAATCAAATAAATGAAAAGAACGTTTCAAACTCAAATCATGAAAACAACGTACATGCAAAGAAAATGGTACTTTACATATATGTTATTTGTTTAGACTTATATTTTGTAAGTGTGTCATGCATTAATTAATTAAGGGCACAAAATATTTTAAGCATATTGTATATTTTGTGAAAAATTAGACTTAAATGCAAAATCTCAAAACCTAAAATTTTGGACTTAAATACAAAATTGTAAAACTTTCAAAAAAAACTGAGCATTAATCCTTAACCGGGTATTTGGGTTGGATTGAATTTTGGGATGTGTTTGAATCGGGTTTTTGGGTTGAACAAGGATGAATTGGACTTTCTATTTGGACCAAGTACTATTTATTAGGTCGACCTAAAATGCAAGTCGGTTGACCAAATTTGCTCCAAAGTATTCTGTAAATTCGGTTTTACATCCAATTGACCGAATTTATCACCCGGTGGATCAAATATGTCACCCAATTGATCAAATCACGCAAAATTTAAACGTTTTGGAATTATAACGGCTAGTTTTTGGAAAAAAAATATATAAAAGAGGGTTTTTATTCTTTCATTAAGCATTGAAAAAAATTATTTTCAAAAATCTTAAGATTACAAAAACATCTTACACACTTGTTGAGCTCTAATTCGTGCATTATACATTAGGATCTCTAAGAACATTCAATTTCATCATCAATTCTTAAGCAGATCAACATTATGAGTGTTCTTTCTTTACTCCTGCAAAATTTTATATTAAGAAAGTGAAAGAAGTGAGTTTTTCACTTGATTGAGTGATTTGTGAGTGATTTGGGAAGTGTAAATACTTGTACAGGGTTGTTGGCAGTTAAAACCCCAAGTTGTAATTGTAAAGTCTTGGTGGGAATCAAGACTTGTTATTAGTAAATACTTCTAGTGGAGTTAGAAGGAATGGATGTAGGCTAAGTTTTGCCGAACCACTATAAATCTTGTGTTCTTCTGTCTATTCCTTGAACTTTTACAATTGTGCTTAATTTGTATTATTGGTGTTTGGAATTAGAATCAAATTTGTTTTAATTTGTGATTAGAAACCTAATTCACCACCCTCTTGTGTTGCTTAGTGTTATTTCAGATTGTATTAAATTGGATAAAGAATCATTATTATGTATGTAATATTTAGGGTAATTTTCAGTTTAACTATTGTTTTATTAATAATTTTCACAAATAACTTTAATTTTTTAACAATATTTAGCAGTACCCTTCATTTTTGGACAAGTTATCAATAATACTTCAAAACAGAATAAAATGACTCATTTACCCGTATTTTTATTAATATTATATATAAAGACAAAAATAATTCTGTATAGTTAAAAAAATAAAATTTAGCTTATATATAATTAGTAATTTATATTTTACTGAAAAAATGAGTTATATATTAAAATTAAGGTAAAATTTTCACTTAAATAATAAATAAATTTAAATTAAATTATATCCAAAATAAATTGCATATATATTAATTATTAATTAATTAATATTACTATTATAGTTGTGTATATTTAAATTTTTTACTATTTTTTCATGCATCAAATATCAAATTATTAATTAATATCTTTATAAATATTAATTTATTTATTATTTTTAATTATTTAATCAATGATTAATATATGTGCAATTTATTTTGATATATAATTTAATTTAATTTGCTTTATTATTTAAGAAAATATTTTACCTTAATTTTAATATATAAATAATTCATTTTTTCTCAATAAAATATAAATTATTAATTATATATAAGCTAAATTTTATTTCTCAATAAATGAGTCATTTTTTTTCTATTTTAGGATATTGTTGATAACTTGTCAAAAAATAAATGGCACTATTGAGTATTATTAAAAAATTAAGGTTATTTATGAAAATTATCAATAAAACAATAGTTAAAACTAAAAATTACCTTCATATTTATTACTTTGATAGTAAATATTTCATATTCATTGATATTTATTTAATTTCTAATTATCCTATGTGATTGTTTCTCCTTACTTACCATATACTATCGGTTATCAATATTTTAATCTATTTTAACGTTTATATGTTAGAGTTACCAATAGAGTTTTCTTTAGAATAAAGTTTGATTTATATTGTTATGTTGCACAAACTCTTGTAGAGTATGATGGCAATATTGGCAAATGTGATGTAAATGGGAACAATGACTATGCACCCTTTAACCCAATATATCAAAACTGTTCATTTGATGGAATAATGTCTTCTTCATTGTTGGATAGCCCAATGATCTCATATGCATGGCCGATTGTGAGAAATACATTAAATTCTTCAATTTCCATTGTTAACAATGTTGCATCTTCTATAAATTAGAACTATCCTTCTAATTCTCATTACATGGTGCACAAGGTTCACATTTAAACTACTTAATATTATTTCTTGGTTTATTTTATACTAGGAGATTGTTATTTTAGTTCATTTTTAATAACATCCAGTCAACTTTGATGAAAGACATAATTTGTTAGATGCAAAGCTATTTTTTTTCTCTGCTGATTTTAGAGCTGACTTCTTTTTAGTTTTGATGGTGCATGCTATTTATTTGCTTGCTTCTTGTGTTGCTTGAAGGATAGTTGACCTTAGGGTTGGGAAAAAAATGCCCAATTGAACCAAACTAAATTTAAGTTCGGTTATATTTGGTTCTGATGCTGTTGCTTCAGCTTCGGTTCAGTTTTTAACCAAAATTGAACTAAATTTGATTGTAAATTATCATAAGAATTTTAATTTTTTAAAACATTATAAATTAATAAAAAAATTATTTTATTTACATTAAATTACATAAAAATAAGGGATATTATTATAATTTAAAAAATTATTTATTTCATAATAATTAGATAGATTAGAGACTTTTATGAAAATATCCAACAAAATTATTTTGAAATTGACCCTCGTAACCAAAGTCCAATCATATAATCGAACTTGGAACAAAACTGAACCATACTAATTTAGTTCAGTTCAATTCGGTTTCATGTTTTATATACTGCATGTTCAGTTCGACTTTTAGAAAAATTAAATGGAACACTACTTTGCCCACCCCTAGTTGGGCTGACTGCTTTTTTCATATTTTTTTTTTGCAATTGTTGATTTGATTTGAGTTTTAATGATATTAATATATCTTATAATTTAAAATAAAAATCTTGTATTACTATTGGCTGAGATTTTGTTACAACCTGTATGCTGCCTTTTTTTTTTCCGTTGTAGTTGTTGCATCATGTGACTTTTTCTATAGTTGTTTTTCTAGTTTGATTAGGAAGATTTGGTTTTACTTTTTTGGTTTTGTTGTTGTCTTGCTGTGTTTTCTGTTGTATTGATTGGTTATTACTACATAGCTAATTTTTGTTCTCTTTTGCAAGATGTTGTCTGTCATTGGCTGAAATTTAACTTTGATCAATTTTATTCTTATAAGCCTTTTTGGCTTTACTAGTCCAAGTAATTTTTTTTTCTTTAATAATTCTTCTATAAGCTTTTGCTTAGAAATTGAAAAAAAATTAATCAACAAGTGATTTTGCTATGCCTTTAGATAATTCCTATATTAAGTTTTCAATTTTGTTCTATAGATCAAAGCATCAAAATTTGTAAACTCACCTCATTCTCTTAAAAACCAAAAAATCTAAAGCAATTTGAAGATTCATTCTTGTGCTGCACAATAAATAATGTAACTAAGTCTTTAAAAGATATTTCTCTTGCAAAGTGAGAGAAGACATATATATGTTGGTATAATCTCCATTTCTTTTGTTTGGGTTTTTTTTTTTTTGTGTGAAGTTAAAGCAAAATATTATATCCTTCAATTTTTGGTGAATGCATATGAGTAGTTTCATTTAGTACTTATGATCTTATTACTCATGTTCTTGTCTTTGTGATTCAATTTTACTATAGGACATCATATTAATGGATTGCGCAGAAAAAATAACTCTTGTCGATTTGTTCTTTTGTTATATTCGTGCTAATAATGTGTCTACTACTACTGCTATTTTTAATTTGTAATATAAATGATAATACTATTTTATATTTATATATTTTAGTTATTATAAAAAGTGTCATATTTTACTCTCATTGTAGCTAAAGTTAATTATATATTTATAGTCCCAATGAATAGATCACAAGTACGCAAGAAAGAATTGAAGTCTTATCTTATTCTTATTTTTGGTAAGTTTTTTATTAACTTCATAATATTGATTTTAATTTTATTTTGATTACTAGCTGTTTTAATTTATATTTTGCTTCTTGATGCTAGAACCAGTTCTTCGACAGCTTTATTGGGAGATGACAAGATGAATTTTATGATGTTGCTTAATTATTGTTTAAGAAAAATCTTGTTGAGATAATTTTGTAATTGAAATATACCCTTATAAACATTGATTTCTTTTGGTTATTTAAATTTTTATTTTTAACCGTTGATGACGAGATAAAGCGGGTGTTTTTTATGAAATCTGTTTAATTGTAGATATGACAAAAAAGATATTTGTAGTTTGCCTTTTTTTTGTTGTTGGTAAATGTAGCTATAATTAAGCTATTTATCCGACTGCGTTTTGGTGTTTCTGGGCTATTTCTAATATTTTGCGGATGCTGCAAAACCATCATAATATATAGTATTTGACTGGTTGCAACATTTCCTCATCCCATTTTTCATTCTCTCCTCATCTGTTTTCTATTATTCTTTTTTTTTTTGCAGGCGTATATGGCTTGACCCAAACACCCTTCATCTCCCTTTCATATAACAAACTCATTCTCCGATTTTCTATTTTCGATTATATTTACCGTCCATTTTGCTTTCAACATCTTAGCTTCACACTTCTCTTCCTCAGTTAATATATGTTATGTGAGAATGATGTCCGAATTATGCATGCATGTGCAAATGTCTTACAATGATTATGTTTATGATATAGATTGCGTTTTAATTATGAATGATTTAAGGGTATATTTACAAAAATGAGTTAAAACATATTTTCTTAAAACTTATATTCATTCACTGAATAACAAGTTTATCCTTTTCTCTATTTTTTTCTGTTTCTCTTTCGGTCACGTAAGATTTTCATGCGAAGTGCAATTTAGTAAATGAACTTGAAATCACTTTACACATATTGCATAAGAGTATTCTAACATGTTATGTACATATACATGTATGTAAGATACATATATATGTATGTGGGAATAAATAAATCATGTACTGATGTTTGATAAGGTATAGATTCTCAATGCATGTTGATGATTAGGCCTGAGGTTATTTATGTTGTTTATGAATTTTTATAATATGTGGAATATGAAAAGGCTGTAAATAAATAGCATAGGTTTACACCGAATTCGTTTCAAACTCTAAGAGTGTCGAGTCTTGTCTTGATGAATAGGCCTATAAATTTATTACATTAATTTTTTTATTTTTCGATTTATCATCTTTTGTTTTTTTTAAGATTAATAACAAAAATCAAGATCCTATAGTTTATTGAGAATTTTTGAATTAAAATTACTAAATTATGAATTATAATAAATGTTTTATAATTTCACATATTGTAAAAGATGATATTATTATATATGATAATAAAATATAATATATTATATATAAATCCACAATTCAATTCACTATAAGTAGATTGTAAAATTTTAAATTCAACTGATCAATTAATCTATAAAATTAATTAAAGTGAATTGAATTGAAATTTGAACACCTTTATTCGAAGATAAATAGAAATATAAAATTTTTAAATTACGATATTAAAAGAGATATTTTCACATATCTCAAGAGTTTTGAGAAATCATACCTAAATAAAAAATTTGTCAAAATTCACAAGTACCTCATTTGCTATAGTGATTTCGTTTGTTTGACCCTGAGTTAACCATAGGCTGCTCTTAGATATTCTAGTAAAACAACAGAATAATATCAGATTCTCCCCCAATATTTAGTCAAATACCCTAATTTTTCCTTAATATTTAAGAAACATTTCATTACCCCGTAATCTTTTAATATTTAAACTTTTACCTTTTAATAATTTAAACATAATTAATTTTTTGAATATTTTAGTAGTTTGAACCAATTCCTTTAAAATTGAAAAGTAATATTAGTTTGATTGAATTCCAACTTAGTAAGTCAATGACGTTATATTGTACACTTACCACTATATCAAATGCACTTTAATATAATTTATTCACTCTTAATAAATACTTTTTGAAAATATATATTTAAATTATATTAAAAATAAAAATTATTTTTACTAATATAAAAAAATTTATAATCTAAAATTAGTTTAATAATAATTAAAGTTTTAAAATAATTCTAATTTAAATTATTATTATCATTAATAATAATTTTAGAATAATTAAAATTTATTTTCTTTCATATATTTAAAAATTATTTTTGTTTTATTATTATAACTATTACAAACAACAATTAATTTATTTTAAAATTACAATTTATAAATATACTTTTTTTATTTGGGTTTATAAATTATAATTTTAAAATTAATTAATTGTTGCTTGTAATAGTTATTAATTTTAATTATAAATATACTTATTTTATTTTAAGAAATAAATTTAAAAATTACGAATATAATTTATTTAATTTATTCATATAAAAATTGGACATATTAACATCAATGTGTAATTGATGCAGTGAATAAGTGATAAGTGTTTAGCCCAATGTCATGTACTTCTAATATTTAAATCTAATAAAAAAATTATAAATTATTGGGTCTGGGCCAGTGACTAATCCAATCAAAATATATTATTTTATAATTTTAGAAGATTAGGTTCATGTTTAAATATTAAAGGCCAAAAAAAAAAATTTAAGGGTTAGGGTATTTGATTAAAAGTTAGGGAAGAATTGGACATTTTCTTCAAGTATTTTTACTAAAATATCTATGAGCATACGTCAACTCAAACAAACTGAATCACTGTAACAATTAACAAGGGAGGTATCTATAAAGTTTTACAAAATATTTGTCTCTGTGTAATTTTTGACAAAGTTCAGGAAAAATATGCATAATTTTGACAAACTTAAGGAGAAAATATGTGAAAATATCCGATATTAAATATTAGATAAGAATGTCTATTTTGATACTATTAATAATAAAAACTCTTTTAGTCCATAAAGATTAACTAAATAACTTTATAAGTTTTAAAAATATTTTTATAAATGAGAGGTTGTAATATTTCCAATAATAGGAAGAGGTAGAATCAAAAGGTAGGGTTACGACCGGTGAATTCCAAAAGTCAGAAGCTAGGCTAACAAAATAAATAAAAAAATAATAAAGACTCTTATCTTTTACATGGACAACATCAAAGAAGTCCCTCACCAATTTTAAAAATATTAAATTAGTCCTTACACATTCAACTATAAATGCGGCAACGATACTTTTTCTATTGTTGTAACAAGGATTGTAATATTACAACAGCTCTCCATAAAGAATTTTTACTTACTTTTCTCTTCCCTTTTCTCTTTTAATTTCATTGTATTTTTTCTTCCTTATTTCATTAATAAAATTTCCTAAGCTGAAATTATATAAAAAATAAAATTTAGTAAGGGGAAAGAACTATGTTGAAGTCAATATCTTAATTTCATTTTTTCATATTTTTTTTGAAATTACGTCTTCATTTCTCATAATAAAATATTGAGGATATTTAAGTAATTGTACATTTTAGAGTTAGTCAACAAATAGTAAAAGAGAGACAAATGAGGTTTTTCTCAAAAATTTCTACAAAGTAAGAATTTCTCAAAGCTTATGGAGATGTATGTGAAAATACCCTGCTTTGCCTTTACCTTGTAGACCCAAACAAGGGTAACAGAAAAAGAAAGCTTTGTTTAATTATTTCAGTTGTACAAGGAAAAGCAATACAAATACAGTTGCACAAAGAAGAAATACAAAAACAAAAACAATCTATATATTAAATAAAGTTGCACATAAAAGATATAAAAAATAAAAGAAATTTTTATTTAATAAAAGTTGAACAAAAAACCATAAGAAAGATATAAAGCTTTATTTTAAAAGTGAACAAAAAAGAGAATTTTTTTAATTTCAAATAAAGAAGCACAAAAAATATATAATAGAATAAAAAATTTATTTCAAATGAAATTGCACTAAAAGCATAAAAGAATTGCATAAAAAACATAAATAAAAAAGTTTTATTTTAAATAAAGTTGCACAAAAATAAAGACCAAAAAAAAAAGAAAGAAAGTTTATTTCAAATAAAGTTATAAAAAGAAAAAGAAAAGAGAGCTTTATTTCTAATAAAGATTTCTATTAGATACACATTGATTTCTAACAACTTTATAATATTTTTGGATATTTTATATTCTTAAGCGAGAAGAAAATAAATTACATAAAATGTGTTACAATAACAAAATACTATTATAATATAATTTGTATTTATAAATTTATTAATAAAATATAACATTACAAAATTTATATCATTAGCAATAAAAATATTGATAAAAAATAGTATTATAAAATCTATATTTTTATCCTGAAATTTCTTTCACAAATATTAAAATATTTATTGTGCAATAAAGTTTTTTAAAATTTCCAAAATTTACCAAGTTCTTGAAAAATATAATACATTTTGGATTATATGGGATCATTTACTTGATAAATATGAACCGAAATTCGAATTATAGGAGCCAATAATGGCGGTCGATATGCTCATATTGGTGACGGCATGTCGTCCTTATCAAAAGGATCTAAAAGAACCCGGACCATACCATTGATAAATGATTCATTAATTATGAAGTTTAGAATATGTAACATGAATCATATTTAACATTATCTAACATTTCACAAAATGTTATAAAGCACAAATGACTATCATAAACTTAATGTAAAATGTTGCATACACTCTCTTCTAAATTTTCAATCGTATATTAGTATTTACAAAAATAGATTTAACATTGCAACTAATGTATTGTAGCCAGGTTTATTTTCCAAACACAAACTTCATTCAAACCCTAATCAGAAATTCATACGTTCCAAATCCACCTCATTTTCAAACCATAATGATAACTCCAAGTCTCCGACAACCAAGACAATGCACATATGAAAGTGATAGTGCCAATTGAAAATAGACGATCATAGTTTCATTTCATATGTAATTATCAATCACCAAACCCTAATTACAACATTCCATTACTTGCCAAATACAAACAAAACCCAGTAGCAGCTACTGTCTCAAATGCAATCAAATCAATCAGAAGCATTGAGGACCCTACCAATCTCAAATGAAACAAATGAATCAAGACAAGCATAACAAACCTGAGCATCGCTAAGCCGACGATTATCCCACGCACTCAGCGTCACATTCCTCGGCTTATCTAGCTCCTTTTCCAGTACCTCCCACGCCAACGCCTTCAACCCAGCGTGTCTCAGCCCCTTAATCCCCAGCTCTGCCGCCGCCAGTAGCTTCAAATCCACCGTGTTACAAACCTCCAACCCATAATCATTCTCAAGCTTTTGAACATCGCTATCAATCCCCACCCCAACAAACGTGTAATCCTCGTCCATCAAGAATTCCTCTAGAGATTTCGGAATCGTCGGTGCGTGGATGAGTTGAAAGACGAGGCATCGGCGTCCCACGCACAGCTGCAGAGTGGCCACAGGGTTCGATTTCCGGCTGAAGCTCGGACGCCACTCGACATCGAGCCCCACGATCAGGCGGTGGAGTCGACGGCGGTGAATGCGTTCGATGTTGGCGATCCAGGATTTGACGACGGAAGGAGAGTGTGTGACCACAGTTATGATCTCGTCGTCAAAGAAGCTAACGTCGTAGATGTCGTGGGTATCGGACGCTACTTGTCGGTTGCGAATGCTTATCGTCATCTTTTTGACGTTGAGGGTTTTGCAGAGAAGACCAGATGTCTTTTGTGTTTCCAAAACTTTCTTTTCTTTTTGATTATATAAACGAAAGACTGTTGTCAGTTATCTTCCACCACCTTCCTCTAATTCTTTCTACAAATATCCTTGCCCGTAATGTAACGAATTGAGGTACGAATAAATGAATTCAAAAGTCTTTAAAACTTATTGGAAGGCCCTTTTAAGTTTTTTATCGCTATAAGAATTTCTTTGGAGCTTTTTTTTATGCTGCAAGTAATGAAGTCATGATTTGCGGCTGATTTTGTTACTCGACAATCACGTAATTTAGTAAAAAATGTTTTTATTAGTCCGCTGTAAATTTATTATTGAAAATAATTAAGTTAAAAATATATGTTATTTGTAATCATTTCATAAATCAATGTTTAAGAAAATAAAAAAAGTAAATATAAAAGTATAATAGTCTCTATATATATATAATTTTATAATAACAGATTGTACTATTGTTATCTTGGTTATCACATGTTAGTTCCTACCAAGTGGGACTAGATATTTAAAATATATAAAAAGGATATTAACCTTTGTTAATTAATAAATAATAAGGATGCAAATATTATTTTTGAAAAAAATTATTTATTTATTTATTTTGTGGGGTTTGCAGTACGAGGTCCTTTATAAAAATAAATTTGAAGTCTTCACAAAACGAATCTGTTGGCTGATGCTCTCTGGTGGCACATTCCCAGTTCTGTGTCTCCAACACGCCATCGACAATATGCCATCACTTTTTGAATTTAGACAAGGCTAACCTCTACCTTATTTATTTATAATTAGTTCCATTAATTGTAGTTTGCTAGAAAATTAAACCAACCTTAAGATTAAGATAATTTGAATGACTACACTGAAGAAATTAAAAGAATTGATGCGATTTTTGGAATTGAAAATTCTAGAAGGATGGAATTGAAAAATATAATTCATATGCAAAATAGTAAAGTGAAATTCATCAAAGTAATTAATGTGGGCAACTAATATGAATTTTAAAGTTTAACTAGCCAATTAGAGTAGTTAAGATACAGGAAGATTTCACTACAAAAAAGAAATAAGAAAAAGGTTGCATAGGTGTACACGGACAAAACAAGAGGACTTGGACAATGCTAACCTATGTTGATATGTCAAGTCTTTGAATTGCTGTACATGGCTAGCATGTTCCTCGTGTGGTCCATGAAAAATTAAGGACAGAGGCTCTAACAGACGGAAAAATTAGGGTAACTCTATTATAGACTCTCTCTAACCAACTCTGTGTAATACTCTACCAAAAGATTCCTTATATAGTGAGAAAGGAATCCTTTAATAATACAATCTTATATATAACTACTATTAAAAGATGTTTCTTTATCTTTAAGAAATCTCTTTTTACAATAATTACACACTTTATGTCACACCACATTAGACATGCTTATCTCTTATCTATGTACATTATTAATAATGATCCCCACACTGGGTCTCATTCACCATCTCTTTCCCAACACAAACTCTAAATGGATCTACTATGTTTTCTCTATTTTGTGCTTACGTCAATGAAGTCTTCATACCATGGGACTTCTATTCCTCTTTGCATTTAGTATCCTTCCTCGAAGTATTGTTTTGGGTTTGCTGGTTGTAGCCATAGTTCTCTTGGGACTTTTGCTAGCGGTCCCTTTATTTGGATTGTCTCATCTTCTCGTCCTTATCTTCAGAACCAATCTCTATAGGCTTATGTTAATTCAACTTCTTCCTCATGATCACTTTCAAGTTGAGCATTTCATATTTTTTCACTATAATAGAACTCAGGTGTGCTCACAAATTAAGGTGGTGTACTAGTTCATAATAGTGTATTGTAACAGTTGATTATACGCTTGTGCTAATATTTTTTTTGGCTGTCAAACACCCTTCCCACATGTTGATAGGTATGTTCTCCTCATCTTTCGTGTGGTTATGACTGATAATCTAGATAAATGGTTTGCCTCTTTTTCCCCAATATCTCGTAACTATACTAGTATTATCTCATCTTTCATGAGGTGGTGTATATTCTTTAATTCTAATACTGGCTGGGCATTCAATAACAATACAAAGATAAGATGTGCCAAAGAATCCTCCGAGCAGTAACAAAATATTACAATATAAGAGACGAGAATGCCGACTTCGGACATTATCTCTTCAAGGATGCCTTCAGAATGGCTTATTATATATTTTGGCTTTGGATCAACCTGTATCCAGCAGCAATCCTATTTGAGCCCAACAAAATTCATACTAACAGACGATATGTAAATGGAAGATGGTTTGACAAGTGCTTTTAAAGACCATATAGTATTAGAATTAAAGAATGGACACTGCCTCGTGAAAGATGAAATAGTACTTGTATAGTTATAGGATAATGGGGAGAAATAGACAAAACATTTATCTAGGTCATTAGTCATAACCACACGAAAGATGAGGAGAATAGACCTATCAACATGAGGGAAGGTTGTTTGACAGTCAGAAAAATATTAGCACGTGTATAATCAACTTGAAAATGATTATACACTGTTGCAATACACTATCATGAACTAGTATCACCTCAAGTTGTGAACACATCTGAGCTCTATTATAGTGAAGAAATACGAAATGCTTAACTTGAAAGTGATCACAAGGAAGAAGCTGAATGTTATAACGAAAGCAAGAAAAATAATTAAGAACGCAAATAAAGAACACAGAGATTTAACGTGGTTCACTAACGATGTGTTAGCTACGTCCACAGGCAGAGGAGAGAAAAGTTTTATTGATCTTGAGGAGTAAAGATTACAGATTGCGGCTAGGTTATGACCTAGAGAGTTTATATAGTACTCCCTAGACAGATGCGGAAAAGCCCAGAAAAATAGGCCCAAACAAATAACCCTAGCCCAGGGACTAACTGATTCAAGGCATATTCTAACACTGAATTAACAAAAGCCTATAGAGATTGGCTCTTGAGACAAAGTCGAGAGGACGAGGCAATCTAAATAGGAAAACTGTTAGCAAAAATCCTAGGAGAACCATGGTTGTAACCAACAAACCCAGAACAATACTTCGAGAAAGGTTATTGGATGCAAAGAGGAACAAAAGTCTCGTGGTATAAAGACTTCATTAATGCAAGCATAGAATAGTGAAAGCTTAGTGGAATCACATCAAAGTTTGCGTAGTGGAAGAGATGGTGAATGAGATCTAGTGTGGCAACTGTTGTTAATAATGTAAATAGATAAAAGATAAGCATGTCTAGTATGGTGTGACATAAAGTGTGTAATTATTGTAAAAGGAGATTTCTTAGAGATAAGGGAGCATCTCCTAAAAGTAGTTATAATAGATAAGATTGTATTATTTAGGGATTCCCCTCTATGCCTATATAAGGAATCCTCTATCAGAGTATTACGTAGAGTTGGTTAGAAAGAGCCTATGATAGAGTTACCTTAGTAAGGTAACCATTTATAAATCCTTCATTCTATTTAAAAGCCTTGCATTCTCTTGTAAATTAAGTTTTTCCTTGTAAATACCAAACCCATCAATTCCAAGTTTTAAAGAATAGTGACAACAACTCCTAGAATGTTGCTATGATGTTCCTAACAAGTTTTGGTCTAGAGAACAATACATTGTTTCTTGCTATGCAAAGAAGATTGGACCATGACATATTAAACAACCTCCCATCTAGGTATGCCCTCTGACATGGAGCTTGCAAACAAGAAATCCAACCCTTATTGAATCTCAAGCTCATTAGACCATTTAAGTCTTGATGGGCCAGTCCAGCATTCAAAACGGGTCAGAGGAAAAAAGTAATTAGTCATTGATTACAGAAAACTCAATAACTGTCTTCAGATATAGGACATCCTATACCACGACATACCCACTTACTAAAAAAGATAATGTTTGCCAAGTACTACTCAAAGTTTGATATGAAGTTAGGATTTTGGCAAATTGGTAATAAGGAATAAGAGAGGCATAAAATAGCCTTCATAGTTTCTAATAGACACTATTAATAAAGTGTCATGCCATTTGGCTTAAAAAATGTATCATCAAAGTTTTAGCATATAATGGATGAAGCGTATAAATTTATATCAGATTTCTGTTTAATCTAAACAACAGAAAAACATGCTAGCCATTTGCAGTAATTCAAAAATTTGACGTATCAATATGAGGTTAGCATTGTCTGAGTCCAAGATGCAAATAGGCCTTGAAGAAATTGATCTCTTGGGTCTACATATAAAAAATGAGAACATCATTTTTCAGGCCTATATTGCTGAAAGTATAGTTAAATTCTCAGACCAACTCACAGGAAGAAAACAAATTCAATAATTCTTAGAATAGTTAACTATGTTGCTGATCACATCCAGAATCTAACGAAATTGATAAGTCATATTTTCAAGCACTTAAAAGTAATAGCAGCAGCAAGTGAAGGAGACTATTATTTTTAGCAAACTGAAGAGTTTTTGACTTGAAAATTTAAAAAGTCTTGCAAGCTTTTGCTCAAAGAATTGCACATTTAGATTTTCATCCTTGGAAGCATCATGTGTTAAATTTTCCAAAGATGAAGATTTTCTCCAAAGGAGAAATAAGCACACCGAGAATAGAAGTGTCCTATGGCGAGCAATGAATGATTGGCGTCGGGAGAGTGACCTTAACAAAACCATAGAACAGTTACATGAACAAAAGGTAAGGACAATTTTATAGAGTGCTTTCGGTATTTTTTTTTAAACGGTATCTTATGAGTTTGGTTTTCAAAGAAAGAAAAAAAAAAGGTCTACCCACCAATGCCCTCACATACAAAGGATCATTTTTCTAAAATTCTTTACTAATTAAATATATATTTGTCATTTTTATTTTAAAAATTAAGAAACAATTTGAAAAATAATATCTAACGCAATTTAATGTAATCTCACTTTTTTTTTGTGCTTTTCATTTTTGTCTCCTAATAGATGCTTTTAAAAACAGAAGTTTAATCTTCTTTAATTTTTTTTCTTTCTTTGAACTCATGGCTTGTTTATGTTTTGTTGTATTGATAATACTATATTATCTCAATTTAATCATTTTAAATAATGTGTCATCCACTGTAGCAAAGTTAGGTTAAATTTAGAATAAAAAGTAAAATTTATTATAAAGGATTAAAATCATAAATTTATATTTATTTTAACCTATAAAATTTATTATAATGTTTCGTGGTTTGACCCTCAAAATTGCGAAACATTACTTTCACCTCCCCTACTCATTTATAATTGAACAATAATGTCACTTGAATGGTAAAATATTATAGTGTAGTTTAAAAATTATAAAAAAGTATGACCCAAAATGATGCATGTTGCTTGGAATGAAAAAAAAATGAAATGAAATTATATTTCAGAAATATATTATTACCTTCTTATTAATTTTAAATTGAATTTATACTTGTAAACATGGTTTGAACTTACGAGGCATCAATGAAGATTTTTTTTAAGAGATAGTAATTAGTTGAATTAATAAAATTATATGTAGCTTTAATTTTTCTCTATATTAATTAAAAGGGGATGTGATTTATTTAATTTTATATGGTTTGAAAAGTACTCTTCGAGGACAATTAACAATGTAATTGTAGTTAATATATAAGTCTTTACACATCAAAGCCAATTTCATTAGACTTTATGTTCAAACACCCTTGTAATCGTGATTTTCCATAAAATGTGTCTTTCTATATGTTGTAAATTTGTGGCTGAATTTAATTTAAGAACAATTCATTTGAGATTTTTCTTTAAAAATAAAAATCTCAAATCATAACACAAATCAAGTGCTAACTTGTGGGTCTTAGTTAATTAAACTGATAAGGTAGTATCCAAACCCTGCTCATAACTACAAGTTAGAGAAGAACTTTTGGTATCTTTTTATAATATTTACAAAGAAAATTAAAAAAATGAGAGAAAACAACAAAGGTGCCAACTTTCAAATAGCTCACACCATTCTCAGACCTTGCAGGTCTAATTTCTCTATGCGAGCAGAAATTTTATTATGTTCTTGATCGATCAAACTAATCATGATTATCAAGTTTATCCAAACCATATTGATTTGTCAAACTATTATAAGCTTGTTTAAGTCCATAGAATTGTTATTTCGTTCTAAGTAGGAATTGTAACCAAATCAGGTGGCTGAGAATGCTACAAAAAGTTGTAAAAATGTATGTTATATTTATCTTTTGAATGTAATAATGATAAAGTATCATTTTACGAATGGAGAAAATAAAAGAATATGACATGATAAGTGACCCTTAACTATTTTGATCAAATTTCATTAATTCTTCTCCGTTCATAGAAGACTCACTAAGAAATTGTGATCTCAATTGCATCAGCAGCCTGCCCAGATAATCAAGGCCTTCTCCTTCGTGACCTCCACCCCAGAAAAAGATCATGAGGTGAAGCTTCAACGAGAACTGAGCCGGCAGTTGTGAGCAGTGTAGAATTCAAATGACCTTAATGGAGAATTTGCATTTAAGTGCCCCGTACATCACGTCAATCTTCACACTCCCCCGATCACTTCTCACCTGCATTCGACACTAGTGTTAACTCGCAACAAATTCCAAGCAAGATGTAAGATATTCTACAGAACAAGCACATTACCCCCAAAGAGTTTTGTAGTTCATATGCTATCTGTTTATTACACGCAAAACATGAGAATAGGAAATGCATGGATAATTTCTTATTCTCATTCTCTTTGGAACGTTACACGCTCTAGCTGAAGGTCTGGTGTGGGCTGAAGAAATCCACTAATCAGCATATCGGGTCCAACCTGAAGGTTTCCAGAATCCAGCCCATATACCATTAGGGATCTTCCCAAAGGAATGAAACAGGTTATAATTATTACAATAAACTGTCCCCTGTTTCGAAATGATGATATGAATCTAACAAACAAAAACAATAAATAAAAAGTCGGCTTAGCCTAGGGTATGAAACTGATGATCAGACCTAGAATGATGATACAGGTGTTAGTCATTAAAATATGTTGTCCGCCTGTTTCCAAATAATTAAATAAATATAACAAATCAAAGCAAAAGAACGTCTGTTTTAGCCTATAGGGTCTGAAACTGATGATCAGACAAAGTGCTTTCGGACCTGAATGAAACTTGGATCAAGACCAATACAAGCAGATTTGACTGTGATAAATATCCTGCTATTTACAGGCAACTGCACAGAGCAAACATCAATCAAATCTAACGCCTGTGACATCTCAACCAATAAATTTAGGGGCAACAAAAACCCGTATAAAAAATACTTCATAATAAATAGTGCTTCTCATCTAAACTAGATGTATCAATCTTTATGGTTCGTATTTTTCTCCATGTTGATTAACCTTTAATTTTTTTACGGATCAAAAGTAACTAATTTTTTATTTTGAAGTAATCGATTTGGATTTAACAACATTTACAAAGATATCACATCTAAATGAGTTAAATCAACACGAAGAAACTAACAATTTACTCAAAGAACAATCTAAAATGTTTAGATCTAACATTACAAACTTAAATATACCCTAAAATAATTTTATTTGAACTCTCAAAAATAAAATTCAAAATTCCTGCACAGTGAGTTGAGTTAATGGAGTTTGAGAAGAGCTTGTATATATACCAAGATCACTAAATTTAAATCATTAAATCATCCAACACAGTTCAAATACAATCACGTAATCAAATCCACAAACTTCATCCAACTTAATTTTCAACTCACGGGACAGAAATTTAATCACATAATCAAAAATCTAATTGACCAATTCAAAAAATAATAACACTTCCAATCTTTCCAATTTCAAACCTTACGCCCAAGTTCAGACGTACTACTTTCCTACGGCTCCACTTGTATTGGCGCTCTACATGCTCACACCCTTTTTGAGTTCTGTCTAAGTATTCCTTTAAGCTCCTCAAGCTCTTTTTACAAAAGCTCGATTTTGTCTTTTAACATCTCCACTTTCTTGTCCTTTTCCACGTGCAGTTTGCGGCTTTCTTCTAACTCTCTCGGCCACCAGGTTGCCTCCCCAACATCTATTTGTACTGTTGCTTGACTTTGCGATTGTGGATCTGAATTCATCCTTGAATTTGAATCTTCATGGCGTGGAATTTCTAGGTGTTCCTCCTAACTTTGATGAGGATATTTGAACTCGTCTTCTTGAAGACTCCTTCCCGTCATCCGTGCCTACCATATTGATGCATGCTTCTCTTTGCTGCCATTTGTTAACTTTAAGCTCTGGTAACTTTTGGTTTTTCATTTGATTTTCCTATTTCTGCAAGGCAATAAAGATCATATGAGAGCCGGATTCTTCGGCGTATACTCTTTGACGCTTAAGTTAGCAAAGTATTCTGACAGTGAAGATGAAGTTGGGCAATGAATTTGGCAGAACTTTGCCTTAGTTAGATGCGTGTACCTTGTTCCTTCAACCACATGGATTTTATAGCCTCCTTCATTAACTGTTTTTCCCCATTTTCAGCTATAACCACCCATGATAGAAGGTAGCATACCTTGTCTCAACCATGTGGTTGTACACTCTCGAGTGCGAAATGTGTTACTCATCAATTACCCCTTTTATAAAGTAGTGCAATCGTTTGAAAACTTCCACAACATAATTTATCAACACATGCGATTTAATAATTCATTCAATAACAAATAGAAGATTGTGCCACTCCGAAAACAATGTTTTGATGAATCAGGTTTTATGACAATCAAACTTCTATAATATAATGGTTTAGTTTTATCAGAATGCACTTTCAATAAGAATGCACATTCAATATAAACCCTTAGAACAATTATATAATTATTCTTTTAGTAATAACCATGAGGAAACTTTTTTATAATTTCTCATTGCCTTCAAAGTTTCGATGGCTCCTCTTTTTATGTCGTAAAATTCTTAAGCCGTTGTTATAATACATATATCATAATTAAGTCTTGATGAATCAAACTAAAGAACCATTATTATATTATTAACATAAAAGAGATACAATTGATGAAATCAACTAAAACTTTGATTGATTCGTTGAAGAGAACTTCAAAAATTAAGACCAAAAGAGAGAGAGGCTTTTGAGTGTAGTTCAGGCGGCTCATTATTGTTGATATAATAGTCTACTTCTTCACATCCATCATGCAATACATGCAGTTATTAATAGACAAAAGAATCATAGCATGTACTTTTGTGTCCTAACTAAAACTTTACGTCTGTCTGAAAGAGATCATATTCACATTGATACAATAGTAAGTAAACTTGAAGGGGAAAGAGACATAACTTTAGGATTTGTTGATTTATTATGTGATGATTTTGGTTGAAAAAAATTGAAGCTGTCGTATTTATTTTACTCACGATTGAATTTTTCTACTAAGTTTAAGTTAAATATCTGTCAAGTTTGAAATATACTTAACGCTCTCAAGTTATTTTGAGTTTAACTATTAGTAAGAAAAATGGCTATTCAAAGTTTTATATGCAAAATTTTTTACTTCCATCCAAAATATTTTCAAAAAGAAAATTTAAAAAGAAAAAATGAAAGAGTGAGGAATTAAGAAGGATGCCGGAAAACATAAGGAGTGCGGTGAATAAGGGCATTTTTTATATTTGGTAAACATATATGGGTATTATGTAATTTCACAATAATAAGATTTTCGTAATTGAGGAACAATTCGCTGAAACTCTTGAATACCTCCGCCGCAGGAGGCGAATCTCTATGTCGCAACGGGATGATAAAATTAAAAAATAAATAAAATATTTATTTTTTTATTTACAATTTTAAAATTTTTAACCCAAAAATGATTTATATCAATGTTTTTGACCACTATAAGTTGGGATATCTTTTTATTTTTTTTAAAAAATTTACAAGAAATTTCTTTTATTAGTACTAATACTAATTTAAAAAGAAAAAGTTCTTTGTTTTATAATTAATTTTTAATTTAAAAATTATATTATTTGTAAGAATGTTTATTAAAACTTTATACTATATATAAAATTATTATCAATAAGATAATTATCATAAAAAAGTATTTAAAATAATTAGCATAATGGAATTGAATAATTTCATTAAAATTATTCTATTGAAGTTTTATCTAAATTTAATAATTAGTATTTATGTGATAGTATTTAATCAAATTATGATACGATGATGATGTGGTGATTGTACATTATCTAAGATTTTCTAATTCAAAAATACTATTTAAAATAAAGTCTAAATCAATGTTGTATTAATATATCTATTTTTAATATTAATAATGAATAATGATCTTATCTGTTTGAAATTATTGTGACCTATAAAATAATTTATTATAATCTAAAATAATTAATAATTAAAAAAATTAGGCATTTAATAAATTATATTGTTCAAAGTATTTCGTTAAAAAACAAAAGCCTACGTGTTTGTTAAATTTGATTGTTTAAATATAATAAAATTATAAGATGAAAAAATATCAATTTCTCTCCTAATTTATTAGTCTTTTATCAGTTACATCTCTACTATATCAAAACTATCATTTATCTCCTAGATATTTATATTTTTCAGTTTTACCCTTCGGTTTAAATAAATAATTTAAGTATGAATCGAACCAAAAAAATAGTTTGAATAAAAACCGATTTTCTTAAAATTACAAAAATATAAGTCTTTAGTAAAAATTAAACTTGAGAATTAGGTGAAAATTGCTCATGCCTTAATCACTGTATTCAGTTCAATTTTATGAATAATTTAGACAATTATTATAATATGACTCTTTTCAAACACATATATAATAATTAATAAGAATAAAAATAGTTTTAACTACTATTTTTTTAAATAGTAAGGGAAGTTTTAATTAATATAAAAGACGTAATTTTAAAAATCAAATCAAAATAAAATACTAAATATTTTAATAATTATAAATAATTTTATTATTATTTTAATTTGAATTTATAATATATCATATAATAATTTTATTTTTTATATATGTAATTAGTTTAAAGTGATTATTATTAACCATAATAATAACAACTTTAAATTTGAATTATTTTAATAATTATAAAATTATTACATCCTTTATATTAAAATAATAAAATTATTTATAATAATTAAAGTATTTATCATTATTTATAATTAATTTTAATTATTAATATTTATAATTACATCTTTTGTAATTATTCTGAAGTGATTATTATTAACAATAATAATAATAACTTTATTTTAATAATTATAAAATTATTTTTAAATTATTACATATTTTATATTAAAATCTTTCAAATTAAAATATAATAAAATTATTTATAATCATTAAAATATTTATTATTTTATTTTTAAAATTACATCTTTTATATTAATTAAAACTTCTCTTACTATTTAAAAAAATAGTAGTTAAAATTATTTTTATTTTTAATAATTATTATATGTGTTTGAAAAGAATTATATTATAATCATTGTATAAATTATTCATAAAATTAAAATAGATGTAGTGGTAGCATGGACCATTTTCATCTAATTTTTAAGTTTAATTTTTATTAAAAATTTATATTTTTATAATTTTAAGAAAATTAATTTTTGTTTAACCATTGATTCGGTTCGATTCATATTTAAATTATTTATTTAAATTAAAAAATAAAATTAAAAAAATATAAATATTATAAAGATAAATGATAATTTTAATATAATAGAGATATAATTGATAAATGACTAATAAATTAGTATTTTCTCTTATAAAATTAAGATAAATATTTTAAAGATCATATAAAATATTATTTGATATGTTGAGAAATAAAAAATTTAACTATTTTTTTACCCAACAAAAATTTAATAAAAATTTATAAAAAAAACGGCTTATAAAAGTAAAGCTTGCAACGGAAGAGACATTTTTTTTAAGAAAATATTGTAAATATGGTAATTTGGAAATATAAAAGAAAGGGCGTTTTGGTAATTTAACAAAGACCATAATAAATAGCCGCCCAAAGAAAGTCAGTCTCTTTCCTACACTTACTCTAATCCCCAAAAATAATGGCAGATCGAATCTCATTCTTCAGCTCAGATTCTTCTACTGAAACCTCGCTGCCGCCGCCGCCGCCGTCAAAACCGTACGAAGTAGAGGAAGAGCCCGACGCAGCTCCGGAGCCTAAAAGGCGAAAAACCTCTCCGACAACTCTCGATAAAATCGAAGAATTATCGAATTCAAACGGAAACTTCTCTTTCACTTTCGACACCAAATCTACTCCCTCCACCCCGCAAGTCACTCCGAAATTCGGATCTTTCAATTTCGTGGTGTCGGAATCGGAGAAGGATCGGTTTTTGCCGAGTTCAAAGGAGGAAGGAGCAGCAAGTGTACGAGGAGAAAAGAAACGAGAATCTGGGAATAGTGAAGAGAGAAACGGCGTCGTAGTAGGAGAATTAGGGAATAACTGAATTTGCACTTTGTTAACGTTCACTTTGTACGATTGGTTTCGTGAATGAATGAAATCAGAAATATGGAATTTTTAGTTTTATTTTTCATTTTTGTTTTTGTTTTTGTTCGAGCACATGCTTTTGCTTTAGACTGTTACACGTGGATCATTTGTTTTTTAGTAGTTTTGATTAGTGAGGGTGGGTCCCAGGGTTTACTCACTTGCACGTGCGGCTTTGCTTTTCTGCATTGCTTTCAGATATTAATTTTTGCATCATGATAGAGTTCGACTTTTGATGCCGATGCGACTATTCTGGATAAAAAGTAGTTCACGCGACAAAATACAAGGAGTGTGGACTAAATTGTGAAAATTTTAAAAGTTATGTCTTAATTTATTATTTTATAAAAGTTAATGATGAAAGTTATGATATCCAAATAAACTATTAATTTCAGTTTAACACCTTTATTAATTGATGAACATGAATCAGCCTTTTATCCTTGACATGTGCTCAGCTTGTCTCATTGTTTCTGGGTAAAAGACCGTTGAATCCTCAAAACTAAAAAAGCTAAGTAAATCTTTGAATCTGTCTTATTATTTTTAGATAAAAGACAGTTAAATTTTTAAAATTAGAAAAATATATCAAGTAAATTTTTGAGTAAAAAATATTTATTAATGATACATTTTTAATTATATTTTTTATATTAAAAGGTATAATAATTTTTGTAACTTAAGATTAAAAATATAAGGCAAGGGGTTGTGTTGTTACCCTTTTTGTTGGTTTAAGTTGCAATTGGACGAATACAAAACTAATTCTAACTGATTTTTATTTTTCTCTTTTAATATATATATATATATATGTATATTAGTACTTTTCTTTTTATGTTTTCTATAATTATATTTATATTCATTAAAAAATAAATGTATTTGTATAATTATGTCTACTAATTTCATAAAAAGTTTATTTGTATCATCTTAAGTCAAAATTTAATAATAGTAAAAAAATATAATGGAACGAGTGTCATTTATAAATATTATCGACTTGGTATCTATTTAGTACATATTTTTAGTTCTTTTAAGGGTTCAATCATCTTTTATCCATTATTTTTACTTTTTTCACCCTTAGTTATTTTAATTAAATTCAAACCCATATTAAAAAAATAAAAATCAAATCTTATAAATCAAAATAAATCTCCATAAACTAGACTAGGCTACAATAATAAATTAGATGTACTATTATCTATAATTTTTTTAATGTAAAACTTCATACATGCTACACGTAAAAATTTGAACTTTAACATAACATAAATTTTGAAAATTTGAAATTAAAAGGCGTAACATCAAAATTAGAAATAAGATTTCTATTGTTGATGCTAAAATTTGTCTGCCACTCTTTAATGGAAGATAAAATCTCAACCAACAATCACAATTTATTTGGTTATAGAGAACTACGCTTGGCACTCACTCCTTTTTTGAGAAGCAATTTGCAAGAAAGAGACAAGTGAGAGTCCCAAGTCCCAACCATGAAAACCCTTCGACAATAAAGTTAAATCAGGGAACTTTGAGAGATTCTTTGATAAAGAAATAAATGAATTTTAACAAAGTTTATACTAGTTAATATATTTTTTAGGCCGCAACACGTGTTTGGTGACAATCCTCCTACAATATATATGTATATATATATATATATATATGGACAAAATCAATAACTTTTTTTTTTATACAAAATCTTATATTAAATATAACAGTTAAATCTAAACACATCTAACGGTTGAGATTACATTTAACTATATAGTTAATGTATTTATAATTAATACACATGTCCAATATAATCTCAATCATTAGATGTACCTACATACAATGATTTATATTTGATGTAAGATTTTTTACAAAAGAAAAGGTTATTAATCATATATATATATATATGTAACAAAATATTAATTTATTTTAATCTCGTAAAATTTTAAAAAATATATGTAAAAATTTATTTTAGGCCTAAAATGCTATTACCAAAATCAAATCAACCAATTATTTTTTATACGAAAATATTAATTTTTATTTTTTAGTCTTCGGGCATCCTTAACCTAACTATATTGAAGTTATTATATTATCTTTTTGTTAAATATTCAAATTTAAGAATAGACAGACATAAAATTTACAGCCAAGAATAGAAAACAATTTGGTAAAGCTCATTAAAAGCAATCCAAATACATAATAATTGTCATTAATATATAGTTAATGGTGGACATCTTTGTATAATTTCTTTTTCAAAAGGTCGTAGATGAGATAAAAAAACCTCAACTATGAAACGACAAACTATATGAGATCAAGAAGCGTCAACTATAAAACAACAAACTCTTACATTTTATTGTTACTCGAATTTGTCCAGGAGCATTAAGTATACCCCAAAGTACCTGAGCTATGCCAAGAGGGCACACATTTGTATAAGTCTTTAAGATTTTCGTTTATTAAATTGATAGTTTTAATAGTTTTAAAAATACTCGTTAAAATTTTAATTTTCTAAAAAATAACGATTATATCCTTATTTAATAATAATTAGATATGAAAATTATTTGTAAACTCTTAATATAAAATAAAATAATATTATTATTTATTTTATTAATGTATCTTAAATACATAAATTGTATTTTATCAAATTTAACGGTTTAGTAATTATTATTAAAATAACTATTATTGTATAAAAGTACAATCGTTATTTTTTAATAAATTGAGATTTTAATAGGTATTTTTGATACTATTAGGATTATAATTAATCTAGTAGACTAAATTTTAAAATTTTTTAAGTCTTTTACTCTTTTTAATATTTAAATATATGTTTAATATAATATTTCACATTTTTTTAAAATTTTAAAAGCATGAAAAGTTATTTTGATATGATATGTTAAATAATTAAATATAAATATTTACTTAGTTCAAATTATTTTATTATGACTCTGACTAGCAACTATGGTTTATCTCTACTTATTTGTGGTTGAAATTGTTTTATTATACCTCTCAGAACTGGTAACTATAGTCTATCTCATTAGTTATTATCTTTACTTGAATTTAAGAAGATAAAAGTACATTTTATTTTGATGAATAAACTCATAATATATAATAAAATATTGAGTAAATAAATGAATAAAAAATTATTAAAAAATTATAAATAATTAACTAACAAATAGAAAGAACTAAAAAATATGGGTAAAGTTAATTTGTTAGAGATAACATACATAAATAAATATTATAAATAAAATAGTTAAAATTTTGATATCAAAATCCTATAAAAAATATAAATTAAAAATTTTTAAAAGTTATATATATATAATTAAAAAAAAGAAAAAATTATATTTGAATTTGATTTAAAGATGGTAAAAAAAAAAGAGAAATGAGGTTTTTTTCTTTTTTAATTATGTATTAAATTTTAGTCGTATTTTAAGAATTTATTATGTTTTTTATTTTTAAAAATAAAAACTCGTATATAAATAATATATCAAATGCTTTAATTTTTATTATATCTCTATAACTATTTTAATTAAAAATATTTTTTACATATATTTTCTAAGACTTATAAAAACAAAATATAAAGAAATTAACACAAAAATCTCCCTTGTTATAGTAAATTTATTCAATTAAATTGATCATTATTTGACTAACTAAAAATATTAAAATATCCAAACTAATTAACCTCTTTTCTTTTTTTCACTCTTTTGATTGATAACATACAGAAAATTTGTAAAAGCTTACAAGAACTCCGATTCATATATAACTTCTTCTTCTGTCATCGTTTGTTGACTGTAAAAAATAGGCATTATGGTAAAATATTTTCCATTTTCTCAGTCAACTTTAAGAAAAAATGATGACTATACGAAAATATTTTCAAAAATTATTTCTTAACTTCCACTTTGCACTTTATTTTTTTTTAAGAAATAAAAAAAATTCATGATTTAAGTAAAAAGAATATAGAGAAATTATTCGAAGATTCTTCCATATTCATATATACACAATCCCTAATGCTCATATTCTTCACCATTCACAAATCCCTAATCCCAATTGTTCAATTCTTCTTCTTCATAAATACTCACAAAAAAATAAACATATAATGAAAGAAAAAAAATATATAAAGAGAAGGATTTTTTCAGCTGGTTTAATTTAAAAAGGTGAAATAATCGTCAAATACAATGGGTTTATTTTAATCATCTGATGGGATTATTTTAGTCATTGAATACTTTTTAACTATTAACAAATGATTAGAATGTTCAAGCTGTAGTAAATTCGAATGAGATATTACAATTCCTAATTACTTAACCCTAGTTAGAATTTAGCTAATGCATCCACTAAATTCACCTTTAACTACATTTTTTGTTTGTTTTTAAGAACATTAGCAAACACACGGTTAGTTTATGGCAACTCAGTCAAATTTACTAGTTTGGGATTTGGATACACCAAAGAATATGAATTTATTCTTAAAAAACTGATTAGTGATCCAACAGTGCACTTAAAATAGATCTAAGGGAGGCATGGGATTTCTGGGGATTGTTCTACTCTTTATATATATTGGGGAAGGATTACAAACCTCATTTTATTATACTTTTTTTACATTTAATGTATCGTAATTAATGTACATATTAGATTTACTCTTAACTATTATATGTGTCTAGGGTTAAGAATTGATGTAAAATCAATATAAAAAAATAGAGCTACCGAACCATTTTATATATATATATATATATATATATATAATATAGTATTTTTTTTGGTCCCCAAAGACTTGGTCGGGATGGTTAAAGGTACTTCTTTGCTGACGTCTCGATTTCGAAACATCAGTCTTAAGGTAAGTAAGGCAATTAAAAAAATACTATTTAGGCTCTGTCCCATCCTTTACCTTTTAATATATATATATATATATATATATATATTCCTATTTAAACTTCTTGTAAAGATTATTTTATTCATATTGATTTCTTTTGAACAAATAAACTCTGTAGACAAACAACATCAATGAGCTGAGAGAGATGAGCAAGAGATGAAAATGAAGACTAATCTCTACCAAGTTTACTTAAATATCAACATGTACACTAACATGAGCATCCACAGTTCTAGAGACTTGTTAACTCTGAAGATTCCTGATGAAGGTTTTACACTGAAATTGCTTAAGCAGCAAGGCAATTCTCCCATTTGCCATATCTTGAACTAAAGCACCCTCCTCCGATTGATTGAGCACGCTCCAAAAGCACAGTCCGAGCACAAACATCCCAAGTCATTGCCATCTCCGCAAGAGACATGGGCTCTGAGAGCTTGCGCAGAGATAAGCAGAATTGGGACCTTGTCTTCTCTGATAAATCAGTCGACTCTTTGCTCTCACCACTGTGCAAAAGATTAGAAATGCTTCTTGAGTTAAGTTTAGAGTTAACTTCTGCTGGTTGATAACTTTATAACATAGCTGGAATAAATTTGAAGAATTTGATGTCCACAGATATTGAATTATATGTGCTTCAAGATGTGTATCCATACTTTTCAGATGAAATCAAAGTAAATACCAGAAACTTAAAAAGTGAAATCAAACTATACCAATCTATCAAGATGAAGTGAGTTTTCAATTTCTCACCTCAAGTCAAAAGTAAACCTGTCTAAGATCACGGGAGAAGAATTTGGATAACTTGCAGGAACCAACAATCGTAACGGGTGTACAGACTGTACGCAGAGACCACATTCATCAGCTTGGAAACTTCTACCAATATATCGCTTAATATTAGAGTATGTGACTTTAAGAACTCACCATCTGAGATGCATACTGTATCTTATAGCTTTCACTGAGAGCCACGGAATTGTGAATGCATCTGACAATTGTTCCTTCACCATGATGAAATTCAGCAATATTTTGGGTTGGATCCAAATCGATCACAGTTTCTAACAGTTGCTGGTTTATGTAATTAATTTCATCCAGCAGAGTATTGCTGGGCTGCAAATAATCAATTGATATTAGTTGAAAGGAAAATGAATGAAGCTGAGATATGCAAATTAACACAATGAACAAGACAACAAGATTGGAGAACAGAAGAAAAGAATTTACTAAAAAATAGTTGTGGCACTCGAGAAGAGAGGAAAGCAATGTTGATTTTGACTTCATGTAAAAGAATGGAGGGATACGATCTGAGTTGACAGAGCTTCAAGGATGACAGAAGACCAACAAATAGTACCCAGGTACAATAATCTTGTCTTTATCTAATAGTTAGTATTCTCTAGCAGACCGTCTACAATAATTTTTTCTGCCAAACAGTCATGAATTTCAATGATTAATGAAAGTAGTGTCTATACCCTTTCTATTTGTTTCATATACTGATATCATAAAGCTCAAATTCCTATCTTTTCATTATCACCATCATCTAACTTTCACTGTAAATTCATTAATTAGTAGGGTGTACTCACATCTCATGACAGCTGCCAATTTTGAGCCTTCTAGCATCTTACTCGGGTAAAAGGGCAAAAAAGTGGGCTCAATAAGACAAACTCAATTCTATCAGTTAACCAAATACATTGGACACTTTACCATTAAAGCACAATTGACTATTAGAAATAAAGGAGCAATATCGGACCTCTATCCTGCGCCTCTTGATCCTAGATGTTTCACTTGAATCTAAGTCACATATCTGACCACTTGACTGCTTGAGATTATCAGCTTCGCTGAGTGAAAAGGATAATGCATCTGGGGCGATTGCACTTATATTGTGCAGCTTTCGCGTCATCTTTCCTTCGAAAGAGCATCTATATTGAAAGCTGACATTTCTTCCATGTAAATTCTCACTTACATCAGCTTTAGAGTAATTACATACTGTTCCAGCAATCCCATCAACTATTTTCATCGCTGAGCCAATTTCACTGACAGAGGCACTTAATGCTTCAGTTGATATTGATTGTACCTAGAAGAATATTAACAGGTCTAAGAATCCATCACGTGACACTTACCAAAGAGAAGAAGAGTGCTGCCTTAGGGGCAACAACTCGAGCATATTTTCACATATTTATACAAAAGAACATGCTGAACATTGGTCAAAGAATGAGGAACCTAAACCAAATTAATGAATAGTTCTTCAAAACAGAAAGCATAATGCTGCAAAAATCTGTAATCTCCATAAAAACAAAAACTTAAGGACATTGACTAGGCTATTGCATAGAGTGAAAAGAAAAACTGAAATAAAATACACATACAGCTTTCAGTAAGCGCTCTAGTGGATTCTTTGTAGCAGATGATTGTTGATTTTCGTTTGGACTGGCAGACTCGGTACACAATAGGGAGGCTTCTAGGAAAATAAACAGGAACAGATTAAGTTCAGAACTTCATTTTAAGTATCAACAGCAGTTAATGCAAAATTTGTTTGAGGGTGTGCCGAGGTTTCTGCAATTAATAGGGAAGAAGAACCTGCTGTGTGTTTCTTATGGTGTGCTGGTATTGAGAATGGAGTAAAGGGAATAGAATAAGAAGATTAAAATGTAACAGTGTCCCTGTTTTTGAAATAGGTAATGGTAAATTTTGCTGGTCAACCTGGGCAGAAGAATGCTGCGACGTTTGAGGAGAAGTAGACTGAAGAAGAAAGGGACTTATTGGAAGTGGCGCTTGATGGGAATAATCTTAAAGTTGGCTGATTAAGGGGTTACACTGAAGCATACCTGAAGTGGTAACAGGTTGGGTCTGAGCCATCCCCATATGTTGCTGAATCATTTCTGGGTCAATATCTTGTTTGACATTTTGTGGTTGCATCATTTGACCTCCATGTTTCTTTTGTTTATGGAATGTGTTGATAACAGGATTCTGATGTAGGGATTTTGTTGCATAACCAAATGACATCACTCTGCCATCATGAATAAGCTTATTTTGTTGTGTGTCTGCAATATCATGGCCTTGGGGCCTTGAAGCATGATCCAAAGAGCTTGGTGCATTTTGTTGTGTCAGCTCCATCAATGAACCGGAACAAGGTGAATTCATCATGTTTGGTTGAGAACTTAGAACCACTGGCTGTGTTGATGATGGAGATTGAGCAACTTGTTTGCTTGTAAAAGCTAAATTCACTGGATGAAGCTGGGGCTCCCCATTAATATGTTGCTGCAGCTGAGATATTCGGGATGGACCACCAGGTGGCTGAACAGAAACTGAATTCCCCTGATTAAAGCAATTAAGAAACAGCTTCACTGTCTTCTGGAAGGATTCCAACTTTTCCATGGAGAGTGGAACAAGGTTTTCTCGAGGTATCGACAAAACTTTAATGAACTTCTTTACTTCAATAATTTTTTTCTTGCATTTTTCAATTATTTCTGGCATCTGCGACTGTAGGAAGGAATCAATTCAAGAAACAGATTGACAGCAAGACAAGATTAATCAGGCGTCAGAGATCAATTGCAAGGTCTAGTAATTGGACTTAGCAGAAGTATAAAAAAGGGATGAAACATCATCGTAGCACATATACCTTTTGACATTTTTCATTCAATACGTTGTGTAAATACCTCAATGTTGGTAAGTACTCCTTCTTCATAGACTGAAGCTGAAAACAACATAAATTTTCCAACTAGTAAGAGACAGTCTCAGGCATTTAGGTTCAACTGTCAATTTACATAAAATGTTGATCTTGACTGAAAATTTGGACTTACTTTATTGGCAGGGGAGCATAAAAATAATGAAATTGGCAAACCAAAAGAGAAGCGAAAAATGCAAGATCTACTTTTTGCTTGAGGAGACCAAGAATTAAAAAAAGGAAACTATTATGTATGTTTTGATACATTTAAAGAGATAAAATAGAAGTCACAGAATTTCCAGGATGGATGATGTGCAATATCACTTAGAATGAAGCACACCCAGTAATAATCTAAATGGAGAAGAAACCACCCATAATGATAGAATTCAAAAGAAATCTATCAACTTAGGATGTAGAATACAAAACGAGAAGTTTAGGATTGTGTCCTGTGATATTGAAATTAATTCATTACTTGTATTAGAAGAAAAGAAAAGAAAAGGAAAACAAGAAAGAGAAAATGTGGCTGGCAATGGCATGATATGATTTAATATAATCCATGAAAAATGACTGCTGGAATACCTTTTGATATGCTGGATCATGCAACTCAGCCATAATTGCTTGTTCACTTGGAGCTGTAGACCCTAATGAGGCTACAAGTGACAGAGCCGTTGTGTTGATGATTAAATATCAGCCAAAATAAAGAAAGGAAAATGGAGTAAAGAGTGAAGCAACAATTTCTGAGCCTATTTATTACACAATTAGAAAATTTGTCTCGGATAGAAATTAAAACAAATAGAACACACAACATAAGATATAACACACTGTAATCGCGTTGAAGAGAAAAGGTTCAAAACCCAAGAACATTAAAAAAAAAGGCATTTTCTGTTAACATTTAAAATGTGCACGTTGTTAAAAATAAAAGCATGGAGTAAGATGGAAGTTTCAAGTGAGCCAAGCTACAGATTTCATAAGTTTCTCTGTGAAAGCAAATATAGTTATTCCTTGCTATAATCAATGCAAAATTTGAGTTCGAAGTTTAAATACTTAATGCATAAGGTTCTTCCATATTTAGGTATATAATTCACATACCAGATGAGAACTTCGCATGGCTTTTCTGTGATGGAAGCATCTTGTGATGATTGTTTACATTCTGGGGTGTAAGCAACAAGGCCAATGTTTCAGATCTTTGGATTGTAGCTTCTTGTGTCCTCTGAATTGGAGAATCCACAAGTTGATGAAACGTATTAACTGACAGCACCCTTTGTGCAACTTTTGGTTGTGAAGATGTGTCCTCTACTTGAAAGGTGTGCACTGAACGCTCATGTGGCTTCAAGTTCATGGCTTTCAGTTGTGGTCCAATCATTCTGTGCTGTTGCTGCAAGCAAGAAGCATTACTTTGTAATCCAAAAGGCTGCTGGAAAGAGTTTGGCATGCTCTTCCAAAATAGGGACAGTTTCTGCTCAAGATTATCTTCCTGGGAGACTAGCTGATTCTGCTGAAATACAGCAGTGCTCGATTTGTCTTTTAATAGGCGTTGCTGTAACTCTGTTGGTAATGCCTGATTCTGGGAGCAAAGTGGACTTGACTGTGATACAATATGCTGCTGTTGCTGATGGTGATGATTGTTATGAATATCTCCAAAATGTATAGCACCAATATTTGGTTGGTGTAACTTGTGCTTTAAAAGCTGTTCTGACTGCTGCTGTTTGTGTTGTTGATAAACCACCTTCTGTGATGGCTGAGTTCCAGGAATATCTCTCTGGTTATTAGCAAAGACGTCTGATTGCATTCCTTGTCCAGCTGAATCACCAGCAAATTCAAAGGAAGCCTGATAGACATTCTTGAGGCCGAAGCTTTGTCCACCAGCAGGAACCACGGAGTTCTGAGGCAGCCCTATAACAGATAGCCAAAAAGATGTTAAACGGGCATATATTGTTCAAGCATGTATGATGATAGGTCATCAGCACAACTACCAGTGCATTAACAGATGCTGCAAACTATACCCTTTTCATTTCAGTGTAAGGTACTGAATAAATGTTGAGGAAGAATAATATACAAAAAAATAATAAGATCTATGTATATTTAGAACATACAGAGCACTTCATGGAAGTGAGACTGTTATCAAAGAGGTCTAAAATAAAGTTACCTAGAAAATACATCTGCATGTTTCGACATTAACTTGAAAACTTATCAACTGTGCAAGGAACCATTAGCATTGGACCTTTTGATCTTACAGCAAGCATCCAATTTTATAATTTCATCATCAATGCTTATAGGCAAATATTAATTTTATGAGATGAACAAGATGAAAATTCCACCAGATTTTCTGCGTTAACATAAAAGAAGATGACGAAAAAGAAAATAATGTATACGTGAACGGGATAAAGAATCATAAAATGGTCCAAGACAATCTTCAACATCCAACATATATGCCACTATCAAAACTGCAATAAGGTTCAGTGGCTACAAATGCATTTAAAGCCTTTTATTTGTTCATATTTGTATAGGATTACTGTTGACAACCACTGAAATTTCGGCAAACCCATATTAACTGGACATGATTTTTTCGTTCTTCATATATACTTGTTTGCAAATTTTAAGAACAAAAATCATGTCAGGTCATTGGTTGAGTTTTAAAAGGCAAGGTCCAATAATAGACAATTAAACAGAAAAATTCACACTAAAATTTATCTACATCTTGTAATTACCTGGATTGGAGGAAGATGCACCAGCAGTTTGATGACCAGCCTTATCAATTAACTTCAATTTCCTAGTTATTGCACAAATATAATCCTCCTGAGCAACAGAGAACACAATTACAGACGATTCTCAGACATGTTATTGAATAAACGAAGTTTTCTATCGGCACCATTCTTGCAGATATTGTAAATATACTGTCATTTGAGCTGAAGAGGACTCACACAATCAAATTAACAACCAAACAGCACTTGATGAACCACTCATTGTTGCAAATAGACAGTGAAGAGCTAGCTCATTCATGTATTAATATTATGAAGAGAAACTTTCAACTACTGTAAAGTCAGGGACAAAAGGAGTGGAGGGAGATAGAGAAACCAATATTCATATCCAGATAACATGGGGACCTAATGCAAATCAACTTAACAATTATTTGTTGTATTTCATTACCATAGGTGAAAGAAATTGTAGCTGTCCTTACCAAGCGTGTTATTGCCCAGTAAAAATTGCATCAGCTTCAAAAAAGAAATAAATAAATAAACTATACACATTGTAAAAATGCTCACAATAGAATTTTTAGATGTGTAAGTCCATCAAGAAGAAAGCACACTTCTATATTCGTACCGTTACTAAACTTAAGTCTGGTTGATTTTAGATTTTCCATCTCTGCTATAACTGGATTCATAGTATGTACTTTAAGTAAGATCCCTAAAGTGTCAGCTATGTTTCAAGCCAAATCCAACTCAAATACAACAATTTCCAAGCTAGGACACTAGAAATTGATTTGAGGAAAGAGAATTACATTGCATTAACAATAACATATCTCAGTTAAAACAGTAGCTAATGTGTAACAAGAAATGCATTTTGCTGTGGTGCAAAGACTACCGATAAAGCATCTTCAAATGCAAAAGTAAATTACCCTTTTGGAGAGTTAACAGGGACAAACTTGCAAAATGACACAGGCGAAGGTATACTTAACAAGATGAACAAAATTACTAGTTTAAAAGAGATTGTAATTGTTAACTTCACAAGAACAACAAAGTAGCACGAAAAAGAAAATTACATAAATATGTGCACCTTAGTTCTTGCATTACGGAACACATTCTCCTCAAATTGCTCGACAACTTTAGTCACTCGAGTTTGAGCCTCAGGATCAGAACAGGGCATTTTCAAAAAACCCAGTCTATCATTGCAACAACAAATTTTGGGTTGAGAGATTATTCATTCAAAATATCATCGTGAAGCCACCATCAATTTTAATAACATTAAAACATTAAAGACAAACATTAAAAGAAATCCATACAGAATTAAATACATATATGATAAAAATGAAGTGTTTAAACATAAGATATAAGCTCAATTGTAGGCATGAATACCAAATCCTACATAAGTTAGAAAATGCTTAACTTTTAAGTGCTTTTCACACGAATGCGCTTTCAGACGTAGACTAAACAAACACACACATAAATACAATATCACAAACAATCGTATATTGCTCAAACTATTAAAGAGGAACACAAAGCCAAACAGACAAAAAAACAAAATAACATACATTTTCTCAACGATTTTACGTCTACCATCCGGCCCAAATCTGGTTCTCCAGTCGTCAGCTTCCTCTCTGATACCACTCCTCGGAGTTCCACTACTACTACTCTCCTCCATTCAAACTCTACAAGAGAAAAAAAGAACTCTGGAAGAACTAAGTATATATTCAGTATATATTCACACCTCTACAAATTAAACTTCAAACAATAATCCAATTCAAGATTAAATTACCCAGAAAAGTAAATGAAACCGACAACAAAGAAAAAGAAAGAACCATCCAAATGAAACATGCAAGTACCAGATATCATACCTACCAATACGAAAGTCTTTGCTGTATTTCTGGGTAAATTATTTTCTTGACGGAGAATTATAAGATGAAGAGAAAAGAGCTGGGGAGTTCAAACATGAGAATTCTGTGGGTGACTTGTGGGCGAAGTTACGTTTGGCATTCACTTTCTCTCACTCACTCTCCACGTTGTTTAAATTAACAGGGAGGCAGCAACCAGCAACTATGCAAAATGATGATGAGAACGCATTTAAAAGCATTCGGTTGTTTCGGCTCGTGTTTTTCACGTGGCCTAAGTCGAACTTGGAAAACGCAATCGTTAGGTGAGTTGGATTGGGATATCCGCCATATTCGGAATTTTATCTTATTTTATTTCCGGAATTTCCATATATACCCTTGAGAGACAATTCGAATTATAGGTTAACAGCATTTTAATCCTTGAGCGTCAGCAAAATAACAATTCAAGATATAGTTTGACAAATTTTAATTTGGTTAATTTAGTCTTTAACATCAGGATTAAAAAATAACTGGGTACAAATTTGCTCTAGTCGTTTGATGAAATGTTGGAGAAAGATTGTGGGTCGTGAAATAAGATGTTTAGTATGTAAAAGTGAAATGGGTTTGTAGGAAAGATAATGGTTCTTTTATTATTCTTTTAATATCACATAATTACATATAAAATTGTCGATACAATATTAGAAATCTACCAATAATTAGGAGTTGAGATAGGTCCAATGAGTTTGCATGGAAGATGGTATAATTGTTTTCTTTATCTTTTTTCTAAATATTACATAATTAGTTGATGCCAACTATGAAAGAGTCAGGGGTCGAGAAAGGCCTAAGTTTGACTCCACCTAAAGAAGTCTGCACTTAATCTGAGTGAAATCTTCTTAAACCCTTTCCCTTTTGAAATAAGGATTTCACCACCTAACTATTAGTGGCAAACAATTTATCGTTAGATTACTAGTGGATGACTTTGGTAGAATTACTTTTTAGTGCGAGTAATGTAGAAGGTTTAACAAGGGATAGGTGACTTAAAGCTATCTAATGGTCCTTTTCTTTAAAAAAGATTTGAAAATATATATTTTGTTTTGATTGGACTTAGTGCAGATAAGAGAGAGTTAGTGGCTGAGTTTAAGAAGGAAACTTGTTTTAAATACGCTTAATGTGGATAAAAAAAAGGTTGTTTGAATTTAACAATGAAGCTGATAGGGAAGCTCACATTAGGGAAAGATCTTAGCCTTCTCCATTTGGTTTTCCTGCCATAGGGAAAGATTATTTCATCGTTGACAAGACTAACATTAGGGCGAAAATGTTAATATTTCTTAAATAATGTCTTAATTTGTTATGTTATCAAAGTTTAAAGACTAAAATATTGTTATATTATTCATATTATTATATCATATTTGTATCATGTTATTAATATGGGTACAATCTTTTTATTAATGGTGTCTCTCATTTATAAGATGAGTGACAAGACATGATATAATTAGACAAACTTAATAATAGGATTGTAGCCCTCAAACTCACTTGAGGTCTCCTATTTAGGTTTCATTACTAATTTGCATGTATGGCGTAGAAGAAGGTTACCATTAGGACTACAAGCCCATTCATGCTTCGGCCAGAAGGATGAAAGGTTTTTATTCCTGCTCTTGCCTATATATCCTTTTTAAGTCTACGGGTTGTTTAGGTTCATCTCGGGTCCTATTATATTCTCGAGTTAATAAATCTTGGCTCTTTATGATCCAATGATATTTATCATGACCTAAAAATAGCTCAGTTAATATTAGATATGAAGGGGATGTCAGTTATTACTAAATGAATATATAAAAGATTGAGAATTAGTGTTTTAGTAGAAGCTTATTTGGTTCTAGGTGAATACGAGTACTTTTGAAAAAAAAAAGAAATATGGATTAAGTACCCGCATTTATCCGAGTAATAAATAAATGAATTTGAAGGAGAAAATTCTTTCAAGGGAGAAAGTAATACCCTCTAAGCATAGGTTAAAGTTAAAATAGAAATTAGACTTTTCTCAATTAAGTACTTCTTAGAATAAAATTATGTTTTCCTTCTAAAATAGGAATATGTTTACTTTATTAACTTTTGTTTTTAGCCTTTATATCTCTTGTAATTTTTTCATATCAATATAGGAATATATCTATTGCTTTATCTCTTTCAATATATAATAGTAGTATATATTTAGATGTATATTTGATTGGTATTTACATAGATTATTTGATACATATAAAAAATTTGTGTTGTCGGCATTAGAAATAGGAAAATAATTGAAAATAGCCACTTTTTATATTAGCGATTTAGTTTTAACCAAATAACAAAATTTTATTTAAAACTAGTCAGTATCACATTATTTGGATCAAAATACCCCTATAACTAAAATTAACAAAACATGAAAGTTACTTTTGAGTTATTATAGTAACTTTCAAGTAACTTTTGATCATGTTATAGACTTGTAGCACAATGAACTCGAAAGTTACTATAGGACACCGTACTTGAAAGTTTGATAATTTTGGTTACGAGGGCATTTTCGTTCAAAAATTTTGAGATTGGTTAATTTTGAATAAAGTTTTGTTATATTGTCAAAACTGATTTGCTAATGTAAAAAGTGGTTATTTTCAAAAAGTTTCCTTAGAAATATTGTAAGGGTTTTATGGTATTAGTTTTGGGTGCATTTAGCATAAGTTCAAATAAGTAATTGGCTTTTCAATAATTTTATAGATAGGTGAGATATTTTAGCTTTATAAAGATAAATACTTCTTCAAGAAGGGGAGAGAGGAAGAGAGAAAGAGAGAAAGGTAGATCTGAGAATATCTAAGGTAAGACCCATAATTTCTCTATGCTTTGTTATTTTTTCTTGTTAATAATTTAGTTTATAGACATATTTTATAAATTGATTTTATAAAATATGTTGAGGAGCTTTTGATGTTGTTTATAATTTTTAGCATGATTTATTTTGATACCAAAATTATCAGGGATCTTTTTACCAAGTATTGATCAAGTAAAAGAAGATTTTTATATTTCGGAATCTTTTCAAAGTTTTATCAAATCCTAAAAATCAAATTAAATGATAGTAGTTTAGTTTGAAGGTTTAAATTTTTTGTATTTCAAGTTTTTTAAAACAAAATTTTACACAACTTACTTCTACTAGAAATAGAAATATTTTAAAAATATTTTTGATGTCTAAATTATGGTATGAAATTTTACACAAGGTATTTATAAGTATACTTGGAAAATTGTAGAATCTTAGCTTAATTTATGTTAGGACTTTTGTTGACATTATATAGAAATTAAATATATTTGAAGAATTTTTAATTTTGAAAATTATTTTTATTTTAATTAAACTCTATGTATTTAGTTTTCTAGTTATTTTAGAATTAGTTGATTATCAAAGTTTAATTAGGAAATGTAAATATGCAACCCTATAACTTAAAAGAAAGAAGAGCTTTGGGGAAATAAGAATCTTAAGAAGGTAAGAATTCTTCCTATTTAGGAGATTTATTTCCTTAAAGAATAAGGAAACGAAAATTTTCTTTGAACTAGGGTTTATGATTTTCATATAAACAAACACTTATTTTTTTATATTTTGGTAGAGCTTGCATTACGTGAAAAACTAGTCTAAAGAGAGCTCATTCGTAAGATTTTTGTTTTTTAAGTTGTTCATATTTTTTCTTGTACTTTGATTGAGAACAATTTAGTGAAAATTATTTGTTTTTGATTCCTACTATGATAAATTTAATGATTTAGATCTCTTAAGTGTTGTGAAGGCAATTTGGTTGTGCTCTTCGAGAGAAAAACTTGAATTTCTTCAAGAAAAGAAACCGTGTTTGTTGAAGGGAGTTTGACGACATTAGAAGCAAAGGGATCTTGCGAAACAAGACCATCTAAGAAGATTCTGCACAATGGCAACAACAAAGAGGGAGTTTTTGGTTTGTTTAAGTCCATTGGTGTTTGCATCATCTTATTTCTTAGTTGATTATTATTCTTTGGGCGTGGCCTTATGGATGTAGGATTAGAAAATCTGAATCACGTTAAAATTACGTGTCTTCATTATTTTATTTGTGCTTATTTTATTAAATTAGTTGTAGAATTAATTAATGTTAATTAATTAAAATTGACACTACACTTACCAACAAATCTTTCAATATATATTACAAGATAACTAAACTAATTTTTTTTTAAACAAATCACATAGTATATTAAAATATCCAATAGCCTATTTTTTCAGGATTTTAATTAAATCTTATATGCATACACTAATAATAATGAATAAATTTCATTACCATTGAGTGGTACAGTCCTTTACTAAAATATCGCCACTAAGTTCGGCTAATACTTGCCATCTCCTATGGGTATGGGTAGAAGGAATATAAATAAAATGGCACGAGTATAAACTCAATGAGTGAATATCAAATTAACGTACAAATTATTTTTAAATATGTAAACACTATCTTGTTTTAGAACCAAATTTCTAGCGAATATTTTCTTTTACATTTAAACATATATATAAATCTCATTTTTTTTTAAACTATTAGAATTTTGGCTTGGGCATAGGTAGGATGGATTGGACTTAACACCCAATGGAATATTTTAATCCTTCCCCTTTATTAAATTCGAGAATAAAATGTGCATGTGTAATAAAAAAGCTGTAGTGAAGATTTCAGAGTCAAGAGACAATCCTAACAAGGTTTTTTTATTATTGTAAGTATGATTAATGCTCATATTTTAGATTTTAGTCTCCATCAGAGAATGATTTCTATGGTGGTGCAATGCTTGTGGGAGATGCGAATGCTGAAATTTCCATAAATGACATATTAAAAGAATTTAGAATGCTAACATATGAGATGAATGCTCTTGTGAAGAGAATGTAGTGCATATGTAATCAATCAGGTGGTAGTTGGCTGGCAACAATTACAAATGTAATGCTGTGCATGGTTTTCATCTACTTATATATAACTAGTAAGAACAGTAAGTCCATGTAGTGTAATAAATTGTAACAAATATGTGTAAAGTGAAGGTTAAGATGTAATCAATGTAAGATACTATGAAACTGAAATATGAAAATGCAATCTGTGCACAAGTAAAGGTTATGATATATCAATATAAAATGCTATAAAACTAAAATCTAAAAATGGAATATAGAATTATGTGAAATCTAAGATGTTATATATGATGCAACAACTAATAATCAAGCAAGTAAGATATGTTCGACTCAAGTTGCAAACAAACACCATATAAATTCAACACTATACAATTGAGAAAACCAACAAAATCTAACTATATATCAAAGCAAATCCATAGGAAGTTTATGCAACTGAAACTTGGTAAACAAAAAACAAAAAATGTACAAGTTTCACAAGTGAAAACATATTCTGAGTTTTAGAATTACAATATAATTGGACTTGCAAAGATGATGCCTTATCTGATTCATACTACTCAAAACAGATTTTAGATCATCTGAACTCCAAAAAAACATCATGTATATAACAAAATAAATCCCATGCACAATAACTATTCTTATATTGAGTTGCTGGAGACTTCATGGAAAGGCTGCTAAATTTGGATTTGCATGAAAGTGATCACTTCTTTATAAGTGCATATAAAGGAAACAAATGAAACTTGTTAGAGTTTCATTTATACAATTACATCATTATCATAATTTTGGACAGTAATAAAGCACCTAAATTTTAAAATATACCTGATAATGCATTTGGTGTTGCCGATGTAGGTCTTTGAGAACTTGAAGCACCTGAATCTAGCACTGGCATAACTTGTATTCAAAAGTTCATATTATATGTTGCAACAATGTTATAAATTCCATAATTTACAATATTTCTTAAGCATAACCTGTGAAGTTCTTGAATATGGCTTGTGTTTTGTTGTTTTTGATCTTCTACATGTTCTTCTACTATAGCCCTATTCACTGCACATATTACACCTAACACCAGAACTTTTTTCATTGGCTGTGGTTCATCAGCAGCTCTTCTCCTGGCCATTTTAGGCATACCAACTTGTCTTTTGACTTTAGATGGCTGCACATCATTATGAAGTACAAGTGGCCGTATAATTTCATTTGGAATTGGGTTGAGTTACTCACTGTAAGTATTGAGAAAAGCTTTTTTTAAAAGAGGATCAATAAAATCTTTGACATCACCTCTAATGGCATCAATACAGCATATAACATGCTTGCAAGGTAGCCCTAAAACTTACCAATAACCACAATCACATACTTTCTTCTCCAAATCAACTACACTAATTTTAATATTTTCAAAAACAACTTCAAAGCTCAAATCCTTCCAAACACAACATGCAACTCCTTTGCATCCTCCATGACCTTAACCGACCTCTTTTTGACCAATGGTGGCAAATTCCTATCCCATTTTAATGCATTGTCATATTTTTGATGAATGAGCCACATGATCCTTCTTCTTATCTCCTCTAATATCTTTGTGGTTGGCAACCCTCTATATTGATTAATCTAATTATTGAAGCTTTCACTCATGTTGTTTGTAACATGAGCACATCTTGTCTTAGCTGAAAAAGTATGCTTGGCCCAATTTCTAAGAGGAATGTCCATAAAATATTTGTGACTAGCTTCTGTAATGTGTTTTATTTCTTCCATGATTGCACTAAAATATCTAGCATTTCCAACCCTACATACTGCCTAAAATTTTTTCTTTAATAGTTTACCAAGGTATTTAACCTTGAAACTAGCATGGATATGCTTGCAACAAAACCTTTTTTCAGCCATTGGAAAGTAATGCTCTAAGTAAATAATACCCATTTCTGCCTATCACTCATGAAGCATAGTCTTTTCCACCATTGTTCCCAAATTGCTGATACAACCTCTCTATGAAAAAGCCCCAATATTGAAAGTTTTCGGTGTCAACAACTGATAATGCAACTAATATAACTCCTTTGTACAAGCCTCTATAGTGGCAGCCATCAACTTTTATGAATTGCTTTTAACCCTTGAAGAATCCTTTCCTCTGTGCTTCAAAAGTAAAAAAAAATTTTCTTGAAGTTTGGCTTGGACAAGTTCTAACCCACTTATACTGAAGATCTACTACACTTCCTGGGTTAATTCTAGTTATAATAGCCATATATCTTGATAATTTAGTGTATGATGACTTATGATCAACATCCAATAGCTTTAATGCTTTGGGTTTTTCTCTATATATCCTCATTGGATGATGTTCCACCTTATATTACGTCATCAACTCACCTCCAGCTAGCACTTTTATGCTTAGCTCAGGATTTGCCTTAAACAAGTGTAGGAATTGAGCAACTGTCTAATCTAAAATTGCTTCCCAATTGTCTATAACTCTAGGGCAGGTGTGCTCATAATTCAATGTCTTAATTTGAAATGATAACCTATCCCATGTGGGGTTACCATGAACTCTCCACTTGTATTTGGCCCAAGCACATGTGCATGTGAACCTAGCTTTTTCATTTTTCAATCTTTTAAGCTAAAATCCTTACTTAATAGCATACATTTTTAACACTATCCTAAATTGGTAGACATCATCAAAAGTGTGCCCCACTTGCAATTTCATCCTTCCATTTTCGTCTATATAAAACTTAAATCCTTCATTCTTGTGGTTGTATTACCTGCCTATTATCTCTTCATTATCTAAGTCTTCAGATTGAACATCATTGTCATCTGTTGATTTATAATCTTCCATCTCATGATTAGTTTTGACATCGGGCACCATAATATTATCTCCATTTTCATCATCACTAGGATCTACATCTATTGGATTCCATGTATTGTTTGCTTTCATCTTGCTTACCGTCTTTCTATAAACATACTCATCATTCAACATCAAACCAAGTTCTCTATTAATTAGATCTTCTTGGTTAGGTAAAACCCTTGCTTATTCATTAACTTCATCTGCCTTATCCCAAGTATAGTCCTCTTCACTTGTAATGTCCATAACAAATTGCATCTGGAAAATTTGATTTGTTGGAAGTGATTGAGGTTAACATTACTTCAAGAATAACTTCACATATCTAAATCGTTTGCTATTTGCTTCCTAGAACATTACCTATAACTCAACATTTGTATGTATTGGAATTCTGAACTTTCCATATGGGCTCAGCTTCAAAGATCACACAACCCCATTCAAATAAATCTTGGTCCCAACAGATTTGTCTAACACAAATTTCTAGCTTGTTAAGTGTGTAGAATTCATGGCAAACTCTGATTGCATTATGAACCTTCCCACCAATGTCACAATAAATGGACAGATTTCTCATTATGCAAAACAAACAAATCCTTGCTCAGTTTAGAACAAACAAGCATGGCAAAATATAGCTTAATGTTATACTAGAAAATGAAAGCAAAATTTGCTCAAGAAGAACTTAGCATTTGCAAATGAAAGAAATCACAACATAATAACAAAGAAACCATATATGATAGATAATTCTCACATCCCTAACAACCAAAATTCAAACAAAAATGACAATAATCTTGATTGTTTTCTCCAATTCAATATAAACTAGATAGAAAATCATTTTTAGGATATAAAAGGGATTTCGGGTTTAGTTATGCTCATATCATATTTTTTGATGAAATTTGATTTATAAAAGGCTTAATTAAGCTTTCATTCGACTTGAAAACTATTTTAGTTTAATACATGCAATTTGCAACCCTATTTTAGTTTAATCAAGAGCTGAAGTGCACTTAACTCATTATCACTTCATATTTTTTCATTTGTGAACAAGAAATTAAAGAAACTTTCATATAATAATTAAACTCCTAATGCCAAGTTGGATATATTTGCCTCTTAAATGAAGCTCATTACAAAACCTATATAGCTAGTTAGCTAATGTAAATAAGGATTAAGAGAGAGACAAAACACAAATTTTAACAAGGAGGTTGAAGCTGAAACTAGAGTTGAAGAAGAGCACAAAAATTATACTAAGTCATGCAAGAAAATGAAGAAAAAGGAAGAAAGTGAAGATTACATTAGAGTATCTGGAATTTAATTTAAAATGATCTACCAGTTCCAAGATTGTTGGTTCATTTTAGTTAGACTCATTCTATTTTTCAAAAGTCAAAACAAAAGCACAACCATGTCATTGCTAATTATAGTCATTGCACAAAAATACATTAATCACCTTAGAATTATTATCATTTTTGTTGCTATATAATTATGTAGCTATATTTAAAAATATGATTTTTTGATAACACAATTTACCCTATCACTTAGACTCTATTATATTTCCATTTTCTATGAATGAAGATTTGATTAACAACTGGGATGGTGATGGCTTTATGCATATAATATAATGGACCAACTCAACAGTATGTCATCTTAATAAAATATAAAAAGACAATAATATCATTTAAAGAATATTTGTATTAATGGCTAGTGACCCCATATCAATCATTAAGCAATGGGCAATCTGGTCCCTATAGCATATTTTATTGAGTTTTATTTAGTTAAAGGAAAGTTAAATGAGTTGGAACGCAAAAGATAATAATATTAATTAATTAATTAAATTTTTTATTAACCTTTTTATTTTGCATTTTTGTAATTTCTAGGAATATAATAACTACTTATAGGCGTATTAGATTGATATTAACTGAACATGGATTTATTAAGTCTTGAAATTTCTAGTCATGGATTTATTATATTTGCAACATATTTGACAAGTAAAGAGAAACATAACATAAATAAATATTATAATATAATAAATCAATGTTAGCAAAAAAATAGGAAATATATTTCACTTGTTAACCTAAGAATATAGAAATGTATCATAATTTTCAGATTTTATTTATTTATTTATTTTTTCACAAGTTTCTAATTTGTAAGAGACATTCCATTTCATGCTTCGTCAATTTTTTGCTACAAAGTTCACAGCATAAACTGGGTTTATACGACATAGAATTTGGGTACTCTTTTGTTATGTGTTGACTTCAACGCTTTCTTGAATCTTGACATATTTATAATGACTAAGTTCACATAGGTATCGCTACTAGATTTCATTGTTTATTTCAAAAACTTTTAAACTTGATGAGTTTTTACTTAGTTTTACAGTTAATATGTAAAGAAATAAATGACATTGATTTAATCAAGACAAATAACAAAAATCAATATTCATTCCAAGCTCAAAACAATAAAAATTGGCGAATCGTACCTCTCTGTTGTTCAATTGAGCCTTCTTCCTTCTTCGATAGACCCAGATTTCCTCGCAGGTTGCGTTTTCTTCTCACTTCTATTTTATAGCTACCCTTAATTTCTATCAACATTATTGGTGCGGAAATCACTCTCTACATTATATGTATAACCATTTTTTCAATCCTAAAAGCTTACGAATAGTAGGTTCCCCTAACTCAAATGGCGCAAATTTCTCCCTCCAAAATACTTGTTACATTGCCTCAGTAGCTCTAAGTTGATGTATTGACAGTTCGATTTGCCATTTGACATTGATTTAATCTTCTTTAGATAATCAATTTTAGCTATCAATGGGTTTTGGTGAAAGAGTGTGAGAGTTGAAAATGTGTAGAATGAACACACGCAAAGTTAAAGTTTAGATTTCCATTGCAGTTGTTTTCCTCAAAATGACTTTGTTGCCCATACGCTGGATGGAAAAGCAAAATTTTGTTATACCAGAAGGTTGGTCTTTGTGAATTTTGACATTTTTCTCTCTACCCGTGGTTTTGGCAAATCTCAGAGGAGTTATGTAAAAATTTCCCATTTGTTATTTCAATATTTGTGTTTTTTTTATAATTGTGATTTTTTAACAATATTGTTCTTAACTACGCTAAACACAAGTACACAGGTCGTATCAAGTAATAAACAGATAAGAACAGATATCGTTCTACAAGAATTGATATTCAAATTAACTACTAAGTATTATAGTTTGAAAAGTTAATTTTGTCTAAACAAACTAGAATTGATTAATTATAACGGTAAATAAACTAAAACATTACTATTAACTAACGAAGAATAAAAATCAAATTAAAGAGTTTATAAAAAGATAAAAATTGTAAGGGTGAAATACCTAGGGTCTTGATTTCGCTTATCTATCACTCTATTTCTCCTAATTGGCCGTTATTAATGTATTTTCGTTTGATTCACTAATCACAAGATTAAAATAAACCTTAACACCTCTCTTGAGTGTAAATCAAATAATTATACGTTAATTATGTGTTACTTATTGTTTAGCACTTAGAACCTAATTCACCTCCCGGTTTCTTGAATCCTAAGTGTTAGTTAAATTATTTAGATGTAGATTACCTCTCGGTCTCATAATTATCTAGATTGTGTTTCCTTAGTCTAACAAACAAATTAATTTTTCCTAAGAATTAATTCATTCATCTCCTATTTTACTAATTCATTAATTAATTAACAAATTAGAATATTAAGTAAGGTAAACACAAGTAAATCAAACTATAATAACATTAATACTATGCCAATTGATTAAAACATAGTTTGGACAAATTACATCAAGACTCTAGATTAAGAAAGCTAGCCAACCATCACAATTATCAATATCATAATCATCATATATTCCAAATCATCAATTTCAACAATTAAAGTTCAAATGAAATATAAAATGAGAGTGACAGAGTTTAGGAAACTAGATTAGAGATGCAAGTTTCAATGATCCTCTTTAAAGTCCTCATCCAAAGTCTCCAACTTGAACTAATCCACTTCTCTTTAGAATCTTCTCTTTGTTCTTCACCTTTCTAACTCTAAAAACCCAATGTTCTATTCTTGGTTGCTTAGTTCTTGGTGGCTATTATCCTAAAAACATATAAACCTAAAAGACACCTAAATTAGGCCATTAAATGATGATCTCATGGCAAAAAATATCCAAGCACATTCAGGAGGCACGGGGGCACCCAAATTCACACAGAGGCATAATGGAACAGAATGGGTGCACGGCCATGCCATCCTCGCTGCCAAAATGGCCTTAGGTAGCGGGTGTGGCGTTGTCATGCCATGCTATTAGCCTTGAGATTTCTTGCATTTTGGTCATTACAACTTTGCGTTTTGGTCCCCGTTTCCTTTTTGGCTTTTTTGACATTTCTTTCTTCAGCCGATTTTACCCTGAATGCTTATTTGCTATCTTTTCTATACAAAGCACTAAAATTCGTCAAATATTAACTAAACTTGAGGATTTATAAAACAATTCAAGTCACGAAGTAAGTGATAAATGCATATTCTACAAACTTGAATGCTTGCTTGTCCTCAAGCAAAACAAAACAAAAATAAATCACTAATTAAGATAACTTAACAAAAGATTATCACAAAGAGACAAAATAAACTTACAAGTATATTCTTGGTCAAATCATAATCTAGTCTCATAGATCAAGTAGTTACTTAAATTAAGGAAACTTTCAAAATGTTGGCAATTTATCTAAAAAAAATTAATTTAAATACCAAAATCACTTTACTTAAAAATTCCTTGTTGAATTGCTTCTTATACTTAAACATTTTTCAACTCGAATAAGTTTATATAAACAAATAAGCTTATTTGAACTCCTTAGGGAATTTCATATGCTTGAATTTCATGTCACTCTCCACTAATATAATAGGGCATCACATGAAGGATCCTTAGGGCTTGATTAGGCTTGAAATGACAAGTTATGGTTAGGGTAGAAAAAAGATATTTAAGTGAGGTTTAAACACTAAACACAAACCATCTTAGAACTTTTCTTTCAATCCTTTTATTCTTTCCTATAATCATCAATTCTTCACAATTTTCTTTGCTTTCTCACCCATTTATTTACAAATCAAATTTTTTTTTCTCTTTTTTTTTTTCAAGTTCAGCCTTATTCTACCTTTTTTACGCAAGTTCTCTATGCTTGCTTAGGCATGAGACTCGATTACTCAGTAAAGTTTTGGCTTGACCTTTTATTTCCTTTCCCTCACTCTACCTTTTTATGCGAGTTTTCTATGTTTACTTAGGCATGAGACCCGGTTACTCAATAAGAGCTTGGCTTGAATTTTTTTTTAAAAAAAACTCTACCCTTCCTCCCTTATATACACAAACATCAAAAAAATAAAAAACATAAGGTGTTTAAATGAAAGATTATTAAACTTAATTCTAAAATCAAATCAACAAAGGGTGATGACAAAAGAAAAGTGTTTTCAAGCACAATGGGATAAACTAAGAATTGATTAATTTTAGGATAGCTCGAAAGACTTAAAGGGATTAAAGATGGCCTAAATCATTTCTCTAATGAAGCATCCCTTAGAATTTTATCTCAAGTGACAATCAAACAAGTTCTAGAATTCAATGAAGTCTTAGAGGTTTATTTGGTTCACATTAACCTTTTCTAAGGTTTAAAACAATCAAGTAATCGTGGCATTAATGATTAAATTTTAGAAAATGATCAACTAGATAGAATTTGCCAATAAGTTATACACATAGATTAGGCCAGCATTTATCATTTTCTAAAAATTTAAGCACTCACAATTAAAGTCATATCATTGGCTTTCATTAAGATTGACAAAGGTAAGCTCACAGAACAATTAAAAACAACTCAAAAGACAAGAAAAGATTTCATGCATATTATACTAAAAAGAAAATAAAAATCTTGAAGTAAACAAACACAAAATAAAACTAACTTACATGCAAGAACAACAACTATAAAAATATATAAAAAAAAAATTCGAGATCAAACTGTATGTAAGGTGACTTAAGCAAAAATTTTGATCAACCAAAAATACCAAACACTTCAACAATTATTCCACAAACAATTCACAATCATTCCATAAGTTTCCTCTCCCAAAACTTAATCTAAACATTGTCCTCAATGTTTGTATTCAAATAAAAATCAAGGATAAGAAACCATACTTGGGAGGAAGATGTGAGATCTCACCTCTTAACATGCTTGGTCATCATTGTGCTCTTGTGGAGACATATTTGATTCATATTGGTCCCCTACTCTATCCAGTCATTGTGAAAATCGTGGTAGTGCCAAGTTGGCTTGAGTGTATTGAAAATATACTCTGAAGGTACCATAAATGATACTTAAGCTTTCTCTTGGATATTTCTTCAAACACTTAGTATGCGCACTTTGTACTACATCTCCTCCTTCCCCAAATCACCCCTATAACATCTTTTTGCACCTTCAAATACTCTATAAGTGATTCCTAATTTGAAATCTCAAGAAATTCTTAAAAATTGTCACTTAAGCATTTTATCAAACACTTGGTGTGCAAAGTTCACTACCTACCCAATTTTTCTAAATTCAAAGCTTCCTTTCACACTTCAAATATTACAAAATTGATCTCACTCATTTATACTATACTCTAAATCGCCAATATTCCTATAAAACTCTCCAACAATATCACAACATACCACATTTTTAAAATTTTCAATTATCCAACTTCCACAATTCGTTCAACTCAAATCCAAAGTCAATGATGATGAAAAATTGGTAAAGAAATGAAGAAGTTACTTGAATTTGGATGTGAAAAAATATACTTGAAGGTTGAAAAATTGTTTCCAAGAGAACTCCAAATGAAGAATTTGTATAGAGAGGAAGAACTTTGAAATTATGTGTTTGGATAACAAATTGAGGTGAAGAAGAAACGATGGAACATTTGTTAATGTGTTTGTGTAATGGGGAAGGTAAACCAAAACAAAACAAAACAAAAGGGGGGGAAGGAAGGCTTGGCACGGCCGTGCCATATTCTCAGCAAAAACAAAGGGCAATTTAAGGATTATGTGTGTGCAGAAAGGGAAATGAGCACGAGCTTGGCACGACCGCATGATGACATGGCTTGGTCGTACCGTGCTTTCAGCCAAAAGGAGCAATGAGGGCTACGTTGAATGCAGAGGAGGAAATGGGTGTGCAAGTGTGGTGCGACCGTGCAATGCTTTTAGCAAAAATATGACATAGATAGGTTTGTGTGCGGGGGGAAGATTGTGTTGCGCAAGCATGGTGCGGGCATGCCCAAGGGATGTGTGGCCATGCCATGGACTCTATCTCATGGCCAAGCTCTTGAAAAAATACCTCTTCTTATGCCGAACTTGTTGATCAATAGAAAAACTTTATTTAAAAACGTATGAAAATAAACAAAGAAAAGCGAAAACATATAAAAGAGAAATCAAAACATCAATTTAAACAAAAATTCAAAGTATGAAAAGCTTGGGTTGCCTCCCAAGTAGCTTTAAATTTAACATCCTTAGTTGGACTTAGCCTTGGCCTTTTAATTAGATTAAGTTGGATTCTTGAACGGAACATTCTTCTAATTTGGTCCTTCTCTATCGAAATGAAACTTGAGGTTTTGGTTATTTACACTAAACGACCTCTCATCTCCATCTTTTAAATTGGCTTTACTAAGATGTAATACTTTTTCAATTTAAACAAAACCGATTTTCTTGATTTTGCCTTGGCAGGAATCAACTCTAATCTTGGATTTAGCACTCGATCAAGATTACTTGGTGCAAAATATCTCATACTAGCCAATCTCTCATGCGGTTTCTTTTTTTTCGTCTTGAAAATTTTAGTATCTTCATACGCATCTTTCTAAGACTCTTTCATCTCATTCCTATCTATATTCACTACATCATTGTTGAAAACATTTACTCTATAACAAGTGCGTGTGTTGTTTGTAGGCTTCTTGTTATGGTAAATGTTAAACTTGACATTTTCTTCATTTATCTTCAATGTCATCTGGCCACATTGTACATTAATCAAAGCTCTTTTTGTAACTAGAAAAGGTCAACCAAGAATAATAAAAATATCTCGGTCCTCCTCTATGTCAAGTACCATAAAATCAACTAGGAAGATAAATTTATCCACCTTGATTAACATATCTTCTACAATTTCTCAAGGATAAGTGATGGACATATCCACCATTTACAAGGAAATAATTGTCAATTTTACTTCTCCAAGTCCTAGCTTCTGAAAAACTAAAAGCGACATAAATTGATACTTCCCAACGGTACACGGGATAGTAAAACTACACGGATCATTCTTCTTCTTAGGTAATTTCTGCTAGATAATAGATCTACATTCCTTGTTAACTTTACCATCCCGTACTCCTCCAAATGCCGCTTCTTAGATATTACTTCCTTAATGAATTTCAAATAATTCGGCATTTATTCAAGCGCTTTATAAATGGAGTGTTGATATGAAGCTTTTTGAACATCTCCAAGAACTTTGAAAATTGAGCATCTAATTTCTTCTTCTGAAATCTTTGAGAAAATGGCAAAGGTGGAGTGATAATGGGAAGGATTATCTGGACATAAAATACCTCTAGGCCTTCCAGTTCAACTTTTTTCCCAATCACTTCACTATTCTTTATCTTATCCTCTTTTGCTTCATTCTCCTTATACTTAAGTAGTTCTCACTCTTTACCATTCCTAAGAGTAATAGCTTTACAGTGCTTTTTTGGGTTAACTTTATATCACTTGGAAATTTTTCACTATGAAAAGACTTGATTGATGTAGCCAGTTGGCCAACTTGCACTTCCAAGGATTTCATTGTTGCTCATATATTCACCATATGAGTCTTCATGTTATCCAACCTAGCTTCATTTTTGTTGAACTAATTCCTAGTTTCCACAATAAATATGCTCAATAGGTCTTCCAAAAACTGTTTCTTTTCAACCATGGGCTGTTGTTGAAATCTCGGTGGTGGTGGTGGTAGCATTCCATTGCTTGCATTACTATATGAAAGATTTTCATGGTTTTATAGTCTCGGATAGTAATGGGTTGGCATATTGTTACTTGGCCAATAGTTATAGTTGCGGTTATTGATATATTAACATCGTTTTTGCTCAAAACCATTATTCACACATGAAAAACTTGAAACTATTGCTTTCTTTTGACTTGAAAAAGCTTTCATTGAAGCAAAGTTCTTAATTTGTTTTGATAATACAGCAACTTGAGCTGAAAGTGCTTCCATTTAATCTACCTCATAAACTTCCACAACTCTCTTTGTAATTGATCTCTCACTCGGCCATTAGTAATTGTTACACGTTATTTCTTCAAGCAAAGTATAGGCCTCCTTAGTTGTCTTAGACAACAAAGTACCACCAGCTATCGTATCTACAATTGTTCGAATTTGCCTATTCAATCCATTGTAGAAGAGTTGAATGTGGAACCAATTTTAATACCCATGTTGAGGACACTTCCCGATTAAGTCCTTAAACCGCTTCTGAGACTCATACAACGGCTCAAAATCTAATTGCCTAAATTGAGCAATTTTTCTCCTCAATTGTGAAGTCTTTAATGGTGAAAAGAACTTGGTAAGTAATTTCTATGCCAATTCTTCCCATGTGCTTATATTACCCAGCTGTAAGAATTACAACCAACTCTGAGCCTTATCTTTTAATGAGAACGAAACAACCTCATTCGGATCAAATCTTGGTCTACTCCGTTCATCTTAACAATATCACACACCTCCAAAAACATAGCCAAATGAATATTGGGATCCTCATGAGACAAGCCCTCATATTGATTTTGTTGAACCATGTTTATCAATGTGAGTTTGAGCTCCAACTTGTTGGCATTAATTGCTTGTCGATGAATAGTTATCATGAACCACCGGTTGAAAATAATCTCGAAGTGCTCTCGGTTGTTGCTATAGCTGTGGTGGTAGAAAATTTTGACCTCTTTCTTTTGTCATATTTATAACTTGGTTCCTCATTTCTCTTCTTAAACAGTGAAGTATCCACTCAATATGCTTGTCGATGAATAGTTATCATGAACCACCAGTTGAAAATAATCTCGGAGTACTCTCGATTGTTGCTATAGCTATAGTGGTAGAAGATTTTGATATCTTTCCTCTGTCATATTTATAACTTGGTTCTTCACTTCTCTTCTTAAACAGTGAAGTATCCACTCAATATCTGGATTACATGCAACTAGTTCAAGACTGCGGGTTCTTCATATACACCTACAAACTCCAAAAATAGAACAAAAATATAAATGAAAACAAAAGAAAATAAAAGCCTAGATTAAGATTAAACAATACTACTATAGTTTTTCAATCTCCGGTAACGGCACCAAAAACTTGATCGCGACTACGCTAACCACAAGTGTACGGGTTATATTAAGTAATAAAGTGATAAGAATAGATATCATCCCACAAGAACTAATATTCAAATTAATTACTAAATATTATAGTTTGAAAGGCCAATTTTATTTAAGCAAACTAGAATTGATTAATTGTAATGACAAATAAACTAAAACGCTACTATTAACTAACTAAGAATAGAAATCGAATTAAAGAATTTATGAAAAGATAAAAAATGCAAGGATGAAATATCTAGTGTCTTGATTTCACTTATCTATCACTTTGTTTTTCTTAATTAGCCATTATTAATGTGTTTTCATCTAATTCACTAATCATAAAATAAAAACAAACCTTAACACCTCTCACGAGTATAAATCAAGGTTTTATGCATAATGTCATAGGTGTGGCGTTGTCATGCCATGCCATTAGCCTTTAGATTTCTTGCATTTTGGTCCCCACAGCTTCGCGTTTTTGTCCCCGTTTCCTTTCCAAATTTTCCGACATTTCTTTCTTAAGCCATTTTCACCTTGAATGTCCTTTTGCTATCTTTTCTATACAAAGCACTAAAATTCATTAAATAGTAACTAAACTTTAGGATTTACAAAATAATTCAAGTTCCAAAGTAACCGATAAGTGCGTATTCTACATACTTATCAAATATGGTATTTTTCAAGAAATTAAGATAGATGATGTTGATTATAATAATTTTGATGAATTTCCATTTGTGATTATGGTTTTAGAGCAATTATATAAGACTATATGTAATTTTAATTAAGGTTATTTTCAGTTTTGTCACTATATTCATTCATAATTTTCACATATAACCTAAAATATATGTTGATAAGTCATTAGCAACACCTTTGGTAATCGCAAATCACTGTCACAATAACTGTGTTAGGGATCAGAAAAGAATTGAAGAGCTTGGATTTTATTTTATTTTTGAAAAGAAAACACATTTTAACTATCCAAAATGTTAGTTTAGCCTATAGGTTCAAATTTGATATATAACATAATATAATAAATAATAATAATTCATTGATTTTTATTTACTATTTCATGTAATAGAAAAATAAATTTCAATATATTATAGGGTATATAATATAAAAATACTAATAATAACAATAGTAATAGATATAATAAATCATTTATTAATTTTATTCAATTAAATTTTGAAGTTTGGCTTGCTTTTTCGAGTTATTTTTATTTAATTCATAATTGGTTTACTTTTTTCAATGAGATATACATTACCAACTAGGTACATAGGAATAATATTTTCTTCAATGCACTATCAACAATACAAATAGAGCTATTTTTGTTTTTATATACATAATGTTAATTGCAATAAGGACAAACACTTAATTCATCATTTTTCATTATTTGCAACAAGGATTTTTATTGTTAATAGGGGTATTGTCGATGATTTACCAATATTTTAAGGTATATGTAAAGATTATCAATAAATGTGAGGGTAAAACTAAAGATAACTCTTTAATTTATGTTGATATTAATACATTTTTGCCAATGTACAACAACTCTCCTTGGTCAAATGCAACAGAAGCAAAGTCACAAGCAAAAATACAGGTTTTTCCTAGTTTTCTCAAACTCGAAAAGAATAATTATAAAAAAATTTAGGAAAAGAAAGTTTAATCTATAGAGTGAAAAGATATTTTAATATATAAGGGACATACCTAACCATAATTGGTTCACACTTGTGTTGCCTTAGTTTATCTTTTATTTTATAGAGATATTATCTTTAACTTTTCCTTCTAAGAAAGTCAATTCTTCTTTAATACGCAACACTCATGGAATGACTTATTTTACCTTATCCTTGATTTCGTGTTGTGTGTAATCATTTTGTTAGACTACCAAGATTACCTTGTTCCTTAAAGGCAGATGGTAAGATCTAAACTCATTAAAAGTGATGTTGTGTGGTCTTGGTCAATAGCAAGTAAGGTAACCTAAGATCGAGTTTGGGTTCAGTCTGATTCGATTGACACCAAAACAACACTTATTTACATATCAACATTATTTTTTTACTCGATAAATATTTAAATCGATTAATATAATACAATAAAATTAATTTAATTAAAAATGATAAAAAAATATGGCCTGGTCCAAGTTTCTTATTTGAAGATGAAATTGGATTGAAAATTATAGGTTTTTTTTTAATGTTAAGACTAAAACTGAACCGAATTATACGTAAGATGGGATTGAACCACCCAAGCCAGTCCGGTCCAGTTTTTCTAAGTTTCGGTATTTTTTGCTTAGTGTTAATAACAAGTTTCGACCAACATATTTTGTTAGACTGGTAAAAGCTTATTTTTATATAAATCTAATAAAAACATGAAAAATATGTTGTTATGATTTAACCTTGTACTTAGGTTATGGAATGACATGACATTTATCACTAAACCACTTATACATTTCAAATTATTTTACAAAATCAGCTTATACATGTATTACAAGGTCATTCATAATAGAAAATTATTTTTATTAGTATTAATAAAGTACTCTAAATTTATTTATTAATTATATTTTTATTAGTGCTAAATTTATAATTTGCTAGTCTTAAGGCTCATAATCTATTATTTTGATGATAACAAACATTGATATCCTTCACTAATTGTTACTAACGGCTAGTTTTCAAATGTGTTATAAATTTTGGACTTCATACTCATTTTAAAACTCTTGGATCACATTTTTTAGAAATATAAAGTCCTTACAAAGTTCCTAAACATATTATTGAGCTTGAAATCATTATTCACACATTTGGATCTCTATGTTCATTCATTTGTCGTATCTATATTGAGGGATATCAATTTTGTAAGTGCTCTTTTTCACTCATTTCGATTTTTTATTGTAAAGAAATGAAAGAAGTGAGTCTTTCACTTGGTTGAGATTGTGTTAAGTATTTGAGGTGAGCAAACACTTGTAAGAGTTACAAAATACCATAAATCCTAAGTTGAGTGAGTGCTTGGAGTGAGTAAACAACTTGTAAAAATTTATTGCCCTATACTTTAGAAGAATTTGAATTATTTAGTGTTTATTATTGGGTTGCTTTAAAAGTGTTAAAATCTTTAAAAACTCAATTCACCTCCTCTCTTGGGTCGCCTTGGCGTTATTTCATAATATAACTTATTAATACTAATAAAAATATTTTTTTTTGTTGTCAATATGTTTATTTGACATATTATTTACTTAAAATTTAATTTCTTAATTAAATACTAATAAATAATTATATATTTTTAAAAAACTTAATATTAATTCATAAATATTAAAATTAAATTTTAAATTAAATGTTATATTTTTAACCAGAAATTTTTATTAGTAGTAATAAATGTGATTATGATGTTTAATATATTATTTACTTTAAACTTAACTTTTAAACTACTGTTAATAAATACTTATTAAAAAATAATTTTAAAACTAATTTTTTGAATTATTAAGTTTAAAATTAATTATATTTTTTAAAAATTTATATTAATACATAATTATAGAAAAATAAATTTTAAATTAAATGTCATATTTATTAACAAAATGAATTTTTATTAATAGTAATTATTTTTAGATTATAATTTAAGAGTTTTAACATATGCCTCCTCTAAGGTTTCCGACTTTATCATTTAGAGAGAAAGTATTTGGAAAGACACACTTACCTCCCATATGGCCATTCCCATCTATTAGTAAAACGTTATAGTGAGGGTAATTGTAAAATTAGTTACAACTTTACTATTTTAGTTTAAGCCTATTGTTTCAATCATATTTTGGCTTTTCTTCCCATCTGCGTTCTTCCCAGATTGCAGTTTTCTTCTTTGATTATTTTTCAATTTATTGCGTTGTTGTTGTACTTACGTGCTGTGTTTGTTTGCTTACTAAGAAATTGTAAGAAAACTTGAGAAAAAGAAAACAAAAAGAACTGGTGGTAAAATCATTACGTTCCGACCTAGCCCGTGAATAGTATCAACACGGCCAACACTGTTCACAGGTTGGGCCGAAAAAAAAAAACCCGTGGGTCATGTCGTGCTGGGGCGTGAACAGTACTGTGCCGTGATGGGCCCAAAAAAAAATTCATGAGTTAATATTTAGCCCATGAACAATAAAATTTCGTCACTATTCACTATAAACAGTACCACTATTCATTATAAATAGTGATACTATGTAGACCCGGTGGGCTGCATTTTGACGAACGGACTGGCACAATATGAACAGTAACCATGCCTGTGGGCCAGGTCGAGCCGATATATTTTACTGTGTATATCTTGTCAGCCTGGCCCGAAAGCCTGTTGAGCTCATTTTTCATGGGCCGTGTCGGGCAGGCACGGCCCATTTGCCACCTCTAGTTTGAATTACTGCAACTTATTTATTTTGAGAGAGAGCCTATTGTAGGACTTCTTAGGAAATTACTTTATAGTCAAACACCCTAGAGTTGACGAGAGCAATGGTTGAGCTAGATCTTTATTTGGATAATGAATGGGAGCAATTATTAAGGTTGTTAGACTCGGATGCTCTCAAGCTGTGGCTCTAAAATAGGAAAATTGATACCAAATTCTCCTTTCTCTACGGTAGAATAGAACCATGATGGGACCTCATCAATGGATTATGCACATTCTTTTGCTTTGGCAGGTATAATGGCTCAACTAGCTTTTGTTGAAATGCCAAAAGCCAAATGAGGTGACTTTGGCTAGTGTGATTTCAAGTTGTGTGCATTTAGGCAGGATTTGGCGAATGTAAAATGTTGCATGAATTGGTAATCAAATTTACGATTGATGGCTTTGTTATAATGTCAAAGAATTTGTTGCACATATATTGTATTTGTTCGAGCTTGGAGAAAGCGAGAAGTTTGTTTGATGAGAAAAGGAAAGGAATATTGTCTATGAAATGTGATGTCAAATGGGCATTCAAAAGTGAGCCTTGTTAAGCGAGCTAAAGAGTTGTTTCAGAAAATTCTTACAAAGGATGTGGTTGCCTATCATAATGATTGATGAGAATGTTAGCACAAATATTTTATAGTAATTTTATTTTTAAGAGTTAAAGCTCATTTGTTTTTTCTTTAAATTAGAATAATTTTACTCAGATGTTTAAAAACTGTTTATTTTTTAACATCTGAAAACTTGTTAAAAATATCTGAATATAATTAAGTCAAAAATTTTAATTTAAATCTGAATAACCGAATAAGTAAATGAATTAAATATTTTATTTATCAATAATGTCCTTAATTTATGACTTAATAAATCAATTTCAAAATTTTTATGACATATATGTTAATATACCAGTTTCAGATTTTATATTCTTATAAAAATAAATAACTTAATATTTATATTCAAATATTTCAGGTAAACAAATAAACATATCAATTAAATTTAGATTTTAGTTATATTTATATTTCAAACAAAAAAAACAAACACTACCTTAGTCAACTAATAATTCAAGAGAAGTAACTGATGCATTCCCTAAACTTTTTATGTAAATAATACTTTCTCAAATTTCAGGGGGTATGTGATAATATACTTTAATACTAATAAAAATAATTTCCTATTATGAATGTCATTATTAGATTTATATCACTAATTTCTTAAAATAATTTTCAATATATAAATGGTATAGTGGTAAGTGAAAAGTCATCTATAACCCAAGTCTAAGGTTCAAGTTATAATAAGCACATTATTGATAATTAAATACAATATTTTAGCTAAAAACAATAGAAAGTATTAAAAAACATTAATAATAAACAAGAAAAAAAATTAAAAATAATTGGAGAAATACAAGCTAAACGAGTTTTAAAAGGATTTGTATCATAAACAAATTGACACGATATAATTATTTATTTTACTAATCATAATTTTAAATATGAATAGGATTTATTTATTAAACGAAAGACATGAGTATGCCTCTTTTTTTATAACAATATTTCTCAATTCAAACATGTTTATTTTTATTGAATTCGTGTTGTGACCCAAATTATCACTCCTATTATATTTCTTAAGTTTTACAAAATAACGATACTATTAATTATAACAAATATATGATTTAAGTTTATTAAAATCACAATTATCACCTTGAATGCCAAAAATTTTTTAGCAATCCATTTAACAAATTTCAGAAAAGTTTATAATATATTTGAAGGAAAAATGACTGTTGGGTAGATTATATTTTACTTCTATTTGTTTGAAAACTATTTATTTAACTCTCAATCAATTAAATAGACTGTATTTAGAATAAATATTATCGTTTTTTTGTTACTCATTTATTAAAATTAACTATAGCATCACATGGCTTAAGAAATTTGGATTTTAATAAGATTGACGATGACCTATTTTAGAAACGATATCAATATATATATATATATATATATAATCCTTTATTTTATTACAGTTGTTTTATATTATTTGTAAACTATTAAATTTAGACACTTTTAACAATAAATTTATATCTTACTTTTACATTAATTATGATATATTAATCATATATATTAAATTTAGTTTTAACCGTTAAAAATATTTAAATCTAATGTTGTTCAAATAAAGTAAAAAATTTGTATAAAGTTAAAATTTGAAATGCTACGAGTAAATCCGTATCCTATCAAAAAATTTAAAAATAATAGAACTTTTAAACAAATTAAATTAATAGTTTGATTTTTCCGATGAATGCTTAAAAATTTAAGAAATTAAAAAAATTTAAAAGTTTCTTATGAATACTTAACAAATTAACAAACTAATACCATGCTAACATCCAAAAAGCATTTGTAATTCAAAACATATACCTATGAAGAAGGAAATTTCAAGCATATTAGTAAACTTTTCAACAATATAAGATTTTAATTGAATAATGTTAACAGTTCAGAAAATTGAAAAATTTAATAACAATTATAATCAAACTACACCCCAATTTTATCTTCATGTAAAGATTATTTATCTACATTAATTTCTCAATTGGTTTTTAATCCAAAGCAACATCAACGAGAGAAAGAAGAAGAAAATGAAGATTAATGCACAAAAACTAATATCAACATGATAACATGATCAATCCACAGATTCTTCTTAGCTGTGATGAAGACTTACTTCTTGTAAGAGATATCAACATGATAACATGATCAATCAGGCAGTAAGACTACATTTCTCCCATTTTCCATATCTTGAAATAAAGCACCCTCCTCCAACTGATTGAGCATACTCCCAAAGCACAGCACGAGCACAAGCATCCCAAGTCATTGCCATCTTTGTAAGAGATATGGGTTCTGAGAGCTTGCGGACAGATAAGCTGAATCGCAAAATTGTCTTCTCTGATATATCAATCGACTCATTGTTCTCACAGCTGAGAGAAAGAGCAGAAATTTAGAACATTGGTTGATGAAAAAGATTGGAATTCCTTCAGCTGATTGATGATGCCTTAGATATTGAATCATATGTGCTTCAGGATGTGTATCCATGTGTTTTAGATCAAATAACTACTTATCCAATCTTTTTTAAAGTATATATATCAGAAACTTAAGAAACAAGAAACAAAGCACATCTATGATCATCAAGGTGAAGTGAGTTTTCAATTTCTCACCTCGAGTCAAGGTTAATTGTGTCTAAGACCACAGGTGAAGCATTTGGATAACTGGCAGGGACCAATAATCGTAAAGGGCGTACAGACTGCAAGCAGAGGACCATATTCATCAGTTTCAAAACTTCTATCAATATATCATATTGAAATTGAAGCACTCACCATCTGAGATGCATACAGCTTCTTAAACTCTTCGCTGAAAGCCATAGCATTGTAAGTGCATCTGACAATTGTTCCTTCGCCGTGATCAAATACAGCAATATCTTCAGTTGAATCCAAATCGATTACAGTTTCTAACAATCTCTGGTTTATGTATTTAATTTCGTCCAATAGAGTATTGCTAGGCTGCAAATAATCAACGCATGTTAGATACTTGAAAGAAAAATGAAGAAAGGTTAATCTATTTAAATTAGGACAATGAACATGACAGCTACAGTAGACAACAGATCTAAAGAACTTCTAAAAAAAATTGCAATGGCACTTAAAAAGAGAAGAAAATTATGCTGAGTTTCACTTCATGTACAGCAGAGTGAAAGAATCCAAGTTGACGGATAGAAGGACCAAATATAGGACGTAGGTACAATAGTCTATTCTTTAGCTAATATTTGGTATTCTGTAGCAGATCATGTTCAACCATTTCCTCTACCACCAGGTCATGAACTTCTACGATTAATGAAAATTGTGTTTATACTCTTCCTGGTTGCATTTTGTTTCATATACTGATATCATAAAGCTAAAACTACTATTATCTAATCTTTCACTGTATATTTGTTAACTAGTAGGCCATGCATGAACTTTCCAACGTGAAGCCTTCTATTGTGTTACAGGTAAAAAGAAAACCAAAGTCGACCCGAAAAGACAAACTCAATTCTAACAGTTAACCAAATATATTGGATACTCTACTATTAAATCACAGTTGACTATTAGAAATATAGGAGCAGATATCAAACCTCTATTCTGCGCCTTTTAATCCTAGATGTTTCACTTGAATTTACGTCACATATCTGACCAGTTGACTGCCTGAGATTATTAGCTTCTCTGAGTGAAAAGGAAAATGTATCTGGGGCCATTGCACTTATGTTGTGCTTGTGCTTCATCTTTCCTTCAAAAGAGCATCCATATTGAGAGCTGAAGTTTCTTCCATCTAAATTCTCACCAACATCAGCTTCAGAGTCATTACAAACTGTTCCAGGTACCCCATCAACTGTTTTCATCGCTAAGCTAATTTCACTGACAGAGGCACTTAAGGCTTGAGTTGATATTGATTGTACCTGGAAGAATGTTAACATGTCTAAGAATCCTTCACATGACACTTACCAAAGAGAAGAGTGCTACTGTAGGGGAAACAACTTGGGCATATTTTCACAAGTTTAAACGAAAGAACATGCTGAACATTGATGAAATAATTTGGAAGCTAGGTAAATTAATGCATAGCTCTTCCCAAAAGGAAGCATAATGCTGCATAAATCTGTAATCTCCAGCAAATAGAAACTAAAAATTATGGACATTTATTATGCTACTCCATAGAGTGAAAAGAGCAAACAGAGAGAAAATACTCATACTGCTTTAAGTAAGCGCTCAAGTGGATTCTTTGTAGCAGATGATTGTTGTTTCCCGATTGGACTGGCAGATTCGGTACACAGAAGGGAGGCTACATTCAAAGCGAAGAAACACTAAGAGATTAAGTGACAAATTCAATTTCATCATCAACTGCAGTTAATGAAAACACTGTTTGAGGGTGTTCCAAGTTGTCTGGAATCAATAGGGGAGAAGAACAAGATGAGTCTGCTGGTATAGAGAATGGACTAAAGGGAGTAGAAGAGGATATCATTGTTAGTGAACTAGTAGAATGTCTGGTGTCCCAGATTTTGAAAGAGATAATTTTGCTGGTCAACCTAGCAGAAGAATGCTTAGACATTTGAGAAAAGTGGACCAAAGACGACAAGAAGTTATTACAAGTGGCATTTGACGGGAATATTCTGAATGTTGACTGATTAAATGATTCTGCTGAAGCATACCTGAAGCAGTAACAGGTTGGGTATTAGCCATCTGCATATGTTGCTGAAGCATTTGCGACTGAATAATTTGTTTGACATTTTGTGGCTGCCTCATTTGATGTTTAACTTTTTTTTTTCGATTGAATGTGTTGATAATAGGATTCTGATGTAGCGATTTTGTTGCAGAACCAAATGACATCACTGTGGCGTCATGAGTAAAGTTATTCCGTTGTGTGCCTGCAATATCATGGCCTTCAGGCCTTGGAGCATGATCCAATGAAATTGGTGCATTTTGCTGTTTCAGCTTCATCAATGAACCGGAACAAGGTGAATTCATCATGTTTGGTCGAGAACTTAGAACCACTGGCTGTGTTAATGATGATGGAGATTGACCATTTATTTGTTGCTGCAGCTGAGATATTTGGAATGGACCACCAGGTGGCTGAACAGAAGCTGAATTCCTCTGATTAAAGGAATTAAGAAACAGCTTCACCGCCTGCTCAAAGGATTCCAACTTCTCCATGGACGATAGAACAAGGTTTTCACGAGGCATCGACAAAACTTTAATCAACTTCTCTGCTTGACTAATTTTTTTCTTATAATTTCCGACTATTTCTGGAGTCAGTGACTGCAGGAAGGAATTGAATGCAAAAAACAGATTGTCAGCAAGACAAAATAAATCAGGCGGTCAAAGATCAATTTCAAGGTCTAGTAATTGGACTTAGTAGCAATTAAAAAAAAAAGGATGAAACATCAGAATAGCACATATACCTTTTGACATTTCTTATTCAATATGTCGTATAAATATGCCAACGATGGGACGTAGTTCTTCTTCATAATCTGAAGCTGCAGAACAACATCAATATTCCAACTAGTAAGAGAAGACCTCAACCGAAAATTGACATAAAATGTCAATCTTTACTGAAAATTGGGCTTATTTTGATGGCAGGTCAAACTAAAAATAATGAAATTGGCAGACCAAAAGAGAAGCAACAAAAAATGTATCCTGTGATATTGAAATTAATACATTGCTTGTATTAGAAGAAAAGAAGAGACAAACAAGAAAGAGAAAATCTGCTGGCATGATATAATTCAACATAATCCAAGGAAAAGAATGACTGATGGAATATACCTTTTGATATGCTCGATCATGAAACTCATCCATATTTGCTTTGTAACTTGGAGCTGTAGGCGCTGATGAGGCTACAGGTGACAGAGCATGTGAATTGGTGATTAGATATCAGCCAAATAAAGATAGGAAAATGGAGGAAAGAGAGAAGCAACAATTTCTGAGACTATTTATTAAATTTCGAAATAGAAATTAAATACACAAATGAACACATTGTAGTCCAATGTTAAAGTGAAAAAGGTTCAAAACCCCACTGCATTAAAACAAATAAGCTATATTCTGTTAACATTTAAAGTGTGAATGTTAAAATTGGAAACATTGAATAGGACGGAAGTTTAAAGTGAGGCACGCTATAGGTTTTTTGTATTTTACGCAGTGAAAGCAAATACAGTTATTTTTAGTGGCATCAATGCAAACCTTGAGTTCTAATTTTAAAACCTTTTTAATAGATTCAAAAACTTAATGCATGAAGTTCTTCCACTTTTAAGTATATATTCACATACCAGATGAGACCTCAGCAAGGCCTTTTTGTGATGGAAACACCTTCTGCTGATTGTTTACATTCCTGGGGTTAAGGAAGGTCAGAGTTTCGAGCCTTTGGGATATAGCTTCTTGTGTCCTCTGATTTTGAGAATCCAAATGGTGATAAAAATTATCAACTGTCTGTACCCTTTGCTCAACTTTTGGTAGCAAAGTTGTATCCTCTACTTGCAAGGTGTGTGCTGAATGCTCATGTGACTTCAACTTCACAGCTTTCAATTGAGGCCCAATCATTCTGTGCTGTTGCCGCAAGCAAGAAGCATTACTTTGTAATCCAACAGGCTGCTGGATTGAGTTTGGCATGCTCTTCCAAAATGGGGACGCTTTCTGCTCAACATTATATTCCTGGGAAACTAGCTGATTCTGGTGAAATGCAGCGCTGCTTAATTGCCCTGAAAATGGAGGTTTCTGTGACTCTGTCGGTAATGCCTGGTTCTGAGAGCAAAGCGGACTTGACTGTGATACAATACGCTGTTGTTGCTGATGATCATGATTATTGTGACTGTCTCCAACATGAATAACACCATTATTTGGTTGGTGTACCTTGTGCTTTAAAAAATGTTGTGACTCCTGCTGTTGTTGCTTATCAACTGTAGCAAGGAAGCAGTACCATCAAACCTTTAGATTTTACGTCAAGGATCCAATTTTATATTTTCACCATCAATGAACATTAAGTTTATGAGATGAGCAAGATGATAATTTCACCAGATTCTGTGTAAACAAGACGACAAAAGAACAGAGAAAAGAATGTATACATTAACGGGATAGAGAATCATAAAATTTTCCTAGCAATCTTCACCATCCGACATAAATGCAACTATCACTCCTTTAATCCCATTCAGTGGCTACAAATGCATTTAAAGCCTTTCGTTTGTTTGTATTTATGTAGGTTTTACTAATGACAACCACTGACATTTAGCAAACCTAAATTAACAACTGCACATGATTTTTCTTTCTTCACAAATACTTGCTTGGAGATGTTAAGAACAAAAAGCATGTCAGGTCATTGGTTGAGTTTTAAAAGTCAAGGTCCAACAGTAAACAATAAAACAGAGAAATCCTACATCTTCTTACCAGGATTGGAGGAAGATACACCAGCATTTTGATGAACTGGCTTATTAATTGACTTCAATTTCCTACTTATTGTACGAGCATAATCCTCCTGAGCAACATCGAACACAATTACAGACAATTCTCAGACATGGTATTATGTAAACGAAGTTCTCTATATTTCTTGGAGATATTGTAAGTCTACTATCATCATGAGCTGAAGAGAACCCAAACAATCAAACTAACAACCAAACAACATTAGATGAATCACTCATGGTATCAAACTAACACTCAAGGGCTAACTCATTCATGTATGAAGATTATGAAGAGAAATTTTCAAAGTATACCGTAAAATCAGAGACAAAGGGAAGGGAGGGCGATGGAGATACCAAAATTCACATCCAGATAAAATTGGAACATAATGACGATCAACTTAACAATTATTTGTTGTATTTCTTAGAGAAATTGTAACTGGTCTTAGACACAATCAACAGTGTTCTTGACCAGTAAAAATTGCACCACCTTCATAAAAGAAATAAACCAATCAACCATACACATTATAAAAATGCTCACAAGAGAGAATTTTAGATATGTATTTCCATGAAGAAGCAAGCCCACTTCTATATTTGGTAGCACTACCGAACTAATTAGTCTATTTGATTTCTGATTTTCTATCTCCGCAATAAGTGGATTCATAGTTTAGCTATGTTTCAAGTCAAATCCAACACAAATACAACAATTTCTTAAACACAAGAAGTTAATTGAGGAAAAGAGAAAAACATTGCAACAATAACGTATCCCAGTTAAACTAATTGCTTATGCCTAACAGCTAATGCATTTTTGTGGTGCAAAGAGTAGCCATAGAGCATCTTCAAGGGGCAAAAGTAAAATTACTCTCTTGGAGAGTTAACAGCAAATGCCTTGCAAAAAGACGGTATAAGTATACTTAAAAAGATCAAGAAAATTTCTAGTTTAAAGGAGATTGCAATATTTAACTTCACAAGAACAGTAAAGCAGCACCAAGAAAGGGGAAAAAAATTTATATAAATAGGTGTACCTTAGTTCTTGCTTGATGGAATACATTTTCCTCAAATTGCTCGACAACTTTAGTTAGTAGAGTTTGAGCATCAGGATCAGAAGAGGACATTTTTAAAGATCCCAGTCTAGCATTTCAACAAAAAGTCTTAGATCACAGATTACTGATAAACATTAAAAACAAGAAAAAAAGAACAATCCACACAGAAATAACTAAACATAATACACATGCAGTATTTAAATATAAACTTTATTGTAGGCATGAATAAGAAACTCTACACAAGTCAAAAAGGGCTTAACTTTTAAGTGCTTTTTGCAAAACACTTTTAAACGTGCTCAAAACAACTATATACATACATTGCTCGAATTAACAGAAACAAAATGAGCCAAAAAGAAAAGAAGAAAAGAAAATTACATTGTGTCAAGGACTTTGCGTCTAACTTGCGGCGTCAATCTGGTTCTCCAGTCGTCGGTCTCCTCTCTCGCAGTTTTACTACTGCTACTATTACTCCTCTCCTCCATTCAAACTCTGCAACAAAACACAAGAACACTGAAAAGAACTAGTTACATATGCTTATCTCTACCAACTTCAAATAATAATCTAAGATCAAGATACCAAATAAAACAAAGAAAACAGATAATTAAAAAGCAAAAAGAAAAACATACAAATCAAACATGCAAGTATCAGAAATTATACGCAAGAACACAAACTTCTTGGTAGTCCTTCTGGGCAATTCTTTTCCCCAGGGAGAAGAGAGAAGAACTGGGGCGTTTAAAACTGGAGAAATCAGTGGGTGACTTGTGCGCTAAGTTACGTTTAGCACTCACTAATTCTCCACGTTGTTTAGTGGCGGCAATGCAAAGTGATGCTGATGAGGCCGATGAGATATGTTTCACGTACGTTTTTACAAGAATTCGGCGTTTTCGCCTCGTTCTTTGCACGTGCCGATATAGAATTTGGAAAAGTTAAGGTGGACTACTTATCCGCAAAATCCGGAGTGGTCTTATTTATTTTATGGATTTCCATATATACCCCTCATTTTTTTAAGAAACATTACATCATCAAGAATTTAAAATAATATTCTATATGAATACGATAACATAACCCGGAGTTAAAAATAATTGTGAACGAGACTCTTTATATATATTTTTTTTATTATTATTATTATAAAAAAGATCTAACGATTTTTTTAACCTAAGCATAAAAAATAATTTTTTGTGTTGTTAATAGATTGGGTCTTTGTTTACTATGTACATATATGTAAATATCTCAAAAATAAGTTCTTTTAATGGAGTTATCCCAATTAGTTTATGATATAAACACATCAAGATTTGATTCTTATTATTCTTGTTCATCATCATTATTAATAATATCATCATTTCACACCTTATCATGTTGACCTTAGTTGCAATTAGTTTTAATATGATGTACAACAATTACTTTCTCAAAGGTAAATCCTCTACAACTTGCCAATGGTATAAGAAGCCTAAAGAATCTTTTTTAGTGGAGCTTTGTATTCAACATTCAAGAATGATATTTTTTTTTCTTTTTATATATATATTTTTTAATTTTAAATATATGGAGTGAGAATTTTTATTTACAAAACACTAAATTCTTATTTACTATTATTACACGAGTTTATAGTAGTTTCAGAATATCAAACATGTTTCTAATTATACAAAATTTTCCTATGAAATATTCTTTTATATGATTTAGAATATAAGCGTAATGAGATTTTTCATTGTCTCAGAAATTTGTTGAATTAAAAGATTTTTTAGAGTTGTTTTTATGATTTGTTCATTGAGAATAATATTTTGATAGAAAGGATTTCTTGTCAATAAAGGTGTTTAATGAACATTCTAATTCATATATTTGAATAAGTGTAGAAAATGAGTGCGTCCTTACTTTTTGGGATATTCTTGTAATTTGTTATTAATATTTCTCACGTAAGAGAATTTATATGACAAACTATGATGGAACAATTGACTAAACAAAAGTAGGGTGTGAAATTTTCAAATTTGGATAATTAATGAAATAAATTGGGATCTTTGATTTAATTTATTCTCTTTTCATTTGCATTTCTTTCAAAATTTGTATTTTTTCTTAGTTTGTTGTTTGGTTGATGAGAAATATGGGAAAATAGAAGAAAATAAATACATACAAATCAGAGTACTGTTGTAATGCTAATATGAGTTTTTGTATAGTATGAAAATGAGTTATGCATGTGATTTTATTGATTTATCGTGAAAGATTAAACTAAAAAAGTTTATGTTATTTTGACATTAAATTTTGTTTGCATTGATTTTGTAAGAGATATTTATCCAATTACAAAATAAGAGATATTTAACGAGGGTTAAAGGATATTTATATCATTGTATTTATTAATATTAGTCAACCATATAATATAATAAAAAGGATATTATTATGTTTAATTTGGAATTATACTATCAACTAAGCCATATTTTGAAGGTCCAAAAATTATTTACCCTATTCATTATAACAAAATAAGCGTAGGGTTTATCGAAAATATGGACATAATAAAAGGAATTGTCTAATAAATCCAACTAATGTAAATATAAAAACAGATTTATAAGGTAATAATCAGTAAATTTCATACCAAATACATTTATTTTTTGCTAAAATATATGGATACCTAATGAAAAATAATCATTCGTTATTGAACAGTTATATAGGGAACTTAAGGAAGACTATGGAACATGCAAACAAAAAGTAAGGGGTGGTTTAACATGTTTTTTTTTTTAATTATTTTAAAAAAATTAGACGGAAGTGAAAAATTTTATCTTAAAAATACCAAATTCTTACTTTTTACTTTTACCTGCATAATGAAAAGTAAAGGAATAGTTTGATACCAAATTCTTATCTCTTAGTATTACTTGCATAATGAAAAGTAAATGATGGTTTAATATGTCATGTATTAAATTTTTTTTAATTTTAAAATTTTTTTATGAGAACGAGAAATCTTATTTCTTAAAAATCAAACCCTTACTTTTATTATTATTTAAATTCATGATAATCTAGAATCTCAAACATACTTCATACCATCTGAATTATGCTTAGAATCATGTCACACTTTGATAGTTAGTGGGCTATTTGTTATTAATGTTTTTAAATTTTTATGTAACATGCATTAATTAATAACAATATTTAATAAATTTATTTTAGGAAGTGATGCAAGCACATCAATAGTAGATAAACAAATGCATAATATACTATTTAATGACCCTAATTATGCCATCAAATGTACATCCACACCTTCAATCTCAGACTGAACAGTAACTGTTAAACAAGTACAAAGACGTGTTTGCAAACAATAATCCAGTTAATACTTATTTAGTTTAGTTTTTTTATCAAGTAAAAAGATTTTTTTTAATAATAAAAATTTTTTTAAAATTTTTTTGTGTTATTTGATTGACACTAAAAAATGATTTTTAAGAATTAATTTTTTTTTTACTAAAAAAACTTAAAATTTGAGCTTTTACCAATAAAACTTTTCCATTTTTTTTAAAAAATAAAATTATCTAAAACAAAATTATTTTATTTTAAAAATTTACATTATTTATTTAAAATATAACATTAAACGTTTTTCTATTAAAATAATTACTCAAATTTTTTTAAAAGTTATTTGTGACAACCAAATGATTAATAAATTTTTATTAAAAGCGCTATTTACAAAAGATTTTACAGGTAAAAAGTTTACTCCAAATAACTTTATTTAAAAAATTATATTAAATGAACCTTTAATGTGGTCATTAGTTAAAGAGACATAAGAAATGATTGGGTAGGAGTAGAGGTGACAATATAGACTATTATTTCATATTCATATAAAGTCAAATAAAAACATAATATATTTGAAACTAACCTGAACTAATTTATTTATAAATCATGTCAAGACTGATTACTAAGCGAGTTACCCTTTAACATATTTTTTTTATATATTTTAACATATATTGTAGAATATTTATAATATTATGTATCTAAATTTATTAATATTTTCTTTTAAATAGTATTAAATATTAAAAATATAATTAAATACTTTTAAAATGTGAAACATATAAAATAAATATATTAAGTTATAAATGAGCTATTATGAATTGATTATTCAAATAGTTTATGGTGTCATAAATGGATTCACATATAAAAATCTCTAAACTCGAATTCGACCCAATTATTCAAAAAAATAAAAAATCTAATATTGGGAGTGTCAAATAATAATATAAATTTTAAAAAATAAATAAATAAATAAATATTAAAATTAAAGTATTAAAAAAGAATATCAATTAACATCAATGATATGTATGTATGTATGTATGTATGTATGTATATATTACTACGACATACTAATTTATTCAAAAGTTTAAAAAAAATTCTACCTTTCCTTAAGATTTTAGAAGTCACTGATAATTGATTCTATACTAAAATAACATAATATACATAATAATTATAATTTATAATTATATTTATACAATTTCATATTTAATAATCTTAACTAATGCATGAATTATAAGACTCATATGAAAACACTTTAAAAATACTAATGTTTTTCATTTTCAAAACTTCTTCTCCTTTGCTTTGAGTCGAAGAAGAAAAAAATAAAACAATAATTCAAACGTTAAGGTGATTTTTATAATTTCATAGACATCCATGATATATATATATATCGTCATAAAAATTCTTTTCCTATAAGAAAAATATTTTTAAGGATATAATTTTCTAAAAAGGAAAAAAATTTTAAAATTATATAATTTTTTTTATAATATGAGTTTCTCAATTATACGGAGGGCAAAATTAAATAAGCAATTCCTTCAAAAAAAAATTATAAGATTTTATTTATTTATTTTTACTTCAATTTGAATAACTAAATCTCTAAATAAATTAAATTATTTATTTGTTAATGATATCTTTAATTTATTACTTAATATTTATATGTGTAGACAACTTATCATATCAATTTTATATTTTTATGGCATATAAATTAACACACCGGTTTCCAATTTTTTTATTTTTATAAAACAAATAATTTAAATATTTATATCTAAATTTTTAAGATAAAAAACAGATATATCAATCAAATTCAAATTTAGATTTTAATCATATTCAAATTTAAGACAAATTAAAAATGCATTATCTAAATATTAATAAATAGGTGAAATCACTATTTTAAAACTTAAAAATAAATATGTTTGACTAATTTATCATTATATAATTTAAAAATAAATAAGTAATAATCATTATAGAATTATCATTAATAGTAATAAAGCATAAAACTATTCACATTTTATGCGAAAATCACTGCATGAATGGTAATAAGGCTTGCGACAAATATTAGCAATATCATATTACTAAAATAATCTCTTCAATACATCTTAATGAAATAATAACCCTATTATCCTTTTACCTATTCACCTTTTTTTTAGAACTTTCAACTTCACATATAATTCTTAAGATTTATATATTTTTTATTTTTGTTATTATTATTATTATTATTATTATCATCATCATCATCTTGTGTTTATTTTTTATTTTTTTTATTTTTATTGAAGGATAAAAAGTAATAATTGTTGTTATGTGAAAATTATAAAAGAAAAACTAATTTTTTTTATTTTTTATCTTTTATCTTTCTTATTATTATTATTTTATTTTATTTTTATACTAAAATAATAATATTATTCAACCTAAAAAAATAAAATAATAGGAATAAGAAAATAATAAATAAAATATCTTTTTTCTTGCTATTCTCAAACTTTAAGAATCTGTTTTACACCCATTCTATTTTATTTTGAACTTAGTGGGGGTATACTCATTTTATTTGTTTAATTATAAAGTAATAACATCTGAGTCCTTAAATTTCTAACTTTTTACAAATAAAAGATATAATTTATCTATTTGTTTTAGACATGAACCTATTTCATATTGGAATAATCAAATTACTCTTATAATACTAATATTGATTACACCATGTAAGAGTAACTACTCTAAAGAGTATTTCAAGCATTTTGATAAGAAAGAAGGTTCTATTAGACCTTATTATAACTCTAATAAAAAGTAAATTTTATTTACCAATTTCTTGAAATCTATTGTTCATCTGCATTAGTAACAAAAGAAAACCAACTAGAATGCAAAACATCGCTATTTTATGTCCTCATGTGAAGATTATTTTATTTATTGACATTAATTTCTTAATTGGCATTTAATCCAAAATTAACAAGATCAATACAATCTATACAACAGGTCTATAAACAACATCAATGAGAGAGAGAAGAAAATGAAGACTAATGCTCTAAATTAATCTCAACATGCTAACAAGATATATCCAAAAATTCTTGTTAGTTGTTGTCATTGCCGAATTTTCATCCTCAGTTACAACACTCAATAATTTGTTCAAGGTGGGAAACACACTTAACTCAATATAGACAAAACAATTTACCTAATAGTAACACATATGAAACAACCAAAAATACCCTTTGACCGTCAAGGTGAAATACCTCTGATGATGTTCTCCGATCGTCATTGAAATAGACTAGGCTTCTAAGGAAGTTTTTAGTTCTTGACGAGAGCCTTTGTTCATTTTCGACTAAATATATCAATCACCCAATTCAACTTCGCACTTTGGATGTCTTGATGGCAACCTTCGATGACGGTCCTCGATGACAATCTTTGGCCGCCTCGGTAATACAGACGTTCGAGGACGCTTTAGGTCGTCGTAGAAGTCTCTGGTCATCATTAACTTGAATATATTTCTTAACCCTTCACTTCTCTTGAGAACATCAAAAATTGTCAGAAAGCGCCGGTAGGGTCACCGGCAATAACCCTCCAACACCCAAGTTAGTCAATGAACCTTTTAAAGTTACAATCAACTTTATCAATAATGTAAATAAAATGGTTTTTGTAAGATTTTCAATGATATGAAGCTGCCCAAAAATATTAGAAAGTCATTTCTGATGGTATAGTCATCATGTTAAGAAGGAAAATGTGGGATCTCTTTGGTCGTCTCCTCCACCAACCCCCTCCCCCCTATCACTTTGCCCTTTTTATAATAAGAGATGTATATTTTTAGAGGACACGTGGTAGGTCCTTATTTAAAGTTGTGATAATTTAATTACCTTGATGTCCTTATTTATCTAGGCTCATAATGGACTATGACTTAAGACAATTATTAATTTATTTTTTGCCTTAAATGCCTTCGTTAGGGAAATGTCTTCATCAGGAAAACACTTTTGTTAGGGAAAGGCCTTCGTCAAGGAAATACCTTTGTTGAGTAGATAACTTTATTAAGGAAAGGCCTTCATCAGGGAAAGGCCTTTGTCAACGAAATTCCTTCATCAGAGAAAAAACTTCATCAAGGAAATGCCTTCGTCAGGGAAATGTCTTTATCAGGGAAAGGCCTTCGTCAGGGAAAAGCCTTCGTCAGGGAAATGCCTTTGTCAGGAAAATGTCTTTGTTAGGGAAAGGCCTTCATCAACGAAATTCCTTCGTCAGGGAAAGGCTTTTGTCAACGAAATTCCTTCGTCAGGAAAATATCTTCGTCAGGGAAATGGCTTTATCAAGGGAAGGCCTTCGTCAACGAAATTCCTTTGTCACGGAAATGCCTTCGTCAAATAGATAACTTTGTCAGGGAAAGGCTTTCGTTAGGGAAATGCCTTCGTTAGACAAGTTCCTTGCTCAATGAAAATACCTTCGTGGAGGAGATACTTTCATCAACGACATACTTTGGTCAAGAAAAATAATTTTGTAAAACATTATGGTACGACAGTTATGAAGATTTCAGTTGTAATATTTTACACTAAAATTGCTTAAGCAGTAAGGGAATTCTCCCATTTGCCATATCTTGAACTAAAGCACCCTACTCTCAATTGATTGAGCACACTCTAAAAGCACTGTGTGAGCACAAGAATCCCAAGTCATTGCCATCTCTGCAAGAGACATGGGCTCTGAGAGCTTACGGAGACATAAGTTGAATGGTGACCTTGCCTTCTCTGATAAATTAGTCGACTCTTTGCTTTCATCACTGTATAAATAAGCAGAAATTTAGAATAGACAATCATTCTTAGTCGGTCAATGAAAAAGATTAGAATTAGAATTATTGTGCTTTAAGATGTGTAGGCATGTAGTTTGTATCAAATTACAACTTATCCAATTTTTCCAAAGTATATATAAGAAACTTAAAAGGCAAAATGAAATGAAACAGATATATCAAGATGAAGCAAGTTTTCAATTTCTCACCTCAAGTCAAAATTAAACACACCTCACATCACAGAAGAAGAATTTGGATCAACAATCGTAAGGGGTGTACAGACTGCATGCAGAGGACCACATTCATTAGTCCGAAAGCTTATACCAAGACATTACATGTCGTGTTGGGGTATGTGAATTCAAGAACTCACCATTTGAGATGCATATAGCGTCTTAAAATTCTCACTGAGGGCTGTAGCATGTGAGCACACCTGACAATTGTTCCTTCACCATGATCAAATACAACAATATCTTCAGCTAAATCCAAATAAGAAGCCTGGGCATATAATCAAAGAATGTCCTACTCGTCCCCAAAATCGTCAAGCTAATCAGGTTGCTGTTGCTAATCAGGTTGTTGTTGGTTCAACAACTGTTGATAGATCAGCTCTTACTCCAAAAATGGTTCAGCAGATGATTATTGCAGCCTTTTCAGCCTTAGGGCTTCAAGGTAAGCCTACTCTACCACATTTATCTTAGCTTGTTGATTCTGGCACATCCAATCACATGACCAATTCTTGTGACACTCTTAGCAATATTCAAAAACATTATGGAAACATTCAAATTGCTAATGGTAATGAGTTACCTATTTACGCTATTGGGGACATTAATTCTTCAATTAAAGATGTTCTTGTATCTCCTCAGCTTTCTACTAGTCTCATTTCAGTAGGACAATTGGTTGATAATAACTGTGATGTTCGATTTTCCCGTAATGGTTGTATTGTGCAAGATCAGGTGTCGGGGAAGATACTAGCAAAAGGGCCTAAAGTTAGACGTTTGTTTCCTTTACAGTTTTCTGTTCCTAATTTTGTTTCTTTGGCTAGTTTTGCTATAAACCAAAAAGGTGAAGTATGGCATAAACGTTTAGGACATCCTAATTCAGTTGTCTTATCTCATTTAATAAATTCTAGTTTATTGGGCAATAAAGATCAATTTTCCTCTCATCTCTCTTTTGATTGCTCTGCATGTAAATTAGGTAAAAGCAAGTCACTTTCTTTTCCTTCTCATAGTAGTTGTGCAAAAAATTACTTTGATATGATTCATAGTGACGTGTGGGGCATTACTCCTATTACATCTCATGCCAATTATAAATACTTTGTAACATTTATTGATGATTACAGTAAATATACTTGGATTTATTTCTTTCGTTTTAAATCTGAGGTATTTTCTATCTTTAAAGCATTCATAGCCTATGTTGAAACTCAATTTTCTTCAAATATTAAAGTGCTCAGATAAGATTCTAGTAGCGAATATATGTCTCATGAATTTCATGAATTTCTTCAGTAAAAGGGAATTGTTTCCCAATGCTCTTATCCTTATACACCTCAGCAAAATGGTGTTGCTGAACGTAAGAACCGTCATTTATTAGATGTTGTTCGAACTTTATTACTTGAATCTTTTGTTCCATCTAAATTTTGGGTTGAAGCCTTAAGTACAGCCGTTTATGTAATTAATCGCTTGCCTTCAAGCATCTTAAACTTTGAATCTCCTTATTTTCGTCTATATCATAAACATCCCAACTATCTTGACATGCACACTTTTGGCTGTGTTTGTTTTGTTCATTTGCCATCTCATGAGCGTCATAAACTTTCTACTCAATCTGTTAAATGTGCTTTTATGGGATACAGTGTTTCACACAAAGGTTATGTTTGCTACGATTAATGTTCTAACAGATTTCGTATTTCTCGTCATGTTGTCTTTTTTGAAAATCAATTTTTCTTTTCTACTCATGTTGAGTCTTCACCAGAGTCATTTGTTCTTCCTAATTTTGATGAGGTAAATACTACACTTGAGAGATTCAAGCCTGGATTTGTTTATACATGACATCGTCCAACTTTACAGCTTTTTGAGCTTAACACGACATTTGAGCCTGTTCAAACTATGACTTTTGCGGGCAATCAGCTCTCAAATATCATTGTTTGTCGTTCTTCCAGGAACACCCGTCCACCTGATCGGTATAGATTTCCTCACACATCTCTTCATACTACTTTGACCAGTGTATCTATTCCTTCATGTTATTTAGAAGCTACTAAATATAATTGTTGGCGTAAGGCTATGAAAGAAGAACTTCAAGCTCTTGAGGACAATCACACATGGGATATTGTTCATTGTCCAAATAATGTTAAAGCCATTGGTTGTAAATGGGTCTACTCAATCAAGCTTCGTTTTGATGGTACCCTAGATCGCTATAAGGCACGATTGGTTGCTCTTGGTAACAAACAAGAGTATGGGGTCAATTATGAAGAGACTTTTGCTCCGGTTGCCAAAATGACTACGGTTCGTATGGTTATTTTGATTGCTGCCTCACAAGGCTGGCCACTTCATCAGTTGGATGTTAAAAACACTTTTCTTCTTGGTGATCTCAAAGAGGAAATTTACATGGTTCTACCACCTGGCTTGCCTTCCTCCTCTTCATTGGATGTCTGTAAGTTGAAGCAGTCGCTCTATGGGTTGAAGCAAGCTCCTCGAGCTTGGTTTGACAAATTCCGATCCACCTTGCTTCAATTTTCATTTAAGCAGAGCCAATATGACTCATAATTGTTTCTTTGCAATACATCTATTGGTATTGTCCTCCTAGTTTATGTTGATGATATTGTTATTATTGGGACAGATTCTGCCTTAATTGCTCGTTTGCAACAACATCTTCAAGCTTCATTTCATATGAAGGATCTTGGCCCTCTTACATACTTCTTGGGTTTGGAAGTTCATTCTAATTCTTCTGGTATTTTTTTTAATCAACATAAATACACAAAGGATTTGCTTAAATTAGCTGGTCTTCAAGATGCCTCTCCTGTGGATACTCCACTAGAAGTCAACAGAAAGTATCGTAGTGAGGAGGGTGATCTCATTTCTGATCCTACTGTTTATCGCCAATTGGTGGGCAGCTTGAACTATTTGACTATTACACGGCCGGATATTTCCTTTGCTGTCCAGCAAGTAAGTCAATTCATGCAACATCCTCGTCATTTACATTTAGCTGCTGTTCGTCGTATCATTCGATATCTTTGTGGGACACCTAGCCGTGGATTGTTCTTTTCAGCTGGCTCTCCTCTTCATCTTGTTGCCTATAGTGATGCTGATTGGGCTGGATGTCCGGACACTCGACAATCAGTCATAGGCTGGTGCATGTTTCTTGGCAATTCCTTGATTTCTTGGAAGAGTAAGAAGCAAGCTTGTGTTTCTAAATCTTCAACTGAATCTGAATACCGTGCTATGTCTGCTGCTTGTTCAGAGATTGTTTGGCTTCGTGGACTTCTAGCCAAGCTTGGTTTCTCTCAATCTAACCTTACTCCACTCCATGCTGATAACACTAGTGCTATTCAGATTGCTGCAAACCTTGTTTATCATGAACGCACTAAATATATTAAGGTATATTGTCATTCTATTCGCGAAGCCTTGGACACTCGTATTATTTCTCTTCCTCATATTTCCACTACTCTCTAGATAGTCGATGTGTTTACCAAGGCTATGACACGACAACGCCATCAATTTCTTGTGGCCAAATTGATGCTTCTTGATCGACCAGCATCAATTTGAGGGGGGATGACAGCATATAGTAGTTATAACTTTCTTGTTTAGATAAATCTAATTACTAGAAATTAGCCCATAAATTAGTTGATGTACTTCCTTGTTTAGACAGATCTGATTACTAGAAATTAGCCCAGAAATTAGTCCAGAATTAGTTGATATCCTTCCTTGTTTAGACAGATTTAATTACTAAAAATTAGCCCAGAATTAGTTGATGTAATGGCTGAAAATCAGCCTTGTAAATCTCTACAAATTTCTATATAATGAGAGGAGCTCTCACAATGAGGGATATTGAATCCAAATGACAGACAGTATATGCATCTCATGATAGCTGCCAATGTCAACCTTTTAGCGTTTTACTCAGGTAAAAGAAAAACCCAATTGCAACAAGAATCAAATATACTGGGAACTCTACCATTAAAGCACAGTTGAATATTAAAAATATAGAAGCATCGGACCTCTATCCCGCGCCTCTTGATCCTAGACGTTTCACTTGAATCTAAGTCACAAATCTGACCAGTTGACTGCTTGAGATTGTCAGTTTTGCTGAGTGAAAAGGATAATCCAGCTGGGGCCATTGCACTTGCTTCAAAAGAGCATCCGTGTTGGGCGCTGAAGTTCCATCCATGTAAGTTCTCCACCACATCAGCTTCAGTCATTACAAACTGTCCCTATTCCATCAACTGCTTTCAATGCTGAGCTTATCTCACTAACAGCGGCACTTGATGCTTTAGTGGATATTGATTGTACCAGGAACAATACTAATAATACATCAATGAATCCTTCACATGGCACGCATAAAAAATAAGAGTGCTACTGGGGGGGCAACAGCTCAAGCATATTTTCACAAATTTAAACAAAAGAACATGCAAACCGTTGATCAGATAATGAGGAACCGACACAAAATTAATGAACAGTTTTCCAGAAAGAAAAGCATAATGCTGGATAAATCTGTATCTCCAGCACATAAAAACAAAAAATTATGGACATTTACCAGTGTAGTGCAGAAAGTGAAAAGAAAAAAACAGAATGAAAATACACATAATGCTTTAAGTAAGCGCTCAAGAGGACTCTCCGTGGCAGATGATTGTTGATTTTCATTCGGACCGGCAGATTCAGTACACAAAAGGGAGGCTGCTATCACAGGCAAAGCAACAGAAAGAGATTAAGTCAGAACTTTATTTTCAGTGTCAACTGCAGTTGAGGCAAAAATCTTTTGATGGTGTCCTGAGGTTTCTGGAATTAAAAGGGGAAAAGAACCAGATGGGTGTTCCTTATAGTCTGCTAGTACTGAGAATGGACTATAGGAAACAGATGGAGAAGATGTTATTGACGGTGAACCAGAAGAATGTAATGGTGTCCCAGCTTTTGAAAGAGGTAATGGCAAATTTGGCTGGTCAACATGAACAGAAGAATGCTCAGACATTTGAGCAAAAGTGGAATGAAGAAGACGAGTTCTGCCGAAGCATACCCGAAGTGCTAACAGGATCAGTGTTAGCCATCTGCATTTGTTCCCTCATTTGATGTTTAAGTTGTTCTTGTTGACGGAATGTGCTGACAATAGAATTCTGCTGCAGGGATTTAGTTGCAGAATCAAATGACTTCATTCTAGTATCACACATAAACTTGGTGCATTCTGTTGTTCCAGCTCCATCAGAGAACCTTGAACCATTTGCTGCGTTGATGATAAAGGAGATGGACCTGGTTTGCTTGTCGAGGCTAAGTTCACTGGATGAAACTGGTGCTCCCCTTTAATGTGTTCCTGCAGCTGATATATTTGAGCTGGACTATCAGGTGGCTGAACAGAATCTGAATTCCCCTGATTTAAGGAATTAAGAAATAGCCTTACTGCCTGCTCAAAGGATTCCAAGTTATCCATGGAGAATAGAACAAGGTTTTCACGAGGCATCGACAAAACTTTAATCAACTTCTCTGCCGCGCTAATCTTTTTCTTGTATTTTTCAACTGTTTCTGGCATTGGTGACTGCAGAAAGGAATCAAATTCAAGAAACAGATTGTCAGCAAGACAACAAATCAGGCAGTCAGACATCGATTTCAAGGTCTAGTAATTGGACTTAGCAGCAATGAAAAAAGGGATGAAACATCAGCATAGCACATATACCTTTTGACATTTCTTATTCAATATGTTGTATAAATATGTCAATGCTGGGAAGTACTTCTTCATAATCTGAAGCTGCAGAACAGCACAAATATTCCGACTAGTAAGAGAAGGTCTCATGCATTGAGGTTCAACAGTAAATTTACAAAAAAATGTCAATCTTTACTGAAAATTGGACTTATTTTGATATCAGGCAAACACAGATATAATGAAATTGGCAAACCAAAAGAGAAGCAGCAAAAGATAAAAGAATGAGATAGGATTTAAAGGGTTTGGAATAACGAAACAACAAATTATCAATGCAAATATTCTTGTACACCTATACATTGCAAGGAATACATGCGTTGATAGTCCATTGAGGACATAATAAAAGGCTCCAAATGCAAGGTCTACTGTTTGTTTGAGGAGACCAAGCATAAAAATAAGGAAACTATTATGATTTTATAGATAGATACATTTGAAGGGAGATAAAAGATGGAACCTAGCAATTTAGGGTATAGACAAAAGAAAACTTTAAATAGTATCCTGTAACATTGAAATAGTATCCATTACTTGTATTAGATAAAAGAAGACAAACAAGAAAGAGAAATTATCTGGCATGATCTAATTCAACATAATCCATTGAAAAGAATGACTGATGGAAAATACCTTTTGATATGCCGGATCATGCATCTCAGCCATATTTGCTTGTTCACTTGGAACTGCAGAATCTAATGGGGCTACAGGTGACACAGCTGGTGAAGTGGTGATTATAAGACAAAATAAAGAAAGGAAAATGGAGGAAAGAGAGAAGCAACAATTTCTGACCCCATTTACTTTATAATTAGAAAATTTTTCCCACTAGAAATTAAAACAAACAGAATGTACAAAATAAGAGAACATTAAAGCTTAAGGTTCAAAACCCAAATACATTTAAAAAAAATAACAAAGTATTGTCTGTTACCTTTTAGAGTGCACATGCTGTTCAAAATGAAAGAATGGAATAGGATAGAATTTTAAACTGAGACAAGCTATAGATTTTGCATTTTGGTGAAAGCAAAGCAGTTATTCTTTGTAGATCAAAGCAAACTATGAGTTCAATATTTAGAACATTTTTAATAGATTTAAAAACTCAACACATAAAGTTCTTCCGTATTCAAGTATACATGCACATACCACATGAGACCTCGGCAACCCCTTTTTGTGATGGAAGCACCATCTGTTGATCGTTTACATTCTGGGGGGTAAGCAAGGAGGCCAGTGTTTCAGGTCTTTGGGTTGTAGCTTCTTGTGTCCTCTGACTGGGAGAATCCAAACGCTGATGAAAATTATTGACTGCACCCTTTGCTCAACTTTTGGTTGTGAAGATGTACCCTCTACTTGAAAGGAGTGCCCTGAATGCTTATGTGACTTCAAGTTCACGGCTTCAAATTGTGGTCCAATCATTCTAGGCTGTTTCTGCAAGTAAAAAGCACTACTTGTAATCCAACAGGCTGCTGGAATGAGTTGGGTCCACACATCCAAAATTGGAACAGTTTCTGCCCAACATTATCTTCCTTGTCAACCAGCTGATTCTGCTGAAATACAGCAGTGCCTGATTGCTCTGTTATGGCGGTTGCTGTAACTCTATTGGTAATGCCTGATTCTGAGAGCAAACCGGACTTGACTGTGATACAATATGCTGCCGTTGCCGATGGTGATGATTGTTTTGAGTATCTCTGACATGAATAGTACCGGTATTTGGTTGGTGTACCTTGTAATTTAAAAGCTGTTGTGACTCCTGCTGTTGGTGTTGCTGATAAACCACCTTTTCCGATGGCTGAGTTCCAGGAATATCTCTTTTGTTATTAGCAGAGATATTAGAATGCAATCCTTGTCTAACTGAATCACCAGCAAATTCAGCTGAAGCCTGATAGACATTCTTCAAACTGAAGCTTTGTCCACCACCAGCAACCACAGAGTTCTCAGGCAGCCCTGAAAGAGATAGCCACAAAGATGTTAAACTGGCATATATTGTTCAAGCATGTACCATGCATGATAGGTCATTGCAACCACAAGTGTGTTGACAGATACCGCAAACTCTGAACTCTTTTCAGTTTTAGTGTATATAAGGTACTTAATAAATGTTTGAGGAAGAATAATATAGGCAGAAATGAAAAATTAACACACATTATTATACTAACAATGTACATTTACAATATACAGAGCACTTCATGCTAGTGACACTGTTATCAAACAAGTCTAATATAAAATTACATAGAAAATGCATTTGCATGTGTCAACATTTTGAAAACTTAACTGAACTGTTTAAGAAAGCACTAACATCAGACCTTTTGATTTTACCGCAAGCATCCAATTTCATATTTTCATCATCAATATTGATAGGCAAATATTAAGTTCATAAGATGTACAATATCAACATTTCACCAGGTTCTCCTTTTTGGAATAAAACAAAATGACAAAAAAATAAGTAAAAAATATATACATAAATGGTATAGAGAATCATAAATATGTTCCCAGACAATCTTCACCATCCAACAGATATGCCAGTGTCACAACTGTAATCATGTTCAGTGCCTACAAATGTGTTTAAAGCCTTTGTGTTTGTTTGTATTGACACTCAGCAATCTAAAATTAACTGTATGCGATTTCTTCTTTCTTCCTGTTTGGAGATGTTACGAGCAAAAAGCATGTATACAGTAAGATAGAGAAATTCACACTCTATCTAGATCTTCTTACCCAGGTTTGAAGAAGATATACCAGCAATGCGATGACCTGAGTTTTCAATTAACAGAAATTTCCTTGCTATTCCGCAAATATAATCATCCTGAGCAACAGAGAACACAATTACAGATGATTCTCAGACAAGGTATTAAATAAAAGAAGATTTCTATTGGCATCATTATTGCGGATATTTTAATATATTATTATCTTGAGCTGCAGAGAACTTCAGCAATCAAACAAAACTTGATGAACCACTCATGGTATTAGATAAACAGTGTAGAGCTAACTCATTCATGTGAAGATTATAAAGAGAATTTGTCAAAACAGGCCACAAAATCGGAGACAAAAGGAGGGGAGGAAGATGAAGATACCAATAGTCATATCCAGATAACATTGGGACGTAATGTGAATCAACTTAATGATTATTTATTGTATTTCATTACCGAATGTGAAAGTTGTAACTGTTCTTAGACACAATAAAATGGTCCTTGATGCATTAAGAATACATCACCTTTACAAAAATATAAACCATACACACTATACAAGTGCCGCGAGAAATTTAGGATGTGCAAGTCCACACGCAGAAGCAAGCCCATTTTAATATATTATTATCTGGAGTTTTATGTCATGTTATTTTATTTTATGAATTTCCATATATACCCCTGAAGTCAAGTTTTGCGGGAAAATGACACTATTGATTATAACAAATATATCCTCATAAACTGGAAGTGACAAATATCGCCCTGAACATGAATGCCAGCCTCTTCCTTTTGGCGATCCATTAAAGCAAATTACAAAAAAACCCCTTCATATGGTCATAATATACAGGGAAAAGAATCACCTTTATATCACTAACCGCCCCTAATGTTACAATTGACTACTAAAAAGAATCTCCATTTATTTTATACTTTTTGTTTGACCGAAATAGAGTCTATTTAACTAATATCATACAGCCCCATAGGTCTTGGTCAATATAGTAAAAGGCACTTCTTTACCTTATGTTTCGGTGCTTAGAGTAGGTAAAAAGAATTAAAAATATTATTTGAGCACTGTCTTACCCTTTTATCTCTTTTAAAAAATTAAAAAAAAAAACCAATTTCATACACTAAAAGTCTTATTAAAGTTTTTGTCAAACTCAAAGTTGCTCTTTAAGGAAAATATGTCATAAAATACCTTTTATTGATCGTATTAATTTGATATTTTTATCAACTAATATTATCACGTCATATTAATCTATATCTAATAAATTATATGAAGAATTTGTATCCGTTAACAAACGAACATGTATACAATAAAGTACAACAATACCATCTAATTATATTCCACACAAAAACAAGAAAATAAAAATACAGAAAACCAAAACAACATATAATGGAAACTACAGATTGAGAGACAAGTTAGGCCCTGCAGATTCACCATGCTGATTATTCCCAGAAAACCCGCCTCTCCAAAAGCTTCCCTGGCCTGGAAATGGAGTCCTGCTAGTTGCAGCAGCTTCCGAATTTGCTTGAAAAGCACTTTGAAACGTACCAAATGGAGCCACCATTCGATTAAATCCCATATTTCCCATCGGCTGAACCTGAAACCCACCATTTGGCACCCAGTAATCAGCAGAATTATTACGATGCATTGGAAACTGTGGCCTGTTCATAACATGAGCTACAGGATGATAATAATTATATGGTTTATGAATCGTAGAGTGCATTTGAACCCCTAACGCTCTGTCAAAAGAGCCTGCAACAGGCTGCGGGTAAATTAATGGACCAGAAACTTGATCTAAACTGACCAAATTATTATTATTATTATTATTGTTATCTTTTCTCAGAGCAGCTCTTTCTTTTTTGTGGGCATTTTGATGGCCACCTAATGCCTGTGAGTTTGAGAACTTCTTGCTGCAATATTTGCAGAGGAATAGTCTCTTCCCTGCTGCTTTCTTTGCACGGCTCCTCGTGATCTTTTGCTCTGAGGATTCTGAACCCTTTGACGAATCTGCATCAAGGCTATCCAATAGATTAAGTTCTGGGTTTGATTTTTCATGATCAAACTCATTAACATTATTGGAAAGCCTTAAATCTAGTGAGCAATTATGGAACTCTGAAATGGCTTCTTCTTCTTCTTCTCCAACCTTTCCTTTCATTTTCTTATCCTCAAAATTCTCCATTCTCAATAAACAAAACTTTTAGTAGATCAACTTCTGATGTAGAAATCACTGAAGGAATATTGGATCTCTATATATAGACGGAGAGCAAAGTGATGATATTATACATCTTCTATAAATGGAAAGATATCTCGTTAGAAAATTATTGCATGTCCTTCAAATGGTAAGCTACAAAAACACAAACCAAGTTTAAGTATATCTTATTGTGCTTTTATTTGAATAAATAAACATTATTGCTTAATTATTAATAAAATGTAGTATAACAAATAAATAAATTTTAATTATATATATAATAATCTATGTATTAATCTTTCGGAATTCAATTAGACTCCGGTTAAGAAATAAAGTATCTTAATTTTTCCGAAATCTCATTAAAATAGAACTTTCGAATAAATTTATAAATATATCATCTGACAACTCAGATTAGGTCTTATCTATTTAAAGTTTTTTTACTTCAAAGATTAGTTTCTATATATATATATATATATATATATATATATATATACAAAAGTAATCTTTCAATCTTGCATATAAAAATTAATGATGAATGGTAGAATTTTGTTTGTACATTCATTGTAGAGTTTATCTAGTCAAAGATATGTACAGTAGTGATAGTAGTTATAGTACTTCGCCAATGTTTCCATAAACTACACTCAAATGCTTGGATAAGGACATAGAAAATCATGTAGGGTAATGATAGAATGTTAGTTGATTTAATGTGTAATGGTGTGCCCAAGTCAAACAAAATATATGTAAGGTAGTGATTTAGGATAGTTTAAAATTATTGTGGATTTTAAAAGTAATCTATTTTTGTTATATTATAAAAATAATTAGATTTGAAGAGAATCAGTTTATATTTGATAAATTTTATTTTTAAAAGTACCATGAATTTTAAAAATATCTTTGGGCATTTGGTAAATTTTATGTTAAAATATTATAATTCTAATTATCAAGTAAATAGTATTGAATGAAATTTAATTTTAGATAACTGTTTATATATATATATATATATATATATATATATACTACCTTAAAATAAAAAATATATATAATTTTTAATTGTATTTTCAAAAAATAATAAGTAAAAAAGGAAAAAATATTTTGATTTTAATAATTTTATTTACTAATTAAAGTCGAATTTAATAATTATTTGAGTAATTTTAGATTTTTAATTTTAAATAGGTGTATTTGTATTATATTTATAAATAAAACTATTTTTCAAAATCATATTTTGAAAAGTAACTATTTTTTCTATTTTCTAAAATCTGATTTAAAATCTGTTGTAAAATAAGGCATGAAATATTTTTATCAAATATCTAAAATAATTTTTAGATAATCAAAATTAATTTTATCTCTTTTAACAGCAACCTTAAACAAGTCTCAATACTTGAAGAATTCCACGAATTAGACCAATAGAGTTAGTAGATAATTTTTGTTTTTTATTTTAATTGTTAGTTAATTAAATATGTCTAACAAACTTTAGTACTATATAATTTAGTTATAATTTTACTTTATTGAAATAGGGATATCTAGTTTAAATTAATAGAATCTACTCTCAAAATTTAAAGGAAGACTTTGAAGATATGAGATTAAAATCAATTAGAAGTTAGTTTTTAAAATTTTAGTAATTGATATATAGCTCCTAATTAATGTGATATAGTTGCTAATCAATGGTCAAAATTTTGGAGGAATATTTTCAAAGGGGAATGTTGTGCTCATTATGTATATTGGGTAATAACATCTTTTTCTCTCAACTTTTCTGAAACAATAAATTAAAACATAATTTTCTCAATTTTAGCAATTTCTTTTTTAACAAGATTTATATAAAATTAAAAAACAACTTAATTTAGGAACTAATTTGTTAAAATTACAAAAATATATCCTATTTTATTTTTTTCGAAAAATTAATTAATTACGATAATATTTTATAATTATATTGAAATCTTTTTTAAATTATATATATATATATGTATATATATATATATATATATATATATATATTTCCATGTTTAACTTTGTAACCTATATACAAAAGGAATGGACAAATGTCAACACAATATATATTCAACAATTTATGTACCAACATAATTAAATTTAATTATATGTCAAGACAACTCATAGTCAACACATTTATTTCCCAACTTATATTTTTATGTCAACACAACTCACTCATTCAACTTACCAAACTTTTTACCATTATTATTTACTATCTAACATATATTAAAATCAATGTTTGATGAATTTCAAAGTAGAATTTGCTTTGCTAACTCAGATATTCATCCATTTATGTACAAATAAAATCTTAACTAGCTACCTTATTTGCAAACCCTATTCAAGAACCTGCTGCCTTTGTCACATTTTGATTATTTTCTTGTAGGATTAATGGTTTTTTTTCCTTAATTATTGTTTAAAAGTTAAGATTTAATTTCCTCGAAGTCTTCCATTATTTTGTATTTATAATTGAATGTTAAATTTTACGAGTTTATAAATGATTAAGTCATTCTTTTCGCTATTAAATTGATGAAAAAACATTATTTAAAATACAAAGTTTAGAATAATATTTAAAAATTGTAATGCTACTATATTTTGATATATTTCAATTAGTAAGTGATCATTTAATTTAACTTTTTAACTAATTAAAGAGTTTTTTTAATATTAAGTTTTGAGATTGAAAAATATTGTTTTACTTCTATCAAAACCCAAATTTCAGATATTTAAAAATAAAAAAAATTTACAACTTTTTTAAAAAGGTTAAAATTTCTAAAATATTTTAATTTATTTTAAAAAATTTTAAATTATTTTCTGAGAATATAATCTTATAGAGCTTGTTTGTTAAAATAATTACATAATATTTATTAGAAGTTATTTGCAATAACTAACAATCAATCAAATAATTTTTTTTTTAAAATTTTACTTACAAAAAACTCTAATAAAAAATTTATTTAAACTACTCATCATATTAATAAACTGTTAAACTGAGATCTAACAAAATCTACTTGTAAATCATATAGTGCTAAGCTTACACTCAAGATTTAAGTTTAGAATCTATTTAGTGTCTATTTACTATAAGTTTTCTATAAGCTGAAAGAGTTTTCTTAACATCGAAAACTCTTTTAAATTTTTTTTTTCTGGTTATTAAGAAAAAGTTCTTGAAAAATTAAAAACTTTATTGTAACTGCTAATTTCTACTTGATTTGAAATTAAAGTTGAAAAAATATTTGCTAAACAAATTTTATTGAACAGCATCTCTGTTTTTCACAGTAATTTCAATTAATGAATAAATTTACAAGTTTAACTTTAAAGCCTCCCCTAAAGTGAGGAAATTAATGATACAAAGAAAGAACTAATAACACATGAAGCAGATTAGAGGAATATGCGTAACCTGCTGTATCATGTGATTCACTCCCTTTATTCACATCAGTTTACCATGAAAACTTGCAATCAGATAAGAAACACCGGAAATCTCACCTGCAGAACCTAGTATATTCTCTCGGCTGTAGACACCGGGCGTAGGAAGACAACGATGACTGTGATGTTATCTTTGCTGCCACGTTCTGCCGCTTCCGTTGCCAATCTCTTGGAGCACATTGCTGGCTCTTTCACTGTATCCTTGATTATGCTCACAACCTCTGCATTGCTCACAACATCCCAGAGTCCATCACTAGCCATCACCTGACAATCAACCTCATATTACTTCTTATTTTTAAGGTTCAATGCAAGACTCTCAAAAGCTGTTATCTCAAATAAAGAAAAAGTTCTAAAAGAGGAGCAGCTGATCAAGGATATTCATTCGTTATTAAACTTGATGATGGAATTCCAAAAATGAGATGTACAAGAAATGCACGAATATTGGGACATAGGAAATGAAAATTCATCGAGAAACATATAGCTCTTCCTATGTTACACTCGATACTAACTTTGTAAATGATGTCTCAAATTTGAGTTTTGGGTATTGTAGTTTGAATTCAATTGTAAAATATATGTTAGACCTTTGTGGTTGAGTTATTAAACTACCATCCTTGAATCAATAGTCCTTACCAAATATTCATCCTGCGGGGACAATATAGTTTCAGTAATCTCAGGCTCTGCAGTCACAGCAGGTTTCAGATCATCATCACCAATAGAGCGAGTGACCTGTTAAAGCAAATGAATTAATTGGATCAAGCATTTGACCACTTCAAGAAGGAAGGAGGAAAAGAAATCAAGTAGTGCTTCTGCAGGTTTTCACATTCGAGTAAGATAAAAACCTTGAAGTCAGATATGAAACAATGAAAGTAGTGTACAGATATTTTAAGCTTCAAAGCTGCGTATTAGCTTGTGTATTGCCAATAAAAGTAATGATCCAAATTTTTAAATGACTAATGAAATTTCTGACATAGTTATACAGATGCTAACAAATTTTATGTTGTACATGTTTCAGAAACAGGACTGAATTGCTCAGTCTGCTAAGTACTTTGTTTATACAACTAAACTATTAACTCCCTCTGGCCTAAATTTCATCTGGAAATGGAATACACTTTATGCAAAAGGCTAAAGGATTGATTTTCATCAAGACCTTAAAATTTTTAACTTGCACACTATAAGCAATTCACACTGTGCAATATAGGCTGGAGGCTGCTAGACAAGCACATCTCAAACACTATGACAAAAAGCATTCATCGGATTTTCATTCAGCTATTGTTATCTCCTTAGTTTTCAGTCCCACTTAAATATAATTCCAAATTAATTTACCACAAAAAGAAATCTCTCCCACCAATGTTTAGAAAAGCTAATAATCTTCTATAATATAAATTCTACAGTTGTACCTTTTGGAACTTTCCTGAAACATGTCATACTGATGACTAGAACATAAAAGATGTTCAATATTGAATCAGCAGAAAGATAAAGCCCTGTTTGATACCATTTTTGCAGAGGGTGTTTTCATTTTCATTTGAACAAAATACTTGTTTGGTTAGTGTTTTTGAAAAATAATTCACAAAATACAGAAAATTGGTTTTATACTTTTAATATAAAAAGTACAAACAACTTTTAATTGTTTTTGTTATATTAGAAACGACATCCAAACCTTTAAACAGAGTTTATTGCTTCTACAATTTAATTATCACAAATAAAATATCATTAGATAATAGATTTATATAAAAACTAAATAGTATAAATTTAAAATGATATAGAAGACGATATACTATTCTATGTACCCTTATGTGCCATACCTAACAATATTAAAATTAGGACAATTTTATTTAAATTTTAAAGAATACAACTATATTAAATTTTTCTTTAAAGCAATATAGATTAATCAAGTCAATTTTTACACTTAACATATTTAACTATTACATGATATTTTGTAAATGATATTACTGAAATTTAATTCTTCAAATATTTCTACCAAATTCGTTTCACAGTACTTCGACAACTTTTAATAATGTCAATGAACACATTCTTGTACTGTGAAAACATCAAAACAAAAACACCGTTTGGAAAACATTACCAAATGAACCATAAAATTATTTAAATAAATGACATTTATCTATGAGTATTGGAAGGAAACCTGGAGTGCAGCAGGACCAACCCTCCAAGTATCAACTTGCCATTTCACTTGTCCTCCTGCACTAACAACACGCTCCCTCTCTTCCAGACAACTTGCAACATGATCCTAGCATTTTAAAATCAATTAGTTATAAAGTGGTAACGCGCCATAATAAGCCAAAGATTGAAAACAATTTAAGTAAACAGTCCTGCCTCACCCTACTTAAAGCCAAAGGATGGCCACCACGGCATAAAATTGCCCGGCAATCACCGGCATTAGCAACAAAAAGCCGGTTCCTAACTATTAGAGCAGCAACAGCAGTGCAACCAGGATGCCAGTCTTTCTGAAGAACTCTCTTGGATTTACGGTGAGAATCAAGTTCATTTCTGAAAACAGCGTCTGTCCTAACAAATGCTTCCAGCAATGCATCAGTGGGGCTGCACCAAATTATGAAGTAAAATTAGTCTAGAAATCCATGAGATAGACAGAAAGACTGAAAGACGGGAAAACCTCAAAGTGGAAGAGACCTGCTTGTGGAACCTAAATTTTGCAAAAATCCTGGCAAAGCTCTAGCTGAAAACTCAGCAGCTGCTGAACCTGCAATAATAGTATCAACTGCCTTATAATCCAACCTAAGCATGAGCAATAGCTGTACTTGGAAAGAGACATTTAATTGGAACAGTATGATTATAGTGAAAAATAACCGATACCAATAGATTATCTAGAAACTTTAAGGATTTCCCTCTCCCAAAAGGGAATTTGGGGCCTTTTTCAAACATGCTTTCTCTAGAAATCACTTCAAAAGTGATTTCCAAACAGGGCATCTAATGAATCAGTTGAATGGTCAGTTGGTCACCACGTAAAAAATTGCAATAATTGGAATAATCTTCCTCCAAAATATGGTCCCAGGGCACCCTTAGCACCAAAAGCCAATGTTAACCATACCTCTGTGACCATCAAAGATACCAAAAACATGGATATCCTTTTCATTGCACATATGAGGCATGAGGAAGTGAGCATCCTCCATAGTCTCTCTTCTGCCACATGTAGCAAAGGATCCCCAAGAAAGTACTGGATAATAAGTCAAAGCATCATTTTCAGATTCAAGCCAAATCCTCACATCGGAATCAGTTGATTGAGAAGCCTTCTTGGAGGAATGTTCTCCCTGAGCAGTCCAGCTAATACTTTCCTGATAGGTATGTGTACTGTTGCCACCATTTATGACCTTTTCATTATAAGAAACAGAAGATTTTCCGGAAAACAGATCCCCTTCCCTCATGCTCTTTCTTTGTTCCAAAACTAGATCAAGCTCCAAAAGTATATCAGAAAATGAAGGCCTGTTATGAGGGTTTTCATCCCAACACCTCTGTATCAATGAAAGTATACTTGTGGGCACACCCAACTCAAGATTTGCAAGAACAGGTCGCAGGCCACCAGAAACTACAGCTGCAGTAAGTTGCTGCTCGGTATAGTTCATCTCCAGAACAGTGTGGGCCTGACAGCAGCAAACATTTTAATTCATTAATAAGTGATTACCTGCTTTCATCAGAAATTTAGAACATTCAAACTATTCATACTGATACCTGAAGATGAGAATGAAAGATGTCAGACACATACATCAGGAACTTTTGATTACAGTAAACTAACTCAACAACACTTTATATCCAAAGAATTCCGGAAATGCAGCAGAAGGGCACTCTTGCAAATAGTATATCATCCATATTCCCTATGCTGTACATATACAATTAATGTTTGGCAAAAAATGAAAATGAATTATAAAATGTCAAGCAAGTGAGAGTAAGACCTTAATAGGAATCGTATTGGAGATTAAAATGGATCATAAGAATATAAAACTGGGGCAGAATGTTAGTGATGGCTTGAAGAATTGATGATGGAAAATGAGATAGGAAAATCTGGCACATCAATTTTGAATGGCATTGACTGAAAAATTAACCCTAAAACAATTCATAAGGGCTCCCCAACACTAAATGGCAAGAAATGGAGGGAGAGAAGATCAATATCTGCTGGATTAAGACTCCTGTCAATTATTTCGAGCTGTTCAGGACCTGCTAACATGCAGAATTAAGTCAAAGGAGCAGAACGGGTGCAGGTGGTGGTGACATTATAGCTGGCAATGGATAAGCGATTTCGTCCTGACACATACTAATATGTAAAACCAAACCAAGAATAGGCATCCATAATAATTCAGTCTTCTCAAGTTTTTGAAATGGAGTTGAGCTCTCTCCCACATGAACATTGTTTCTACTATATTGTTTGAAATTCAAACAAAGCCCTCCATGTTAACCATTCAACAAAACAGCTGGATATGACAAAGATATACTAACCTGAGCTTCTGCACGAAGGTCCGTATATGGAACAACACCAGTAAGAAGCTCACTGCAATAAAATTGAAACTGAAATTCATGTTTATGGGAGAATAATATGCAAATAAGTCCAATGACACTTGCAGAGCAGAATTACAGAAAGACTGAAAGCATGCCGAGTTCTATGACAAAGTAAAAAATTCAAACAAAAATAATGGAGGTAAGGCCTTCAAGCTGACCACTCCAATAATTTGTCTAGAAATATCTCAGATAAAAGAAGCCTCACCGTGACATCTATTTATTCTAAAAATTTCGTAACATCAATTTTAAATTGCCAGGTCTATTTTAAACAAGTTAATGAAAAATGTTTTCTGATGCCATCCATCAACCTATATAGTACAATAAGAAAATAAAAAACCAAAGTAGTCCAATATAGGTAAGAATTTCATGAGAGAATGGAATCGACAATAAAGTTTTATTGCAAGCAGAAAAATGAATTTAAGAAATATAACTACACCCACATTTTTTCACCTCCTGTCCATGAAGTCTTGTTACTTAGTACAGCACAAAATAAAGAACCCTCCCAATTTCTTACTTGATTGAAATTCCAAAGCTGTAGACATCTGATTTTTCAGTGTGAATCTCCTTCTTCAATATTTCAGGTGCCATATAAATGAGTGTGCCAACCATGTTCTTTTTGTGGAAACCACCAGTTGGCTTGCCAGATGATCTCCAATTCTCCAAGGAAACTCCTTTAAGGTTTTCTCCGTATTCTGCCAAACCAAAGTCTGCCAGGTGTGGACAAAGGTTTCTGTCAAGCTGCATCACTTTTACTACTTTAGGCATGTTTCTTGAAGCTTAAGATCTAATTACTTAAAAAACTATTATTTAAAGTCTGCAGTAACAAAGTGAAAACTAGACCAAGGAAATCAGGAGCTTATTGAGGAAAATTACAAGAACATTTGCTGGTTTCACATCCCTATGCACAATTCCGAGATTATGCAGATATTGCAAAGCCTTTGCTGTAAGAGGAAAAAATTGGCAAGGACAACAAAATATAACATCATTCAACAGAGGCTTAAATAAGCATTAGTTAACAAGAAAAGGAAACTTCTGATCATGAACAAACTTGTAGTATCAGTTGAACTAACAACAAACTATCATCATCACTTATAAACATGACCTACCAAGGTAATAGAAGTTCTGTACAGTAAAATTACACCTTTCCGGCCCCAATTTGCAATTACTATTGAAAATAAAGTAAATTACAAATTTCATTATCATGCTTATCACCATTTCAGTCATTCCTGCTTCATATTTCTGCATAAAAATCAATCTAAAATCATTTTATCATCACAAGATAGTGTGTTAAAGGCAAAAAAATGCCTTAATTATGGTACCTCTGTGAACCAATAAATTACTAGCTCATTAAGATATCATTAAGGTATCTCAGGCCTCTTCATTTGGGCTATTTGCCAAGCCAAAATACTATGACATAATTTTCATATTAAAAACCCACGTATTCTGTGTGGTTAATCACATCTTCCAGAAAAGCGAGGTAATTTAAGCCCTAAATTTCAGGAACTTGTATCAATGAATTTTGGCAAGTGGCCACATTGCAATGCATAGAAGCCTAAACACAGATACAGATACACCAGATTAAGTCTTTAAGATCAAATCTGAGACATACGTAGAATGCGATATTGTGCTGCACGAGCTATCAGCAACATAAAGTGGAAAAAAAGAAAAGATGTTCTGCAGTTATAGAGATAATATAACATGAAAAATTCATTAAATTTGGAAAGAACTCATTGAACTATGCAGTTGAACAATCTCTATATGGCATACATTTAAGCCTACCCCCGCATTCCACAATCAAGGTTAAATGCAGCAACTCTATTCCATGCTACATACAGCAATCTCTTTTAGTTAACATTTGAAACCAAAACTCACTAGCTGTCTAAAATAATTTAATAAATTCCATAATTCCTGCTCTTCATAAACCAGGTAAACTGTAATTTCAATAGAGATTCAATTTCTTTATGGGTAATAAGGTTTCAGGATCTTAATGTGAATTGTTATTCAGAATGCTTGTCAAAACAATAAAATATTACTACCAACTTTTAAATATTAAACATGAGTTGCACAAAAAAAGAATTAATAAACTATACCTAGCTGAGCTGCAATCATGAGCACCTGATCAATGCTCGGACTCCATTCCTCGATGTGTAATTTCTCGGCCAGATTGCCAGACTCATAGAATTCAAAGAAAAACATGTAATTGGGCGGCTTTGCATGTGCGGCCACCAGTGTGGCCAATCCCGGATGATCCAGTTTGCTATTAATTCAAAGCAACCACCCATTAAACCCTCAAAAGAATTCATAACATTAATATACATATATACACTACACAGATAAAGAGAGAGAGCAAACTGAACCATAACAGTTGCAACTCCTTATGGAACTTGTCCAAATCTTCAGAAGTAGACAAGACAGGTTTCTTGACAGCAACCTTTCTTCCATCCAATGTCGCTTCATACACAACACTCTCCGCCCCTAAACCCACCAATCAACTCAAAGCCGTAAGAAGAAAACGAAATGAAGTGAAAGCATTAAATGATCTTGTTCATAACTTACCTCTGGCAATTGGGGAGTGGAGAGTGTAAGAAGAAGGTCGGAGATGAAGAGGGATTGATTTGCTGGTGCAGCATCCTCTGATGCAAGTGTTCGGTTCCAAAATATCCAACCCCATTTTCCTTCAAGGGAATTCGAATTCAAGGAAAGCTCGATTTGAGGAAGCGAGAATTGGAAACAGTTAAAGGAGACAAAGAGGAGGGAAATTTCGTTCCTCTTTCCGCCCGGGAGTGTACGGATTTCGGTTTGACGAGGGAAATCCGAAATCCAGTTTCATTGTTTGTTTTAATTTCATTGCGCTGAATAGTTACGTACCACGTGACATAATCCAAAACCCACAAGTTTTCTGGCTAATTTTATTCTTGACATACCCCATTTTCTAGGTAAAACCTTTACAGTACGTGACAATTTAACACGCAATATGATTATTAGATATAAATTTAATATTATTAAACAAATGCAAAATAATATTTTTGTCATCTTTCTTTTAATATAATTATCATTTATGTCATATTCGTATTTGATTATTTTAACTATGATATTACATAATTAATTAAATAAATAATCGTATCTTAATCAAATATTATTTTAGATGAATAATTGTATTTAAATAAACAAGTCGTATTCGAATTGAAAAAAATTAATATAAATAATAAACGAATAATAATTAATCATTTTCATATTAATCCAAAGATAATTTATTTATCCAAAATGTCACCGCCATGTGCAAAATATCCTAAATTTTTTAAAAAATTAGCGATCCCTGTTGACTTTAGCAGGTAATATGAACATATTTTAAGTAATTGATATTCTATAAAACCATAATCAAAACGCAATTTTTTTCTCTCTTTTAAACATATATAATATTGAGATTTTTTCTCGAAGCACAATTAGTATCTAAGATTGTTTTTAACTCTAGGCCTTTTTAACTCGTTAGTCTCGGTAAAGCTTCGAGATGACGTATTTTTTCTACTCAGTATTGTTATTATTCATGATCAGCATTGTTTCTACTCGGTGTTGTTCTTACTCATTACAGTTCACGTGCATGGCATGCATGGTATTGTTCACGACCTGATTTTGACCTTCATAGCCTCCTAACGGCCTTCTAGGACAAGGTGCCTAGCACATAATTTTTGGGCTTCTTAGCTTCCTAGGATAAAATGCCTAGCACATAATCCTTAGTCATCGTGGCTTTTTAAGAAGGAACTCTGGGACATGAATATGCATGAGATGACTTTGTTTTTTTTTTCAAAATTACCCATATTAATTACTAGTATTTTCTACAACATCTACCCCCCAAACTCTCATAGTTGTATTTCTAGCATTGGAGAGTTTTTTTTCTTCATTTCCAATCGGTATTTAGTTGGATATGGTGACTTCTGTACTATTTTTCTTCACAACTACCACCTTCCAATTAATGTACTTTCATTTTATTTTATTTTTTTTTTATGATGACTTCTATATTGTCTTCAAACAACTATCATCTTCCTTCAATTAATGTGCTTTCATTTTGTTATTACTATAAAAAGAGATAACTTACTCTATTTTCACCAAGTCAAGAATTCTTTCCACTTACCTTTTCTTCTCCTTTTAAAATGGCTTTTATTTCTAAAAAAAAAAGGGTCATCTTCTTCCATTTGTAAGCTGCTTTTCCTTTTACTTATATTTGGTTACCTTTTCAATGTTTTCTTTTGAGAGTGAAGAGAGTTCTTCATCTCACATGCTTGCCTTCCCTAATAATTAACGAGAGTAATTATCACGAAATACCTTAGACTCAACTAGGCTTAAAGGTTTCTTTCACCTTAGCTTCCTTTAACCTTTTCGAACTAGCTCCCACTAGTTGGTCTATAGATGAAACTGAAAATCAAATGTCCTCTATATCAATTGAAATTTTCAAAATTAAGTATGCAGTGCTTGACTCCATTGTCCTTGGAAAAGCAAAGGAAAACGAACTAGTTAGCTCTCATTTTCCTAGTAAGGTTGCTCTTCATCCTGAGTTTTATAAGTTAGGACTTAGGTTTCTTTTTCATCCTTTTCTCAAACACATGCATAGTAATCTTAGTTGTGCCCCTGTCAGTTTGGGCTTAATGTTTGGCATGCTATGATTAGCATGGACATTTTATGAAAATTTCTTGACTTCCCAAACTCAATCTTTAGGCAATTCTAAAGTTTAAATGTCCATAAGCCTATACTAAAAAAGCTCGACAAACACCCTCTTAAAGGTTAGTACTATATAAGATCATGGCCACAAGCTAAATCTTTGATGATTGATAGATGTGCTAAGGCGATAAAATGAAAAGATCAATGGTTCCTAGCAGATAGAGATGAAAATTCAGTGCTAATAATGAATACCCATTATAAGCCAAGTATAAGAAGATCAAAATTGTATAGGCACACGACATTCAAGGTATTTAGTGACAGCATCAAATTCCTATGCCGCACCTATTAGGAATATTGATCTTTCTTTTTTATCACCTTGGTACATCTATTAGTTATTAGAGACTCAACTTATAGTCATAGTCTTGTATAGTACCAATCTTTAAGGAAGGTTCGACAAGTGTTTTTAGTATAAACCTAAGGACACATAACCTTTGAAATTGCCTAAAGTTGAGTTTGAAAAGTCAAGAAGTTTTCATAAAATGTACATGCTAATTATAACACGTCAAACATTAGGCCCAAGATGGATAGAGGCACAGCCAAGATTGTTAAGCATGTATCTAAGAAAAGGAAAAAAAGAAAGCCTAAATTCTAGCTTATAAAACTCGGAATGAACAGCAATCCTACTAGGAAAATGAGAGCTAGCTAGTTCGTTTTCTCTTGCTTTTCCAAGTACAATGGATTTAGTCACCACATACTTGATTTTGAGGATATCAACTAAGATGGGGAACATTTGGTTCTCAATTTTATCTATAGACCAACTGGTGGGAATCGGTTGGAAAGGTTTAAAGGAAGTTATAGTGAAAGAAACTTTTAAGCCTAGTTAGGTGTATGGTCTTTCATGACAACTACTCTCGTTATCATTAGGAAAGGAAAGCATGTGAGATGACGAACTCTCTTCACCCTCAGAAGAAAATTGGAAAAGCAATCAAATAAAAGTAACAAGAAAATGAGCTCATTGGTGAAAGAATATGACTTTTTCTTTTAGAAATAGAAGCCCTTTTAAAAGGAAAAAAAAAAAGGCAAGTAGAAAGAATTCTTGCATGGTAAAAATGGAGTGAGTTGTCTTCTTTTATAATAACAACAAAATAAAAGCACATTACTTGGAGGAAGATATACTTGTGTTAAGACAATACATAAGTCATCATAAAAAAAATGAAAGCACATAAATTGGAATGTGGTAGTTGTGTGAAGAAGAATAATACAGAGTCACCATGTCCAAGTAAATACTAATTTTCCAACAAAAGCTCTTTATAGCTAGAAGTACAATTATGAGAATTTGGGAGGTATATGTTGAAGAAATTATAAATCCTAGTAATTAATATAGCTAATTTTGAAAGAAGAAAAGTCATCACATACACATCTATGTCCTAAGAGCCCTTTTTTAGGAAGATAAAAAGACTAAAATTTATATACTAGGCATCTTGTCCTAGGAAGTAACAATAGCCAAATTCTTGTTGTGAACAGTACCATACATACCATGCACGTGAATAGTATCGAGTAAAAATGGTGCCAAATATGAACAATACTAGTATTATTTTCAAATAGTTGAGAGGTAAAATAACTAATTTATATAAGAATAGTCGGCAGAGTAAATTAAAAAAAAAGTTTTTGTTTATATACATACATATATATATATATATGAAATTATAAATACTAATAATTAATATGAGTAATTTTGGAAGAAGAAAAAGTCATCTCATACACATCCATATCTTAAGAGCTCCTTTCTAGAAAGCTAGGAAGATTAAGAATTATGTACTAAGTATCTTGTCTTAGGAAGCCGAGAAGTCCAAGAATTATATGCTAGGCATATTGTTCGAAGAAGCCAAGAAATCCAAGAATTACGTGCTAGGTATCTTATCCTAGGAAGCCTTGCACTATTCGCGCTGGAACTAGTCATGACTAGTAGTATTCCTGCTCAATACTGTTCATGATCGGTATTGTTCCTATTCGGTACTATTCTTGCTCTCGATTGTTAACGTGCATGACATGCATAATACTGTTCACGACTAAATTTTGGCCTTCATGACCTCCTAGGATAAGGTGCTTAGCACATAATTCTTGAACTTTATGGTTTCTTAGAACAAAATGCCTAGCTCATAATTCTTAGGCTTCTTGGCTTCTTAGGAAAAGATGTCTAGTACATAATTTTGAGGCTTTTTGACTTCCTAAGATAAAATGTCTAACATATAATTCATAGAGCCCATTTGAGATTGCGGTGAGAAGCATTAAAAGGGATTTATAATTGTCAAAATCAATTTTAAGCGTTTAGTAAGTTTTTTTTTCAAAATTACTTTTATCCAAAATATACAATCCTGCAGTAGATTTTGAGAAATAGGTTTTTACCTACTTTTCAAATTTTGATTTTAAAAGTTTATTTTATCCACACCTATAATTTCATTTATATCCCTACCTAAATTATATAAATCCAAAATTATCTTTAATAAAATTTAAGCATTTAAACCATTTATTTTTTTTCTTTCACATAAATTCTATCCTTAATTTTTTTTTTCATGTAAACTTTATTATTTCAAAATATAATTTTTCTGCTTTAAGTACTGTTCAAGTACTGTTGCTCCACAACTATCATCAAGGTTAGTATTTTATTACCTATTGATTTATTTTAATGTTCTTTGATTTGTTTTAATACTTTCCTAATTTTTGTTCAATTCATTTGACTTTTATTTTAAGCAAGTCCTATTATTGAAAAAGAGGTAACAATAAATAGAAAAACTCATGCCTAATATCTGTTTGTTTAAGTGTTTCGATGGAATAGTCACAAAAAACATAATAAAGAGAGCATTTATTTAACATAATAATTGATAAACAAACTCCAATAAAAATTGAAAACTTTGACAATGTGTATAATCGTATTCTACATAAAAGCTCATTGCAATTATTGTCATTTTTTTAATGAATTTGTTATCCATTTAATAGGAAAAGTTCAATACTCAAGTTTATTGTTTTGATTTTCTAATATTTCACATTTAATTAAAGCTATCTAGGGCTGATTTTCTGCATTATTTGTTTTGTAATTAATAAGGTTATAATATTTATTAGTTAAAGTAGGCAATAATTAAAATATATAAAAAATTACAAATTCATATGTTGACGGGAACTGTGTATATATATAGAAGAAAGATTGGCCAGTAAAGAGAAAAGTTAGTATTTCTATATGTACTAGTTTACTAAATTGATGAGACATCATCTTCCACGGAGACAATATGCCCTTTTTAAAGGCATTGGCTAATTGTTCTTCTTAAAGCAAAATAAGTGAATTATAATTTATTAATAAATAATAAATACATTGTATTATATATTTTCTTAGCTTGATATGAAAAACATGCTAGCACACATAAAATTGGTCATATAAACATTTTATTTTGGATAATATGCCATTTTTGGTGTCTATCACTATGTTTCATAGTAAATTTATGATTATGAATTTTGCTTATTTTTGTTTTATCTTAATTGATTATTTTAGTAGCATGTTTGGTGTTTCATATTAAATTTATATCTTTCTATTTTATATTTAAAATAAAATTTTCATAATAATTTCAGGATGTATTTATATTAAAATTTGTTTATAATTACGTAGATGGACATAAACAAGAAATTTGTTAATGAGATTGAAGGTAGTAATAGCTTTCGAGGTAAGGCCATATGGGATAATCAAACGATATCTATTTTTTGTAATTTATTTATTGTTGAAGTAGAGGTAGGACATTGACTAGGAACTCATTTTACAAAAACTGTATGGAAAATTTGATAAAAAACTTTCATAAAACAACTGAAAAAGAATATTGTTAATGTAGAAATCTGGCCAACGGTATAATTGGGAATTTAACACAAAACAAGTAAGGGGGAAAAAAAATTATGTAGTTCGGCAGATTGCTTACGTCCACGGGCTGATATTTGGGGGGAGATTTTATTAATTCTTAAAAAACATGATTGCCACAATATAAGCAAGGCTTTCCCTCTATCAGTATTTCTTACTTTTTCTCTCTATAACTTTTCTCACTTATCCCTCTCTTTTGCGTTACACTCCATTTTATAGTTTATATTATAGAGTTTTTCTTAAGCACAAACTAGTTAAATCCTTGTTCACCCAGGATTCCTCATCATCAAGGACGTCATCTCCTTTTTGAGTTTATCTTCGTTAGAATTTATTATTACACTGAACTCCTACACGTTAATGGACTTACTGGGCCTGAGTCAAACTTGCCTAACTTGCCTTTGCACTTAATGGGCTTAGATTGGACTTGTTGGATCAAGTCTTGAACTTTAGGCCCAAACGTGCAATTTGGATAGAGTTTAGTGTTACAACGACATTGTTCACTTGGTATTGTTTACATGCGACATTGTTCACATGCATGGTACTATTCACAACTAGATTTTGGCCTTCATGACTTCTTAGGACAACATGCCTAACATATACTTCTTGGTGGAATAAAAGGCTTAACTTGTACTTCTTAATAGGACAAGATGTCTAGCTCATCCTTTTTACTTTCCTATGGCAAGTTGCCTAGCACACTTTTTAGTAGTACAAAGTGCCTAATACCCACTATTGGTAAGATAATATGCCTAGCACCCATTTCTTGTAAGATAACATGCCTAGCACCCAGTTTTTGGTAGGGCCACATGCTTAGCACTTACTCTTTCGTAGGACAACATGTTTAATACCAACTCCTTTGTAGGATAACATACCTAGCATAGATGTGCATGAGAGACTTTTCTTTATTCCTGAATTACTTATATCAACTACTAGCATTTATAATTTTTATAACATTTACTCCCAAACTCTCGTAGCTATTGTTCCAACTAGGGAGAGTTTTTATTCTTTATTTCCTATAATATTTACTTGAACATGGTGACTACTGTATTATTTTTCTTCACACAACCACCACCTTCCAAATAATATGCTTTCTTTACACAACTACCATCTCCCAATTAATATGCTTTTTACCTTTTTTTTATGGCTATAAAAAATTATTTTCATTCTTTTTTTTTCACACCTTTTTTGACTTCTAATTTCCCAAAAGCAACTTTCCTTTTCACTTTCTACTTTTTAAGAGATTAAGTCTTCTTTCTCAAGATAAATAGATATCCTCAAAATGATGCTTGGTCTTGTTCGTAATATGGTAAGTTTTCTTAAAATGCTTTTCTTTTTCCTTTTTCTTCTTTTGAACCATATTTGCCTTAAATAAATAACCTTTGCAGTGGCCACAAAAAAGGATTAGTACAATCATAGTGTGACTAGAGCTGCTTCTAACCGAGCTTTAAAAGAGAGGATCACTGAATTGGAGTTAAAGATTTACAGGCTGGAAAAGCATTACAAGGCAGAAGTTTAGAGGCTGACTCAAGTGAACAAAGATTTAGCTTACTTACTGGAAAGAGTAAACCTTAAGAAATCTAACAAAAGAAAGTAATCATCAACGACTTTAAAATGTCTCATGAATTTATACAGCTCTTAGATGTTGAATATTATAAGGGTGCAAGCTAGGTTAGTGCAGAAGTTGAAAACTATTATCCTGAACTTAACTTCTCTTTTTTGGATAGAGGAAAAGATGTCGTTGATCCACCAGCTCATGGCAATCGATAAGGAAATGAACATCTTTGCCCATTATACCTATCTTTTTTTTTTCTTTGCAACACCTGAACTTAGTAGCATTGTACTGTAATGAATTTTTATTTAATAAAAGGCGTCGTTGTCCTGAATTTACCTTTCTTCTTTCTTTCCAATTGCAAAAATATGTTTTAACAGTTTAGCTTTGATTTATTGGTCTCCTAGGAGACAATTTTGACTTGCCAAGTTCTTAGAACGTCATCTCAGCTTCTTTACTTTATTGGAGGTAATATTGGCTTTCTAACTTCTGAAATTGAACACATTATGTGTTTGGGAGTGATCTTGGATTTATGTCCTCATATGAAGCAATTACCATATTGCTTTAATACTTTCCTCGCATTTTTAGTTAGCATTATCTTAACCAGTTTCTCTTTTTAGTCTTACTAACCTTTAAAAGACTAGTACCATTTATACACCATCTCAGGTGTTTGTTTACTGTTAGTCTTTTAACCTCTATGATGCTAGTACTATTTATGCACCACCTCGGATGCTTACTGGCTCTTGGTCTCCTAACCTCTAAGAGGCTAGTATTATATGTGCACCACCTCAAGTGCTTATTGACTCTCGGTCTTCTAACCTCTAGAAAGCTAATACAATCTATGCACTACCTCAAGTACTTGCTTACTCTTGGTATCCTAACCTCTTGAAGGCTGATACCATGTATGCACCACCTCAGATGCCTACTTACTCTTAGTCTCATAACCTCTAGAAGGCTAGTACCATCTTTACACTATCTCATGTGTTTTTTTGTTCTTGGTCTCATAATCTTTGGAAAGCTAATACCATCTCTACATTATCTCAAGTATTTATTGACTTTTGGTCTCCTAACCCATAGGGGAATAGTGCCATTTGTGCACCACCTTGAGTGCTTACTTACTCTTGACTAGCATGTTATCTACGTAGACCTTTATGTTCCTCATAATCTGAATAGTAAACATCTTGTTGACCAACCTTTGATATGTGGTGCCTGCATTTCTTAGCTCGAAGGGCATTACATTGTAACAATATAATCTTATATTTGTTACCAAGAACATCTTTTTTTGGTCTGGTAGGTGCATTCTAATTTAGTTATACCCTGAATATGCATCCATGAAGCTGAGCAGGTTGTGTCCTGTAGTAGCATCTCCTAATTGGTCAATATATGGCAGAGAAAAACTATTCTTTGGACATACTTTATTGAGGTCAATAAAGTCAATGCAGATCTTTCACTTCCCATTGGCATTTTTTACCATCACGATATTAGCTGGCCAATTTGGGCAATGTATTTCTATAATAAAATATGTCTTAAGAAGTTACTTTATTTCTTCTCCAATCGTTTGATACCTCTTTGAATTGAATCTTCGCCTTTTCTAGTGCATTGCGTTGTAGCTTGGATCAACATTGAATATGTAAATAGTCACATCTTGATTTATACCTAGCATATCTTCATGAGACCAGACAAATACATGAGCATGCTTATTGAGAAACATCTCAAGTTATGCTCACGTTTCTGGGCCGAGGGATAAACTTACTCTGACATTTTATCTAATTCTTCTTCCTTAATTTATACCACCTTTAGGTCTTTTACAAGTGGTCCTCCTTGACTTTTATTCCCTCTCTAGGGTCTAACATAATTTGAAGACTTACACACTTTACATTTCTCTTTTTTAGTACAGATGTGTAGCATCCCCTCAACTATTCATGGTCCCTTTTAAGGAAACTAAATTCCTATCTCAGTTGAAAATTTCATCATTAAGTAGTAAGTCAATCTCACTGCATGGAAGAGATTTAATGAAAGCCTCCCTACGATGGTAATGTATACTAATGAACAGTCAACTACAGGAAAGTTCACTAACTTAGTGCTCTACTAGGGTGTTTGTTCTATTATTATCAGTAAGTTTACACTATCCTCTAGGATCAGACACTCTCCTCTAAATCCAATTAGAGGTGTTCGAATTGGTTTTAACCTCTCATTACCTATCCTTATTTTATCAAATGCCAATGCACAGAGAATGTCAACTGAGCTTCCATTACCAATCAAAACTTGATATACTTTTTGGTTGGCTATAGTCAGTGAGACTACCAAGTTATCATCTTACAGATGATGTAACCCTCTTTCTTTTTCTCTAAAAACGTGATAAGGTATTCAGTAATCTTAGTGCCTTTTAAAGTTCGATACGTTGAGTTGACTACCAATGTTTTTGGGTTTATTCTTTCTTCTCTAACGTAGGTTTTTCGTGACATATTTGAATATCCTCTACTCGTTGATAGTCTTTATGGGTATCCCAGCAGCTTATTCTTTATTAGCACATTTGGAGGTCTTTGCTGCTCTTTGGAGGGCACTTGACACCCTTCTACTCTTTTAGTTGGCTACGAACTCTTTCAAGTGCCCTATGTAAATTGAGGACTTTATTTCTTCTTTTGAGTCAAAACAATCTTCTTTGTTTTGACTGTAGTCTCTCCGGTGCCTATAATACTTATTTCGCTCTTTTTTTTTTTAGGACTATTAGTATTTCTTTGGGTCTTCTAAGTAAATTTGAATCTCGAATCTGTGTGAGTAGTTATTCTCTCTGTATATTAATAGGCGTGTAGTTTTCAAACTTACTCTCTGGAACTTTTAGCTCTTTAGTATACTTAGGCTGACCTCGCGCATCTCCTGAGTCATCATTTCTTTTCCTCTTCTTTTCTGATTTTTTAGGATCCTAATCAACTAGCTTTTTTGTGTTGGTCAACTTATCTGCATTGAAATAGTTTTGTGCTCTAAAAAGTAAGTTAGTAAACGTTATTGGTGGGTTCTTTACTAATGAAAAGTGAGAGTAATGACTCGAGAATCTCTTCGGTAAAAAGCAGCTCAAACTCACTTGCAAGCAAATTGGTTGAACTTTATTCTATATTATCCAGCCTCTCTCTCAATCTATTAATCTCTTCTTGGATACTTGTTGATTCATCATTAGACTTATCCTATTCTTGAGTTTTAGCACATCATCTCGCTTGTATTTGTTATCACAAATCATGTTTGGATCCTAATACATGTCGGAGATTTCCATCAAGTAATCGCATGGTGCGACTGACTTGTGTTTCTCCAGCCCGCTTTGCCTCACTGCCTTGCTACGAGAGTCTCTACGATACTTGGTCATTAAGGCGTGAGTTGTCTCCACGTGACCGATCATTATGATAAAGACAAGGTCTTCTAACAGCTTGGTTCCTTTCTTGTGCTTGGATATACTAAAGAACTGTCTCCATGTTGCAAGTTAGATTTGCCACTTGTTGCTTCAATTAGGGTAGATTAGCCAATTACGAATTCGAGGTGTGGTTACGTTGCCTCCTAAGTACTTGCGATAATCCACCACGATGACTTTGTTGCTGGCTCATAATTTCTTCAACCTTGCTAATAATGTCAGTGTTGTTTCATGTTCCTCATAGATGACGCTAAACTGTTGATGTAGAAATCTAGCCAACGATGTAATTGAGAATTTAACACAAAACAAGTAAGGAAAAAGAAAACAAGAACACTAAAATTTACGTAGTTAAACTTATTGCCTACCTCTACAGGCTAATCTTTGGGGAAAGATTTTATTAATTCTTGAAAAATAAGGTAGTCATAATAAAAGCAAGACTTCCCTCTCTCAATATTTCTTACTTTTTTCCTCTATGACTTTTCACACGTACCCTCTCTTTCTCTTAACAATATTTTTTATAATTTACATTATAGAGTTTTTTCTAAGCACAAACTAGTAAATCCTTGTTCACTCACTATTCCTCATCATCAAGAATGTCATCTCTTTCTTGAATTTATCTTTGTTAGAATTTAATATTGAACTGAACTCCCACGTGCTAATGGGCTTGTTGGGCCTAAGTCAAACTTGTCTAACTTACTTTTCCACTTGATGGGCTTAGATAGGACTTGTTGGATCAACTCTTAAACTTTGGGCTTAAGGGTGCAATTTAACAGAGTTTACTGTTAGAACAACACTGTTCATGTGGCACTGTTCACATGCATGACATGTATGATACTGTTCACAACTAGATAGCCTTTATGGCCTCTTAGGACAACATGCCTAGCATATACTTTTTAGTAGGATAAGGGGCCTAGCTCTTATTTCTTAGTAGGATAAGATATCTAACTCATCCCTTTTACTTTCCTAGGGCAAGTTACCTAGTACACTTCTTCGTATAACAAAGTGCCTAACACCCACTATTTGTAAGATAATATGCTTAGCACCATTCCTTGTAAGATAACATGCCTAGCACCCACTCTTTAGTAGGATGGTATCAGTGTTATTGATGGCATGCATGTTAATGCTTCTATTCCTCCTAAAGATCAAGCGACATATATTGGTAAAAAAGGGATACCAACTTAAAACATAACGGCTGCTTGCAATTTTGACATGCTATTCATAATTGTAATCGCAAGTTAGGAAGGCAATGCACATGATACAAAAATATTTTTTATCAACTTTTTGTAATCTTGCATTGAATTTTTCTACACCTTTTAAAGGTTATATTTTTTATATAATATTTTAAAGTTTTTAATTTTTCTTACTTTGTTTTAAAGAATATTGTGATTAATTATTTTGCACATATAATAGGTAAATACTATTTACTAGATGCATGATAGCCACAAATGAAAGGATACTATCAAGAGGTGGCCAACTAATAGGCTATCAAAAGGTATTCAATCATGCACACTCTTCACTTAGAAGTATTATTGAACGCACATTTAATGTATGGAAGAAAAGATGGAAGATTCTTAGGGACATCTTAGTTATCCATTTAATAAACAAGTGGAGATAGTCATAGTTACCATGGCACTGCATAACTATATAAGACGACATGCTCAATGTGACATCCATTATGAAGAAATGAATAATAATCTCATTAGTGTCATCAATGAAGAAGTAGATAGTGAGATCAATAGTCAGGTAGAACATCATACTACCAATGGATCTAGAGCTCAAGAAATGGAAATCTTGAGAAATAATATTCCCAGAAGTTTAATGAGAGCAATTACATATCCTTAATTTATTTTTTTTTTGGACTTCATTAAATTTTGATATCATAATGCTGAAATTACATTATTTGATAATAAAAATAATTATTTTTATTATTATAAATTATTTTATACATATACATATATATAAGTTTGACAAAAATCCATATTAGAGCTGAATTTCAAAAACCTAAGCTGGACCTAGGTTTTTTTTTTTTTATATATTTGACTTGGCCCAAGTCCAAGTTTAATAAAACCGAGTCGAGTAAAATAACTATGCTCTAAAAGTCAAGAAAAATAAATTTTTTTTAATTTTTTTGTTTAAAATTCAGTTTGGTCCTACCCGACTTCAATTTACTTGAAGTTCGAACAACCTGAAATTAACCCAGACCCGACCCCATCTATATTTAGGGTCAGATTAAACCCAACCCTAAAAAATTGAGTTCACTTGGATTGGGTCGGACCCGGATTTATTTTTCCAATGTATATATATATATATATATATATATATATATTAACGAATACAATTTAGTATATTTAAAAAAAATAATATTTCAATAATATATGTTTATTTTAGTCACTTACATTATTACAATATATTCACAATAAAATTTACCAAACATTAATAAAGTATTTTTCAAATTTTCAGCACTTTTGAATATCAAATTTATTAAACACTAACTGATTTTCTTTAAAAGTGATTATTTCTAAACTACAGCAAAAGTAAATTATTTTAAAATCCGCAGCAATCTCAAATTGACCCTTAGTCTTCTTAGCTTATTATGAAAATGCGCATAGGACATAGTTGTCCCTGAGATGACTTTTTCTTCTTCCAAAATTATACATATTAATTACTAGTGTATATATATATATAAACAAAAAAAACTTTTTTTTTATTTATTCTCCAACTATTCTTATTGTAAATTAACTATTTTATTTCTTAATTATTTGAAAATATTTAAAATAATCATATTATCCTTATTTTTATTTTATATTAAACCAATATAATTTTATTTTAATAATTAAATTTAAAAGTTATAATAATTTTTTATCCTTTTAATATTTTTTTAAATTTGTTATCAATTTTTTTACAATATTAATTATGTTTAATTTTTAAAATAGACTATTTAATTAAAAAATTAAAACAAAAGGAGAGACAAAGTTAAGCCAAAACCCTAACATGAAACATCACAAGAAAGAGAACACAATAAGAGAACAAGAACCCAAAATCTGATCAATGAACAATATAGCCCGAATTTGAAAACAATAAAAGAAAGCCAGAGATGGTGAAAATAATAATTGGAATTGGGTGAAATCAACCTATATCCTCTAAGTGGAGGGTATTGTTGGCAATTCCGTAATATATTTTAAATTTTGTAAAAAATAAATAAATTTTTAAATCTTAGTTTTCGAACAGAAAGAAAAATAGGATACATCTGGGTCCCTAATTTAGTAATTTTATCGAAGCAATAAATAACGATATTTTAATTTTATAATAAATATATTTTATTTGTAATAAATGACCAAACTATGTTCGTAAGTATTAGTTTACCAAAATACAGAGACCTATCCGTTAATGTCCCAAAGAAAAATCCGTAACATGGCGACGAATAATCGGGTCGGATCGAGTCAATAGAAACCCATCCCAAGCCCAATAAAGGGTGATGTGACAGTACACTACTAAACTTATCCGTTAAGATAACTAGGGTCGGGTCCATAGAAACCCATCTCAAGCCCAATAAACCTGTGATGTGAGAGTCAACTTATTCGTGAAGTATATGGTACCAACTAACATTCAAAGAATCAAGAACCAACCCTAAATCGATCTACTCGAATTTCATAATCTACTTTTAGTGTTCGTAGTTCACACAGAGATCGACGCAGTGCGAAATCAAACGAAGATGAATCGATACTCTTTGATTGTGTTGAGTGTTATGGTTCTGGTTTGTGGGTTCTTTGAATCGGGTCTTTGCCGCGAAGATAATTTCATAAAGATGAAACTTGGAGGACATCACGATTGCAAGGGCAGTCAAAACAGCGCCGAGATCGAAAGCCTTGCCCGATTCGCTGTTCAAGAACACAACAAGAAAGAGGTATTTTCATTTTCGGTTCTTGTTTTATTTTTTTAGATTTCAGTCTTTTAATTATGATAATCGACCCTAGGATTTTCGGAAATATCCTAATCTAGTACTCGTTATGTGATTTTAGGTTAACCAGTCAATCATTTGCATGATTTTAGTGAGGTTAATCATAGCAAGTCATTGTTTTTACCACTTCGAAACCTAATATTTTCCATGATTGCTTGACTTTTGATTGTACAGAATTCTCTCCTCGAGTTGGCAAGGGTGTTGAAGGCCAAGGAACAGGTGGTTGCTGGGAAGTTATACCATCTTACACTGGAGGTGATTGATGCTGGCAAGAAGAAGATTTACGAGGCTAAAGTCTGGGTGAAGCCGTGGATGAACTTTAAGCAGTTGGAGGAGTTCAAACATGCTGAGAATGGCCCTTCCTTCACCCTCTCGGACCTCCGTGTCAACCGAGGTAATGATTTATTACGATTACACATTTGCCAGACACACATCTGGACCTAACGACCTTGTGATACTGACATGCTTAATGAACTTGTGCCTTCTTTAGTTGTTGGAATGCTTCATTTGAGCAGATGAGTATAATAGCTTGTTCTTAATAACAATTTAGGGTTTGCAGCTTTTTTATCTTTTCTCTTTTTTGGGTTAAAAAAATCTTAGTACACCTTAATGATATTGCTGTGGACTTTTATATGCTTTGCTCATCGATGACTACAAGATAGTTTTTCTTTTGGAATATCAAAGTCCAATTTTTATAACCTTCATGTAAATGTGAAAAGTCTGGATTAGTTTTCCCTTTTTTTGTCAGCTCATTAACATGTTTACCACACCCACTTCCTCCATCATCATCGCCAGTATCACTACCACCAGTATGCATATGCTACGTAACACTTTGACCTTCCAAGTGACAAGCTGCAGTATTTCTTTGTTCATTTCCCCTTTTTTCCAAATCAACAAAAAATAGTAGAAGAGAACCACTTGAAAAGCGCTGCAGTGAGAAAGAGGACATCAGCCTAAAGTAACCATTTTAGAGCTAACCAAATAATAAAACCAAGATCATGTGAGTGCCATACACTTCCACCTTCAGCTACTTACTGAAAACCCAAAAGTATTAGTTTTTAAATTTGTTCAGAAATGCATTGCATAATTCTTCTGTACCATTCATTCTATGACAGTTTCTACATATGAATGGTTTTGGTATCATGGGATTCAAGTATTGGTTGACTTGGTTACTTGAAGGCTATTGGCTATTGATTGTTATGTAATTTTCACAGGCAGTTGGTCGCTTGGTTGTATCATTTGTTATGAAAGATTTAGACCAAGTCTTTTGTTAGAAAAAATTTGAAAAAGGAAAACAGAGAAGTGTTTACCTTTTACTGAAAAGTTTTCTCAACTAAATGTTTTATTCCATGTTTCTTCTTCAGCAGCCAAAGGCATGTTTGTTTTCTATTTAAAGAGTAATTTAGATGCTTTCTTCCTGGAGAATAAACCTTTTTTATGATAAGGGATGTTCTTGCAACTTTCATATAGTGTTTACACTTATGTGCTGTGCATGTTATCCGGAGTCATTTCTCTCATTCCTTATTTTATTGATTAAGATTTTCATTGAGCATCAATTAATTCAGACATTGGCAAGATAAAAAGAAATAAGGAAAAAGAAAGACTAGTGATTAATTGGATGTGTATTTTCAAATCAGACGGCCATGGACTAGAATGGCTGACAGTGCCAACAAATGATCTAGAGGTCCAAAATGCAGCAAGTCATGCTGTTGAGTCGATCCAGAGGAAGTCCAACTCATTGTTTCCATATGAACTTTTAGAGATCCTTCAAGCTAAGGCCAAGGTTGGCATTCTGTATATTTTGCTCACTCTGTTCCAGGATTAGTATTATCAATAACTTTTAACTCTCAGTCTCTTAATATAATATACTCATAAGGACCAAATAAATTAATTGCTTGTACTCCCTTTCAGTCGTACTGCTTCCTTCCCCAGGGTTCCATCTCTCTGTCTAGGGTCTGCCCAATTTTCAAACTCTTAGTTTTTCTTTTCACTGAAGTTGTTGTATTGATTTGAATGCAGGTCATTGAAGATTATGCCAAATTTGAATTGCATCTGTTGCTGAGGAGGGGAAGTAAAGAAGCGAAGTTCTGGGTTGAAGTAATTAAGAACAGTGAAGGAAAGTTTTATATGAATTAGATGGAAGAGTCATAACTCAATTTACAAACTATGTTAATGTATTAAAAAGTGTGGAATGAGGCTGCATACAACAATATGGCTATAGCCTCTAGCAATAAAGGCCTCATCTCTGTTTATATGTATTTTATATACATATGATGTCCAAGGTCTAACATGTATGGATACGGATTGAACAAGCTTCCTCCTCTTTACTAGTGTTTTATGTGTGTATATATATTTGTGTGACCTTCATTAATCTCTTCTTCTTTCTCTATTGTTTGAAATGTTTGAATTCCACATTCGTATTGTTGGTTGAGTATCATGGAATTTGTGAACTTCAATTCTTCATACTTTATTGTTCGGATGGAAGCGAATGTTGGGGGTTCTTTGCTTCATTGAATGTGATAAATAGATACAATTTGGACTAACTGCAACAGAAACAGAGTCTGATCAAGTTTAGCAGGCCTTGAGAGTAAGCTTGCATCTGAACTTGAATTTCCTTTTGGCATCATTATTACACAACTCAGCATGCTTAAACTTTTCATTTATTTTTATAGTACCTTCCATCTATATATATTACATTTGTATACGTAATCTTAATATGCGTGTATCATCATCTTCAGCAAGAGAAAGAAAGTGGGAATTGAAGAAAAAAATAAGAGAAATTTCTACTAATATAAATCATATGATAGTGCTTTGTTTGGCCTTCTTTTGTGCCAATAGATCTCTCAACAATTTCCCATCTCATTATAAGTTTGAACTCCAAAATCTAAGTAGAAAAAAAAAAAACAAACAAACAAACAGCAGAAGGCAGAAATACAAAATTACATATCAACAGCCACACGTTTGTACAAGTGTGAAGGCAGCCTAGCGGTAGGCACAGCCTGCAATGATGTCCTCATGTAAGTAACCAATCCAGGATTTTCCGACATGTCAATTTGCTCCGGCTTCATTCCCTCCGGTGGTGCCCAAGAAAAGTGATGCAACAAGTGACCCAACATTGACGTTACCAAATTGATACCAAGCTGTGCACCTGGGCACACCCTTCTTCCTGCACCAAACGGCAATAGCCTGAAATCATGTCCTTTCATGTCCACATCCTCCTCGAAGAATCGCTCCGGCCTGAACTCTACCGGGTCCTTCCAGACCGCTGGGTCACGAGCTACTGCCCAGACGTTGACGTGAACGTTCGACCCCTTAGGAATGTCGTAGCCACCAATCTTAACATTGGCGTTGGCACGGTGAGGGAGCATCAGGGGAGTTGGTGGGTGCAGCCTCAGAGCCTCCTTGGCTACAGCTTGTAAGTATGGAAGGTTTGAGAAATCAGCTTCTGTCATTACACGTTCGAATCCTATAACACGGTCTAGCTCCTCTTGTGCCTTCTGTTGCACTCTAGGGTTCTTTATCAGCTCAGCCATTCCCCATTCTACTGATATTGCAGTTGTATCCATTCCTGCTGTGATCATATCCTGTCCAATGCAATTGCAAATCACACTTAATTTTCCATTTAGAATTATTAGCCAAAACTTTAGTTAATGAAAAGTAGACATGCATACATAATACATACCCAAAGGAGGCCAATGATGGTGTCTTCACTGAGGTCATATTTATCTTTCAAAGTAAGCAAAGCATCGACAAAATGTTGCTTAGCACCACCACTTTTCTGGCGAGCAAGTGTGTGTTCTTCCATGATAGCTCTTGTAAGACGGTCTCTGCGGGCACCATGCTTGGCAAAAGCCTCTTCCTCCAGTGGGAACATCCAGCGAAGCCATGGAATGTGCTCAGCCATTGCCAATGATGCGCCCAGCTTCAGTCCATTGGCTACAACGGCCTTGAATTCAAGCCCTTGCTCGTCCATCACTCCTTCAGAATTCACAAATCTCTTCCCAAATGCCAGCCTTGTTATGTTGTTGAATGCCACTGCTCCCAAGTACTTCTTCACTAACAGACTCTTGTCACTGTTTTCTGCAAGTATTAAAGATAACCCATTAGCCTGCTCATTTTCAGTTCCAATTGTATATAAAATTGGAATTTTTGGAATCTAAAACATTAAAAGGCCCTAAACTCTTGGTGATTATGAAAAGTTGACAACATTTTTCATTCCTGAATGTTGCCAAAACAGAAAATCAAGATATGATTTTACTCAACTTTAACAAATTTCAAGATACGTGAAAGTGAAACTAAGAACACTGTTAAAGTGACACTGACAGGGACTGATTTGTTGAAAATAAACAAAATATGTCTTAATTGTTATGTTTTAAAAGCTTAGGGATAAGAATATTATTACTCCATCAAAACACGGGTAGTAACATTCAAGTCCCTAACATTCAATAAAATCACAAATAAGAATATAGTTACTTTACAGTTATTTTCATGCAACTTTCATCATCTAACACAGTTAAAAACTCGTTAATAAAATCAATAATTTTGTTAACCCAGCAAACTTTGATCCCTAAAATTTAGATAAGTTGATTTATATATCAAGTTAAATTAGTTTTTAATAACTAATTTTTAACAAAATGTAACAACAAAGCTGATCTTATAAAAAAGCAAAATTACAAATTAAATAATTGATTTTATTAAAACACTGGGATCATAATAATATTTTGCAAATGGGTAGATAAGTGCGGGTGTGATGATGAACAATAATAGAGGCCTTGTCAAGCCCAATAAGAAAATATATTATATTCTTTTCCTTCACATCTAAGTATATTCAATTATTCAATACCACATAATTCGAACTTTGCAAGTCACCCATTATAATTATTAATATCTTGAATTATGATGTGATACTAAATCTAAAATATAAGGAGTGGAGACAATTAATTTAGATAAAACCAAAGATCTACTTCACTTTAACATCCCTTTTCAAAATATTGCAACTACTAATTAATAAAAAATTACTTCAATGAAGGAAGCCATACATGCATATTGACTTGTCAAATTGTCAAATTGGAATTGTTCACCAACCCCATTTTCAATCAACTACATATGAATTTTGTCCATATTCAACCCTAATTCTAACTTAATCTTCTTCTTTTTTTTTAAGAATATTTTTAAATATCATATAAAAATAAATTCAAATACCCTTAATCCGATATAAGTCGAGTTTTAACTTTGAACTCTTATGTCATTTTAAGAAACTTTATCTACTCGACAACTAACACTCACCTAATTTTTAATAGTGATGAAGTGAAATTTAAGGTCTAATTCTAATACTATATAAAATATGTTTTCTTTTTTTTTCAAAAAAATGCAAATACAAATAATTATTTATTATTCAATAACATGACAAATCACCAACACATATGGCCAATATTAAACCAATAAAATTGACTATATAATTGCCCTAATTAATTCACCACCTTTTCTTTCCATTATAATTTGCAATTACCAAAATACCCTTCAATATTAAGTCCAATTTACGCAAAACCCATGCCTTCCCCCTTCCACCTTAGAAATCATTTCCAGAGAAAAATAGAAGAAATCCATGAAAATACCAAGATCAAAGGGAAACTTACGAGGATCGGTGCAGTCTCTGAAAATGGATTCAACCATTGCAGTAACTTCATCTTCTCTGATGGGTCTGAGAGCCTCCAATCTCTTGGGAGAGAAAAGTTCGAGAGTACAAACTTTTCTAACCTTCACATAATGAGGCCCGTAATCTGCCCATATGAGATCCTTTCCATCTCTGCTAAACTTGGCAGCTGATCTACTTCTGTGTCTATCAGCCAACTGCTGATCATGCTCTTTAAGCACTTCTTTAGCCAGTTCTGTGTTGGATACAACTACGTTTAAGGTCGAACCAAACCAGACCGAAATGATTGGCCCGTACTGCTGAGCCCACTCCGCGAAGCACCGGAACCTCACCGGCTTTATGTCGTAGAGGTTTCCGACAACCGGCCACGGGCGAGGGCCCGGCGGCAGCTTGAATCTCAGCCGTTGGTAGAGCTTATATGCAAGGATGATGAAGATGATCGATAGAGGTAATAAAGGGAGAGCCATGATATGATTGAAATATTTGTTGCGTTAGGTTTAGGAAAGGAAATGGTAGGGATGAATTTATATATATATGTGTCGTATGAATAGGAGAGGGAGTTGGTGAATGAATCGCGTTACGTTGTCTAGAAATAGAAATTGATTAATTAATAAAAGGAAAAACAACATTCAAGTCCTTAACTTTTAGTTTATTAAATTAATTAACCCTTAATTTTAACAATATTTATTAAATTCCCAATTTATTACAAAGATGATTATACCCTCAAAATAATAATTATTAAAAAATAATTATTATATCTTTAAAATTTAATGAAATATAATAATTTATAAAAATAAATAACAAATAAATCTTAATATTATTTTCTAGTATTATAAATTTATACTATTTTATTATTAATATATTATTTATAAAATATATAAATTATAATATTTATTAATATGTTATAATTAAAGTATCAATTTATTTGTTTTATAATATATTAGTAATTTAATATTAATTAGATATTAGAAATTAATGAAAATAAATTATAAATAAATATTAATTTATAAATAAAATTTATATTTATATTTATATTTATATATAACAAAAAAATATAATAAAAATTAAATTTATAAATTTACAATATGTTAATAAATATTATATTATTAGTATATTAGAGATTTTATTATAATTTTTCAATATATATTTTTATAAATATATTATATTTTATTAAATTTTAAAGATATAATAATTATTTTTGTTAAGTAACTATGAATGATAAGGATATAATTGATACTTTATAAATAAATTGAAATGGAGATTTTTAAAATTATTGAGATCATTTAATTGAATAGACTATGTTTTAGGGACCTTAAATGTTCTTTTCCTTCATAAAATTAAGACCATTGGAAACGAGACATGTAAGCAGCTAGCACATAGTTTTGGAGTGGAACCCACTTGTGTTGGCCAATCAAAAAGCGAGTGCTTGGGGAATGAGAGTGGGGAGTGCTTTGATTAGTTGGTTTGAAATTAATGGTTGGTGAATGAAGAAAGTTCAAAGAGATAATGGAGGAATCAAAGGTTGGTGAAGTGGTAGTAGACCTAGCTCTCTCTTGTTCTTATAGCCCATAGTTAAAGGGATCATCTTATTTTAATTACTACACAGATAAAATTGAAATTCGGAATTTAACCTAGAGGTGATAATTAATTGGAAAATTGCTTTAATTTACTTGTCATTGATTTTTTTTCTTTTTTTTTTTTAGGTTTGATTGTATTATTATATACAATGATATATTTATTGAATTTTTCTAAAATGTTGCATTAAATGTGTATTGTATGTATCATTCTCATCGTCTTTTTATCTTGACATGGAAGTGAATAAGGGTATTTTTTTTGGTTGGTTATCTTATACGAGAAGATATAAAATTAGACAAAATATTAAGATTCAGTACTGATTTAAATTTTCATTTGAATAGATATAAGAGTGTTATTGCTAATTAATAAATTAGAAATATAATAAAATATATATGTCGATATTATATTAATAAAAATATATATAAAATCACTGACATTTTGTGAAAGGTTAAGCTAATTTAAATCGGTAAAAAATTCTAATTTGAAAATAAAATAGTTGGAGGACCTATCTAGATAATCTAATTAGTAAGAAATTTCTTGGACTATTCTTTTCAAAAACTTAATTGGAAATGTTTGAAAATGGGCATTAATTTGCGAGTAAAGAACAAAAACAAAAACAAAGGAAAAAAAAGAAGAAAATATTTAATGAAATTATGTGAAACCGTGTACTAGAATAGAGTAAACCAGAGAATTCAGTTGGAAAGAAGCATCATAGTAGTTAAGATAGATGAATCAATCTAGTCATAGAGTTCACATTATTAGTATGCTTATTATATATATGTCTTTGTAATATTGATTGAACTTGTTATTGAGTTGAAAAGGGGAAGAATGAATCAATCAATATTACTTATGCTACCAACAAAAACTTAAATAAAACGTAATTTTTATGCATAATCGGTGAAGAGATAAATGAGGTGATAAACATGTCATATTATATCGAGCTAGTTCATAAATTTGACTTCATTTGTATTTTATATTATATTTAAATTTTTAAACTCGATCTTATTTAATTTATAAATCTATTAAATTTACATTGTGTCATGTTAGATTTTAAACTTTTCTTATTTTAAAATTTTAAATACTTTTTAAAAACTTTAAAATTTATTAAAATTATCATAATATTATTAAATTTAATTTTTATACAAATATTACTATTTGTATTATTAATTTTTAATGTTTTAAATATTTGTCATGCTAGTCCAAGTTTTACCTTATTAGATTTAAAAATTAAACTCGAACTTATGTAAGCTCACATACTTTGTTGACCTGCTATTTTTTGTATTATTTCGACTGATACACTGCTTCTAAATAAATAATTCTAAATGAATGGTGTACTAATTTTTTATTTTTATAACTTAACATCAAGCAACAATCACATGTATAGAAAATATTTCATAAATATCAATACTTAAAAAGGTACCGTTAATAATTAATAAAAATTAATTATTTATGTAAATAATTTTGTATATAATAAAAAATTGATAATTTCATAAGAATAAAACGTATGGGTTTGGACAGTCATATATTAAGGGCGCTGAAAGGAGTGTTATTTTCAAATTTTCTATAGTCCTGCTGCCTTGTGGACCACTTCCCAATGGAGAAAATGAGAGAAATTCAAGAAAGAAAGAAATATATATATTCGAAGAAGAATAAATAAATAAAGAAATATTAAAATAAATATAAAATCCAACAATAAATATTAATGTAGAATTTAATTTTAGAGGTAAGCATATTTTAATTAATTTTTAGGCCTAGTAATGATTTTGATTGAAATGATATGTACATTATTTTAGAATTCTTTTACTAAATTTGTGTTTAACAAAAAAAAAAACCGCTTATTTCACAATATAGTGCATTTTGATTAGGGATAACAATAGTAGAGAATGGAGAGGCTTTGATCCCCATTTTTCACCCATTGTTCGATAAATTTAATGGGAATAGGGAATCACCATTTGAGAATGAATTTTCTGTCCCCACTTTTTTCTTATTTTTTTATTTATATATATTATAATATTATTCATATACAATAATATATTAAAAGTATAAATTTGATTGCTTGATAGGATAAATAATATAAATTATAATTTTATTTTTATTAAAAAGTGTCTACATATATATTTTTACTTTAAAAGTAACATTATTTAAGTCGTTTTTTTCTTTATACGTGTTCTATATATAAAAAGAGAATTTGATACATACATACAATGATTTTATATGTGTGTACGCATGTGTGTGTGAATGTTGATGTAAAATTATAGCCAACAATATAATTGGGGATTTAATATAAAATAAGTAAAAAAAAAGAAAAAGAAAATAAGACTCCAAGGTTTATGTGGTTTTTTTAGGGGAGATTTTATTAATGTTGAAAAATAAGGTTGACACGATATAAGGAAGACCTCTCTCTCTCTCTCTCTCTCTCTCTCTATATATATATATATATATATATATATATATATATTTCTTATTTTTTCTCTCTATAGCTTTTTCACATCCCTTTATCTTTCTCTTAACACTCCCTTTATATAATTTACATAGTTTCTCCTATGCACAAACTAACTAACTCCTTGTTTACTTAGGATTCCTCATCATTGGAGATATCATCTCTTTTCGAATTTATCTTTATTAGAATTTAATATTTGAATTAAATTTCTACACCTTGATGGGCTTGCTGGGCCTGAACTGAATTGTTTGATTTGTTTTTCTACTTGCTGAGCTTGAATTGGATATTTTATCAATTCTCGAGCTTTGGGGCTAAATACATAATTTAGATAAATTGGTACGATTCACCCTAGTACTATTCATGACTAGTAATGTTTCTACTCAGTATTATTCTTACTCACTATTGTTCACGTACATGGCATGTATAGCACTATTCACGACTAAATTTTGGCCTTTATGGCCTCCAAAAACAACATATTTTTTTGTAGAACAAGATGTCTAACTTGTACTTCTTGGTAAGACAAGATACCTACATCATCCTTCTTGGCTTCATGACTTCCTAGTGCAAGATGCCTAACACACTTTAGGTAAAATAACATACCTAGGACATACTTCTTGATAAAACAAGATGGGTAGTGTCACAAGAGATTTTTTATGAATACGTTAATCATGCGCTTGCGCCAAATTACTTCGGCCAGCAAATTCTCACTTCCGCAATGGAGGTTCAACACTCGAAATTTTCTTTGCGCTAAATAAACACAATACACACTTGCACAATTTTACGAAGGGAAAACTCTCTTCAACTTTTCTATTTCTCAAAGAAAATATTATAAATGTACAGCCCTTATTGTGCTAGAGATTCACTCAACTCACTTGATCCTCACTTGATCACTTGATGATCTCTAGCACTCTCACTAGGCAATTTATATACATACAAATGCAACCAACGCCCCTAATTGCTAAGGCCACATGTCTCACATACATGCAGTCATTACACATTTTCTTAGTCAAATGAACAAGTCTAAGGCCACTTTGTATGCCACTTCCCTAAAGCCAAAGAACCACTCAACCAAGTCACATTGACTTAGTCCTTGCTTGACACTTCATCAAGACTAAGTCTTCCGTGCTTGAATCCCAACAAGTGCACCCCGTTTAAGGCCTTACCGAATACCCCTGCTGTTGCCTTAAGTCTTTTAACTCACAGCCCGCATTCGTATTCACCTGTAATGTTCATTTTTAACACTCATTGCACAGCCCAGCTACTGCCCAGTTACTGCCTGTACCATTCTCGCTTGCAATATCGTTCAGGTCTGATCGGTGCATGCCCTCTATTCTGGCTGTTCTCTCAGTGTTCCCACAACACTAATCTATTCTCAAATATCCCCCGACACTCTCTCCAACGTAGTCTCTTTCCCTCAATTTAATTTGTCGAAACCTATTATGCAGCCTTGTGAAATTTTCTACAACCTTCCTACTTAATACAAGGCTAACATCGAGTATGTTGCGTGCCACAAGTTTAAGGGTCTAACAGGTAGCTTGTACTTCTAGATAGGAAAAGATGTCTGGCTCATCTTTCCTGGCTTCATGACTTCCTAAGCAAGATGCCTAGTACACTTCTTGGTAGACAACATGTATACCACATACTTCTTGGTAAGACAAGATACCTAACACATAACTTTTAATATTTCTAGCTTCTTAGGACAAGATGTCTAGAAAATGGATGTGCATGAGAGACTTTTCCTTCTTCCTCAATTACCCATATTAATTACTATTATTTATAATTTCTACAACAATATGTGTGTGTGTGTGTGTGTGTGTGTGTGTGAAGAACGAGTAATTTGATTCGAAGATGGGTGAGGAGTATTAAATTATTCCCTATCCCTTTAACAATTTGGAAATTAATTTTCTCTTATTCCCTGACTTCATGATTCCGATATATTATTATAATATTTTGAGATAGATCCTTGTGGAGTCTCAAGCTCCTAGAAAATTTTGTTATACCTAATTTTGACAACAATTTTTATGAGAAAGAAAGAGGTTACTTTGAAAAATAGTTTATCAAATAATCTACTATAATATTTAATGTAATTTTTAGAATTTTTATTTTAATCTCATTATTTTAACAAAAAAAATTATATCTATATTTTTATAAAATTAATTCTATTATACATATCTTTATTATTATATCATAATTAATTTAGTAAGTGATAGTTTGTTTATATAATGAAAGTTTGTTAAGATCATGGAATAATTATATAATCATACTTAATGCGGTGAATTATGATTTTTATATAACAATACGTTAATTAGGATATGAATATTGTTGATATTAATTTTTGACAATCAATATCCAACACACAATTTTCTTTTAATCCGTATATTTTCAAAAATAAAGAATGATTAAGGGTGCCGGTTTTCCGGCAAAAACCCTGCGACCCCTAAGTTAGTAGTGTTTTCTTTATAAAATTAACATGAAACTGTAATAAAAATTATCTAGAAATATGAATGAGTAAATTGAAGAAGCTGTAATTATTTTTTTGCTTACCTTTTCTTTCATTAAAAAGTCTTATTTTCCATACTTGAGGCAATAAAAACTAATCTCGAGGTGTAAGATTTGGTAGTGTCCATTTTTTGGAGTTTTTATTATCCATTGCGACTCAACCAATTATTGACAGTTATTAACTCTTTCTTTCTAACCTCTTTAAGAAAATATTATTAGGTCATATAAAATTATCATGTTGGAATTTTTCACATAACATCGCCCTCTAGTTTCTAGTGGCAACGAGTCATCAATTTATTGCTAGAAACTTAAAATTTTAAGAATTTTTGCTTGTAATTGTTAAGCATATTTTCTTCATGTGCTTATAAATGGTGCTCACTCAACATTTTGAAGCAAGAATATCAACTTAGTTTTTTTTCCCAAGTAAAAGAATATCAACTCGGTTTTTTTGTAAGCAAATAGAATATCAGCTTAATTATTTTTTTGAGCAAATATTAGATATCAATTCAATCATTTTTTCTAAACAAATAAATATAGGATATCAGTTTAATTATTTTTTTTAAGCAAAAAACTATAGAGTACCAACTTCGTTATTTTTTTGACAAATAATGCCAGTTGTTGATATCAATTTTTGGCGATTAGCATCAAATACATAATTTTTTCTTTATCCATATATTGCAAAAAGAAATAATTATCAGAGGTGCCAGTTTTTCGGCAAATATTGTTAGGTCATATAAAATTCTCATATATCAAGATTTTCCTTTAGTATTGAAAGACTCATTAGTAGGTATTGTGCCAATTTTAAATAATTAATTTAATTAATTAAGTCCACAATATATTTAAATAAATAAACCACAAATAAAATAATGAAGACAAGTAATTTTAATGTGGTTCGCCATTTTTCAATCCTACATCTACGAGGTGACGCCCAAAAAAAAAATAATTCACTAAGAAATATGATGATACAAACACCAATGGACTTATACAAACCAAAGACTCCCTCTTTGTTGTCGCTGTTGGACAAGATGTTCTTAGATGGCCTTATTTCGCGAGATCCCCTTGCTTTTGATGTCGTCAAACTCCCTTCAATGGACACGGCTTTTTTTCCCAAAAAAATTCAAGTTCCTCTCCTGAAGAACACAATCAAATTGTCTTCACAATACTTAAGACTTTAAGTTTATCAAAATAGAAATCACAGACAAATAATTCTCACTAAGTTGTTCTCAATCAAAGTATAAGAAAAATATGACTAATTTAGAAAACAAAAATCATGCTTACGAAGGAGCTCTCTTTGGACTAAATTTTCACGTAATGGAAGCTCTCACAAATTATAAAAAGTAAGTGTTTATTTATATGAAAACCATAAACCCTAGTTCAAAGAGGATTTTTGTTTCCTTATTCCTTAAGGAAATAAATATCCTAAATTAGAAAAAATTCTTACCTTCCTAAACTTTTTGTTTCCCCAAAACTCTTCTTTCTTTTGAGTTGTAGAGTTCGCAAATCTACATTTTCTAGTTAAATTTTGACAATCAACTAATCATAAAATAACTAGAAAACTAAATACATAGAATTTAATTAAAATAATAATAATTTTTAGAATTAAAAATTCTTCAGCTATATGTAATTGTTACATAATACTAACAAAAGTCCTAACAAGTATGTCTCTATCTGTTTGTATATATGATAATAAAGTATTTGCATTGCTTTAATAAACAAATTTTATTATGAAAGATTCAAACATGAATTTTAATGCATGATATTTGTAAAGCAATGAGTGTCTTTTTTTATATAATTTTTATGTTTTATTTAATTATTGTAATTGGTTATATCGATACTAATTATTACAACAGCAATATCGTTCTTTATAGTATTTTAATCAGTATGGTTATTACATTATTACAACATTTTAATACTAAAATTTACTAAATATACAACCTTAACTTTTAAAATTTATAAAATTTTCAATAACATAATGTACCAAATATTTAACTTTTTTTAACAATTAATTATTTTTTTACCACAATATCTCAAAATCAATTCTTAACTAACATCTACATTATTATATTAACAAACAAACTTACATTAACTAAACATAATTATGAAAGTATTTTTGAAAATAAGTCAAATCTCTTTTTATCTTAAAAATATTTATTATTTGTACCTTATAGACTCTGTCGAGACGGTAAGATATTCTCCCTATTTTGTAAGTCAACCGTATTCACATAAGGGATTATAAAAAAATATATTTGAACTATGACCCATGTGAAATAGTTCAAGTCAAACAATCAAGTAAATATTATATACTATGGAGACATAATTCTTCACGATTTATTCTTAACTTAATTTATACCCAAACATATATCTATCTAATTAAAAAGAAAAACTAGAGATTATAATTTATCTTAGACTCGCGTCCACTAACAATAAATATGATCGTAATTGACTTACATAACAAAATTTGTAGCTCATTAATTTTGTACACAAAGAGGCACATGATGATGAACATTTACAAGCATTAATTTATTATAAATTAATTAATAAAGTATGAGACATTATTAAATTTACTTGAATTATTACACTAGCAAACATCATCACCATCACCATCAATTTCTTATAAAATAACTAAACCTTAGAGCTTTTATTAATTGTGTAGTACAAGAAACGAAAATAATTAATACCTCAAAAATTATATAGAGATAATAGTATTTATATAAAATTTGTTATACTAAAAAATTATATCTAGTTTGATAATTTATGATTATTATGGTCATTTCAAGTGATTTATATATCTAACTTAATTAAAAGCATAAGGTTGATGTGTTAATTTGCATAAACATATAAATTTAAATCACAATGATATCAATTAACAAAAGCAATAAATGTTTTCTTTTAAATATTTTTTTTATACTAATTATACTTATTTTTAGTTTTGTTTAATTAATACTTTTATTTCACATCAGTTCGTTGATAATCTATGATTTGTATAGAGTGCCTAAACTCTTTTTCTTTTCTTTTTGTTTTTTATTATTCTAACGGTCTAACTAATGACTTTTTACTCTTGTGCATTACAAACTAGTCAAGTTCAAACACAAAAGTAAATTATTTTATGGTTCGTTGAAAAATTTTGGAATTAAAAAAGATTTTCCGTAGTTATATTTTATTATTACACATACAAATTTTTATGTAAATTATTTCATATAAACTAATTTATCCTTAGTATAATTGTCACATAGCTCATATCATTTATTTTATTTTATAAAGTTTATTAATATGTATAAACATTTTTATGCATGGTAGAGTCAAAAATAAAAATTGGGTCAAAGTGTTTAAAAAGTAAAGTTGGCATGCCAAATGTTTAAAGGCAGTTAATAAATGAACTTGTAAATTGACAATTTGACAAGAATTAGGAGACCAAATTAAATAAATCTATTTTATGAGTCTAAATTATAAATATTTTATATAAGAATTAAATTTATAGTAGAATGTTGGTTTGATTTAACTTTTTTATTAGTAAAAATAGTTTTTTAATAATAAAAGTATTTTTTAAATTTTTGGATATTATTTGATTGACATTACATAAGAATTTATGAGAATTAAAAAAAATATTTCCTTTTTAATAGAAAGAGTCCAAAATTTTTATTTTTAACAATATAATTTCTTCAATTTTTCTAAAAGAAAAATTGTTTAAAATATTATTACTGTATTTTAAAATTTTAATGTTATTTTTTAAGATATAGTACTAAGAATTTATCTATTGAATTAATTACTTAAATTTTCTAAAAAATTATTTGTGATAATCAAATAATTAATAAATTCTTATTACAAACTATACTTATGAAAATTCTACGAATAAAAAATTTACTCCAAAAATTTATATTAAAAAAAAATTATATTGAACGAACTCTTAAGAGCCAAGTCCCTCTCGATGCTAATAAATATTTAATAAATTTTTATAGACATTATATTTCTTTTTGAATAATTTTTTTCTTATATAAATTTATTCAAGTATTAAAAAATTATATAATAATAATTGATATAATTATTATTAGAAGTGATTAATTTTTTATTACAATAAATAACTAAGAGAAGATTTCTTTATAAATATTATAATATTTTAATATTAATATTTACAATCATATATGTACTTGTACACACACATATATATAGTGAAATTTCTATCCTTAAAATAAAAGAACAATCCAACAAAAAAAATAAAAAAAGATCTTATATTTTTAAAAATACTACTAATCAAACTTAGAACGTGAGTTCATTACCAATACCATCAAGCCAAAAGCTTGATGCCCAAGAGGAGATGATTATGTTTAGAAACTCATTTACATAAAAAAAGATTAGGTATTTTAGTAATAAGAAAATAAAGTAGGCCCTGGCTGTTCCTTGTTTGGATGAGTGAGTTTGGTGTAGTTGGGTGGTTGTGGGAAGGTCAATTTTAAATTATGGAGGAAATGGGACCCAATGGGAGTTGGTGGTGGGTTGGTGAGATAGGGATATTTCAATCCATTAAAAAGTTAAAAATGTAATCAACGCTCTTCTATTTCTTTCTGCTTTTTTTTTGCTGCAGAAAAGCACTTCTGTTTAATGGATAAACCGAAAAAAGCACTTCGGCTGACCTAACACCGCCCCAATATGATAATAATAATGACGACAAGAGGACCAAATCAAACACCAAACATTGCAAAACAAGTAAGAAAAGGAAGAGGTACAGCCAAACGCGCGACTGTAGAAGACTAATGCACTCGCTTTAAGGATTACGGTAGGCGTCAGGAATTCAAGATATGGATATAGGGGATAATAACATTTGTATCCCTAAACTTTAGTAAAATAATGTAGTAGAATATGATTTCTTACTTTGAATATTTATCTATTTAATTTTAAGTTAAAATTTTTAATTTAATTATATTCACATATTTTTAACATATATTTAAATAACTATATTAAGACTCAGTTAGAAAAACAAACAAATCCTTAATAGGAACTCAAGTATTGGATTTGATTTCCACTTAACTTGTTTTTATGTTTTTAATCATTAGAATATTTCAATAAAAATTTAAAAATTTAAAATTTTTTGATGTTTTTTGTAATATATTTTCATTCATAAATTTTATTGAAAGAATAAATTAAAACATATTTTAATAATTTTAATAAATTAATTTTTAATTTTATTTATTTTTAGTTTTAGTTTTACATTATTTTGTAAGTGTTATGGACGAAATTGTTAAAATTTACCATTTATGGCCTGATTTATTGTTTTAGTAGAGTTTAAGAATGCAAATATTATTACCTTGTTGCTTTTCTTGTTTTTTAAATAACCAAACTTAAAACACAAAATTTAATAGCATAATTTCTTATATTATTTTTAAGTTATTAGATTTAACTACTTTCAATATTTGAAATTAAATCTCACATTTAACTAACTATTTCTTAGATCAAATATATATGAGAATGGAATAGATAACTCCTTTATTTTATACATTCTTTTATTATTTTCAGATCATTAAATTTAATTTCTTTCAACGGTTGAAATTAAATATTACATATATACTTATTATAATGTATTATGTATTAAAATTAAACTTCAACCGTTAAAAGTATTTATATCCAATATTGTACATGGGATAGAATCAATAACTCATTTTTTTATATAATTTTTTACATCAATTATAAGCTATTTGATCTAAACATATCCAATGGTTGAGATTTACATACGAGTAAAATGATCAATTATCATTCCCCTCCTCTCTCTCTCTATATATTTTACACATTACAAGTATTTATCCAACTTTTTTATCCTAAGTAATGCAACATTCATCGGATAATAAGTTAGATAATAAAACATTTTTGAAAATAGTGAAAGATAATAAGTATAGATTATTGACACGAGTAATATTAGGCGATAAATTTTATAATTTTTAAAATAATTAATTACCTATCTCATTATTCAATTGATGAAATCCTAGTCACCCTTTGGAATACAATTTGAAAAGCCTACCTATATAATAAACAACATTGATATATCTACAATAAACATCAATGTATGGAAAATTATTTCAAGGATTAACATTTACAAATTCAGTTCCTACAATGTTTTCTCTTCATCATCAGAATTTTCTGAAACAAAAGGTTATTATAGGACATTTAATATTTTCTCATTCTAGCTGAAAGCATTTAATTTTCATATAAATAGACTTCTAGCTAATTAACCCATTTTTGAAAACATGGTACCAAAAATCTCAGCTTGATTTTTAGCATACTCTTTTTGCTTTTCTTTTAGCTCCTTGTACATAACTTTCACATCTCTGCAGGCAGTTCAACACAGACAGTTATAAAGTAATTAAATTTATTAAATAAGCACACAAACAAACTATAAGAGAGAAGGGGGAGACTCTTACTTGTTATTTGGGTCAATAGTTAGAGCTCTCTTAACATCAGCTTCAGCTTTTTCCAGCTCAGATGTTTTCAAGCATGCTTGAGATCTTCTGAATAGAGCTTTGACATTTAATGGATCAAGTTCTAAGACCTGTCACAATGTAAGCAATATTAGATAACTGGAATAAACAGCCCTTCTTTGATCATCATCCATCAATTTTCAGCTTCTCTGTACATTATAAGAACTGAAAAACCAAGAGTTGTTGACAATGGCTGGTGAGGAAACATGCATATGCAGCATCTTCGCAATAAGATCTTGACTCTCTGTATATGTGTGTGTAGATGATGGGTTAAGAAGGGAGAGGAGAGGGTAAGAGAGGGAGGGGAAACCTTTGTGCATAGTCTCGAAGCTTCAGAGTACTCTTCAAGTTTGAGTTTACAAGCTGCGTTGTTTAAATAACATGATATCCGCAGTCCATTTGCCAGAGTCTTCTCATCGTCAGTGAAAGAGTGATCAAACTCTATAAACTTTGCAGCCTGCAAATCTTAGTCTAGCACTACTTCAGTTTGATAAAAACCAATGGCAACACTCACATTGTTATGCATATAATCTAAGTTTACAATCATTTTGTAATTATATATATCTTGCCTTCTCATATTTCTTGGAGGAACGCCAAAACTTCCCAGCTCTGAATAGCAAATTTCCATCATGTTTCTTTCTTTCACAGGCTTCTATTTTCTCTTGAGTGTCCATCTTCCAAAATTGATTCTCCTGTATATGAGATAATGCAAAAGTTGAACCCTTGACTACAGAACACTTGAATCATGAGCAAAAGATGTCAGTATTGATCTATGAAGTTGGGGACCTTGGTGAAGTCAATCAACTTGACTTCATAATGAAGAACTGAATTTGCAGGGACTGTTTCAGAAACTTCATGGCTGCACAAATATTCTGTGCTGACCGTCACCATTGCTTGTTCTTGTTTCTTCATTGTCAAGATTGCTCTGTCTAAACCCTCATTTATTTGTTCTGAAGACACAGAAAAGTCATGCATTTAAGCTTACAGAAGGTGGGAACATTACTGTCCACTTCAATAGATTCACATGAGAAATAGGAACTACCTTCGAGAGTCACAAACTCGAAAGGTTCCTCATCGGATCCCTTCCTCTCAAAAATGGTTCCATCTTCAAGTCTGCCGATATACATCACTAAGGATACAGAAGTAAACAAGAAACTCCAATATATTAACCTTTTCATTCAACTCTATTTTCAAATTTTGTCTATAAGATATTACCTTTCACAAGGGATCCTTCGTTAGGGCGGTCAAAGCCTTCACCGGCCTTTGTTATCTTTTTAAGGACTTTCTGATCTCCAGTGACATCAACGATACTTTTCCAAGATAGCAGCTCAAGTTGGATGGTCAAATTAGAGTCGGACGAAACACCGATATCAGGGTTAATGATCTCATATTCATCTTTTCTGATGCCATCTGAAAATACTTGAACTCCACTTGATTAATTATCTTAGCAAATACAGAACTGATGCAAAAGAAGCAAATGCAAATTTTTATGTAAAATTCCTTACTGCTTTGGATGGAACAAGTAACACCAATGACTTACAAGAGAACTTCACCGCCAGTTCAGCTTTCTCTCCCCTTCTCATTGTCTTTGCTGCTTTGCTTATGGCAGGACAAAAATGACCTGATCTCGGAAACAAAATGTATAAATTAAACATCCCCCAGATACAAAAACATCATAGGGTTTGTCTACTTATGATTCGGGTATATTATCCAATGCAGCATTAAATTATCAATCAAGTTCAGCTTACCATCAGATACGCGGAATTCCACACCTTGCTTAGATTCGGAAACAGGTGCTCCATTCTGTAGCCTTGCTTCATACTTCACTACAAAATGAGAAAAATGGACTACGTCAAGATAAACCTCCAGACATCTAACCCGTTACCAGTATGAAACTCAAACAAGAGTTATAAAAATGACAAACATTTGTCAAATTGTGCTCTTAACTTCACTGACACAAATACATCCCAAACTCATCTTGCTAGAGCATTTTAGATAGTGTTAACATTCTCAATGTGCTTGTGATATCGTTCATTTACATGACAAGCCGTCTAAAGATCAGAAAACAATCAATGTTCACCTACTTTTGCTTTCTCTAATCAAAATAATTTCAAAGAAATGGTGAAAATGACAATTAGTATTTACCTAAAACTTCATCATTAACTCTGGGAGTTGCCCAACCCTCACCCTCCTTAATAATTTTCTTCAGGATTCCACCATCGCCAGTTATATCCCGAATGGTGTTCCAAGATAGCAATTCGATATCAAAAACTAGACTTGAATTGGGAGGAATCAGCGGGGGAAAACCGGCTTCTCCATAGGCCAATGCTGGTGGAATCACAAAGATTGCTCTCTCACCCTTCTTCATAGTTGCAACCCCTTCATCCCATCCTTTGATAACTTCACCTGAAACCCAAATGGTCAAATCAAAATTTCAATCTCAGAGATGCAATTAAAACCACCCTAAATCTTTCTTCCTACCTAGAAGAGACTGAAAAAATTTAAATTATATTGCCCCAGTTATGTGGGTGGTGTCACTACTTACCTTGACCTAATTTGAAACAAAAGGGAGTTCCTTTATCACGACTCGAATCTAAACAAGCCCCGCCTTCAATGTGTCCACTGAAATGTACTGAGAACAGAACAAAACACAAGAAAAATAACAGAAGAACAAGAATGGAAATTCAGAACCCACCGGGGTTCTTTTTCATGTCTTTTCCCAGAGATTTTCTCAGCTCCCGAACGAAGAGATATGAAAAATAAAAACTGGGTTAAATTAAAAGAGTACCTTGAACTTCATCTCCAGGAAATGGAGTTTGCCAAGAAGTTCCTCTCCTGAGAATTTGTTTTCTCAAGCCTTGCTTGCCAATTTCTCTCTCGAGTAAGGCTGGAGGTTTGAAATCTGTTACAGTTTGGACATGGGATTTGAATGAGGACGTTGACATTGAAATTGAAATTCAATGGAGAGAATTCTGTTTGTGCTTTCAGTTGAAGATAAGCCGTTATTGATTTCCCTCCTTTTGTTACTTTCAGTTAAAAGATTATTTCAGTTAGCCATTAGCACACCGTACAACCGGCAGAGATATCCGTATAACCAGGCCTGGGCCAAGCCTGAATTTGTGCAAGCCCAGCAGAATTAAGATCCAGGCAGGCCCATCATAACTTGATCCAGCTGCCCAACAGACCTACCTCGGAGGAGACAAATATTACGAGACTATCCACTTCTAAATTTGCTGACCCTTTTTTATCCCCTCAATAGATTTTATCAATTGAACTAATTAACCCACCCACTAAACTATTATGTAATAAAGAGAGAATTTCATACCTACTAAACATTCATCTAATAAAGAGGTTTCAATATCTATTGAATTAAGGAATATGATTCCTTATTCTACTGAAATCCTACTAAAGATAAATGAGTTACACATATCATTATAGACTTGGCAATTTCTTCTAGAAAATATTACTTATTATTATTTTTTATGTTTAATCTTATTATTACTTTAATATTATTATAATTATCAAAAACTTGCTAGTGACTTGAACATTAGAGGATTTACAGTAGTTCGTCTCCTCTAATTATTTTATATAATTAATTAGAGAGAGATTTGCTGCCGAATAATTCGTTGTTGGACCTAAAGGTAAATTTTAATAATCAACAATATTAAAACATATTACATAACAACAATATATAAGAAGTAATTCAACCGTATGTGTTAAAAACAAATAGTTAGAAATTTATTTAGTAATACAAACTGATAAATCAAACTACAAGTGCCCAAAAAGAAAAAAAAGATGGGTTAGAGCGGTGAGAGATCCCATTACATGAATATAAAATTAATTATAGCAAACACTTACACTAGTAGTAGTGGAAGTTGATTCTTACTAATATATATATATATATATATATATATATAATTGATTTTGGTTGTCAATTATGTCTGCGGGCAATAAGACAAAGGACTCTAAACTCTAAAGTATGCTTAGCAACAAAACAAAACAAAATGAAAGATATGGTTCTCAAAAAGGAATTATAATTATGTGGAGAATCGATTATGTATTTGCTTAATTAATATTATATATATATATATATATATATATATATACATATATAATTTTTCAACCCAATATAATATGGCTAGTGGTTTCCATGCAACATAACATAACAATAACCATGCACGTTTCAAGTGGCACTTACACATGCTCTAGTCATTATCCAAGTTGAAAATTGCTTTTGTTACTAGTGGCTAAAAGCATATAGAATATTTGAGTGCTCAAAGTAGTTGATTGGTTTGAATTTTTTATTAGTTGTTTATTAAACGTAAGAGGTAAGTAAAGTTTAAAATAAATAATAATTTTTTTAGTTATATATCTCATAGACTCATACTCGAAGTTAGATAAGACACTTAAAAAATAATTTAATTTACTATATGATTTGAACATCCTGTTCCGAAACGAAATAATTTAAAAATAATGGTTATTAGTTAAAAAAATTAATGTTAAAAGTTCATTTCGAATTTTTTAATATTATTTAAGACATTAAAAAAGAATTTTTAAAAATTAAAAAAATTATTTTTTTATCGAAAGAAATTTACATTTTAAGTTTTTGAAGGTAGAGTTTTTTGAGATTTTTAAAAAGTTAAATTATTTAAAATGCCCTTATTTTGTTTTAAAGATTCACGTTATTTCTTTAAAATAAATTATTAAAAATTTACCTATTAAAATAATTATTCAATTTTTTCTAGAAGTTTTTTAGAATAACTAAATAATTAATAAATTTTTATTAAAAGTTTTAATCATAAAAATTCTACTAATAAAATATTTACTTTAAAAAATTTATTTGAAAAGTTATACCAAATAAACTTTTAATTTTTGTTTGAGTGTTATTCAAAAGTAACAAATAACTTATTTTATAATTTTTTATTAAATTTGTATTTGATAAAAAAATTTAAACTGTTTATGTCACAATCCACTACATTCTAACAAGAAGTTTTATAAGTAATTCTAGAGTAACTTGTAGAAAAAAGTAAATTATTAAATAATTAAAGATGGTATTTAATGTAATTTTTAGTATCTTTATTATAATCTAATTATTTTGACAAAAAAAATAATTATATTCTATATTTGCATGAGCCCTATTTTTATCGTATATATTCTTATTATTGAATTAAATTTACTTTACTAATTAATTATATATACATGGTTTCAAATTTTTTTCCCTAAGTAAATCTATTTGTCTTGATATTATAATTTTATTATATGAAATAAATCATATTACAATATGTTATATTATCATATTCTAATATCTTTAACTTTTAAAACTCATAATTAATAGCATAATTTACCGAATACCTAAAGTTTTTTTAACAACTAATTGCTTTTTAGGCACAACAATTACAGTTTATCTTATAAGATATAATAATTCCAAATTGACGATTAAAGTCAATGAAAAATATAATTAAATTTACGATCGGATTTGGTAATATTATTTAATATTAGATTAAGATATATAAATAATTATTTACGTTGTATTTATTTATTTATTTTAAAACTACTTATCAAATTTAATTAACACTAACAGTAATTTTTAAATTAACAAATGATTACATACTAATTAAAATAGTAGTTACAATATTACAAAAGTAGTAGTGCTAGACCACTTAATGGGTTTCTCTAAAATGTATAAAAAAAGTACTAAAATACATAACCATTTAAATATTTAATATTTTTCTTTACACAATCAAATGGATCCTTATTAACAAATTGGTTAATTGGCTATGCTTATCTTCATTAGACAACAAGTAATTGCAATAATAAAATTGATTTTAATTCCATGCATATGTGGTTCCAAATTGCTAGCCTATCCAAATATCTTGTATATATTGGGAGTTCAATTATATATTTGTTGAGTATGACTTGCACTATAGCTATATATGTGATAAAGATTATATAATGTTTTCTTTTGATGAATTAATTTCTTTCAATTATTGTTTGAAATATTGGGGGTCCCCATATAAATTTTAATCATTGAATATGAAGAAATAGGAATATTGATAACAAATGTGCATTAATATATACCACTAATTAATTAATAATATACGAGATTTTTTATGCATAGTATAACAATAAACAACTAATTAAATTGTGTGGTAGAAGTTTTCGTTTTCATTTTCATTTTCAAAAAGTAAATTATGTACTTTTTTATTACTATTTAAAAAAATGATTTGTAAAATAAAAAATATAAGTTTTATAATTTTTTGAATAAAAAGTAGAAAATGCCCATTCAGATCACATCCTTCAAAATATGAGAGGGTAGATTCTTTTAATGCACACAATAATAATATCCAGATTATTACTTGAAGTTTAGTGTTACTACAATATAATGATTAATAATTACATATTGCTAAGTAGTAAAGTTATATAAAAACTAAATGCGGTATATTTAAAATGATATTAAGAACTATATATTTAAAATAAATTAATATTGTTTTATTAATTATGTCTTGATAGGAAAAGCAATTATTTTCTAAATATTTCATCTGCATAAATGAATATTTCAAATAAATCAATCATTAATAATATCGTTAATTATATTAATCTTAATAAAATATTATCATTTGGGGACCATTAAATTCACTTTCCTCATAGTGGATGCTGGCACATTATCAAATAATAATAATAAAAATAATAATAATAATAATCTCTTGCTTGGCTCTTTAGGAATCTCAAGGGGTTTCTACATTAAGTTAGAAGTGTTTTTATCTTTAACCTTTTATTTAAAATTAATCTTCCATTAAGTTTTGTCAAATTAACATTAGTAACATTTTTAATGATACTCTATAATTATTCTAATTCATTTAGATATAAAAAGATGAAACGAATAAATTTTACTAAAAATTAATATTATTAAAAAAAAATTTAATTTATTTTTCTAAACATATACGATAAAAATGTATAAATCTCGAATAAAACCTTAATTTTAATTAAGTGGTAAAGGAAGTAACTCACATCAATATTATTCTTTGGCATTGGATTCTAGATAAATATCAAAATAGATTTATATATGATATTATTCTTGAAGGCAAATCTTAGAAGACACATATATATCTATGTAAGTACTATAACCTAGGATATGGGAATCAATCTTGCAAGGATGACAACAAGAGAATGTAAGAATATTAATGAATTAAATCTAATATACGATTCATCAAATAATTAAGTGGGGGAAAAGTTGGATATATATGAAAGAACTACATTAATTAAATTCCAAGTACCAGCGATTAGTACTAATGAACAGGATAGAAAGAACTACATTTACTATTTAAGAAATAGATAGATATATCGTATGTTTCTATTGCATGTGTATGAAATTTATGTTTCTGCTCTTGTATCAACGGACTAACAAGGTTAATTATTCTGCTAATCATCTTTTTAATTAAATATCATTACTGTATAAAGTCTATTTATTGATACTAAATCAAAAGATTAAATCGAAAAATTTATAAAACGTACCTCGATAGTGATGCTAAATCGAAAAATTTATAAAATTTACCCTAACATCAACATATATTAGATCGATAAGTTTATAAAATCTACCCTAATGTAATCATGAAGACTCGTCAATTAGCCCACAAATTTTCTTCATAATTAAACATTATTACTGTGTAAATTTTATCTAGCCATACTAAATCGAAAAGTCTATTAATCCAGTACAACGATAGTGTGAGGATTAGAACTCTTTTAAGGGAAAGTACGTAATTAAATATATTCCGACAGAGATAGAATTTGAGATCACTGATATTCCTTAATGAAATTGGCCACATTTATGATATTCTAAAGCCTTTGTTATTAGTTAAATTTAATTTTAAAGAGTAATGACTGTTTTTGTTGAATCAATGTTTAAGGATGTGAAGACTTAATTGGTGCACAAATTTTTTATCTGATGAACAAACTTAATTTGTTGGAATTTGATACCTTCAAGTTTTAATTTTTTATTATTCTTCTATTAATTTATTAATAATTACTAGTTATAAACATGTATAGATAAGTATTCATACCCATGAACAATAATTTGATGTTAGTGAATTGAAAGGCAAATAAAGAAGGAATTAAGAAAAGAAAAGAAGCATAAATGCTGAAAAGGTCGTGTGTACGTATATTCGATAGCTAGAAGCCACATGATTTAAACTGAACCAATTGAAAAATGAAAGGATCGATCTCCACTACCCATATAATATATTATAGTGGAATCTGAATCAGTCGTCAGCAATTTTGCCTCGTATGATACCAATAACACAAAAAGGTTTTGAATTCTTTAATTTCGATCCTTTTCATTAAGAGAAAATTAATTACCTTACATGAAAGAGATAACAAGCTCATCTCAAAATATTAACTTAAAAAGTGAAAAAACAAAAAGGGAATATTATAAAAAAGAAAAAAAGAAAACCCTCATGATCTCTTCCTTCTATTTGTTATTTATCTTTCTTAATTTTCTCTCTTGGACTCTCTCTCTCTCTCGCTCTCTCTCTGTGTTAGGTAAATGATTAGACTTTCTGTGCTTCAATGGCTTTCATGGATTGCTGTGGAATTGGAACGGTCACAACTACTGCTTGCTTGTTATTATTTTGTGTATTGGCTTCAATGTCGTCTATCACTGTTACTACGTGGCCATTTTCTCCACAGGTTTTGATGGGTTCAGGCATTGTGATCTCGGTTTCTTTTTCTTTGTATTCCTTGTACTTGCCCCACAGCACAGCATAAAGTCCCATCACTATGAGAATTGCCCCAAGAACTCTGAAAAATTGAAACCCACCAATCTCTTGTTAGTGCTAATCTTTTTTAATTAAACAAAAAGTACATAATGATTTGTATCGATAGTGATATGTATCTGAGGAAATGTACTGTTAACATTATTGAGTAGAGAATTATTACCCTCCAAGATAGATCTTTTCAGCTAGAATGAAGGAACCCATGATTGCTACAATGATCATCATCAGAGGGCTGAAAGCAGTTACAAAGACAGGCCCTCTTTTCTGCATCACCAGACCTTGAACATAATATGCAATGCTTGATGACACAATACCCTGTACATATTAATTAGAATATTAAACCTCCGTTACGTATAAACCAATAAAGTTTAAGGCAGACAGAGTGAGAGAGAGAGAGAGACTACTCACAGCATAAGCAGCAGCGAGAAGATTCATGTCCCAGCCAATTGTCCAAGCAGAAGCTTTGTGCTCCATCACAAAGGTCACAGCTATGGATTGTAATGTTCCCAGAAAACACACAATGGCTGTGAGTGAGAGATGTGCCGGGTACCTCTTCATTGTCACTGCCTGAAGAATAAAGAATGAAGCCCAAGCAAGGGTTGCTAAGATTAAGAGAATGGAACCCTTAAGCCAGTCTTTGTCTTCGGAACCAGCAGCACCAGGGACAGAGGAAGATGGTGTATGAATGTCCATGTGCTGAGACCAGACGAAATTAATGATATGACCTTTGTATAATGTCATCAACATCGCTCCAGCAACGGTCACTATAGTTCCCACCACTTTTGCTTGGCATCTTAGTTTCTTTATGTCCACTTTCTCCATCCTTAATTCCACAAAGCAAAACAAGTACACCATCAATTTATTTTCCAGAACAACACCAAAAAGGAATCAAATGGGATGATGATTGCTGTTTAATTTACCTGCAAAGAACCGCCATAACAAATGTCATTGCTGGTAGCATGTTGCTCATGGCGCAAGAAAAGGTCGGCGACGTGAACTTTAAACCGGCGTAGTAAAAGTTCTGATCAATCACAGGCCTATAAAATCAAATATATACATGTTAAGCTTGACTGTAATCTTCATTTGTACTTGGAGATGTATTATTGAAAATCAAGATTACAGAAACTAACCCAAGAAGACCCAGAACAAAGAGTTGCATGAAGATGGGAAATGTGATCTTTGGCCTTATTTTCCTGAAAGCAAACGAACAAAACCATATTGATATCAATCAAAAGCAGAGAGGAAGACAAAGTTTTGTAGTTTCTGAAGAAGAGATCATGATGAAAATTATCTATATACCTCTCAAGAATGAGAGCAAAGGGAGCTATAGCAGCAGTAGCAAAGGCGTGCCTATACACAACCAGCACGTAGTGGCTCATTCCTCGGTTGAGAGAAACCTTGGTGATGACATTCATTCCAGCGTAGCCAAATTGCAGTGATATCATAGCAATATAAGGCTTACACCTTTGAAGAAAACTGCTACAACAATTACCTTGTCCCTCCATTTTTTTTCTTAAGAGGGAAATTAAGTGAGAAAATTGAAGGAAGAGGACAGCAGAGTAATGTAGAAGAGGAAGAACACTTGAACTTGCTTGTGTCTCCTAAATGGAAATGGTTGCAGAGTCTGGTATTTATAGAGGTTTCAGGCCTCTATCCATAATAGTATTTCATTTTTTTTAAACATACGTGTGACAATTAATGAATCTCTCTCTCACACGTGCGAGGATCTACTTGAATATTCTGATTATTGTTTCTACGGTTGATGCGGGTTCCACGTGGCAGAAAAAAAGGAAATCAAAAGCTTTATCTGAAGTGGGATCAACTTGGTTTAACCTTAGTGGCATGCTAATTGAGAGCTACAAAGCAAAGGTGATTTTGGTGCATGCTGATGCCATTGAGGGCCTCATGCATTAACATGATGGTGGTGGTGGTGGGTCCTCCTTGCTCCTCCTCCTCGACGCGGCATTCCGACGCATCCGTCGATCGGAATCCGACGCCGACTGCATCAATATGCTTCGACTTTAGTTATACATGATTCTCCAATCATAAGTTTCTTGTGCTTAATTATAATAAAATACTATTAAATATTTTTTAACAACCTTTAGAATCAATATTCATTATCAATAAACATATTCTAGTATTAATGGTATGCTTCATGGGTTATCATATATTCGATATATCGAGTGATTTACCTAACAAGAATAATTCGATTAAAAAGACAAGTACATATAATTCTTTCTATGTAAATTTCAATAAAATTCATTTTTGTTACTTGTTATATTATCATATAGAATAAATAATGGTGGATATATATATATATATATATATATATATATATATGTATGTTTGTGGGACATTGGTCACTTTATAATAAAGTTGGAACTTTGGGTTATTTAATTATTTGGATTATAGAAAAGTAATAAGTATTCTATTTTATATTTATATATGTGTATTACAATTCTCATGCATTAATCAACTATTGTTTTTCTGAAAAAGGCTATGCATTTTGACTAATAAAAAATGTATTTTTAATTAAAATTCTTTATGTATTGTGACCTCACTTTCCATTTAATTCTTTATTTGTCTTGTGCATGCTAATGGGGATTCCTTCAAAATTTTAAGTTATATAAATATAAATGAAACTAACTTTAAATAATTAATCAATAAATACAAAATAATTTAATTACTTCATCAGAAATTTATTTCAATCGAAATTAAATGTCCCTTTTTTTTTTGTTTCTTTATAGAAGCTAAACATGTAGGTGTCATAGAAGAATTTATTCCTTCTGGGATAAGTTAGATGGCCTAAGTGAAGACTTTTATAATGTAAAAATATGCCCTATCAATTGATCATTACATCATAAAAAAGATTAAAGATAGAGAAAGAGGAATATGTATTAAAGCTCATGGATCACATGAATTGACAATTCCTTTTTTTTTTTTTTTTATTTCCTTCTTCTTCATGTATGTTACGTACAAATCTGTGAAGGAAGCATCTGGTACTTGTTTTTTTTTTTTTTTTTCGGTTTGGATGATCGAATGAATATCTACCAACTTATGCGATTCTGATAGAATGGAATTTCAGTATGAGAAAATTCTTTTTTAAAATTTTAGATTTTAGTACAATCACTTCATGTGTCCCCAAAGTATATGGTGTATATATATATATATATATATATATATATATATATATATATATATATATATATATATATATATATAATATGATAAGGATGGATGTTCCTTTAGTTTTGCATAATTAATTTCTTATATAATATATTTTTAATAATTGAGATTAAATTTAACATATGTAATTAATATATTATAACTAATACATATGTAAGATACAATCTGATCAACTATTAAAAATATCTAGATGCAATAATAATGTAAATATAAAATAAAACATTAACTATTGAAAATGTTTAAGTTCGATGATCTATAAATAATATAAGAAAATAGATAAAATTAAAGGATCATTGATTCTTTATATATATATAGAATTATTGATTAATTTTAAAAAAGTACAATCTTTTATTAGTAAAGAAAGTAATGGTAACATAATTTTCAGAATGCATTATTCCTATAAAATAATTTAACTGATTATAGTTGATTACGACAGATCTTATTTTGATCTTGTAATTTTTCTTTTTTACATTGATTCAATCAATGAATTTTAAATTGATATTCTTCTAATTTTTTTTTATTTCTAAAAAACCTTATCTCTAATTCTTTTCAATAATAATTAAACATCCTGGGTATTTACAATTTCTTTTGTAATTTTTTAAAATTTATTTATTTCACATAATTATTTAAAATAATTAATATATAAGCATCAATATCTGAAATTTTATGTGGTGGATCTTCAATGGACCCAATAATTCTTTAAACTTTTCTTTTTAAAATCCGTTTCCTTCTTTCTTGGCTTTGAGATTACAAAAAGAAGATGACGCACTTCGAGCTGTTCCTCTTGGTTTTGTCTGGTGACCATTCGCCCCATAAATTAAAGTCTTTGTTTTGTAATAATCAACCTCTCTTTTCTCTTGCGTATACAACTATCCCACTCCTGCTTCCATATTTTTGTGTACTGATGTCTATAATCACAGCCACAAGACGGAGCATTATAAGAAATTAGGCAACTTATTAGTATCAAGATCCATTTTCTTATCCTTCGATAATGGGTAGGGCTATACTACAGCGATTGTAGGTACAACACTGCGTTTGAACCGTTAGATTGATTAAAATATAATCTAACAGTCAATCTAAAACAGGATGTTTCGTAAATATACTGTACAACGGCTGTGTTATTATAATACATACACATCCTGGTTTTAAAGTTACCATTCCTCAATACCCAACAAAATTTATTTAGCTATTACATCATGTATACTTTTTAGTTTTGTTCTGATTGTGGGATGACAAGCTAATAGTTTCAAACGTATATAACTTATCCACTTAGAGCAATATAAAATCGTTGTGAGTGCTAAAGCATATTCAATTACGTATAATGTGGATCAACAAATTGCATGCATGATTCCATTTTATCTTATATGATTCTTGAAAGATATGTGTAATCTCTCTATCTTGAAACTTAATGTAAACAGTAGATTGCCTGCATTTTTATAGAAATAAGAATCAATAGGTATGAGAGTACAGCCAACAGAGAAGATCAAAAGAATCTGTAAGAGAAGGAATGGGAAATACATTGATTTGAGAGGTCACTTGGGTATGTCTCTGAGGAATATCGCAGCATGGAACTGATAAGACAGGCAAGGAGTACGTCTGTTTGATGCAATTGCAAAAGGAGTACTTGATATGTATATGAATATCAGAATTATTGAATGAATGAAACCTAGGCCTTTGTATCAGAAGCAGGCTACCCATTGGCACAAAGGAAAAATATTTGGATATCAATCGAGCATATCTCGGAGGATCAGCATACTCAGATTAATTTCCTCTGTACGTCTATCATCATCCTCCAATAGCACAAGCAATTAAATGCCTGGATGACCCCACATGTGTCTCCCATTTTCTATTTGTACAAAAATTTTGCCCTATTTTCTTTCTTCACATTATCTATATGAATTAATTGTTAATCCACTTGTCACATAGTTAGAGCTGGATTTCCTTTAAATTGTCGTGCTTTTGTTGTTTTATAAAAACAAAGTTGATAAAATATTGGTAACACTAACTTACAGCAGAATTCAGATATTCTTTTATTAATATTTCACAATTTAGTGTATCAATCTTACAGCAAGAACTTCAACGCTATAACAAGAGTCGGGTTTCATATGAAATTATGGTACTTTTGGTGTATTGATCAAAGTAGAGTTGATATATATTAATAGAAAACCTACATATTTTTCGTTTAATTATTATTTTAAATTTAGTGTTTTCATCCTACATTAGTACATTTTTAAACTAAAACAAAGGTTTTACAGGCAGTAAATTAAAAAACAATAATTTGTATGAATTTACTTTTAATTATTTATATTATATTAATAAAAATAATTTAAACTAAAAGATATATACTTTATGTGAACATATGTAAATGCAATAAAATATCTATCAACGTCACTTTCTAGATTTTGAAATATATATTACAAAACACAACTATTACTAACATCACTTTTTAATATTGTTTTATTAGAATTAAGATCTCAAAATAATAAAAGTCTGACGCTCTAAATTCAAAGAGCACATTATATTTCTTTAGAAGTAACGCGTTATATCTTGAAGCCACAAAAATTAACAAATGGAAAAATAAATTAAATACAATATAATGGGAATCAATTAATGAACAAAATCTTTTATTTCCTACATCATAAATGTGATTCACTTAGGAGAATATGAATATCACTTAAAATATTCGCAAAGGATATAAATAGAATATGAATATAAAATTTTTTGTAAGATGTGAATATGAATACTGAAATATTTATATTGTATCTTATCTGTTACTATTCTTAAACGTCACTTTCTAAATTTTGAAAATATATATTACAAAACACGAGTAAAGTATTACTAACGTCACTTTTTAATATTATTTTATTGGAATTAAGATCTCAAAATAGTAAAAGTCTGACGCTCTAAATTCAAATAGCACATTATAATTTTTTAGAAGCAACGCGTTATACCTTAAAGCCACAAAAATTAACAAATGGAAAAACAAATTAAATACAATATAATGGGAATCAATTAATGAACAAAATCTTTTATTTCCCACATCAGAAATGTGATCCAACAGTAGAAATTAAAATGAAAACAGTTTGATGATAGATCAAGCAATTGTAAGTGGAGCACCAGAAGGAAAAATGGGCATCTAATCACCTCCCAATCATGGCGACATTATCACGTTCAGGTCTTAATTTGCAACGTAAAATAGAAAAATGGTACACCAAAATGCAGTGCAATGAGTCGACCAACTAAGATTGGTCTGATGGTATATCATTTTTTGTCTCGAAGAAATGATTGAAGTTTTGGAAAATTAAATGTATGGCTTGTAATGAATGCAAATAAAAAGTGCATAATGGGGACAAAATGAGTTCGGGGGTACCCTTCAAATAGAAGGTGAATGTCCTCCAATGTGAAATATGGTATAGGACTCAATTTAAAGAAATTAAATCTAGTAGTGGGAAGATTAATAAGTGTTGGAATTTCTGAGGCAGTCCAAGAGGCAAGAGCAAGTGATCATGATCTTTAATTTTTTTTTTCATTTTTTTTATTATATATATTAATATTATTATTTTAATTTGTTTGTGGGGATGGGAGAGTAGGCTTGGCTGTATGTGTATGCATTTATGTGTATGCATTTATGTGTATGATTCCACTAGTAGAGTTTTGGGTTAATATGGCTAATGATAGAGGTGATGGGGTCAAGAGTAGTACTAAAGGAAATTGAAATCCTTTTAAAATAATTTTCCCACTTCACTTTAATAATTTTTCTTTTCTTTTCTTTTCTTTGTCCATTTCTCAGGTGAAGTTGGGGTAGGTCTATTTTGAACTACTGTTAAGCACCAACTATGGCTGCTCATGCTCTTTCTTTCTATCACAACTGTATTTTTTTTCAAAAAACAAAATTAAGAAAGGAAGACAAAACATAAATCAACTGGCCCATTCGCACTCGTGCACTACTCTTGTTCCTTTAGGAAACTTTTATTCAGTGATTGATTAAGTTCTTATGCTGCACGACGTTATCGGGAAACCTATCGAGACCGTTCTTTTTATCAACTTTTCTTTTAGGACATACAACTTTTATAAAATATGAACAACTAAAACTCTATAATATTATTAGCCCTTCGACTACAGCATATATACATTCGCCTTTGTTTTCTTCAAACGTTCCAAAATTTAAAAGGCTTTTGCTTCTGTTTGTTTTATCATTCGTTCTTTTGAGCCTTTGACAGAATGTCGAGAAAATCCGTCCAAACAAAACCCTAGGTGTCAGTCCTTCGGGTATTCAGCCCCTCCTCATGATCTTTAAATTATAATTAACATCAATATCTTTTATTTTACTTTAAATTGAAAGCAACAATTCTTTGATAATTAAAGGCTTATATTATTGCAAAGATATATATATATATATATATACACACATCATGCTTCCCAAAAGTTCTGGTCAAAGATTCATTTCTGTAATTCTATAACAGGAATATGTCTTTGTACTGATTAATTAAAAGCAGCAGCTGCTTTACAACTCCTTTGCTTTGCTTATAGTCTCTCTTGCTTTCCAAAGCAATGTAGATTAATATGACCAACAAGTACTTCCACTTCATGCTTTTGCTTTTCTTCGACAATTGATTGAAAACAATGCAAATATATATACATATTCTTATTGCAATATCATCTAAAGGACCAAGTTTCATTATTTATCTTACTTTTTTAACCTAATAAGTTCACATGCATGTACGTGATTCATAGTTAAAAAATGAGAATATAATAAGAAATTAATAACTACAACTATGTATAACACATAAATGAAACGATTTTTAAAAGTATAGATAAGTTTTGATCAATACTACTAGACTTTAATTCATTATTTGAATCCCACAAGAATGGTAATTGATCAACCATTAATAGATAAATGAATAGAAAGCGATGTTCATTTGATCGTTTTAAATTGGATATATATGTATGGATATCTCATCCTTTAAAAAAAAAGAAAAACAGCTTTCATCAAGTTATTGCTCTATCATATTATTGATGAGGACATTGTTTCTTCTTTTTCTTTGATTGCTACACGAGTGGTTTGTTTCGTTTCTCCGAATCCAAGAAAGGAAAAATTAATCTTTAGTTATTGAAGTTTGACCAAAAATAGTGTTCATGTTCTTTTGGAACAAGTCACTTGGTTATAATTATTATTTTTTTTAACACAAATGATCAATCATAACCTAAAGGATGAACAATTTTTATGTTACGTCAAATTGTACATATGTTCAATTTAAAGGAATAGACTATAGAGTAAAAGTGATTAATAAATTTATTAAATTTGTGTTGAATTTTGAAAATGTTTTGAATTAAAATGAAAAATCTTACTAACCAAACTCCGAACCCTTATCATTATTATTAAAATTTGAGATGACCTAACTAAAAGTGTTTAAATGTGCTTCAAACTACCAGAATTACGCTAAGAGAACAAATAAGAGATTGTCTTACACTATTGCATATACCATTAATCTATTTATTAAAGTATATATGTTGTTTATTAATTAATGTGATACATTTATAAGTATTAGAATAAAATACTCTTAAGTGACATAAAATAGAGTAAATATGTTCTCAATATAATAAGAATTAGAATAAATGTATCCTTAAGATTTCATAGATAGAATTATAATTTACAAGTCTGGTAGGAATTAAGAGGCAATTGCAATTAAATTTATTCACTTAAATATAATCAAACAAATATCGTTATGGAAATTATACTTTAGAATAATGGCATAATTTATTTCCTTTTTTTGATATTCATATATAAGTTAAATTATTGTAAAAGTTTGAATCATATAATAAAAAATTACTTTTGCTAGTATTTCTTCATGTCTCTGGAATGAAAACTTCCCCAATTGAAGTGCAAAACTTGCCCTTACCATATAATTATAACAATATTGAAACTCCACGTTTCACCTTCAAATAATTTTTGCTTTAATTAAGTATATATTCATTTTTAAATCTGATATCTTAATATAATTTAATTTCAGTTAATTATGATATTTTAAATGTATGTGTTTATTTTCTGATTTAACATTAAAAATTTAATAATTATATCTTAATAAAATATATTAAAATTTTATAATTTAATGCTGAAATTTACAATTTGAATAGGTTTTTTAGTTAAAATAAATTAAATTAGTTTATAAATTGTTTTTATATTTTAATATAATATAATAATTTTGATTTTTAGATACATAGTTAGATTTATTTATATTTTATATCTATTCATATTTTAGATAAAAAATAAACATGCCTTAAATAAGAGTAAATATGACATAATTAAATGTTAAAAATTAAAATTGTGTTATCATAAATTCAGTTTGAGTATTACTATTAAATATTTTTAAATTATTATTATTATTATTATAATTGTTACTAAGATGGTCCAATATTATTCATCAATAATTGAGAAAAATAGGGCGTACTTTAAATAAGAAAAATATTATAATCATTTAATAAAAAGATAGGCTCGAATGTGACATTTTCATAGCAAAAAACAAATATTATCATGAAAGGGATGTAATTAAATTTGATATATGTCTATCATAAACTTTTAAAAGTAATGTTTTTCCTTTTAAATTAATTTGTTTATCAACTTTATTTTTATACTTCAACTAGTAGTAATTAAATAGTACATCGTTTGACTTCTCATTAATATATCACTAATCACAGTACAAACCTTTAATAATAGATTAAAAGTATCAAGTCTATAACTTTTAAAAAGTTACTTATTTCTAATAAAATATATCAAATTGGTGAGAATAAGAAAAATGTCTTCAATAAATTAATTTAATTGATTTGGCTTTTTATATTATGAAGAAATTTTTTTATTTTTTTAATTTTTAGTACATGAAATGAAGATGGGGTTGTGATAACCTTAAAAAATTGTCTAGTTGAAATAAAATGTATATAAAAGTACACGTTAGTTGTTAAGCTAAAGTTTTGAAATCATACTATATATTCCTGTTAATTCATTATTTAATAATGACATTCATTAATAAAAATATTCATATATATATATATATATGAATATGTATATTGAACAAAATTTATAATTCTTTAATTAATTAATTTATTAAAATTATTAAATAAAGAAATATTGTAATGTATTCAATACCTTTCGAGGAAACAATAAATACTCTGAGTTTGGAGTGTTAAATACCGTATTTAGAAAATAGAAAAATATTCTTAGTTCTATAGACACTGTTAGATATTCTTAAGTTTTTAGAAAATAAGAAGATATTATTCACTTAAGTTTAGTGAAAACAGAAAAAATACCTCTTGTGATATGTTCGTAGTTAATATTTTGCATTCTCCTTCACTTGAATAGGCTATTTTGCTTCTCAACATTAAAAAATATATAAATTGATCAAATTATCCTTATTATTAATACAACTAAGAATAATTTGATTATTTATCGGTTATTATACATTAATAATAAGGATAATTTAATCAACTTATATACTTTCTAAATATTGAAAGACAAGATAACTTATTCACGTTAAAAAAAATAGAAAATATTAACGAAAACTATCTTATAATTAAGTATGTTTTTATTTTTTAACATTATAAGAGTTTTTAACATAATCTATAAATTCAGGATGTATCCTTTTATTTCTTAAAAACTCAACCGTACTTAATACAACCTATAAATTTAGGGCTATATTTATTATTTTTTAAAAAACTAAGGGTATATTATAATATTCTTATAGATCTTTACTTGATCTGTTGAAAGATCGCAGTATCAATTTGACTTGTTTGCCCAATTGCCAATCTGCTGTAAATATATATATATATATATATATATATATATTCTGAGTAGTCAATTAATTGCCGACATACATAAATTATTGATTAGCTCCATCACTTCCACCAATTACCACATATGTAAAACATGTCCTTATTTGCTTGAAAAAGAGAAAATGATATATCAATAACAATAATTAATCTGCAATTAACATGATTTGTTAGCCTTTAACAAAAAGTTGATTAACATAATAACTTTTGAGATATTGCGGTTTGAAAGTTATAAGCAATTTATTTTATAATTTTTAATTAATTTCATAAACCACTTATTTTGACAATCGGGTGTGTAATAATTTATGAAAATCTTTATCGTAACTTTATCATTTTAAAGAACGATAGTTTTATTTTTTTATATTTATAAATCTTAATTCTATTATAGTTATTGTCACTCCTCTTTAATATTAGAATGTATAAATATTATGCTTATTTTTTTAGGACCAGTGACAGAGACAGAGCCCAAGAAAAATTTAAAATTTATGAGTAAAAAATTTTAATTTAGTCTTTTAAAATATATTTTTATTACTTTATCTTCTAGTAATTTTAAATTGTTATTTTTTTTATTTTTCCAAACTATTAATCCTAACTCCTTCCCTGTCGAAAATCAATGAGCTTTTTTTACTATTTTTTAAAAATTGATTATTTGTGAAGTACTACTTTTAAGCAATTGGTCATTTCTTAAGTGCATGATCAACAAATTATTTTACAAGCTAATATTTACATATACATATATAGCGTGTTGAATGCCCCTTTCATACACCAATAACTTCGATTCCTTCAACAAAATTATGCCTAACATTATTCATAGTGGATTACACACAAACATACATACACAAATAGTTTATATATGATTCTAGAAAAAAAGAACCAAAACATTATTTAGCTTATCAAAGAGATTCATTATTGTTATATATATATTTATATGGGTAGAAATTTTACATGTCAATTACAATTGGAACACACGTTATTCACCTTTAATTTTTTAGGGTTTATAAAAAGACAATGACCAGTGCCTAATTGTTTTGTGGCCTAAAAGAGAACATGTACATCCAATGAGTTAATTTAATTTTTCTTTCTCCATCTTTCATCATTCGATCGATCAATCTTTTTCCAACTACCACCAACAGCAACGGCGACGTTTCGTTGCATATATATTTATATATATTGTATCCCACTTCTGCTAGTTGACCAAACCCCACTAAGGAGATAGGGATCTCAATTAAAATCAATATTGTTACTGCTCTCAATTGATCTCCTTTGTTGTAAATGAATAACATGTGGATACCTTTGTTAATTTCTTTTGCTTGATGTTGAAACAACAATGGTTCATTGAATTCTACACTACTGAAACAGAAGCATTAACTTTAGAATAGTGAGTGATGAGGTGATTAACACTATATATATATACACAAACACACACACACACTTTAATTACTATATATGTGATGTCACGTTATAAATTAATTTAGTGTGTATAGTTGCACATGCAATTTATATATAGGAATTATGTATATGACTTTTTATTTTTTTAATAATTTTTCATATTAATGTATAATTTAATGGGTATTGTTATTTACTAGTTTCCAAAATTTATTATATTAATATGCTCGAAGTAGTGTAACTTACTAAAAATATACATTAGTTCTATATTAATTCATAAGTTACATTTAATTATAATTATTAGAAACAGTTTATAAATGAGTAGTACTAGATATTTCAAATATTATTTTAAGTAATTCGTGATGTGATTAAAAAATTAACAAAAATATAATTAAATCACTCTGCGAACAACCTAATATCTACATTATGTAAATAGAAGTTACGTAAATATTCTAATAAATAACATAGATAATGTAGACTAAATAATTTGAAAACCCTAACTTTTGATAATTATCTCCATGAAAAAAAAAAAAGAGGATTTTTATTCAATACAACTATGAAAAACTATTGAAGTTAAAGACCTACTTTATAGCAAAGTATTTATAACTTACTCAAATAAGATCTAAACGGAAAAAAAAAGACCAAATTAAATGAGTAATTCTTAAACAAGGATTGAAAAATAAATTAAATCACTTAAATCTATTTTACATTAATATGGCTTTGATTAATTAGATGTTAAATTTTATAATTTTACGTATTACCCTTATCTTATTATTCAATTGATGAAACCTACAACTTAATATAAAATATAAAATGTTGGGATTAGTTGAGAGTTTTTTTGAACACCTGCTTTGCTTTGTAACCAAAGTATTAATAATTAGTTCAAATTATTATTTACATTTGATTAGATTAGTAATATAAATTTTTAGTTAATAATAATTATTAATATATATTTTATTATTTATTTAATTTAATTAATTAATTTTAAATAAATATTTAGTAATTTGAATAATAAAATTATATACAATATATTATCCGGTCCAATATTCCATATTCAATGCAATTCTATGAATCAAATGGGCCAAAGATAATATCTTAAATAACTTTGAAAGACAATTGCAGATTGTTTGGGTGGATTTACCATGACCCATTTTCTAATCCAAACCCATTTATATTAATTACACCAAATTCACATATATCAGATGGCAAATAATTTTACAAATTTTTTAAATTAAAAATTATTATTATATTTAATTCAATTTGATAAGCTAGAATATGAGGATATTTATGGTTTTCATAGAATCCATTTCTTTTGTAATTCGAAAATTATTTCCAGACTTTGGATATGATTCAAAAATTTAAGTTGTATTTTTAATATTTTTATTAAGTTATTATCAAATTTCTTTTTTGACATTTGAAATTGTATCAATTGGATAAAAAGTTTAAAAAATGTATCAAAAATTTATTTTAACTGTTAGTCAACTAACCTCCAATACAGAATGTCCGATTCTCTCCTATTGTTTGACCTAATACCCCGATACTCTTATATTGTTTTCATAATATTCTGAATTCCCCCTCTATTAGTTGACAGGATTAAATATAATAACACATTAGTCTCTAAATTTTTTTTATTAACTTAAATAATCTTAATATATAAAAAAATATTCACAAAAATTCTAATTTATTAAAAAATAACAATTATACCTTTATATAATAATAATTAAAAAATTATTTTTAATTCCTAATTGATAATACATATTAAAATAATAATATATTTTATTTTATAATATATTAATAACTAATTTATAAATTATCTTAAGAATATAAATTGAATGGTCAATTTTATAATTTTTAAAATAAATAAAATGATAATATTTTATAATACAATATTTAAAATATATTATAATATAATACTTATAATTATATATAATCATAACTATTATACTATAATATAATTATAAAATTTTATAATACATTAATAATTCAATATTACATTGGTATTAGAAAATAAATAAAATAAATCGTACATTTAATATTTTATTTATTTATTAGCTAACTACTATTAATTGTTTTAGCTAATTACTATTAAATAAAGATATAATCGTTTTTTTAATAAACTGAGCCTTTTTATGAGCATTTTAACTACTAATTGAAAATAAATATTAAAATAATTATATTTTATTTTATAACATATTGATAACTAAATATTTATTAATATATTATAATTAAAATATAAGTTTATATATTTTATAATATATTAAAATTTTCAATATTAATTAGTTAATGGGTCAAATTTTAGGGGCTTGCATGTCATTAATATTTTTTATAATTTGAAGCAATAATGAGTATCAAAACTAAAAAAATATATTCTAAACTAAAAAAATATTTTAAACTAAAATATTTTATGAAAATGTAGAATATGGAGTGATATGATATAACATTATCATATCGATTTATATAAATAGATTTATATATGTAATTAATTAATATAATTTTTTAAATATATTATTCCTCATATATGTTAGTCAATATAAATAATATTCTTATATTAAATATTAAATAAAATATTATAAAATATTCTTTGAATAAAAATTTATCTAAATTTTGAATTATTTTATACATGATGAATTATCTAAATATTAAACAAAACTGAAAGATCAATTTTATTATTATTTTATTTATTTTAAAAATTATAAAATTTTATCTTTCAATTTATGAATACATGTTAAAAAGAAATTTAAAGTTTAAATAAATTTTTATTCAAAAAATAATTTATAAACTAGTTATTAATATGTTATTATTTTAATATTTATTATCAATTAGGAGTTAAAAATATTTTTTTTAATTACTATTATATAAAGGTATAATTATTATTTTTTAATAAATTACAATTTTTATGGGTATTTTTAAAAATATTAAGACTATTTAAGTTAATAGATAAAATGTTAAGGACTTGTGTGTTATTATTAAGGATGGCAAAAAAAATCCGGGCCCGGCCTGACCCACCTGAATTCGATTTTTTAGGGCCGAGTTAAATTCAGCCCTAAATATAAATCGAGCCGGGCCTGAATTTTTTACATTATAACTCGATCCGGACCAGATTAAATCCGAGTTTTTTTGGACTTTAAATAAGTTGATGCCAAGTCGAACCAGGCCAGATTTTAACTCGGCTCGTAAACAAAAGTACGAGAAGAAAATTTTAATTTTTCAAATCTTTAAAACTCGATTTTTGACCCAACCCGATCCGAGTTTGGGTTTTGACCTAGCCTAATTTTATTAAACCCGAGTCTGGTTCAAGTTAAATGTATAAAAAATAAACCCGAATTCGGTCCAAATTTTTAAAAATCCAGTCCAAACTCGAGTTTTTGTCAAGCTTAGTTATTATATTTAACCCTGTCAACTAACATATAGGAGATTCGAGATATTATAGAAACAATAGGAGAATATCAATGTATTAGGTCAAATAATAGGAAGAATCAGGAATTCTTCCTTTATGCAAATACCCTTAATCTTTAGGTTTTATTTTACTTAATTAATTATAAGATTCTTTTTATGCAAATACCCTTAATCCTTAGGTTTTATTTTACTTAATTAATTATAAAATTCTTTTTACTCTCAAATTGATCTAATACCCTTGTAAATCCTAGTAGTTTAAAAAATATTCCTCTAAGTCCCAATTTATTGTAAAATAACAGTTATACTCCTATATAATAATTATTATTTTAAAAATTTTAAGAACTCATGTGTTATTATACTTAATCCTGTCAACTAACAAATAGAGAATTTGGGGTATCATCAAAATAATAGGGGAATATCAGAGTTTTAGGTCAAATGACAAGGGAGAATCGAGCATTTTCCCTTTATGCAAACATCTTTAATCTTTAGTTTTTATTTTGCTTAATTAATTATAAAATTCTTTTTACTCCCAAATTGATCTAATAACCTTATAAATCTTAGTAATTTAAAAAATATTCCTCTAAGTCCTAATTTATTGTAAAATAACAATTATACTCCTATATAATAATTATTACTTTAAAAAATAGCTTAATAAATCCCTAAAATTTAAAAAATATCATATATTTATGTAAAATAATAGTCATTATTTGTAATTAATTAAATAAAATAAATTGGACATTTGTAATTATTAGAAATAAAATATAAATAAATACTAATATTTTAGATTCATAAATTTTATTTATTTTATAACATACTTGTAATAAATATTTATGACTAAAGACATGTATACATATTTAAAATATAAATAAAATATTAAAAATAAATAAATTTGTAATACATTCATAAATATTTATATTATCGATATGCTATCAAGTACTAATATTATTTATTTAATTAATGTACTTTACATAAATACATTATTAAATATATCATATTTTATTAAATTTTAAAGATTTAATAGTTATTTTTCTTAAATATTGTATAAGGTAAAATATAATATATTTATATAAAATAAGTTAATTAAAATATAACTTTAATAATATATTAATAAAATAATTGTTTTAGAAAAATAATAGTTATTTATATTTAAATATATTATTAATTATTTTTAAAAGTAAATATTATTATACAAGAATATAATTATTATTTTCTAATAAATTGAGACTTTTAAGAGTATTTGTAAAATTATTATGACTTATAAGGGTATTAGAGCAAAATCTTTAGAATTAAAATAGCTTTTACAATTAATTAATTAATATGAAACTTAAAGATTAAAGACATTTCAATAAATATGTCATTTGAGATTAGTTAACTAACGGTCAACAGGAGACTTTTGATACATTCATCAAATTTTTTATTTAACTAATACAATCTCAAACCTCAGGGAAGGAATTTGATAATAACCCTATTTTTAATATTTGAAATATATGTTTGATGTAAAATTAAAATTAATCTTGAAATCTTAAAAAGTTTGAAAATGTGTTTGATATAATATATCCAAATAATAAAAATAAGAATATTTGTTTGATTAAAACTACTTTTTAAAAATAGATTAATATTAAAATTTTGATAATATTGAATAATATTGATTACTTCAAACTATTTTTTAGTATAATTATACAAGGTGATATATTAAAAATTAACCAAGAACTTACTTTTTAATTTCATTATGATGAATTATAAGAAATACAATATATAATGGACATGGATTTACTTCTTTTATGTTGATAATTTGTCATTTATTTAAGAATAAAAAACTGAACCTTACTTTCACTAAATATTAGAAAAAATTAGGTAATATTATTGTACCATACAACCAACAACTAGAGTTTTTTTTTAATCATTACTCTTTAACTTGAAATTTTTAAAAATTTTATCTCATAACTACTTTAAGTATTTATAAAAATTAAAACACAATTTTCTTCAATGTAAAAATAATTAATTTTTAAAATTTAGATCCGACAAAAAATATAATTTAAAAGGTTTTAAATGTAAAAAATATAATTAAAAAAAAAGTGAGGAGATGTACTTGAATTTGATTTGAATACAATAAAGGACAAATGGAAAAAATGACTATTTATCGTTTATTTTAATTTTATATTGAGTTTTAGAATTTTATCCAAAAATTATTTTTAAATTAAATTCAACTAATTTTAGCTAAACGAATATTTTGAAAATTCACTGTTATGGGGTAAAAATAGGCTAGACATGTGGCGGTACGTAAGCCCACGACGCTCTAGTCGGCATCTATGGGATGATCCGTTCATGCTGAAACTCACCTCACCTCGGATCCCAGCTGAGGCAGGATCCGACCTCAGGTAGTATAAAGGGTGTTCACATGAAGGGTGCCACGTGGTCTATAATCAATAGTCCACACAGATAGGGCAAAACGAGTGGACCCCACTCTGGAACAGCCCCAAAAGTGAAGGGATTTGATTCCCCCAAAATGTGAAAAAGGTGTCCTATGATCCTAGGTCACCTGGGGGGACCACCTGAAATCGTCCTAAAACGAAAAGCTGACCAAGGAGACAGTGTAGCACCTTGGTAGCTGAAAAATGGACCCCATCTGATGTGGTCAACCTTTGAGGGACCACAAGTAGAGGCGAATGAGCATTCGCCACCTGTACACAAGGGATAACGTAATCCCCTACTCGAATCGAATCGTGCCATGTGGCATGTAATCTCGGATAAGGTTTTAAGGACCAATCCCTGCTCACCAAGGGACCAATCCCTGCTCACCAAGTGTCCCTAGTCTTGACTCCGAGCTAAGGTTTCAAGCTGGGGAAAAGGAAGGAAAGGAGGAACTAGGGCAGCATTGTTTGGCCAATCATGTGTCCACAAAAGTATAATATAAAAAGACACTTATGTCAAGGTAAAGTAAGGTCTTCTTCAAGCTAAAAACTCATTCTTTACTCACACACACCACAAGCACAAGTGACCTCCCCATTGTTCTCTCTAAACAACAAGGAGGCAACCTTAACACCCATTGAAGGTTGTCCCTTGAGGACGGTTTTACTGTTCCAGCTTCCCTAAAGGCCATACTTATTGCCTTCTACATGTGTTTTGTGGGTCATTTGGTCCATTAGCTCCTAGCTACATACTCCTCCTTATATTAGCTATTCCAAGCTACGAAAACCGAGCCATAATATCACCCCCTCAAGGTACTGACTTGAGCGTCGGAGTGGGCTCGCCGGATAACCTTCGGCGCCCCCCTTTTGACCGTGTTCTCTGCTGCAGGCGTCCTCACCAAGTTCGGGTCCGAGGTGACCAAGGAGAGCGAGCTCAGGAAGATTTCAAGCAGTTTGGCCCGGGATCAGCGAGGCGTGAAAGGTCAGCTTGGGAGCCTCTGGGGTTAGGACGAGACTAAATCGGGTGCGGAAAACTGAGCTCAGACTGTTGACTGGGCATCCACCCTCAACTCGGATACTAGATCAGCAGGGCATTACCACCTCACCTGGGTTGATATTTTCACGCATCAACAGTGGCGCCGTCTGTGGGGATCCAGAATGAAAGGTCCCGTTACAACCTACGTACCCGCCAGAGAAGCCAAATGCCTAACTCCGAGGCCCCAAGAGGGTCTAGAAGAGAAGTCACGCGGGACCCCGGCCAAAGCAGTCGCCCACCTCCGACTCCGCCTCAGGACGAGTATGTAGAGAGTCAGAACGTGAGAGCACTTGACCCAGGCCCCAGCCGGAAGGGAAAAGAGAAGGCTGCCACCAACCGGGACATAGAGCCAGAGAAAGTTGAGGAAGTTAGAGAGCTGGCAAAAACTAGGTCACAATTCCAGTACGTGATGAAGTATCTATGCGACAACTTGGATATACCACCACCTCCACCTATAAAGTTAGCGAGTCAGCTAGGAAGTCAACCTAAGAGCAACTCTGCTCAAGTGGAGCCATCTACACCTAGTCAGCAATCAGCGCTATGGCGACCATCCCGGCTGAGGACGAAAAGTCCTACGTCATTAGGGATATATCTGTACCAGTGTCATACTGGCTCCCATATCAGCAGAGTACCAACCCAGATGACCCAAGACAATGACTTTCTCAATATTATCAGTGGGGGACCCCATTGAAATCATCAAAGGGGATCAACAAGCAACAAAAAAGTATTATCCCACTTCAGGAAGGACATGCCACCCAGATCATCTAGACTCACCACCAAGGTCAGAGCATCTTTGGTTGTTTGTGCCAAGGTAAATTTAAGTATTCCTTTCTCTATCATCTTGCCTGAGATTCGGCTAAAGGAACATCTCCACATGTTTATCGTCATGTATTTTATCGCCATTTACTATATCATTATGTGTTCTATCGCCATGTGATTGTCTCCAAGTGAGTATCGCCATATTATTTATCGCCATTAAGTTTATCTACATGTTTTATCGCCATTTGTGATTTCGCCAAGTCCGTAGTGACTATGTTTTCTCTTTATGTGTGCACCCGGAATGGCCTAGGTGTGTTTTATCATTGCTTTGGTCTTCATAAAGCATTTTTCGGAAAAAACACCACCTAGGCTGGATTGGATCTTATTTGCTCCCCCCATGAGAGACATCAACTCTAAGTTATGCATATAGAACTTGTTGGCTGATATTGAGCCCACCTCACGTGGGATGGAAGACACCCAAAGCTGGATAACTGTAGTTATAAGACATAACTACCTAGATCAATAAGGACTCCTATCCCAGATCATGAGGGATCACCGCTCCAACTCAGAAAAGACACCGTTATGAATATGAAAAATGTTCGCCAATAGGGATACAAATTCCAGATTACGAGGGATGTATAGTTGGTATATCCCAGCTAAGCTCGGCAGAACATCAAGCACATAGACTTTTGCTCAGCACGGAGGCAGCATCTTTCCAAGAATAACTTTCAGTGCTAGCTGAGCCAGTCATTAACAGTATCTACATCATCTTGTGTTTCTCTCAGCTCAACCGACAACTTCAGCATGAATATGAAAAAGAGTCAGAGCCTGGTATCCCACATGAGCAAGGATATACATCAACAGTACTTGGGATGCCAAGCCCAAGGCCTTGTTAAAGCCTAAGCGAGCCATGCTACTAGTCTTCTTGACATCAACAGATAAGAGGGCGAATTTCCACATAGGAATCACTTGAAACATGTGAGAAGACCTGAGGAAGAAGGAAATGAAGAAGGAAATAAAGAAAAAAAAAACTGAAAGGTTACCTCCGACTTGAAGTAGGAGCTGACTAAAGCTGGAAGACCGCATATAGAGTCCATCCTAGCGTATACAACCCTGCTGAGCTCTTCCATGACATCGAATTGAGCTGGGCAGAAGCAAGCTCAAGTAGGCTTGGTATTTTCACAAAGAGAGACTACATCATCATCAGGAACGACAACCTTGTTCAAGCCATGCTAGCTAGCCTTGTATTCAGCCTCAGCTTTGCCAAATACTTTTTGAGAAAGAGATTGGATAGTCAAGAACGACTCCTAGCTGATCACGTACCAGGGACTCCAAGGTCACCTGGGAAACCTGCCTTACTTGCCAAAAGCATGCTAGGCTAATCAAGCTTCCACCTAAGAATCTGACCCTGCTCAGCTTGCTTTGGCCCTTGCTCAGTAGGGAATCGAACTATTTTTTCCAGCAGAAAGAAGCCAACCTAAGCTGGTGCAGTACACCACCAGCAAGATAGCCACAATGGAATGAAGAAGAATCATCCTAGAGTTAAGAGGGATTATCCTTGACCATAATGGAGTTTCACCAAGCTCAACACTAGAAGATAAGGGATCTCGCCAAACTTAATCTCAAGCCTACCTTGATAAAAGAAAGGCAGGATAACCCAATGAGATGAGATTGTAATGGCTTCACAAATATTACTTTAAGTACACTGATCCGAGCTGAGGAAGAACGACCTCCCAGGTTAGGAGGGAATTTATGCCCATGTCAATCCTAGCTCAGCACGGTTCAGTCTCCAAATAAAAGGGAATAATCCCTTAATTTCGCCCAAAGATAAAGTAGAAATTTCGCCAAGCCTTACCCAGATGAAGGGGAGGGAAGAGCGACATGAGCTCGGAAACATTTTCGCCATAAATTTACATTATAAGCCATCTCGGATCACTCTGAAGAGGTGACGAGGTGTGCATGCACCCCAAGGTGGCAAGAGAAAGACCACCAAAGAGGAGGGATAACGATGCGACGTGGGCTAGGAACTCTTAGAAGCTTCCAACGCCTTCGCCATCTCCTTAGCCATTGGAAGCTGGGGGACCTCTGTTATGGGGTAAAAATAGGCTAGACACGTGGCGGTACGTAAGCCCACGACGCTCTAGTCGACACCTATGGGATGATCCGTTCATGCTGAAACCCACCTCACCTCGGATCCCAGTTGAGGCAGGATCCGACCTCAGGTAGTATAAAGGGTGTTCACATGAAGGGTGCCACGTGGTCTATAACCAATAGTCCACACAGATAGGGCAAAACGAGTGGACCCCACTCTGGAACAGCCCCAAAAGTGAAGGGATTTGGTTCCCCCAAAAATGTGAAAAAGGTGTCCTATAATCCTAGGTCACCTGGGGGGACCACCTGAAATCGCCTAAAACGGAAAGCTGACCAAGGAGACAGTGTAGCACCTTGGTAGCTGAAAAATGGACCCCACCTGATGTGGTCAACCTTTGAGGGACCACAAGTAGAGGCGAATGAGCATTCGCTACCTGTACACAAGGGATAACGTAATCCCCTACTCGAATCGAATCGTGCCATGTGGCATGTAATCTCGGATAAGGTCTTAAGGACCAATCCCTGCTCACCAAGGGACCAATCCCTGCTCACCAAGTGTCCCTAGTCTTGACTCCGAGCTAAGGTTTCAAGCTGGGGAAGAGGAAGGAAATGAGGAACTAGGGCAACATTGTTTGGCCAATCATGTGTCCACAAAGGTATAATATAAGAAGACACTTATGTCAAGGTAAAGTAAGGTCTTCTTCAAGCTAAAAACTCATTCTTTACTCACACACACCACAAGCACAAGTGACCTCCTCATTGTTCTCTCTAAACAACAAGGAGGCAACCTTAACACCCATTGAAGGTTGTCCCTTGAGGACGGTTTTACTGTTCCAGCTTCCCTAAAGGCCATACTTATTGCCTTCTACATGTGTTTTGTGGGTCATTTGGTCCATTAGCTCCTAGCTACATACTCCTCCTTATATTAGCTATTCCAAGCTACGAAAACTGAGCCATAATATCACCCCCTCAAGGTATTGACTTGAGCGTCGGAGTGGGCTCGCCGGATAACCTCCGGCGCCCCCCTTTTGACCGTGTTCTCTGCTGCAGGCGTCCTCACCAAGTTCGGGTCCGAGGTGACCAAGGAGAGCGAGCTCAGGAAGATTTCAAGCAGTTTGGCCCGGGATCAGCGAAACGTGAAAGGTCAGCTTGGGAGCCTCCGGGGTTAGGACGAGACTAAATCGGGTGCGGAAAACTGAGCTCAGACTATTGACTGGGCATCCACCCTCAACTCGGATACTAGATCAGCAAGGCATTACCACCTCACCTGGGTTGATATTTTCACGCATCAACATTCACTATATTTTTTAATTTTAAAAACACAAAAAATTCACTATATTTTGTATTTAAATACTATATCAAACAACTTTTAAATTTGAGATGTATTTTTTGTTTAATAAATTATTTTATGGTTCCCATTCATATCTTCGAAAAATTCCTGCTTTTTATATTTTTTTTGTGAGATTTTTTAATTTTAGAATATATATTAACTCATATATCCTTTTTATTTGTTTCACTTGAAATTATAATTTCAAGTGATAATCTTATTAGTTGATGAAATTAAGAGACTATATAATTTATCAAAAAAGAGGATGACAATAATCATCTGTGGAATTTATTCGAGACGATTCCATTAAGAGATTTATATGAATCATTAATAAGTACTTAAAATAACTAAATTAATTTACATCCACTGCTACTAAATTAATTCGTCATTTTCTTTTTAAAAAAATATAATAATAGAGAGAAATATAAAAAAATTTAATATAATCAATAAAAAATAGATAGTATACGCTATACCATAATCATACAATAATATTATATCAGTTTGTATCCATCATTTGTGTGAAGAGTAAACAATAACTTTCCAACTCCAACATAATTTGTAGAGTATACCAACTAATTAGTTGCTTGAAGGTAGATGTCCATCCACATCAATATTATTTGGGCTAACATTTAGGCTTTGAGAGTGAGTTCAATCCAATCCAAGTCATGGTTCGGCCTTTAGGCCGAGGAAGTCTATTTCAACAAGGATTACAAATGTTTGGCCTAAGATCTTATTTATGCCTAATAAGTGACCATGTGTTTGGTACACTGGACTGCACTGTATTATTTTACTGTATAAAACAAAAAACTTTTAGTTTAATATTTGGTACAAAAATTTGAAGGAACCGGATAAAAATTAAAAATAATATAGTCTAAATTTCCTAAACCCACACCCCTATACTGTATTATTTTTTTTAAAATAATTTTTAAAAATAATAATTTTTTTATTATCAATACATTTACTTTTAAATTATTTAATTCTTAATTAAAGTAATTAATTATACTTAATAAAAATAAATTTTATATAATTAATATTTTTTTAATAAAATTACACATCAAATATAGTATTAAATTAAAATTTATTTAATGTAGTATAAAACAATGCAATTCACTATAACAGTCTATTATAAGTAATAGTCCAAATATTGTATTATACTTTTAGTAACAGTTCGAGTTTAAAATTGAGTAGATATTGTCTATTTTACACATACAACCTATTACAAGTTTATTTTTGAGCTTTTTAAACCAAAGCGCGTTTGCTCATTTGAGAGGACTCAAAGCTTATAACCTAGTCTAATCTCATTCTCTAAAATAATAATTGCCAATAACAGAACTATTGCTATGGGGTGATAAGTATTTATCAAACAACAACGGTAATAAGATATTAGCTTAGACCCTTAAACAATAGAGGTATTAAATATTCTTCCTTCACATAAACTCAATAATAAAATGAGGCTTTTATCTTTTTATATATGCATATGTATTATTACCTATTTTTATTATAAAAAAGTTCACATGCCTATTATGAGATTTGTAGAAATCCCAATTTGATAAAAAGTTTATGAAAAGAGACAAACTTCTCCTATAAATAAGCTTACTAAAATACCTTAAATTTATTTTAAAATTACAAAATAAAATCACTTTAATTAACCACTATACTAAAATAAATTTTAATAATGTGATTTTTAATTCATAATATATAACTCTTTTGAAAATACATATATAATAAAATTTATAATAATTACAATTATTTTACTATTATAAAAAATTTATAATTCAAAAATAATTTTACAATCATTAAAATTTTATATTATAACTTGAATTTAAATATATTATTATCATATTAAATTATAAATTTTCAAAATAATTATTATTATTTAAATTTTTAAATAAAATAATTTATTTTATTTAATAATTACTTAAGAAATAATTTTTTTAAATTATTAATTTTAGAATAATTTTATTTTATAACCATTTAAATTTATTTTCTTTAATAATTATTTAAGAATAGTTTTATTATTGTTTGATAATAATTTTAATCTCAAGTAATTGTATAAATTTTTTTAATTATAAGTTTTATAATAATAAAATAATTTTATTTATTATAGAAATGATTAAATATATATTTTTAAAAAAATTATTTATTAAAAATTAAAAAATATATATTTAATATGTGTTTGGTATAAAAATTAAAGTATTGCTCTTTTTTATTAAAATTTAGTAATTTTATTTTACAATTTTAAAAATTAAATTTAAAATATTTAATAAATTTATTATTTATAAAAAAGATTTCTATTTTTTTAAAAGGTACGTGCACTTTTCTCGATCTTTATTTTAAATCATTTTGAAGCGCGAGAAAGTACAAAGACATGCCCACCCGGGGCCGGGGTAATAATATGTTGATAAATTAATTAAAGAAAACAAAACGAGGGACCAAAAACAAACAAGCAAAACCCGGAGCCTTGAAACAAAACCAGAAAAAAATACGGAACACATTTCAATCGCCGAAAGTGCCTTTGATTAAATTAATATGATGATGGTTAATTTGCCTTTTCCTTTTCTAACTTTCCGAGTACTTCAATTCATAGCAATTAAATCTACATGCATTCAGCATTTGGTTTGATGCTCATTACCGGCCTTCATGTTATATGATCTTTGAACTAATTAGCTGAAGCAGGATCCCCTCAGTTATTGTCATGTCTTGCATGGAATCTACATCAGCTACAGACAAGTTAGGCTTTGCTTTCAATGCTAACTGTCTTTTGCTATACCGAAAATCAATCACGTTGCAACTTGCACCATGCACAGACAAGATCATAAAGGTTTCTGCAGTACCTTCTCGTCAAGGGGACCAGTTGATATCACAATCAAACTCAGAATTAATACCTCATAGGGCAACGCTACAATGCAACGCCTGTGTACTGTAGTTGTTTGTGTTTGAACCGATTATTTGTGGTGAACACTTTATGTTGATATATTATGCAACGACCGTATATATATATGTACATATACTAACGTGATATATGTATAGGTATTAATCTGCGGGCAGGAAAATAATGGCGTCCAACAAGAAAATAGTCGAGGAGGTCTCCAATTGGCTCCGAGTTTTTGACGATGGAACCGTTGATCGCACCTGGACAGGCCCTCCCCAGTTCCAGTTCTTGATGGATTCTGTTCCACCCCACGATGATTTCATTCACGGCGTTGCTATTCGGGACGTTGTCATTGATTCACACAGTGGTCTAACTGTGAGGATTTACATTCCGGAGAGGAATAGGGATACTGATATCCCCGTCGAGGATAAGTTACCTCTCTTCCTTCATTTTCACGGCGGAGGCTTCTGCATTACCGCTCCTGATTACTACATGTACTATAATTTTTACAGACGGCTTGTGACCTCTGCTCGAGCCGTATGCGTCTCTGTTTATCTTCGGCGTGCACCGGAGCATCCGCTCCCGGCTTCCTGTGATGACGCTTACGCCGCATTCCTCTGGCTTTGCGCCGTAGCTCGGGGCGACACATCTGAGCCGTGGTTCGAGAATCACGCCGATTTTAAACGAGTTTTCTTAATCGGCGACAGTACAGGGGGAAACATCGTGCATGACGTAGCGGCTCGAGCGGGAGGAAATAATACCGAGCCGGTGAGACTAGCCGGCGGGATAGCAATACACCCCGGCTTCTTACGAGCCAAGCCGAGTAAGTCATATAATGAATTTCCCGAAACACCCATGCTAACTCGGGACATGATTAATAAGTTAATATCTATGGCACTGCCAACCGGTGCTACAAAAGACCATCCGATTACTTGTCCAATGGGACCGCTTGCACCTCCGCTCGCCGGCCTGAAGTTGCCGCCGATGCTGGTGGTGGTTGCGGAGATGGATTTGCTCCGGGACTGGGAGTTGGAGTACTGCGAGGCCATGAAGGAGGCTGGTAAGGAAGTGGAGATTTTGATGAACCATGGAGTAGGACATTGTTTCTATTTTGCAATGGCCATGGACGAAGAAATTGCGATTCAAGCCAATAGGCTAATTGGGGATATTACAAATTTTGTTAGCAGGCACTAAGGAGGTTCACTAAACCAAGTGTCACAGTTTATGCCTGTCATGAGAATTAAGGGTGTAATAATAAAACTGCATGATTAGTGTGGTAAAATAGTATGGCTCTTAAATAAAGTTTGACCTGAATACCTTTAGAAGGTCATACATCTCTTGGTTAAATATTCTTCTCTTTTGCTTTATTAGTCCCTGCTTTTTGGTTGTGTCTATTGGGTTGGGCTTTACTTCTATTGGAAAATTATCCAAACGCATGAGCCCACATTAATGAGCATATTGTAATTTTGTTTTTGTTTTTGCTGACGGTGGTGTGTGTTAGACTTAGAAGCATCATACAGTGTGCAGCCATGAAAAAGAGATTTTTTTTTTTCAGTTTCTAATTAGCCTTTTGTAGGTTTCATCAAACTGACGATTAGGTGGTGATTACTATTCTGTTTTGGTTGAAATTTTATATGGTGATACTGTACATATAATTTAAAATTATAAAAATATGATCGATTATTAGAATTTTTTAACACATTTAAAAGTATGCCTTTAATTAAAGAATAAGTATTCGAATTTCATATTCTACAAAATGTAGAATTCTTTTTATTGATTTTGCAAGTAAATTTCTTTCGTATTTTTATAAATGTATTGATTTTTTCGTATAAATTTCTCTCGATCTTTGTAAGAGTTAAATGTGATATTTTTTCTATTTCTTATAAGTAAATTTTCTTTTTATAATTTCGTTATAGTAAAATATGAGACTCTTTTTCTTTATTATGGATAAAAATTTTTGCTTCAAGATAATTTTCTTAATTAGACTATTTTTTATCGAACGTTTGCGCCGTCAAATGTCCTTTCCTGGATAGTTCGTCTACCCTCAATGTTCAAAGGAGAATTAAGAGAATAAATGTGTTCCCATTTTGCTATTGAAACTCTCTTTGTCTTGGTGAGAAAGGTCAGGACTTTTGGTTGATTTTATTTATTTATTCTACAAGCCTCTTCATACTTAGGCAATAAGACATAGACCATTATTATTATTAATGCACAAATTATTAATTCAACGAAAATTAACCCTCAATTTCCCTTCCTCTACGCAAGCAAATACGTCATTTTTATATGTGAAATGAAACTTTAAAGGTCAATTTTTTTTATTCTTTTTAATTTTCTTTCTTTGCTGTCTCTTTACAAAGAATTGGTCAATATAATGGTAGTATTCATGAACAATTTTCTCATTTGGGGAACGTCAAAATATGGTCTTTGAATTTTTTTTTTGGAAAGTTCTCATTGTCTCTATTAATAAGACATATATTTTAAAATATTTGTAACATAAAATGACCAAAAAATTGAAGGATCAAATCTTATACTGAGATAATCAACGTTAATAGATTTCCCCCCTTGTTCCTTACCACAAATCCTATGATTAAATTATATTAAATGAAATTTATTAAATCATGTATTTCTTTAGTAAGAATAATTAATTTGGTTCAATTATTCTTACGAAAGTGGACCTCGTTAAACCAAAAAAAGAGAGTTAATATGACAACTACAAGTCAGCAAATTTAATAAATTGTCATAAAATATGGAAGCTTCTATCACATATAACTATTTACCTAAATATGATTATTGAAAAAACATCTAAAATGCGTCATTAAAAAGTAATTAATTAAATAAAATAGTAATTGTTTTTGGAATTAAGTTAAAGTAGATGATGAAGACTACTCTGTTACATGCTTTCTATGAAACTTCATTAACTTCTGTAAAATTTTATTTTATTTCTTTAATTTTTGGAACAATTGCTAAAATTTCCCCTCATTGGACCGCCGTTTTTAATAGTCTAAGATTTCACATGGTTGTTATCTTGTCTATATATATAGATAATATTATCTTCTGTATGATTATGAACGAAAGAGAAGGTCTTTGAATCTCAGTTATATTCTAGCCATGGAATTAATCTTCTCTCTTCAATCTGCTCTCTTCTTCTTCCTCCTTTCACTCTACTTGTACTTCCATTTTTTCACTTCTTCAAAAAGATCATCAGCTACTACTGCTGTTAACACAGGCTTTAAGCACTACCCTCTGTTGGGAGCTTTGCCCGGATACTTGAAAAACCGACACCGTTTTATCGACTGGAGCGCTGAAACCCTCAAACATTCACCTAACAATACCGCCGTGTTCTACCGTCCCGGAAAAGTGCACGGCATCATCACGGCGAACCCTGCAAACGTCGAGTATATTCTCAAGACCAACTTCGAGAACTACCCAAAAGGCGACCGATTCATCACCCATCTGGAAGACTTTCTCGGCCGAGGAATCTTTAACTCTGACGGTGAGTTATGGAGAGTTCAGAGGAAAACTGCTAGCTATGAGTTCAACACAAAATCGCTCCGAAATTTCGTTATGGACAGCGTCAGGTCCGAAATTTTGTCGAGGTTAGTTCCCTTTCTGACAAAAGCATCAAAGACAGAACAGGTGTTGGATTTACAAGATATTTTAGAACGGTTTGCGTTTGATAATATTTGTAAAGTGGCATTTAACTTTGATCCGGCCTGTCTCGGCGGCGATGGAACCTCCGGTTCTGAGTTCATGCGTGCTTTTGAAAATGGAACTGCGCTTAGTTCCGGGAGATTCCGATATGCTGTAAATAAATTCTGGAAGGTCAAGAAATTCTTCAATATCGGATCAGAGAAAACGCTGAAGAGTTCAATTGATATTGTACATGAATTCGCAAACAATATTATACGTTCAAGAATGGAAGAGAGATCAGAAAATATGGATGAAGATTTACTCTCACGGTTTATCGGAAACAGTGAGCACTCACCCTGAATTCCTCCGAGATATCGTTATTAGCTTCATTCTTGCAGGACGAGACACAACATCTTCGGCTTTAACTTGGTTCTTTTGGCTCCTGTCTTCCCATCCAAATGTTGAGCGAAACATACTGAAGGAGCTTGAATCAATCCGGGCCCGAAATGGGAAATGTTTCGGGGACACTTACACCTTCGACGAGCTACGAGACATGCATTATTTGCATGCAGGCCATATCCGAAACGTTGAGATTGTACCCACCGGTTCCGGTCGACACGAAAGCTTGCCGAGACGATGATATATTGCCGGACGGTACATTTATCGGGAAAAAATGGTTTATCACATATCATACATACGCAATGGGGCGAATGGAGAGCATATGGGGAAAGAATTGCGACGAATATTTGCCGGAAAGGTGGCTTGAAAACGGGATTTATCGGCCAGAAAACACGTTTCGGTTCCCGGTATTTCACGCAGGGCCCCGAATGTGCCTGGGAAAAGATATGGCGTATATTCAGATGAAGTCGATAGCAGCATCTGTGATAGAGAGGTTTATGATGGACGTACAGGATAAGGACACGTGCCCAGAGAAGGTTTTGTCTTTGACCCTGAGGATGAAGGATGGATTACATGTGAGAGTGAAGGAGCGATGTGTGAATGTTGTGAGTTGAGAAAAAAGTATAGTTTACATATCGGTGATCTTAATATATATTTATATTTATTTTTATAAATATATATATATATAATAATATTGTGATCTTAATATATGCATGTACCTATATTTTTATAAATATATATATATATATATATATATATATTTAAAAAATAAAGTAAGGGAGGACCTTATACCGAATCCGAATCCAATTTTCTGTCTCCTAACTTCTCAAAATTCGAACTATTATAGTTAAGAATCGAGGGAAGGGTGTTAACCATCTTTGTTATAGCATTGAGACATTTATAGATTTTTAATTATTAAGATTAAATTTAATATATATAATTAATAATTAATATATATATTAAATATAATTTTAATCGTTAGAATATATAAATTTAATTAATTATAAATAAATATAAATATATATAAAAATATGATATTTTTATTTATAATTTATATATATATATTTTATATATATATTGTTGTTTTAATTTAAATTTATTGATATTAAATAATTATTAAAGTAAAAATGTTAAAAATAAGAAAACGAAGTATTTGACATGTGGTTGATTTTATTTATCAAAGCTTATTTGTATGGGCCAATCATAATATTGGAAGCTTATTTGTTATGTATAATCTACCCAAAATTCACAGGAACTCTATCAATAATATTAGAAAAATATGAAGGTCTACCCAAAATATTTTGAAAGACATACGCACGTGTAGTGGAAAATATCACTAATACAACTAGTGTTCGACCATGATACATGGGCCCACCACTTTTGAATGGTACGACGACATAAGATTCGTTATTATATGGGCGCCTTTTGTTTAATATTGATACCAAACCTTATTATAATATTATTTGATTTACAAGTGTTACTGTGGCACGTTAGGTGATAAAATGGACTCATTTTACCAATTCAAAGGCTAAATTAATGATCGCAGGGTAAGAATTTAGCCCAGTAGGTAAGATTCAGGTCCTCTAAATTGAGGTTTTGAGATCAAATTTTTACAGATAATTTGAGTTCGAAGCTTTTCAAATATTTTGGGAAGATTTTTTCACTACACAAGAACAGACAGATATCTTCTAATTGTAAGATTAGATTTTTATAGGTATTAATATTTTTTTTTAAAAAATTATTGTTATCACCACGTTAAATTTTTACTTTTATTCATTTTTTTTGTTAGATTAAAATATCTTAAATCCTCGTGTTGTAGGAAGTTGACGGATAAAATTAATTTTTTTTAAATAGATTAAAGTCTTATTATTTGTGATCTTGAAATTAATGTTAACGTGTTCTAAAAAAAATGATTAAAATTTGATATTTCATTGAAAAATGAGTTTGAAAAAATAAAAAGTATTGGAATATGTTTTCTCCATCCATTTTTTAATTTTCATTTATAATTTTTTAATTTTTTATTAAATTCTTTTATTCATACCATTTTATTTTTTATATTATCTTTTTTCCTCTTTTCTATTCTCACAATTTTCTTTATTGCCAAATAATTCTCAACCAACTCAAAGCAGCCTCTGTTTAGGGTGTTTTATGATTTTTTTTATTTTTATTTTTAATTTTATGTTTTTTTAGTGACGATGATGAGTTCGTCTTTTATTCTTTTATTTATTTTTTAATGGTTTAACTATGGACTAATTAATGGGAATGGGTGCACCCGAGAGGGTTAAACGGCTTAGACAATTTTTTCTTACTATATGTATGTAACCTAAAACCAAGTTAAGGGGTGGAATCACATAGAGCTACCAAGAACAATCAAACCGTAAACACTCCACTTTATCCGCATAAATTTTTTGTTCTACACAACCCGTTTTTGGCAATACACAATATAGAATATATAGCCAAATACTAACCGAACTTTAATACAACTTGAAAATGATGACTCGCTTGCTGTCTGTTATTCAATCAACCATTTCGCTCAGCTCCCTTGACTCTCGAAAAAATCTCGACTTTGTAATTTTGCCAAGCTGGTCCGTAGACACTTTGCAAATCAAATCCAAGATGGTCTACACTCGACAAACTCATAACACAAGGCACTTCAACGCCAACTCACAACACAAGACATTTCAACGCCAACTTACAAAACCTCAAAGAAAACCCGAGTAAAGCATAATACATATTATCTGCTTCTCACATAACCACTTCGCCTACCTTCTTTTGCCCCTAAATCCTCTTGACGCCACATGCTACCTAGTTGGTCTGTAAGCTCTTTGCAAGATAGAACAAAGCTCAGACAAGAGTCGTCTCTTTGGCGACTCCTCTTCGATGTTTAAGTCAGCGTCTAATCGAAGAGAAATGAAGAGGGCACAAGTATCTCCCTCTAAAGTAAGTAACATGTGGAAAATCTCAAGATGCTGAAGGCAAACACACTAAAATGGTCAAGGCCAAGCAAAATGGGTGAACATTGCAAGCTACAATGTATTTTCGTTCGTTAATGGAGGTTTTCCATGGTGGACGTGTGAAGTATGGTGGAAGAGAGGAAATTCTCTTGGAAAAGATAACCTTTCTTGCCTTAAAAATGTTAGATGTGTGTTGTCTCTTGTGTTAAATATGAAAAAGTATGTTTTATATGAGAGAAAACTTGAACGTGATTGGAGGACTTGTGCTGTCCTAGTTTTTGGCTTTTACCTTTACATGTGTCCATCTACTATTGGCTCTAGTGGTCCTTTATTCATGTGACATGTGGTAGATTAGGATAGGTGGGTCAAAACTTATCCAAGCAAAAAAGGCACGTGTTAGTTTTTTATTGGCTGTAGAGATTGCATTGTACCTCAATAGACAGGTAGCGCAACCTTGTTTGCCCAGCTAGCACACGGTCCCTCACCAAGGCCTTAAATGGTCTCCATCTGGGCTCTGCGTACTGTCTGTACAATGTTTAACAAGATCTGCACAGTACTTGCCATTTGTTGATCCTACTAGCAATCTAATTGTTGCCATGATCAGAGGCTGTCTGCTACCTTTAGAGTGGTCTCCGCGAGATATTTTGTTGCTTATCATGCTACTCAAAGAGTATTCTAAAGGCGTTAAGAGGTGGGCTCGGCCACACCTTGGTACTTGGGCAGTTAGGCGTCCCTTCTCCCTCCCTCACTCAAGAAGATAGATTTCTTGATAATGGGTTAATTAAGAGCAAGTGCAATTGTTTCAAGGCGTAACGAATAATCAAGGGCACTCCTTTAACCCTCATCTATATATCGTGATACGTCACCACATTTATCATACGCGCTATAGTATATGGTCGTAGTCCTCTACATGTGACACAATATATGGCTACATATGTATTTTCACATGCGCTACGGTATATAGTTATATGAACATTCCCACTTATGCCACGATATATAGTCACGTGGGGCTTTATTAACTAATAGCTAATACTCTGGCAATACTTAGCGGGGAGCTTAACTCAAGGTGAGTCTTACCTAACCGCTCAAATGGAAAATACTCTAGCGATACTTAGCGAGGAGCCTAGCTTAAGGTGGGTCTTACGTAGTCGTATATGAACAAGACTCGTTTCTCGTTCTACCTTAAGATGGGTACGAGGTGGATCACCCTATAATATATTTATTCGGACTTTCCCATAATAGAGGTCCCTTATCTTTTAATGGTTAAAGTAGAGCTAAAGGCATTGGAAGCTCTTTCTTGCTTTGTGCTTTACTCTCAGCTCCTTGTGCGGAGCTATATGAAATGGTGATAAATCCATAAATACATATCCGATAGCGAAAAGCTTATAGAGATAACCATATGATAATATAAGATGAATGAAAATAATCTCGCGGTGGTACAAATGCGCTTGATGAACATCGGTCAGTGTACATCTTCCCATATTGGAGTATGATAAGGGTCGAACCAACTAAGGGTTCCTCTCAACCCAGCTTATGAAGATGTGGGAGCTAAAGCTCGTTCTCTACCCAACTCGTGCAGACATAAGAATTAAAGCCTGTTCTCAGCCAAACTCGCGGAGATGTAAGAGCTACGGTTTACTCCTAGCCCAACTCCTGGAGATGTATGAGTTACAGCTTGTTCCAACCCAGTTCGTGGAGACATATGGGCTGGGGCCTTTACTTAGCCTAGCTCACAGAGATGTAGAAGTTATGACTTGTTCCTAACCTAGCTCGTAGAGATGTAAGAGCTGCTACTTATTCCTAGCCTAGCTCGTGGAGATATAGGAGTTGGTGCCTTTTCTCAGCTTAGCTTGGAGAGATTTAGAAGTTACGACTTGTTCCCAGCTCAGTTCATAGAGATGTAGGAGCTGCAACTTATTCCTAGCCTAGCTCGTAGAGCTATAAGAGTTGAGACCTGTATCTTGTCCTACACTGAGGTAGGCGCGAGGTGAGTCAGCTCGTAATATGCTGACTTAAACTTTCATGGGCTAATCTTTCGCCATATGTCTATTAATATTTTTTCCCATAATAGAGACCCCCTAGCTTCTAAAGGTTGAGGCAGAGCTGAAGGCGTTGAAAGCTATTTATGGGTCCTCGCCCTATTCTCGGCTCTTTTTTATTCCCTTCTAGATGGTCTCATTCTTGCCGCCAATGATGAAAAATTCATAGAGATATACCAAATGAAGATAAACCGAATAGAGATAAATGCACTTGATGAATACTTCCTTTATTTTATTATAGTACACTTGGGACTTAGGCAGTAACGACCTTCCTCTGATCTAGGTTATTCTTGCTATGCGAATAGGCATGGTGAGTTAGGCGTGGTTAAATTCTCAGGTGAGAGCTTGATCATTCTTACATGCTCCCAAGAAGTAAAGCAGATTACGAGAACATGAAATGCAAGTAAGCGAACATGTTATATTGCCTATGAGGACCACATCAAGACGATCCCTATTTATTAAGAACCAATCCTTTCTTAATTGACCTAGTTGACGAGAAGGTACTAATTCAAGAATCTCTCATTACTTTGCGCTAAGTAATTTTTTCCTTCCTTGCTTTACGCTTCTTTCCAGGTGCTATGTCGGTCTTTAGAAGAGCTAGCTTGAACTCTAAAGATGTTGATAAAAGGTAGAGGAAGGTAATGCTAACCAATACCTGGTCCCCCCAATTATCTGTTGAGTTGGGTAGCATCTTGAATGATTATGTCCTGCATGCGGCCTAGGTACTGCTTTTACTGAAATTTGCCTTTAGTTTGAAGAAGGATGGGGAGATGGTTGACTTGGGGACTAACAAGGTCTTGGAAGGATAATGTTCAGGTAGTCCATCTTCATAAGAAAGCCTGTGGAGAGAGGTGAGGATTTAAAAGACTGATTGTTGAGTTGGAGAAAGTGTTAAAAAAGGTGGATTTTGTCTCTACTCAACTCTAAGATCAGGTGGGGAAGAGTAAAGAGCTACCAGCTCATTAACATTGAAAGTTACTCATAGAAGGATGTTACCTCTACGGTGAACAAAGATCATAATGCTTGATGTATTGCTGATCTCAATAAGGATGTACCAGCTTCATGTTTAGAATAATTTTATTTGAGAAGATGCAAGGCAAGGTCAGAATGGCACCTAGGCATTTCTTAGGGCCAAGTGCACTTAGTGGCTCATATGAGGGAGGTACAATTCGGGTAGAATTTTTCTCAAGTCTTCTAAGTGGGTGAGGGGGGATGAGAGCTTAGCATGGTCATCCCAGCCAAGTAAAGAGCTATACAACATCTTGGATAAATGATTTTCTCATGCTTTTCATGTGCTTCCTTTGATGAAATCTGCCCTCGTCAGTTGATAAAAAAAGATGTGGTGGGATAGTTAGCTTGGGACCCAAGTTATGCGTCTTCAAGAGAAAGCTCAGGAAAAGGATGTCAAGGTTAGTAGGCTATCTGGTGAACTTGAGGAAGCATAAAAGAAAGTAAATTTTGTCTCCGTCCAACTCTAAAACGAGGTGGACAGGAGTAAGAAGTTTCGAGGAAAGATTGCCTAGCTTAAGACTGAGTTGGGTTCGAGCTACATGAATAGTTATCAGTTGGCTCAATTTGAAGGCCACATGAAGCATTCTTCTTTAGGCTTGAAGTTTACGGACTCCGGGTTTGATCAAAAGTTTTTTTTATAAAATATATATATTTGTAATATTAAACTAATAATAATTTTAAGAATTTTTTTTATAAAAATTAAAATAATAATCATTTTGTAGTATAAAAATTAAATACAAATTTGTAAACTCAAATCAATTTATAAAATATAATTATAAAAAAATATTTATATCTTTAATAATATTATGCCATTTAAAAGTGTATGATATATTTTATAGTAAAATAAATTTTTGTAATAAACATATAAATGTGTACAATGACACGTCTTTTATAATTTTATGCATGTCTTAAATCATCAATAAAATTGAGTGTAGTATTATAACAGAGTTAATTTTCTGTTATCTTAGCAAAAAATTCTTAATGGCAAGAAGCTTCGGGGTATATTAATCTATATTACTTAATTTGAGAAACTAGAGTTATACGGTATCCTAGGTGAGAGAATCGGCTTACCTCTTTTACATAGGTGTAGTTCAAGTTATCTAAGACATGCCAAATATTTTGATGTCATCTTAAATTTGACTAATAATAAAGAATAAAAATAAAGTATTTAACAAATAAAATTTTCACTCTATTTTTTTTATATAAAGAAAATAGCTAATTCTCAATTTCAAATTGTAAAATTAACAATGAATTTTATGCAAAATATATATTATTCTTTTATTTTTGATACAATTACTATTTATTTCTCTCCTATTTAAAATCACTGCTTATCAATTTATTGATTCCAATTACTTGCACGTTCTATTTCAAATTATAAATTTTATATTGTGAGCTTTAATCAAAAGGTGTGTTTTAATATTAAAAAACTAACTTCTCAGATATTGCTTTTAATAAAAATACAAAATTATATGGTAATGCTCTTATACAGTAACTCTTATTTAACATAAAATAACTATTATAAGTTATATGATAATTCATATCCTAATTAATTGGAAAAAATTTCTTTTTTTTTTAAATATTACAAATTACATGTACAATCTACCACTAACATATTAGAAAGTAACTAAGAATTGAAAATTTTGATTAAGTCGAATCTATTGCTACCCAGACATCAACCTTAAGCTAGGAGAAAAATTGGCTCTTACGTGATATATTAAAAAAAAAATTTATTCACACTCTAATATAATAAATTAAACTTAAAGTGAGCTAAAACTAAATTTTTCCATCCTTATTCACCATAGTTATTGTCCTCATCTTCTTCAATGGCGTTGCATAGAATATAATTGTATTTAGCTTCTCTATTAACATATGCAACTATCTCGTATAATAATTAAACTTAGTATTTTTTTATTATTTTTTATTTTTTCTCACACACATCTAAGTTTTGGTGTATTCTTGATTATTAACTCTATTGAATAAAAATTATTAAGATAAAAATTTTCTATTGGCTATAATACCTTTAACAAACTCAACAGGTTCATCCTTTTCAACAGTTCGATGGCCTTTTGAAAAATAATTCATCCTGATGTGTTACTTTTGAGTATTATCATGCTAATGCCACTCATAAGACTAAAATATTTTAAATATTTCCACAACATAATAATCATAAATTCATTAGGCAGTCTATGTATTAGTATTAATTAACCAGTGAAATAATGAGTAATGAAAAAGTAATACTTTTATTCTCTTGTTAATTAGTAGGATTAATTTCTCCATAAATTCATTAGGCAGTCTATGTATAATGAATGTTAGATTATTCAAAACTCTGGTCACCTTAGTTTACATTAAGAATTAAATAAAAAAAGGAAAAAATAATTTTTCTGTTACAATTATTAGGTCAGATTATAAATAAGAAAAATAAAAAAATGTAAATGATATTTTAATTATAAAGCAAACCTTAAATGCGCAATATTTTTTCAATTGATTTTCAAATTCAACAACTGAATGATTAATTCGATACAATTTTGCAAACATATATATAGTACAAATTAGTATATAATTTCGCACACACATACATATGGTACAAATTAGCAAGAAAATATCAATAACATCAATAAATAATAAATGTATAAGAACTTTATGTAAATTTTTAACAAAAATGGAGTTAAATCCATTTTGGTTTATAACACTATCAATTTTCTTTTCTTAATATACTGATTATAAAATGGATCACATCAATCACTTATTCATAAGTAGAACATAGATTATAGTAACTAATTAAAGAAAAGTTAGAATGATAGACTAAAATATTAGTCGTGTACACTTTATTAAGGCACATATTGTGCTAATACTCTTAACATACTCTTTTACCTTGTAATAAAATAAAATAAGAACAATAAAAATTTATAGTTAAACTTAAGTAATTCTTTACTAGTTTTATATTTAAACAATAATGATATACGTTGACTAGTAAAGGTATAAAGGAATCTATTGATTAATTTTTATAAAAATTAAAAATTTAAATTTAATGTTTAATTTAAAAAATAAAAGGTAAAATAATCAAACCAAAATTGAACTAAAATTGAATTAAAACTGAATCGCACCAAACTGATTCTATGAGACTTCGGTTTATATCAATTTTAAATTTAAAAAAAAAAAAACTTATTTTAGTTTAGTTCGGTTTAACTGCTAACCGGCACACCTGGCTAACTTACCTTCTATTGACTCAAAGTTGTCTAATTTTCAGCTATTCTTAGATTTTAATTCAACTTATTTTTTTCTTTTGATTTTAAAAATTGACCAAAAATAAGTTGTATTCGAACTCAATTTTTATAATTATAACTTCTAAAGGGTTTGTAAAAATTGCATTAATTTCTTAATACTCCTTTATGCAAATTTTAGTTATTCCAATCATATCTTGCTATAGGTTGAACTATACTCGGAGTAGTACTTTAGTAAAAATATTTGCTAGTTATTTTTCAGTTTTATAATAGTTTAGTGTAATTTCTTAATTTATTTTTACTTCACGTAGAAAGCGATATTTGATAGCAATATACTTAGTCATTGCTATCTAAAAACTTTATATTGCTTGATTTAAGGGTTCACCCATGTCATCAAATATTCTTCTTAGTCAAATTACTTAAATATATAGAAATTGTTGTTGTGATGTACTCAGCTTCTGCAATAATTGTGCTAGAGTATTTTGTTTCTTTGATGTCCATGAGAAATTATGAAACCTAGGGTCAATTTGGAAGTGTTAAAAGAATAAGTAGTAAAATAATTAGTGTTTATATCTTTTGTCACTTTTTCTTTTAACAATTTTGAAAAAAACATTTAAGTGTTTGGTTAACAATCTCTAAAAGTACTTATTGGTGCTAAATTAGGTGTTTGGGGGATAAAACTCAAAGTATTTTTGAATTGATAAATTAGTAAAATAGATATATGTTAAAATAAGTAATATATTCATATAATGATATATTCAATAAAAACAAATATTATATGTATATATATATATATATATATAATATTTTCATTACATAACATTTTTAAAAAATTGAATAAAAGTTTGCTATAAAAATAACTACAATTTCAATTATATAAAAATAAAAAACGATTTTTTTGTTATAAAATAACTACAATTTTAATAATAGTAATTATCTATATACATTAAAATATAAATAAAATTAGAAATATTACAAATACAAATAACATATCAATTGGAATAATTTATTCATGTAAAAAAAATATAACAAATAATATATCTCTAAATATCTAATATAGTCCATTATATATTCATGTATATAATCGTCTAAATTAAAATCTATTTAATAAAAAAAATAAAATCTTTGAAAAATATAATTTTAAAATTTGTTTAGGAATATTATGAAAAAACAATTCATCAACTATACAAATGCTATCATTTTAAGCATTTAAAGTGTTAATTTGAGAAAACATCAAATTTTTATTAATTAAATAATTATTTCAAGTACTAAAATTTTTTCAATAAACAGTGTTATTAAAATTTATCGAACACATAATTTAGTATTTTACAAGTATCAATTAGCACTTTTGGAGTGTTTATTAACACGGCAAAACTTGCTCCTAGTGTGAATGCATTTCTAGAAGTGTCTTCATGGCATCCATTGATCCATAGGCTTTCAATTTGCATCTTGCTTTGGGTCAATGGATGACTGTGTTTATTAACACGGCCGAACATACTTCTCTCTTTGGGTCACTTTTACTATTGAATTTTTGATATTAAAGTATTCATCAATTTTTTGCTCACATTATTTTTATTATATTTTAACTATATTTATATATTTTTTTATTTAAATTATAATATAATCATAAATATTATATTATAATATATTTTATTTATAAATTAATATATTTTATTTTATTTACTTTTTAATATGTAATTACTTTTGAATTGTTAACAAATTATAAAACTAAAAATAGTTTTCTTAACTTACTACTATCAAATAAGAGTATAACGTCATTTTTTAATAATTAAAATTTTAATAAATATTTTTAAAATTATTAAGATAAATTTTATATTTTATATTAATTTATTCACTAACTCTCTCCAACAATCAAACTTGTTGAGGGCTTGCATAAAACCAAACTTGAAAAAGGTAGCTCTTTGTTTATACCACTAAGGACATGGTCTAGAATTAGACTAGTAAAATAAGTGGATTACATTATAATTACATGTTTGGCACGATATGGTATTAAATTTACATCTTAATAAATAATAAATATTCATTAATATTATTTTTAAGGAATTATTTAATATGTTAAATTTAATTATAACTTTGTATATTAATTTTTATTTTTTTAATTTTTATAGTATTTAAATAATATAAATAATTTCTTATTTTAATAAATTATATAAAAAAAAAAAAACAAATTGTTCAAAAGTAGTGATGTATATTTAAAAATTTTGGATCAAATTCCATAAACAACCAAGTGCTCGACAGATCAAATCCTAATAAGATCTCAAACATAAAACCCTAGAGTCCAACATAAATATGATCTGAGTTTTAGGCTTATGGTTCGTGTTAGACCGATAAGAGAATTTACATAACACCCATGGTGTAAATCACTTTGAAAAATTACAAATCAAAACTTATATAATTAAACTTCTTACTACTAGACTTCCAAGTCCACCAGTTGCCCATATAACTCAAGAGTAGTTTAGAATACGCTTGACATTTTTAGACCATCCTAAATTCGAATATCAGTAACAAAAAAAAAAAGGCAAAAATTTAGTGTCTCAACTATCTAAAACCTTAAAAAATAAGATAAAATAAAATAAAATAAAAATTCTAAGCCTAGTTCAATTGAACCCATGGCCAGTAGTACTACAATAGGCCATTTCACTTGTACTACACGGCTGGGTAGTCAGAACAGGAAAAAAAACTAAAATGAGAATTATAACTAAACATAATTGGTCTGGAGAACAGGAAAATTATGAAATTCAATTCAACCCATCTCTTCCATTTCCATTCCTATAGAAACATTCTCTTCAACATATACAAATTAAACAGTTGAATGATAAGAACATGAAGGATATGATTGTAATGAAAAACTAGGCTTGAGAGTTGTGACAAAACAATCTGGGCTTGGTCTTTTATTCCGATACAGAATATTTATAAAGACTAAAATGACAAGAAACTTAGTTGATACTCGCAATCACAGTATGTCTTAACAGAAGGGATGAACAAAACCATACAAACCATATCTTGTAGAAAGAAAAGCATCTTGTACATTTCCGAAATTTATCTATCAACATCTAGAAGGCTTCACACAACACATGATGCCTCAGCATTTTTTTAAAGCCTAAAGAAAAATAACCATAACAATATCTTCAGAAGCAAAGAGGGTCCCTTCTTTCATCATTACCGTTACTAGTTATACCATTTACAGCACCATAGTGACCTGTGGAGCAGGCCTCACTTCAACACAAGTTTAATCCTCTGCTTTTGCAATAGTCAACAAGACCAGATAATAATTCTATCAAAACAAACCAACAACAATAAGAAATCAGGGGAAAAAAAGGCATTTGTATAAAACTATGAGAAATAGCACAAAAATTACATCCAGCTTAAGCCAAAAGAAAATAATTATGCCTATCCTAGTAATGTCAAGGTAGGGATACAACAAAATATCTGTCAAATAGTATACTTGCGTTCTGCAGTTCACACAAATTTCAAACAAGAGAATGTCGCCACAGTATTTGGCACTTCTCAGGGACTGGAGGTCCTATAGACAAGCAGAACAATGCAGGAACTGTGGACAACTCAACAAGGAACAACACCCATATTTACTCTGCCAGTTTAATCCTTCTGAGGTTGACAGTCCAGCATCCTAAGAGTGTTTCTGGAAACAAAGAAGTGTGACTTCTAGCAAAATACCAGCTAGTTCACCGGCCATATCAATTATTAGTAAACTTAAGAACATAACTCAGTTTATAAATGAGCCAATTTCCTTACTGGAATCATTGACATAATAGCTAATAAATATCAGTAAATTAATGCAATTTTAAGTGAACATTGTCCATAAATATCCAATTAACTTGATGTTACCAAAATATAGTAAAACAGCTTGAAACTTTCCAAAATAAATTTACAGTGTACCTTAATTGCAAGACTTTAATTAAAATTTGAGTTCAGGTTTCCTACACCAAGACTCAAAAAAGTTTGACCAAGCTACCGCATTTTCTTAGAAAATATGTAAACAATACAATAAATAGTTCACATACACACACCTGGGTATTGTTACTTTTGATAAGATAAAAGATACTTGTCTTCTCTAGTTTACTGCTAGGAGGAAAGGTTTTCATGACCTGCACCAGACTGTGCTACATTGCTATTTGAGGCATCATCCTTCACCCTCCTATAAAAGAGGACATATGCGGCAGCTGACTTCACATCATCTTCATTTATGGGCGATATGTGACTATCATCAAAATTGTACCACCTGTTCTCATCCAGAAGCTGTAGATCACAGAAATGGTGCAAAACAGGGTCAAGACATATAAACTAACAATGCCGGGTTAGAAATTAGGCAAACAGTAGTTGTCTCTTCTATATAAGAAATTAAAAAAATTAACCAGTAAAACAAAGGAGTTAAAAAAGTAGTACTGAACCCTAGAAATAGTAACTAATACAGTTCCACAATATCCATTGTCATAAGTATACTCTCATCTACAAGAATGATCAATAAATGTGAGTTTGACAAGCAAAGAACAGCCAAGTACAACTTCAACCTTTAATCAAGAACAAATTACACAAATCATGCCATCCACTAACCATGCACCAGTCAAGGGGGCAACTGTATAGATTCTTTTCTTTCATAAAAGATACCAAACTTTCAACTGACCTTAATATGTGCAGTGTAGTGCCCACTGCCCATGCCACCATAATGGTTGGTTAAGGCATAGAGTTCATAGAGTTGACGCCGTGAACTGTTTTTGTTGGCTACATATTTCGTCAAGTCAAAGTCATGAATGGGAAAGTTGACAAAGGTTTCTAGTTTATGCTTCATTGACCTGCTGTATGAGAATCTCTTCAGATGAATGACTAAAACCTCTGGAAGCCTCCAGAGATCAAGCTTTTTACTTGCTTGTCTCCGTTCTTTACATCGAGGACAGTACCTTCAATAGATATACATTTAATAAGTCAAGTGGCTGTTTGAACTTTAATTCACTTTTAAATGCAAGAAGACTGCTGGGGATTCTAAAAGGACAAGCAGATAGCCATAACGATAATGCGGTCAAATATTAGGGTTATAGATTAGAAAACACTAAAATACCAAGTGTAAAGTTGTAAGAGCCAGACATTCATCGTGTTGAGAAATTGCTAGCAACAAGATTTAAAGATCTCCAGAAAATGACTCAGGTAAATATTAAACTGAGAAGTCAAACTTATTAAGCACCAGAAGCTCATGTGCATTCAAATATGTAAATTTAGCTTTTAAGAAGTTACCACAAAATTTAAGTTAATTAAAATTTTACAGTGCAATACTGTGATCATTGACCATAACAATTTTTCATAGTTCTATTATAGCAAGACATTCAGATTAAACCCAGAGAGCAAACTATTTCCCTATAGTCTTGAACAACCAAGCACTTTTTCTAAGGCGTTAAGACTGATAACAGTAGCCGGCTGTCGTCCCCTTAGTTTGGATTACCATAAATTTGATCTGAATCATTTTATCTACATATCACACATATGAAAATGTAGTATAGGGAGAGTGATAGGGAAATGCACTAACCACATATCTTCAGGCACTAGAGGCTCTTCTCGTAGAAAAGCTTCCAAACAGGTATACAAGGAGAGGGGTTCAGTACGAGCTTTCTTGGTTACTGGCCCATATTTGAACACTTCCGGTAAGTTCTCCAGCAAATGACTATTATATTTCTCCAACAGCTTCTGTGACCAATCAACATATATTACTATTGAAGTTGATGACGAGGGAAGTCTAATGGTTTTCTCTTCTTCGACAGACAGATCAACGGGCGCACTACTTTCATCAACCAATTGAAGAGATAGTTTTGGCAAAGTCACTCCTTTAGAATTACTAGCGTCCACATTTGTCATATTTGATGAAGAGTTGGTACGTGCTGGCGCACCAGCTGGGTCAACTGGTATCGGCGAAGTGCTTGGATCAGAAATATCCATCCGTGTAATACTCTCTTTTTTCAAAAAAGGAGAAAGCATTGTCTGAACAATTTTCTGTACACCACCTCTTGAAATTACATCATCACGTGAGATTAATGAGAGGAGAGGGGTTCCATAAGCTTTCCATTGTGAAGAGGTTTGAGCACCACCAGTTTCCCTGAGCAGCAAATACGAAAGTACAAAAGTAAACTAGAAGCATCTTCATACAAGAGCTCATTACCACAGCAACAAATCATCTGTACTGAGCATTTCCATTCTAATTGGGGCAGAACGTCACTTAATTTGAAAAGGAATAATTGACATAAGAAAAGTATAAAACCATGATTCTTCTGTTCTCTAAGGTGTATATATGAACAGCAGAAACAATCATCTAAAAGGGGTAAGGGAATCATCAACCAAGGAAATCTAGAGGAATACAACCACTTTATACATGCTTCTAATGCATATAATATACAGGTCTAGGAAGCTAAACGTACTGTTCCTGGCGCCGATGTATCAACTTGAGGAATACTGCATTCTTCACTGACTTTGGCACCTTGTATGCGGCAAGGTGGTCATCATCTTTGATATTAGATAATGATATTAAAGGATCATCCAAAAATCTTTGAAACAAATGGTTTTGTATCTGTAAAACATTTCGAGTAACTTAACCAGATTAAACAAATGGATGCTCCCATCAACAAGAGAATGAAAAATGTTTAATTCTACAAACCTCTGCAAGCTTAAGCTCCTCATTTTGCTTCAAGGAACAAACATTGCTAAGAACTTGGATTAAGTCCCTGCAACGTCCCTGCTTTGGAACGGTAACAGTGCAAGTGGATGGCACTGCACTTCCATCACTGCTGAAAACTGTTACTGTCATTGTACGGGTTGTAGTAGCTTGGAGTGGCAAGGAAAGGTACATAAAAGGATCAAATGTGACCGAAACTTTATTACATACAGGACAAACCAAAGTTGACTTGTATTGGCCCTTTCAAACAGAAACAGACACAAAAATACAGAAATGAGTTCAGAAATTTCATCATTGTGGTAAGCAGGAAGGTAACCAATAGGAAGAATATTAACACCACCAATGGGAGCACCAACAAGAACAACAAGAACAACAACACCGCAAACATTAGCAATCAATACGAACATATTTTGTTTTTGAAGACATCACAATGAGCATTCTGGTGGAAGACAATAGATCAGTGTTTCTGGGAAACCTGGATGAATCAAAATTTTAACAAAATTTTGCCAAACCCAAATCTGCAGAATCTGCGATTAGCATTTGGTCTTAGTGGATTAACTGAAAATGTGCTCTCCATACATGGATTTAGAACATAACACATCACCAATAAGAGATTCGGAGGGAATGGAGAAATTTGGTCGAAGAAAAAAGGCCAGTTCTTTAAAGAAGTGTCCTTAGACACTTTCTTAGTTGACCCTTTTCCAGAAGACAGGTGAGAGATGTCCATGCACTCCAGGTGTGAAAGCCCAATTTCACAAGCAGAATCAGTCACTAAAGGGAAGTCTTGTCTTACAACTTTCAAAGCTTTAAGACAAAAAGAAGCATCAAACATTTTCACACATATCATGAAAGAGCATAATATATTATGTGCAATATTTCAGTAATAATTTGGTACAAAAATATGATGGTTGAAAACTTTGAATCTAAGGGTGTAGGACTCTTGAAGACATGACACTTGAATCATTCACATCACTCAAATAGACAGTAAAAAAAAATACATTTTCATTTTCCTAAATATGCTCTACAGTTTGATGACATGCAAAAGATTTTATAATGAAACTCTCACTACTTGGAAGCCTGAAACTTTTCTTTTTCTACATATGTTCTTTCATTCCATTTACACGGTTTCTAGAGGAAACTAAAAATATCTCGAGTTTCAAAACAGAATATGTCATTGGGCTTTTGCAAACACATGATTTTTCATTTAAGATTTATAAGCTGCTAGGGGATAAATCCATTATAAAATCTCTCAAATCTTATAAACAATCTGCAGCAGACATTCAAATACTGCTATACCACTACAAAACACTCACTTGGCAGACATCAACAATAATTGAATCATTGCGTGCAATGTGATTTGCCCAATACTCATCTGCAACTTCCTCATCTGGCCGGCCATCTGCATCTCTAGACTTTATATATGGTTTGTGTTTGACGCGGTTCAGATCTTCATGAAGACCATCCAGCAGAAATGCTAAAAGCTCCTGAAATAATTGTAAACCATATGGCTCATGCACCTGCATGAAACCCATTAAAGCAGTAAAATATATATGTGACATAGTAAACCTGAGAATCATGTTGATTATATCCGCTAAATTGAGGTGCAAAGCGAGCAAGCTTTGTTTTAAATGGTCGAGGAGCAACTGGTGTTCTCCCTGGTGCCCAAAGCTTCCGAAGTAACTCACCGAATGCTACAGCTAGTTCCCCCTATATAAAGACCACATCAATTCAGAAAAACAGTAATAAAACATTACACTCATGTTAAAAGCATCAAGAATATCAAAATTCATGCAATAAATACATTTCAACAACTTACACATATCAGCAAACCATCAAAGGCACATAACTTCAATGCCTCAAGATCCTCTGTGGAGATCCATTAAATTACCTCAATGCCATTACTGAGTAGTCAACTAGAACCTAATAACCAATCTGAGAAATCTAGTGCCAGATAGCTGCTAAGGTCTGTTTTCACTATATGATATCATATCATATAGTTTGTTATTTCAATGGATCTCAAATTACTTCAATGTTTTGTCTTCATATATTAGTTGGTACTCTTCCCCTACAAGTTTTAAATTCAAGGTTTATTGGCCTTCTATATTTAATTCAACAATGATGAAATATTTCCTAGAATACATATTAGCCATTTGCTAGTCTCCACCATGCCTACATGTGAGAGGAAGTATTAGTATATTCCACATTGGTTTAGTATCTGATATGGTTACTTATACTAGTTGGGTTTATCTACCCAATTGCTTAAGCTATTAAGATATATTTCCTAACTGTTAGGTTCTTACTAAATTCAAAAGCTTAAAGACAGTTTTCGAACTTTTATACGCATAAGTAATATGTTCGTCAAATGTATCCAAACTCTTATACAAAGGGGAAGAAGACCTTGTAGTCAAACTAGTTCTGATTGCAGTTTAAGTTGTTATTTCACTGGAAAACTTATATTGAATGGCAAGGGCCCAATAATAGTAGTTAAGGGCTAACACATCATTCTTCATGCAAGGCGAAATCTAACAGGTTTGTTATGTGGATCAAAACACAGATGAAATGCAACCACAATGAGTTATAGTTCAATTGGTATAACAAAAATTTATTGGATTATGCTTCTGTGGTTGGTTATACATTGTTTTTACTTTCCTTGAAATTTTTTTGCCATGAAATTATGTATAGCTAATTCACCTAATTCAAAGATTATACCTGATAACTTATGTTTTGGGATTAAATGTCATACCAGCTTTTGTTTTATGATAACATGCATAATGAAAAAAGAAAACAAGAGGCCCAGGAGTAGACACATTAAACCTAAGATAAGATGTTTTCATATGCTTAGCCTTATGCTTAACCATCCTAGCCAACCAAATCAAGACTCTTAATATCTTTGCAACAAACTCTAACAGGAAATAAAGAAGAGAAAAAGAAATAATAGAAAGGACTATCTGCACATACAAGCATCAAACTAGTGATAAAACCTACACTCAGTCAACAAGTTAAGCTAAATGTTCCAAAGCATAAAAGAAATTATAAGACAGTAGGAAATGAAGACCACAATATTAAGTAAACTTGAAAACTATCATGCTTATTACAGTCAGAAACTTACAACCATGCCCAATGGGTTTTGCCAATTTATCTCTCGACGATAGTCTTCCCGAAAATACCTAGCAAATTCTGGTGTATGAACAAGGCACTGAATCGCACTATTCATAAAACAAGTATTCCCAAGGTTCAGCAATCCGGTCAAACCAGCAGAAGATCCTCTCGTAGTGACACCACTAGCCACATACGTATTATCCGACTCTCTGGTAGATGCTACGTTTGAATTTGGTGAAATCTCCGCACCGTGACTTCTGGACGCACCTTTGCTAGCAGACCAACCTCCTGCAATTGATAAGCTTGACTTAGAAGGCTCTACAAGAACAGAAGTAGCTTTCTTCTCAGCAAATCCATTGCCCTGAATAGAACTTGAGCAATCAGTACCATTGACATTGTCAAGGACCTCCACCAGAATCTGTTGTGAATGATTCAAGAAAGAAAAGAATATTATGTTAGAACATGCAACACATCAGACAAATAATCACTAAGATCAGAACATACCAACAACTGACAGTAAATATAGAAAACATAGCTCAATCTATTATAGCATTCAAGCTATACTTACCATGCATGTGTATTTACTTAATTACCATGACTGTCAACATTTATATTTTTCCCTATTCTTGTGCATATTCATTTGACCTCAAATGAACTAATTACAGAGTGATTTTGTTCATCAGTGAACTTAAAACACTAGCCATAACAAAATACAATACAAGTTTTGCACATCAGTCATCAGTTATTACCAAGAGGAAATTAACTCAGTTCAAGTCCCCCACTCAACAAAATAATAGGAAATACATAAAAACGAATTAGGAAGATTTTTATATCATCAACAAGAACAAGATTGGGAGATATGTCCACAATAGTGATGTTGCATCAAGATATAGCAAAATGGGTTTCCTGCTTAAAGGATCCAAAAGAGGTTCTCACTGCCTGTCAGAGTAGCCCACAGTATGCATTTATTAAACTTCAGGAAGAACTATTTCAAACTCAAAGTTGCCCCAATCCTTGCCAAAAAGAAGCATTTTGAGCAAGACCAATATGGTATACTACAGCCTGACAGACGTTTGGTAGGTGCAGTATCTAATGTATCAAGGTGAATAACACTAGTACTTAATATAAACATGATAGAAAGTCAACAGACAATCCATTATTTATGAAAGCAGTCTAAACACTTGAAATGCATGATATTTTTTTCACCTTGAAAGTATGAGACTACATCATGTCAGATTCCTAATTTATAGAAGATTTTATGATTCTGAAACAATGCAACACTCCTTTATAACTTATAGAATTTTTACTTTAAGAAAAAGTTTTAATTCATTTAATATAAATCCTGATTTCACATTCTATTTACTTTATTAAAAAAAATGCATCACTTTGGAAAACAAAATAAATAACTATAAGCAATGATTGGACTAAGGAATAAAAGTAGTTAAATGGAAAACCCTAATAACAGATGATTCATAGGCCACTGCATAACAGCATTTTATTCAGAACACAATAAAGAGGAACAGAAAAAGGAACCCACATCCTGATCCATCTGTATATTGGCATCATCAAGTGTTTTATCCAAGTCATTCATCAGAGCATGCTTCCGATGGCCATAGTAATCCCAAATGCATACCTGCAAAAGGGAAAAAAGTATGAACTCTAAGAAGTTAACATAGAATATCATCTCAGGAATAAAGAGTTTAAAAGAAAATCAAAAAATTAAAAAAAAAATGGCTGGTATATATAAATTTTACTTGGTCTAAATTAAGATCAAAAATATTGCAAGCTCTTCGATGAAGTTCTCCGATGGTTTCCTGCTCAAAATGGTTTACTCTTCATATAAGCAAATTATCTAAATGCTTGTGTATGCCTAAAAATGGAAGGCAGCAATAAAGTCTGAAAAAAATGGCATATGAAAACCTACTTTCAGACTGTACCTTTTTGCTGATTCTTATGGTGGAGCGGTCACCTTTAGGCGTCACAAGTAGTTGAAGGCGAAGAGGATACACCTCTACAGCCAACTCAGTCTGAGAGAGACCTGAACTGATTACTTTCCTTGCCAATGTTGGGCCACCTCCATACCTAAACCCAACAGAGACCACCAATGATTCCCTAGTACTTCACTCAGATGACAATCAGATGACATAACAGCCTCACTCAATCAAATTTTGGCAGTATCTCCCAACCATATTAAGAAATAGCAATGAAGATGATAATAATATAATAATGAATCCTAATTTTAGGATCACTGATCCCTTTAATCCTGTCCATATAATATCTTTTAGGCAGCTGGAGGAGACGCATCTCAACTACGCCAATTAAGAAATATGAGAAGACTAATTTCTGATCCCCAAAAATAAATTATTAACTTTCCCATTCAAAGCAAGATATACGAAGGACTATCATTAACAGAAAATATCATTTCGTGCTATAGAGCCCGCAAGGGAGTTGTGGATACTGCTGTACAAACATCAGATGTTGGATATCTTACGGGCAAACTTGTTTAAGTAATAATAATAATTCAAAGAAATGAAAAAGGCAAACCAAAGGAAAAGAAAAAAGATGATATTGGATTATCTGTACAATGATAATGAACGATGAATCATCCTCATATTATTTCAAATTTATGAGAAATCTTTACTGATGCTTCCACAGCACCCTTGACTCAATTAGATCTCTACTACTCATCTCCTTTTTTTCATTTGAAAGAAGTCCAAAATAAACAAAAATTCAAGATCTTTCCAAATGATGATTACACTTTCAGATGATGTTTGATTTTTATTATGCAAAATATATTAAGTTTAGGATGCTCTACAGATTCTGCATTTGACTTTTGTTTCGATCAGATTGTTATGCTGCAAGAGTTTTCACAAGATTTTTCAGCAACAAATGACAGATGGGGAAATTATATAAATACAGACACTGCTCAATTCATAATGACAGCAGCCACTTTTAGTAACATGCAGCAACAGAATAATATAAATATGTTTAAAACTAATTTCATGCTGATGAGAAATTAAAGAAATACAAATTACAAAAGGGAAAAAATAATATAGAAGGCACATGAAATCCAGAATCAATTACACGTCTATATATGATAACTCACCATGAATGCAATTGGTTCCAAACTTCTTGTGGAAGCAATACATAGTCTCTGCCTTCCAGTAAAGTATCTAGAATTTCAGCGCCTGCACCAGCATCCTCTGATGTTGAATCATTTACCAAATCAGAATTATCAATGACAGAAGGCCTCTTCAGCGCACTTGAACCAGCCAAATTGCAATGTTCCAGCAAAGCTGACCCATCATTTGTGTTATTCGTCTGCTCTTGGTTTACATAATCAATCCAATGTTGCCACCATCTGTCGTGAACCAAAAGGAATGTGTTAAACGACATACTTCCTAAAGGCATACAAGTCAGGCCCTTAAATGGACACACTATCTCTCAGCTCAACAAGTAAATTAAATCACTATAATTATATGATCATGACAAAAATCAAAGTGGCCAGCGCCAGTGAAAAACTTCTTTGACAGAAAAGGCTTCCCACATTATCAACACCCAGTTCAGGAAAACAAAATCACTTAACATATACATTTAACTTGAAAATAGTATTGATGTAGTACAACGTTCTCAACCCAGGAAGAACAAATTTTATCACTGCCCAAATCCATACAACAAAGTCATGACAGATAAATAGTCATACAATCATAAGATAGATAAAATTAAACACATTTTTAAGTATTATTAATCCGGTTAACTTTGCCCACTTCACTGAAAACATTCCTTCAAGAAAACATAGAATTTTAAGTAGAGCACAATATCAACCTAGGTTTCATGTGCAACACCCTACAACTATATGAGAAAAGTCAAATCAAACTCAGGCTGAACAATTTGTTATAGCCAAAGCCTTCACATTTCACCCATTAATCTGTTCGTTCAATAAATACGACGAAATTCTCCTTCATATACACTGTAAATCAGCAAACTCCCATAAAACCAAAAAATAAACAGAAAATTCAAAAATTTATGCAAGTAAAATAAAAAACAAGAGAGGAAGAGAGAGGAGGAGCCTTTGATTGATGAGATAAAAGGTGTCGCCTTCTTTGCTTGTAGCTTCGGCCGCAATTGCAATATCCCTTATCAAAACCCTCTCTTCTTCCGGCGACAACTCTCCACCGGAAACGCCACTACTAATATACGCCGTCACTTCCGCCATTTTTTTCTCCCTCTGCAGTCGATCTGATTTAAAAACGAAATTTGAATTTCTCGGAAGGCAAACCGAATTGCGAAGTGAAAATGGAAATATAAATATTATAAAAAATTTTAAAAAAAAATCGGGTATTGTAAGTGAACAGAAACCCAAGTTCTGTTTTTTGGGGTTTAATTGAAAAGTTGCTAAACCCTCGGAAAGAGACAACACGAACTAATGCGATTATCAGTGATTATTACTTTCACTGATATTATAAATTAATTAATTAACGAAATTAGGGATTGGAATTTGGAGTGCTTTGAAATGTTGTCGTTTTAAAGTAATAAACATTGTGATAAAATATTTTGTGGTTAAAATAATTTTTTGATATTAAAATATTCTTTATATCTTTTGGTGCCGTTTACTTGTTACTAAAATGGATTTTTGAGAATTTAAAATAAAATTAATTTTATTGAAAAGAAATTTTCAGTTTTGGGTTATTAATAACAGACTTTTCAATTTTTCCATAAAAGATTGCATTATTAAAAGAATTTTATCTTATTTTAAAAATTTTATATTATTTTTTTAATATATTTTAAAAAAATTGTATGATAAAGTGAAAATATATTAACTTAAAAACTCTAATTATATTAAAACAAGAGTAATTAAAAAAGTTTTAACCTAAATGCTGTTTGATATGACTTTTTTATGAAGTGAAAGAGTTTTTTAATGTTATTTTTTCTCTTAGTTGTTATTAATAATAATTTTTAAAAATTAAATAATCTAAAATATTTTTATTTTTTCTTAAAAAGTTTACTTCTTTTTTCTTATAATGAAACTTAAAAAAAAATTTATCACTATAATCACAAAATTTTTGCTAGAAAATATTTATAATAATCGAATAAGAGAAATTGACAGATGCTCTTTTTGAAGTATGGAAAAATGATAGATACATCTTTAAAATATTAAAAACGACAGATACTCTTAATTCTATTTATAAGTGACCGTTAGTTGACCAACTAATTAATTATCACTTGTATCCCTAAACGTTATAAAATAATAATATAATATATATATTTTATTTAAATATAATAATTTAATCTATATTTTAATATTTTTATAATAATTTTTTTAAATTTTAATAATTTAGTCCTTATTTAATATTTTTTTACAATATACTCAAGATTAAATAAATTTTTTAATTTATTATTTTAATAATAAAATTAAAATATACAATTATTAAAAAAATTCAAATAATGAATTAAATTACACTCATATATTAAAATATTTTTAACATTCTTCTTTTATTTTTATAGTAATAATTTGATATTTAATTATTAAAAAAATTAATGGAATTATTTTTTAATAATTTATTTTTATATGTAACATATTTATCTAAAAATATTTAAATTCATTATATATATTTTAAAATATATAAAGATTTAAATAAAAATATAAATAATAAATACATGTTATAATATATTTATATACTATAGATAAAAATAATCAAGTTTTATTTTTAAACCTTTATTCATATTTTCAAAATATTTAGTGTCATTTGTCAATAAAGTTAATAATTAGATAGATTTTATATTCCTACTAACCAATATAATTTAATTTTAATTAATAATAAAAAAGAACCTTCCTCAGTTATCTATATAACTAATACAATTATATTCTTTATTTTTATTAATTAAAATTAAATTATAATTGTATATTTTAATTTTATTATTAAAATAATAAATTAAAATTTTATTTAGTCTTGAGTATATTGTAAAAAATATTAAATAGGACTAAATTGTTAAAATTTAAAAAATTTATTATAAAAAATATTAAAATATAGACTAAATTATTATATTTAAATAAAATATATACTATATCATTATTTTATAAACATTTAAGAATACAAGGAATAATGAACTAATCAGTCAACCAAGAGTCAACTAATACCTAGGGAAGTATGTGTTACTTATTAATAAAGTAAAAAGAGTATTTATGGTTTCTAATACTCCCCTAGAGTTAGGGGTGACAATTTGAATAAACGAATCGAATTTGGGCCGATACGAATATAATTCGTTTAATATTCTTTTGACACGAATACGATTCGTTTATTATTCGTATCGATTTTTTTAAATTCGAATACGATTCGTTTATTTAGATAAGATTCGTTTAGACACGATTATCGTTTAAGACACAATTATCTATTTAAGATCCTATTATTTGTTTAAAACATGTTTCAGTTTAAGACACAAATACGATTCGTTTAACTTAATAATTATTATTGAGGTCTTTAAGATATTAAAAATAACATATTTTATCAAACATAATATATATTTAATAATTAAATATTTATATTATGAGTTGTTTATAATAAATAAATTTATATTACATATTTTTTTAAAATTTATTAAAATATATTCGTTAAAGATACGATTATTCGTTAAAAATACGATTATTCGTTTAAGACACAATTATTCGTTTATTCGTTTAATTAATCGTGTCTTAAATGAATAATCGTATTTTGCATGTTAAACACGAATACAACACAAATAATAATCGTATCGACATGAATACGACACGATTATTATTCGTATCAAGATTTTAAATCCAAATCCGTCAAATGACATTGAATTCGTATTAAATAATCGTGTCGTGTTCTAAATTATCACCCTTACTTAAGCATTTGTCATTTTTTCATATTTCAGGAGCATTCGTCAATTTTTTAATCAAATAATAAATCAATCTTTGTTAAAGATTCTATTTATAATTTTTTTTTAAAAGCTATTTAAAACAGTATATTAAACAACATTAAATATTAATAAAAATAGTACATCAACTACAATATCATTTGTAACTTTATTATTGGACTATATCACAGTCTAGGTAATAGAGAACTCTTAGAAGTAGGGATGACCATTTTTTCCACAAGATTGGCAGCCCAACCCATTTGAGTCAACAATTATAGGATTAGGTTTGAGAATGAAATTCATTCTCGTTTTGAAATCGGGTCAGAGGACAGGGACCAACCTCTTTTCCCGGCATTCCAAATTCCCCCAATTTAAATTCAAATTTGTGTGGTTAATTATCCAAATATCTATTTTATTTAATAAATAATTATAAAAATTTTATAATATTTAAAAAATATTAATTTTATCTCTAATATATTTAATATTATCACTTTATATTCTTACTATTTCAAAATTATACTTTTAATCCCTACTATTATAACATGACTGTTAAATATTAGTATATTTTATTATTTGACATATTTACTGTTAACTAAATTAAATTTGTATTGAGTTTAAATTAATGTAAAAAAATATAAAAATAAACTTCTTTTTATTAAGACTCTAATTATTTTTATTTTTAATTTTTTATTTTAACAAATAATTATTGAATAATATTTTTTTATTATAAAAATTTACAAAAAAAATATTCATAATAAAGCTTTAAAAAAGTCTATTCATAAATGATTTTTTAATGAAATGTAGGTTTTATTATATTATTTTTTGTTAATTTTATTGTAAAATTAAAAAAATTCAAAAGAAATAAACTTATTTAGATTTTATTATTTTATTTTTATTTAATTTTATTGTAAAAACAAAAAAAAAGTTATTTTTATTTTATTATTTTATTTTTATTTGATCTTTTGTAAAAATTTAAAAAATAAAAGATAAATTTAATACATTATGAATTTATTTTTTTAGTTTTAATAATTTTTTTATTTAAATTACTTTTTATTAAATAATTTTATTTTTAATCTTTGTTTGAGATTTTTGGAATTTATTTTATTTTATTTTTTAAAAATTATATAACATCATCATTATCACTATAGGGACAATAAAATCATTTGTATTGAAAAATTAAATTTTTAAGGTTTATATTATAACGGCAAGGACTAAATATATAATTTTAAAATAATAGGGATGTAAGTGATAATATCGAAATATATTAAGGATGAAATTGATATTTTTTCTAGTTTTTATTTTAGTCAAACAAGTCTATCAAAGAAGTTTATAATTTTTTAATTTACTCAATTAAAGTTTTTATAATTATTTACAAGATTTTTAATCTAATCAATTTTAGATTTTTTTTAAAATTTATTTCTCAATAAAGAAATTCGCTAAAATAATTAGAAACTAATAAAATTGAATAATTTTTAATAACTAAATTTAGAATAATAAATTGAAATTAACATAAAATAATAAAAAGAGATATTTCCACGTACTTCCCCTGAGGTTTGTGAAAATCTCAATTTAATGGAAGGTTTAAGGAAAAGGTTACAAATCTTTCCTACCGCATTTGTCTTATATTAAGAAAGAATAAATTTACTAAAATACTCCCAAATCATTGGGGAATAATTGCTTGTTGAGACTGAAACTCAAGACCCTTAAAAAAGAAAACTAATACTCCAATCATTACACCAAATACATTTTAATAATATATTTTTTAATTGTTAATAAATAATCAATTTGAAAATACATATATAATAATTTTTTTACGAATTATATTATAAAATTATTATTATTTATATTTATTTCTTTAAGTAAAATAAATTTATTTTACTTAATAATTATTTAGAAATAATTTTTTAAAACTATTCAGGAATAATGATTGATTTTTTAAAATAATCTAAATAATGATAATAATTTTAAAATTTTATAATTTAATTATTAAAAAAATTATTATATATGTATTTTCAAATAGATTATTTATTGATAGTTGAAAAATATATTATAAAAGTGTGCTTGACATAGCGGTTAGAATATTGGTCTTTCTTCTTAAGGATCTTAAATTCAAATCTCAAAAAGGTATTTATTATTTTGTAATGACTTGAAGGTATTTTCGTTAACTTACTCTTAACAAAAGACGAACATCATGGGGGATGTTTCTGTCCTTTTCTTCAAACCTTTAATGAAACTAATATTTTCACAAATTTTAGGGGAGATATGTAAAAGTATCTCATACTAAAAATTGATGTCAAATAAAATAAATAATTTGTAATTAATTAATGAATTAATATACTATAATGTAATAATATAAGATTAATAAATTAAAGAAATTCTTAAAGATTTTCTTTTCCTCTTCAAATTTCATTTTCTTTTTTTACCAAACAAAATATTTTTATGTAAAATTATAAAAAATAAAAAAAACTCTAAAATTACTTTAATATAATTTTTTTAACTTATCAGTTATATTAAAAATTAAATTGTAATTTACTGCTACACTTATTTATTTTTCTATTTATATAGGTTAATAAAAATATTATACTAAATATATTAATCAAATTTGATATTTTATTTTAACAAAATTTTAATAGCCTGTATTATTTTATATTATAGCGAACAAGCGATCACTTTCCCTTTTTAGTATTTTGTTTAACGTTGCAAGAGAGAAAACATTTGCAAATGAACATTGAGCTTCATACCTAGCTCCTAAACCAAAATACACACGAAATGCTAGATCTTCACATCATTTTCTATCAAATTGGCCATCACTATTCTTGCAAGATGGCTTTAAAGGTTGATCTATGGAGGGAACTTGGAGCTATTTTTGCACCACTACTTACCTCTGTAAGTATATGTCTAGTGAAAGAAAGTCAAAATAACAATAGGTTCAATTTGAATCGTGCCATTTTGAGTGTCGAAATAGCTTTAATCAAGCTTGAAAACTTCCACAACTAAAGGATTCCTCGATTCAACCAAGTAGATGTACTACCCAAGTGTTAATGGACATACTAGTTTTCATCTAGTTTTTGTGCTTGTACATGTTGTTGGTGTTCAAATTTGTGCGGGTTTGAATGAACTACTTTATAATAGTTATTGTCAAAATGCATTGTGCTTGAGATGAAAAGTGCCATAGAGTATGAGTTAGGTTTAATGGGTTTGTGCATGTATCGAGAAACTGATTAAGAATAAATATAAGAGATAAATTTATTTTGGGATCTTAACATGCATAGCATAACATGAACTAATGTTGCCTTTGTTTATGGTGTTTCTCAGAGGATAAGTGAGTTGTATTAGTGTTGTTAGATGTTGTTGGTTTAAAGGGTTTGTGGGATTTCTAGTTTTTAATGTCTTAATATTAATGTAGTTATATATTTATGGAAGTTGTAATTTAGTTAAAATGGAAATAAAATTGTATTTGCTAGTATTATTACAAATTGAATTTGCATGTCTACATATATATTGATGATTTTTTTTAGAACTGATTTTTGTAAAGGTCTTAGCTTAAAGGAAAAAAATTGTTCTTGGTGTATTAATGTTTGAGGAGTATTTCATTTTGGATTTGCATGGAATAAAAAAGTTGCAGGTTCTTTTTATTATTTTATGACATTTCTCCATAAAGTAGGGATGCATCTACGTGTCACTGGGCTAGGGATAGCAAAATTCCTAGTAGGACCGGAGGCTTGCGGGACCCAACTAATTTGAGACAAGGATGGACTCAATTTTAAGCTTAAATAAGGATCGAGTTGAAATCATAATTGAGTTGGGAGGGATGAGAGCCCCTCCCCATTTTTAAATTGGGTAAGAGACGAGGATGGACCTCTTTCCCCGGCCCATCTCTATTACTTGGCCACAAGATTAAAATTTTGTTTGACTAATTATATATGTATCCAAGTTATTTTATAAATGATTATAAAAATTATAAATTTTTTATTTTAATCTATCAAATATCTTTTAAAAAAGTTTATACTTTTTAATTTAATCAATTAAAATTTTCATAATTATTGATATTTTTTAATTTAATTAATTTTAGAATTTCTCAAATATATTTTTTAATAAAGAAATTCGATGAAATAGTCAACAACTAAAAAAGTTGAATAACTATTAATAATTGAATTTTGAACTATGAGTTTGATAAAAAAAATTGATGTAAAAAAAAAATCAATTTATTAATGAATTAATTTGCTCTAATATAGTAAGGGATTTTAACACATACCTCCAATAAGGTTTGAAACTTTAACACTTAAATAGAAATTTTGAGTTAAATTACACTTACCTTTCCTGAACTGTTAATTGACCACCTATTTTTACTTAAATGATTATAATACCCTTATTTACTTTAAAGTAAAATTTAAAAAATTCAATTTTAATTGATTTAATATTTACAAAATTAAAAAAATTAAAATTTTAATTAACGATAAGCTTGATTTATATTTATTTAAAATTAAAAATTTAATTAATAATATTTAAAATTAATAATTTACACATATTGATATTTTTTCTAAATTTTTGTCATCGAATAGTTTTATTAAAGTTTTTGTGCAAACCCGAAAGTCTAAATTTATTTTATGAGTTATAAGATTGATATTGAAGCGTGAATTTAGTGTGAAATGTATGATATAAATCTTATATTAAAGAGTTTTTGTAAGAATAATTAGGTTGATAAGACTATAGAGTTGTTTAGTAAAAAAAATAAAAAAAATATAAGTTAATGCCAAAAAATTTACAAAAAATAGAGAGTAAGAAAAGCGGCCATTTTACATATTAGAGTTTGAGATTTAAATAAATATGATGCATGAATAAAAATTAATTAAATTATTATTAATTAAACTCTTAATTTATATAAATATTAAATAAATATAAATTAAAATTATCATGAATTAAATTCTTAATTTTAACAAATATTAAATAAATATAAACTAAATTGTCAAATTAATTATCTTTAATTAAATTTCTAATTTTAAATAAATATAAATTAAAATTGTTATTAATTAAATTTTAGTTATTTTAATAATTTTAAAGATTAAATAGATTAAAATTGAATTTTTTAAATTTTAATTTTAAAGCAATTAATGGTGTTATAGTTATTTAAATAAAAATGGATGGTCAACTAACAATTTAGAAAAGGTAAGTATACATATTCTCAAACATTTAATCTAAATATTAAAATCTCAAACTTCATAGAAAGTATGTGTTAAAATCCCATATGATAATTAATATAAGATTAACAAAACAAAGAAATTCTCAAAGATTTTATTTTTCTTTTCATTTTTTGTTTTCTTATTTACCAAAAAAATATTTTTTTACAAAATTATCAAGGAATATTAAACTCTAAAATTAATTTAATATATTTTTTTTAACTTTTTATCAATTCTATTAAAAAGTGGATAATAATTTACTATTACGTTAATTTATTTTTCTATTTATATAGGTTTATAAAAAATGAAATAAATGCATCATTCGGATTTGATATTTTATATAAATTGTATTAATCAAATTAATGATTGTTGTTAATTAATTTATTTTCATCAATTATGTTGTAAAAAATAAATATTTATTGTTATTATATTATTTTGATGACATATGAAATGGTGATTTCATATATGAAAAATTAATTTGTTATTATTGAAAATTTGATTTTTGTTTAAAGATTTGATGAGAAGTTAAAAATTGATGATATACTTTTAATAATAAATTAAAAATTGATAATTATAGAAGATAATTTTTGTCAAATACTTTAATATGTATTCAAATTAATAAATTTGATATTTTTTAAGATTTATATTAAGTTTAATTCTATTAAACCAATATTAAATTAAATTATGTACAAAATTTTTTATTTTTATAATATTACTAACTTTTGACATTGTTTTTCTTATACTTGGAATTTCGATCACTACACTCTTCATTTTGAAGAATTTTATATTTAATATATATAAAATAATTTTATAATCTAAAATAATTCAGATTTAATAATTATAATCAACCATATGTAATATAAACTATTGACTTATTGTTAAATAATAAAAACTATATTTAAAAATTAAATACATTTTTTAAAATTTTTAAAATTATTTTTTAAAAGAAAATAAGTATGTTTGTAATTATATTTACTTTATTAGGATGTAAAAATTTTAATATTAAAACAATATAAAATTAGTAATAAAACTATTTTTGAATTATTATTATTGATCCATATTAGTAAAGATGTTGTAGAGATCAATTATAATAAACAATTAGATAGATCTTAAGCTTATTGAGGTATATGGAGAAGATAAAATAACGCCTTCAAGACAATTTTAACAAGAAAAAAAAACTTTAAATAAAAAAAAAACTTTAAATTAGAGTTTCATTGAAAGATTTTCTGCAATTATATTCTTTTATTCTACATTAATTGAGTCGATCTTTCTAGTTGGCATTCCAACACATGTAGTAGACAATCTCCTAAATATAGAAAACTCATCAAATCTCTTCACATAGATTTTAAAAGTTATTAATCTAAAAGAAAAAAACTACTACAACTTTAGAAACAATCAGAAACCTATAAAACCATCACAGTTCTAAATTAGAGTAGTGATAAACCACTATTAAGTGGATATAATTCATTAGGTGAAAATATACCATCCTATATCTAGATTAAAAATAAATTAAATTTATTAACAAAAAGAAAAAAAGGAAATGAAGAAATCCCATTGGTGATGAAGTTTTACTCCATCTTCGGTGAGAGAAAAAAAGTCAAGATTTGGTAGGAGGGTTGAGAGAGGAAGAAGAAGAGAGAAAAAAGAGAAGACTCTATAAGAGAGAGATTTACAAACATTTAAAATTATCTCAATTTAGTATCTACAAACATTGTACTAATAATTTTGAAATATTTATTTAATTTTATGTTATTATTTTATATAGCTAATAAGATAAATATTAAATTTGATAACATAAATTTGGAATAATAACATTAATTAAAGTAATTTTGCAATAACACAAAATATAAATTTCTTTTATTTACTTTTTTAATAATTTCTAATAATAGAATTATATATACAGTTCAATCCAATGTTGCAATACATCTTATATAATTATTCAATTCTATAATATCTTATCCTATCTAGTATGTGAAATTCCACTAAGCTACCCAAAAAGGAGGGTGAATTAGGTTTTTAAGAACTTTTAACACAAAATTCGAATTTCTACTCAAACACACAACAACATAATATAAGCTATATGTAAATAGAGATAGAGTTGAGAAATTGTACACCAAATTTAGAGTGGTTTGGCAACAACTTGGCCTACATCCACTACTTCAAACTTCACTTGAAGATTTTATTAAAACAAGCCTTGAGTCATCAAGACTTCATAATTACAGGTTAGGGTTTTGTCAACCAACAACTCAATCTAAGTGTTTACACTCACTAAATACTAATTAACTACTCAACCGAGAAAGACTAACCTCTTTCACCTTTTACAATTAAAAGAACGAAACCAAATGAGTAAAGAAAACTTACAAAATAACCTCCTCAAGAGTGGATGACGAAATTGAATTAACCTCAAGAGATAAAATTGTTTTTAGCTTTTAGGGTTCCTTTTAAATTGATTCCAAATATTAAGAGAGAAGTGCCAAATTTATATATGTCTCAAAAACTAGCCGTTATAGGCTTTAAAATAAATAATTTCGCAAAAGTCGGTTGATCGATTTGGTCAAGTTAGTCGACCAGTTTGGGACAGAAAGAGGGAGAAATTGATATATCAGGAGGTCGGTTGACCGGGTTCGCAAAGTTGGTTGATCGGACAAAAATAGAAGGGCAAAATATGAGAAACCCAGCAAGTTGGTCGACTAGGTTAGCAAGGTGGTCGACCAAACAAGAACAGATTGGCACAATGTGAGAAACCTAGAAAGTTGGTCGATCGGGTTGGCAAGGTGGTCTGCTGAGGCTATTAATAGAATGTTGTTCACAAGTTTAAGAGGTTTTCACTTTAGTCCATTTTCAAGGTTTTAACATTTTGCAATTTGGTTGATTTTCAAAAATCATAGGCTTTGTTTATAGAAACCTCTTAAGCTTGCCCCAAACTTCATACATATTTACATTCACAAGTATGTAAGTAAAAATACAAAATGAAATACCGTACTTATATCTAAAATCTTCACTTTGAGCTTTAATCTCTTTTCCAAGTTAGGGATTGGACGATGTATTTTGTAATTATCAAAATTCGGTTTTGTGTGACTTAAGGTCAACAATCTCCCTCTTTTTGATGACGACAAAATAGTTGAACCGTGTAAAGATTAGAGACAAAACTCCCTCTATAAATTTGAGTAGAGCCTCCCTTTACAAACATGATTTACAAGTACAAAAAAAACACTTCTGTATTTTACTTGTTTCAACTCCACCTCAACTATTTCACACAATCAGGCTCAAACAAACTCATAATTCATTATAAGGTTGCATGAAGAAAATCATGTCTTTTTCTCCCTCTTTGGCATCATAAAAAACAATAAGTGCTCTAAAGTGCATGATGCAAATAATTAGAGTAGGTTCATAGACAATCCATAACAAGAAATGTAAACCAAGAAATGTATCCAAGAAAGTCTTACAACTCATAAATCATAAGATTAAACTCATGTATAAGACATAACATGAAATAAACCCAAGTTAATTCCAAGAGAAAAAAAATAAAAATAATCCATAGTGAAATTAGAACAATGATAAGGAAAATGAGATGATAGGATGATATGTTTCTAAGACCTCAAGGATTGGACGGCCCCGGATAAGGAAGAATGATCTCCAAGATATTGAAGAATTTGGGCAGTATCGGCTTGCATGGCTTCTAGATGAGTGTTCATAGAGGCAATGGAATGCTCAAGAGCATTGAATCTAGCATCTATTCCAATCCTCATCTCATCAATTTGATGTTGAAGAGATCCCATAGCTATATTATCCATAGGAGGTTCTTCATCGTCTTCATTGTGATTAACTGATCCAATTGCTTGAGTAGAAGCTTGACTAGTTATAGCTTTCCTGAACCCATATGCCCTAATTCGTTCTTGTATACCTTATTCACCTAAAAAAGGTGAAATTGAAGATATCACGCTTAGGTATCTCAACGAACTCCTTACCTATAAATGGTACCTTAAAGTGTTCAATGATCAAACTAAAGAATTATCTGTAATGGAGAGTGGATGAGGGGTACCTAGTTATCTTAGCCATGTTATGAATAATGAGATAATTCAAATTGACACGAATATGACTTTGGAGGCAGTAAATGAGGACTTTATCCATGACACTTATATTCGCTAGATGTCCTTATTTTGGAAGAGCTATGATAGAGATAATGTGTAGCAAGATTTTGCTTATCAAAGAAAGTTTTAGAGTTTGATGAGTATAACCTAAATCTGGCCTTAACTTTTCATGACCTATAACATTAAGTACCTCATCCACCAACTTGTTCAAGTAAGGACTAAATTCATGAAATCCGAAATGTGTAGACCCAGAATTCGGAATGTGAATAATGTCACCTAAGGTTTCATAATCCAATTTTATTTTGATCCCTTTTGCTTTGGAGACAATCTAAGAGTTTTTGGTATTAAAGGTCATATTGTTGTAAAATAATCTCATTAACCTAGGGTATACGAGTTTCCTAAGGTGTAAGAGATGCTTCCGTTTTTGATAATCAAATAATTTCTTGAGATTAAAATCCTCCAACAAATTAGAATCAATCAATCTACTAGCATTGATAGGCCTTTGAACAAAATTAGGATTCGAAATTCTTAGATAAAGCATAAGAATCAAACAAGAGATTATCAAGCCTTGCTTTTGTTCTTGCGTTACTTGATTTCTCAATTAATGTCTTTCTTCGTTTATTTTTGGATGAACTAGCCATTGGAGATACAATTAGATGCCAAAAATCGAGATCTGTGAAAAGTGACAGATAAGGGTTTTGATTTGGGGACTATTGATTTGGAAGAGAAATGAAGGATTTTGATGAAGGAAAAGTGTTTCTGGACTATGGGATTAGGAATTTGAAAAGAAATTGGTTGAAATTTGGTTAAGAAGTAGGTATAGATAGAGTGAGAGAGCTTAAGGATGTGTTCATGGTGTGTTTAATGAGAAAAGGTGCAAGAAAGAATGCAAGGAGAAGGTCGATCGAAGCCTTCAAAAGGCTAAATTCTAGCAACTCGGTCAACCTACTTGTGTGGGGTAGTTAACCGTGAGGAGGCAGAATGTTTCCTTCTTAGGATGGTTGATCGACTTGTGTGAGTTGGTCGACTGCAAGGAGGCACAACGTTGCCTCTTTTCGGTCGGTCAACTGACTTGTGTGGGTTGGTCAACCGCGAGGAGGCAAAATGTTACCTCTTTTCGATTGGTCGACGGACTTGTGTGGGTTGGTCGACCACACAAAGGTAGAATGTTGCCTTTCAGAGTTGGTTGACCAACATGTGTGTGTTGGTCGACCGAGAAATTATTTAGAAATTATGAATTTTCAAATTTTTGGTCCTAGATGATTTATATTCGACTATAATGAATTCTATAATCAAATCATAAAAAATGGCATAAAAATTCTATAATCAAGCTAAAATTTTTAAGATAAGGTAATTTCATTAAGAACACACATGGAAAAAGGGTAAGAATGAAAGACATGGGTCATGAAGCAATATATAGTATAAGTCTTTATTTAAAATGCTCAAGAACTGGGTAAATGCACACATACATCACGAAACACACATCATAGAAGATTTCATTTTTAAAAATGCACATTTAAGATCATAAAAGTAATGACACAAATATCAATGAACAAGTGTATGACTTAATGCATAATTCTGAATATTCCCAGTTCATGCCTAATGGTTATGAATCTATCTTCACCAAGTGGTTTAGAGAAAATATCTGCAAGTTATTTTTTTTGTAGGAATTGACTCTATGGAGATGTCCCCTTTTTGAACATGGTCTCTAAGGAAATGATATCTAATCTTAATGTGTTTGGCTCTAGAGTGACATACAAGATTCTTAGATAGGTTTATGGCACTTGTGTTATCACACAAAATAGGAGAATGATTAAGTGTAATGCCATAATCTCTTAAAGTATGTTGCATCCATAATGTTTGTGCACAACAACTACCAGCAGCAATGTATTCTGCTTCAGCAGTAGAGATTGCAACAGAATTTTGTTTCTTACTAAACCAAGAGATTAAAGAGTTTCCTAGAAAATGGTATGTACCGCTAGTGCTCTTTCTATCAATTTTACTCCCCGCAAAGTCTGCATTTGAATAGCTAATCAATTTAAAATCTGTCCCTCTAGGATACCACAAACCTACATCATCGTACCATGCAAGTATTTAAAAATATGCTTCACTGTAACTAAATGAGACTCGTTGGGACATGATTGAAAACATGTACATAAGCATACACTAAATATAATATCTGGCCTGCTAGTTGTTAAGTAAAGTAAGGATCCGATCATACCTCTATATTTCTTTATATCCACGTCGATACCTTTTTCGTCTTTGTCAAGCTTGAGTGTTAAACTCATTGGAGTTGCTGTACTTTTTTTAAAGTCCTAACCAAATCATTTAAGTAGATCTTTGATGTACTTGGATTAGTTAATGAAGATTCCATCCTTGAGTTGCTTGATTTGAAGGCCAAGGAAAAATTTCAATTCTCCCATCATACTCATTTCAAATTCTTTTTTCATGCAATTTGAAAACTCCTCACATAAAAAATCATTAGTAGCACCAAATATAATGTCATCAACGTAGATTTGAATAATGAGTAAGTCATATCCTTTATGCTTGATGAATAATGTGGTGTCTACCTTCTCTATATAAAAATCATTTTCTAAAAAAATTTACTAAGCCTGTCATACGAAGCTTGAGGAGCTTGTTTCAAACCGTATAAAGTTTTAGTTAACTTATACACATAGGTTTGGGAAAGATTCATTTTCAAAACCAGAAGGTTGTTCAACATAAACTTCCTTCATGATGTACCTATTAAAAAATGTACTTTAACATCCATTTAATACAAAATGAATTCTTTATAGTATGCAAATACAAGCAACATCCTAATGGATTCTAATCATGTTTCATCAAAATCAATTCCTTCTTCTTGGTTGTATCCTTTGGCCACTAATCTAGCCTTATTCCTAACAACCACACCGGATTCGTCCATCTTGTTTCTAAATGCCCATTCAGTACCAATGATGGATTGATGTTCCGGTCTAGGGACTAGTTCCTATACTTTATTTCTTTTAAATTGATTTAACTTTCCTTGCATAGCCATTATCCAATTTTCATCCTTTTCGGCTTCAAGAAAAGTTTTAGGCTTAATTTAAGGTAAGAATGCAAGATTACTTCAAATGTTTCTAATTGATGCCCTAGTTTTAATTCCTTGAGATAGATCATCTATAATCAAATCATGTGGATGAGATTTTAATACCTTCATTCCTTAGGAAGTGAGTTACCATCTTCTTTTTCAATTTTTGAAATTTCTTTCTCAATAGAAGCATTTTTTTCCTTGTTTAGCAAAGGCCTTCGATTTGTCTTTGTTTGACTCCTCAAATTGTATGTTATTCATTTCCTTATCAATATCATCATCAACAATAAATTCTTCGTAGAAAAAGAGTTAGATTCATCAAAGTAACATGTATAAGCTCTTCAACAACTAATGTGCATTTGTTAAATACTCTATAAGCTTTGCTTGTCAAAGAATAGCCTAGGAAAATTCCAATATCAGATTTTGAGTCAAATTTACCCCAGTTATCCTTGGTGTTTAAAAAAACATTTTGAACCAAAAACTCTAAAATAACTAATATTAGGTTTCCTATCGTTCTAAAGTTCATAAGAGATTTTGTTGAGAATAGGTCTAATTAATGCCCGGTTTAACACATAACAAGCGGTGTTAACAGCTTCAGCCCAAAAATATTGAGGTAATGAATTTTCTTGTAACATGGTCCTGACTATTTCTTGAATAGTTCTATTCTTCCTCCCAACCACACCATTTTGTTGAGGAGTTCTATGAGATGAAAATTGATGTACAATACCATGTTCATCACAAAACTTTTCAACAAAAAGATTTTCAAATTCACCACGATGATCACTACGAATGCATGCAATTGTGGTTCCTTTCTCATTTTGAACTTTCTTTGTAAATTTGGCAAAAGCATGAATGGCCTCATTTTTTGTAGCTAAAAATAAAACCTATGTAAATCTTGAAAAATCATCAATAATTACAAAAGCATAATGTTTTCTGCCGAGACTTGCTATTCTTGATGAGCCAAACAAATCCATGTGAAGAAGTTCTAATGGTTTTGAAGTTGATATATGCATTTTAGATTTAAAGGAACTTTTCACTTGTTTTCCAAGTTAACAAACATCACAAATTTTGTCTTTAACAAAATTAATTTTAGGAAGTCCATTCACTAAATTCTTTTTACCAATTTTTGAAATGCTTACATGACCTAATCTTTTATGCCATAACCAACTACTTTCATGCAAGGCAGAAAAACAATTGCCAATCAATGCACACTCAATATCAATGGTATAGACATTTCCACTTCTAACACTTGAAAACACAATGCTATTATCTTTCATGTTCTTAATTATGCAACATGTAGGTTCAAATACAATTTTGTACCCTTTATCACATAATTGACTTACACTAATAAGATTATGTTTTAAGTTACTAACTAATAGAATATTCTCAATCAAAATGGTACCTTTATTACCTACATTTCTGGAGCCTATGATTTTCCCTTTAGCATTGTCTCCAAATGTGACATATCCTTTATCTTTCTTCTTCATAAAGCTAGAAAGGTAAGAAATATCTCTCGTCATGTGTCTTGAACAACCGCTACCAAAAAATCATCTTTTGCTCCTTAGTGCCTTCAAAAAGAATTAAGTTGAGGTTTTAGGTACCCAAATTTTCTTGGGTCTTTGGGTATTAGCATCGGTTCTTTTTGGAACCTATTTCATGTTATAACCAAATGCATTCACTTTGACAGAACATCTATGATTTAGGTGTCCATATATGTTACAATAGGTGCATGTTGCATTTATTTCAATTCTAAGAGAAGGTTTTAGAAAATAGTTTTTATAAAGCTTTTGCTTAGAGTGGGGCTTATAACCAATGCCACTTATATCAAATACACATTTTTGGGAGCCAAGGAGTAGCTTCAAATTTTTTTCACCTCTAGTAAATTTTAAGAGAATCTCATTTTAGTTGAAAGCTTGTTCTTTAAACTTTTCAATTTCCTTTAAATGCATTTCCTTCTCTTTTTAAAAAACATGATGCAACTCTTTCAAAAAATTATTTTCATTTATCAATACAAGATGTAGTTCTTTTAAGGAAGTGAAATCATTTTCTTTTTAAGACTTTAGTTTTTGGATACCACTTTTTTAAAGTTTTCATATAATTCTTCATAAGTTTGTGATAATTCATTATAAGAGAAGGAAGGTTTGGAGTCACTTATCTCATAATCTCCTAAATCCATAAAGCACGTGTTGGCAACTTCTTTAAATGAGTCATCATCGAATGAACTTTCTTCATCATCATCCTATTTTGCTACCATAACTTTCTTCTTTCCTTTCTTGTGTTTTAAAAGTGGGCAGTCAATTCTTACATGTCCTGGCTTGTTTCATTCATAGCAAGTAATTTGGATTTTCTTGCGCTTTTCACCCTTTTAATACTCTCTTAAGAAATCCTTGAATAATTTTCTTCCAAAGTTCTTATTATTTCTTTGATAGCTTTTGAATCTCTTGGCTATAAATGTCATTGCTTCTTCAATGTCTTATCTTTCTTCTTCGTTATCGCTTTCAAGTATTAATGACTTGAAGGCAATATTTTTCTTTTTCTTTTCTTCTTCCACTCGATCATTTGAAATTTTATCTTCGTAGTTCATGAGTGAACAAATGAGATCATGAAGAGAAAGTGTGTTGAGGTCCTTCACTTCCTTTATAGTTGTCATCTTTGCCCTCTACTCCTTTGGCAAATACCTAAGAATTTTCTTAACTTGCTCATGATTTTAAAAGATTTTTCCAAGTGCCTTGAGTAAATTCACTATATCCATAAACCTAGTGTACATAGTGTGTATGGACTCGTGTGATTCCATCTTAAACAACTCATATTGCCTAGTGAGTCTACTAAGCTTCGATTCCTTTACTTGGCTTATCCCCTTATACACTACTTTTAGTGTGCGCCATATTTCATATGTTGTTTCACCTGTAGAAATTCTATGGAATTCCTTCTTATCCATACCACAATAGAGAATGTATATAGTTTTTGCATTTGTGGACACGGTTTTCCCATTAATTTCATCCCATTCCTCACTTAACTTAGGAACATTCTCTCATTTTTCATTTTCTTCATAGGGACTTTAAGACCTGTAGTTACTACCTCCCAAAGTTCATAGTCACATGCTTGTAAATAGATTTTCATTCTAGCTTTCCAATAAGCATAATCATTTACATCAAAAAATGGAGGCTTAAAGGTAGATTGTCCTTCCAATTATCCTAGGGTTATTATGGGTCCTCTCTATAATGGTTAATCTTAAACTAGAGAACCTTGCTCTGATACCAATTGAAATTCCACTAAACAACCCAAGAATGGGGGTGAATTAGGTTTTTAAGTACTTTTAACACAAAATTCGAATTTATACTCAAACACACAACAACACAGTATAAGTTATATGTAAATAGAGATAGAGTTAAGAAATTGTACACTAAATTTAGAGTGGTTCGGCAACAACTTAGCCTACATCCACTACTTTAAGCTTCACTTGAAGATTTCACTAAAACAAGCCTTGAGTCCTCAGGACTTCACAATTACAAGTTAGGGTTTTGTCAACCAACAACCCAATTCAAGTGTTTACACTCACTAAATACTAATTAACTACTAAATCGTGAAAGACTAACCTCTTTCACCTTTAACAATCAAAAGAATGAAGCCAAATGAGTAAAGAAAACTTACAAAATAACTTCCTCAAGAGTGGATGGCGAAATTGAATTAATCTTGAGGGATTTGATGTGTGTATGATAGTTTAGAGCTTAAGCAAGAGATAAAATTGTTTTTAACTTTTAAGGTTCCTTTTAAATCGATTCCAAAAACTATGTTATTAAGATAGAAGTTTTAAATTTATATATGTCTTAAAACTAGCCGTTATAGGCTTTAAAATAGAAAATTTTGCAAAAATTGGTCGACCGATTTGGTCAAGTTGGTCTATCGGTTTGGGACAGAAAGAGGAAAAAATTGATATATCAGGAGGTCGATTGATCGAGTTCTCAAAGTTGGTCGACCGGGCAAACATAAAAGAGTAAAATATAAGAAACGCAGCAATTTGGTCGACCGAGTTGGCAAGGTGGTCGACCGGGACAATTCATAGAATATTGTTCACAGGTACTATACGGGGTACTATTCACAGATTTGAGGGGTTTTCACTTTAGTCCATTTTCAAGGTTTTAACATTTTGCAATTTGGTCGATTTTTCAAAAATCATAGGCTTTGTTTATAGAAACCTTTGAAGCTTGCCCTAAACTTCATATACAGTTACATTTACAAGTATACAAGTAAAAATAGAAAATGAAATACCGTACTTATGTTTAAAATCTTCACTTTGAGCTTTAATCTCTTTTCCAAGTTTGGGATTGGACGATGTATTTTGTTATCATCAAAATTCGGGTTTGTGTGACTTAAGGTCAATAATATGTATAATATCCCAAATAAGTCTAGAAATACATTTAAGTGAAAGTTAACAATACTAAACATACCTTATATCACAAATTAAGTTTATTTTTAATAAAAATTAAATCTTAGTTTTATAAATTATAATTGCACCACGCATTAGATAGCAAGCCAATGGGATGCCATGTAAAATGTTGTAACATGTAAAAGAACATGTTGTAGCATGTATTTTATACGTCAACAAGGTCCGTTGACTTTATGGATTTGACCCCCACAAATTTATATATTATGGCATTATTCACCCAATTCCTAATCAAACTAGCATATTATTGATAGGTCTAAGATCTTGCCCCCTTACTATAACTTTTAGGTTGCAATATTCAAGTGCAAATTATTTTAAGTAACAAAAGTTTGAAAGTCTGAGAATCGATTCACAGTAAATTCACTATATGTAATCCGCAAGTTTAATGGTCTAAATAAATAGGGATTGTTTTGATTCGTTTATTCTAGAAGATAAATTCAATACTATCAAATATTAGGGCATTATGGATTCACTTTGAAGAAATTCAAAAAAAAATAATTTTAGATCCTTTTTGATAATACAATCAAGAATCAACTAAGAAGTGATCTTAATTGGAAGATGAATAATGTTAAAGCATATGAAAATATACTTTCAAAAGTAAAGAAAGAAAATCAAAGGACTAATATTTGAATTGATGATGAAAGACTACAAGTTGTCTTACTTTGATATGTAGAAAGTGTCAAAGTATTCAATGTACTATTTGTTAACAATGAATCAAGGCTTTCGACAAACCAAAAAGACTACCAAATTATAGTATTCGCTCAATAAAAAAATCTTACAATAAAGTACAAAGCAAAGGATCAAAGAATAACATCACAAAATCATCAAAATTTTATCCTTAGCCTTAACTACAAATTTACTAGTACATTATGTAATTAACACTTAAATTCCACAGAAAAGAGAGAATAAAACAAAGAAAGGGCTCCCTAATAACTTCCACATATTTATTTATGTAGGCAAAACCTAAGATATTTTACTTATATGAACATAAGTTGCAAACGTTCAATTAATCATTTTCTAGAAGGTAATTCAATATTATAAAATTTATAATCATTAACACATAAATTGTTAAGAATGAACTAGATAGAGTTGTCTTCTTCATAATTGTAGGCATATGAATAAACTTTCTAATACTATAACTTTCATCCTCATTAAATCTATGCAACGTGAGTTATGTTGAAAATATGTAAAAGTATTCAGGTTGAGTTTCTCTACCGCCGTTTTAGAATAATGGCTACTTTTGATTGTAAACCAATTTAAATTTGGGAATGTGTAAAAGAGAAACATTTTACATCTCTTAGTATGATTTTTAGAACATTCCAACCTTAGCATATTTGGTACATATTTTGAGAGGTTCAGCCTAAATACAGAAACATGTTGGGCTGGTTTAAAGCTGCACTTGAGTTCTACTGAAGCTTATTTCGACCATTAAATGCTTGATGTGGTATGATCTTTATTTATAATTTTGTGAAGTTAAAAATCCATGTTTCCTTGGTGTAAAAATCACATGAACTGATATTCTAGAATGAGAGATATGTTCATTATACGAAACCTATATAAAACTATTATTTTCTACAAGTTAGGCCAATTCTTATTTTAAAAAATAAGATAAATATGTTGGAAAATTCATTTGTTAGTAACATAACTATTTTAGAAGCGCTGTAAATTAAAGGAAGTTGTAAATTTATATCATTAAAATTAGGAGATAACTTTTTTATTGAATCCATTTGATTGAGGGATTTGTTGTAGTACATATTATGTAGCTATACAGATTGCTAAATAATGAGAAAAAATTATTCATTCTTAATTTGGGAGCCAAGCAGAAAAATTACTCCAAAGTTCGAGACACTAATCAAGTTTATGAAGACTACCTTTACCAAGTAAGGAAGCAGGTCTATTACAGTATGATAATCTCCTAAAAGGATTGTGGCAAGAGTTGGATCATGATTGTTGTATATAGATAAAATTTAGTGAAGATGTAGTGATACTAAAAACTTTTATTAAGAAAGATCGAGTGTATGATATTTTGGCTTACTTTAATGTTGAATTAGATCAGGTAAGGGTTCAAATTTTGGGAAAATAAGAGTTACCCTTATTAAATGAAGTTATTTCTATTATCATGGCTGATGAAAGTAAATGGTGGTAATGCTTGAACCTTAGACCATTGATGGCTCAGTTATTTTAACTAATGTAGCGAACACTTATTGTTCAAAATTAGACTTGTAAATGAACAGTGAAAGTGTGAAAGCTCAATTTTCCAAGATGTCGAATGGTGATAGTCGAGGCAATTATCAAGACAACTTGTGGTTTACTTTTTGATAAAAATTGAGGCATACTAGGAAAGGGTGCTGGAATTGTATTGTAATCCTTTTACATTAAGTAAAGAGTGGGGACATAAAGGTAACAATAAAGAAAACGTAGGCAAGCACATCTAACAACCATTCAACCAAGAGAAGAAAAGGCTCAAGAGTAGAGACAGCTCAAGAAAGAGGAGATTAAGAGCTAAGGATCGTGTTGGTAACTCTTGAAAAACCCAAAGGTATCTTTGTTCAAGTAAATTTCCTCTTTCATGTGGTTTAAATGCCTTAGATAAATCATTTGCAAATTTATGAATTATTGACTCAAGAGCCATAGATCATATGGCACATTTTTATAAATTTAGCACATATACCCCTTTATTCTAGTAGTAGGAAAATAATAAGTACAAATGGTTTACTAACCATTATAGCAGGTGTTAGAGATGTTAAGATTGACATCTATTTTATTCTTAGGAATGTCCTTTATATTCCAAGATTATTCAATAATCTTGTCTATAAATAAACTCTCTATGCCATGAACTACAAAGTAACATTTTTTCTTATTCACTATGTATTTTAGGGCTAGGGTTTGGGGATAATGATTGGAAATGCGAAGGAGAAGGACAAATTTTACTACTTTGAGGCACATGAAAATCTGAGTGTTAGCAAAAGCAAAAGGCCTATATCATTTCTTTCTAAGCATTCTTTTATCAGCAAAGATAAAATATGGCTTCATCATCTAAGACTTATACATGTTTTCGTTGAAATTCTTAAAGTTATGTTTTCTTCTTTATTCAAAATCTAAATAGTGAAAATCTTCATTATGATATTTGTGAACTTGTGAAACACAGACGTCAACAATTTCCAATCAATAATAAAATAAGCTTTGATCTTTTTGCATTATTCATAACAATATATAGGTGATCAGTGTATATTTCACTCATGAATTAACTACTGTCGAGCCTAAATATTTGTGAAAAAGAACCTTAAGCTTGATGAAATTGTAAGGAAGCAAGAAATGAAAAATTAAGGGAAATTTGGTACAAATTGGGTTAAAGGAGCAAAAACTATTATCCTTATTATGGTTTATTAGAACAATCATAGCCTTTTCGTGTTTTGTTTATTGCTTTGGAAACTAGATATCCAAAGCTTTCAAATGATATATTACTTTGTATAAATAGCCAAAGTAAGGTGTGTGTGATGAACCAAACAACATTGGTCAAGAATATAAGACACTATGAGACAATAAAGGTGGTGTGGCCACGCGAACCAGGTGCGTGCCCTCACAATACTAACATTTTTTCCTCTGCAAAATAGAACCTAGGGCACACCCACATCACTCCTTTAACCCCTATGCCTTTATACGACTTATTGTGCATCCAAGGGTTATTTTTAGCCCTTGGATCAAATTTGGATGTGGGAAATTTGAATAAGGTAAGGGTTTTTTATTTTTTTGACATTAGCCACCATACCAAAGAAGAAAAATACGAGAAAGAGGGAGAGAAATGTACAAGAAGGAAGAGAGATTGGCTAAATTTTCTATAGAGAGAGACATAGAGTTCAACAATTTCTTGAAGATTATTGACGGATTCTTGAAGAATTGGAGTCTTTGAGTATCTCTCAATCTGAGTTTCTTTTTTTCTTAATTTTATCTCTTGAAATTTATATTTTGTACTATTATTTTAGACTATGTTTACATTTATGAATTTCTTGATGATACTTGTAAAATATTTTTCTATATTAAGCTTAATTTTATGTTTTAGGAACATGAAGTATCTTATTTGAACTATGTTTTGATTTATTGGCTTTTTTTAATGTCAGTATAATTTTAATCATTTGTGTTCATTTATGCTTAATGCCTAATTTTTTAATTGATGAATAAATTAATACTTAAGAGAGATTAATTTGTTTATTAGATTAAGAAAACACAATTAGGTAGTTGTGAGATCGAGAGGAGATCAACAACTAGATAATCAAATTGACACTTAGAATATTGTGAGACTGGGAGGTAATCAAGTCGTTGGTAGTTAAATACAAATAGAGTATACCAAATGTGTAATTTAACTGAGTCAGATAGGGATATTGGCGTGATTAGTTGTATATAAGACTTTATTCAGCATTCAAGAGAAGGAATAAGGTCATTTTATAACCTGTAATTAGTTGATTGAATTAAAACGCATTAACAATTACTAATTAGGAAAAACATGAGGTTAAGTAGGTGAATTCAAGACCCTAGAATTATTATCATAAGGATTTCCATTTTATTTAATTTACTTTTGTATTTTATTATGTTTTTGTTTTTGAATTTGTTCTTGAATTTTGTTTGCCTAGATAAAATTAAGTTTTCATAGCCATAGTACTTAGCTTTAATTTGGATATTCATTCCTTGTGGGTTCGATACTCTTACTTATCATTTTATCACTTATCATTTTATTACTTTTCATGACTTGTGCATTGCAGTTAAATGCATATATGTTAATGTCGTTACAAACAAGTTTTTGGCGTCATTTCCGAGAGATTCAATTTTTTGAATTCTTTTGCTAATATTGTAGTTAAGTAACTTAATCTCAATTTAGGTTTTTATTTTCTTAGCTAATGTTAAATAATCTTTGTTCAAGGGTTTGGCTGAAGATGTTCAACTTAGTACAGTTTGGAAGTAACCTATAGTTTTCAAGAGAGAAGAAATACCAAGGAAAAGGAGATGAGTCATTCTTGCTCAGACCAAGGTTTGTCCGTATCCAAATCAGGTATTGTCTTGTTATTTTTCCCTCATTTTCTTTGCTTTGGAAGTATTTCTGTTTATCGACTTGCTTTAATCTAATCATTGCATGATTTTTGATTGATAACTTGGAGGACAATGCTAGATTTAAGTTTAGCGGGTGGGATTTAAGGTTTTTTTTAGCTTGGTTGTATTTGTTTTGAGCTTGTTTTAGTAAAAAAAAAAGTTTGAGTCATTCCTTACTAATATTAGGTAATGAGATATTAAGCAAAGCTCATGATTTTATCCTTGTTCTAACTTTATTTTATGGGTTATACTTGTAATTCGTATGCACTCTATGCCATGATTAATTTAAGTCTTGATTTGACACGAGATTAGAATGACATGCAAGATAGTGTAGACTTGTATAACTATATTAGTGAAATTTTGAGTCGCCAGCCTTCATTCTCGAGTATTATATGTTTATTCTATACTTTTCTAGTCATTTTGTCATTTTAGTGATCTTAGCAAATTTGACTTGTCCAGTTAACTTGATTATGCATGCTTTGGATGTCATTTAATTGTATAATATGTGAGAAATGATTCTAGGTATGTTTAAACTGTTTGAGCCTTTCTAGCCTAGCATATGCCTATTCTTCCCTAGTTAACCATTTCCAGTCTCAAGTCATTCTATTTCTTTCATAAACCCAACAATAACCAAACCCAATAACTAAATTTATTATCTTTATCCTTGTGAGATATCTTGGATTTGTAGTGATGTATGCTTCAAAATAAATTTGGAATTGTTGCATGTTGTTCTATTCTTAACGTCAAAGTGTTCTATCAATTGTTGCACACCAAAAAAAAAAAAAAAAAAGAAGTAAGAAAAGGAAAAAGGGAAGTTTAGTTGCATAGGCCTTACTTTTACTAAGTAATCGAGACATTGCATAAGCATTAAGTTCTCGTGAAAAGGATAAAAATAATGCTAAAAAAATTGTTATTAAGGCTTACGATAAAAATTCCATAAAAAGAGAGTTGTGATTTAAAGAAAAGATGTGAAAATGAATGTATGGTTATGGAATATATTTACAAGTAAAGAGGGGAATTTGATGACAAGTGCACATGTTGTTGAATTCTTAGCTTTGCTTTATCATTTTTCCACTACTTCCATAAACACATTACCTATTTAGGCGCACTACAACCTTAAGAAAAATTCTAAGTTGATCTTATATGATTGTATGATTCATTTACATCCATTAACACGATAATCAAGTTTCAAGCATTTTATTCATGAGATCACCATCATTATATTAAATATAGCATATTTCTTGTTTTGTATACAAGCTTTTTTTTTCGTAAAAAAAAAAAAAAAAACTAAGTTTAATGTTTATCTTGTACTTGAGCGATAACCCAATCTTCAAGTATATTTTATTGTAAGTGAAAATCTTTGTAAAGTTTAGAGTGAAAACATCTATACATGCTATAATCTAATGATGTGAAATATGATTTGAAGATGAAAATTGATCAGTGGCTATCAAACATTATATATGAGCATAGTTAGTTATTAGTTAATTGAGTAATCAGAGTTTTATCTTATATTCTCATTGACCATAAAACCATGAAGTAAGGAAGCTTGTTTATGTTATTGAGCCTTTTTTTTTTTGCCTTAAAATATAGGGCTTGAACTTAGGTAGAATCTTATGCTCAAAATGTGTTTCTCATGTTAAAACTTATGTTGTACACTCTCTTGCTATATGTTTCTTGCCTTTTTGTTTTATTTGCTGGAGGACAAGCAAATGTTTAAGTTTTGAGGTATTTGAGCAATCAATATTTTATCATGAATTAACTACCGTCAAGGTTAAATATTTGTGAAAAAGAACCTAAGCTTGATGAAATTGTGTGTTTGTTTGAAAGGAAGAAAGAAAAGTGAAATTGAGAAGAATTTAGTGCAAACTAGGCTAAGGGGAAGAAACTATTATCCTGAGTATGAATTGCTAGAAAATCACAGCTTCATCTACATAACTTAGAACCGAGTACCATTTGTTGCATTGGAAACTAAACGTCTAGAGGTTTCCAAAGCTATATTAATGCATATCATATTTAAGATAAGGTATCTGTGCAGTGAGCCGAACAATATTGGTCAAGAGTAGAAGACACAATGGGACAATAAGGGTGGCGAGACTATGCCATGCTAAGCGCATGCCTGTGCCATATAAACTCAAATTTGGACCTAAGATAGTAAGTATAACATTTTTTTTCCCTCTGTAAAACAGACCTTAGGGCATACTTGCACCACTCCCACGCACCTTCACGCTTCTCTGTGACTTATTGTGCATTCTAGGGCCATTTTTAGCCCTTGGATGAAATTTGAATGCGTGAGATTTGAATAAAACAAAGGTTTTGTATTTTTCTAATATTAGCCACAATATAAAGAAGAAATATGTAAGAGAGAGGGAGATAAATGTATAAGAATGAGGAAAAATGGACTGAATTTTCTAGAGAGAGGCTTAAAGTCTAATAATTTCTTGAAAAATTCTTGGTGCATTCTTGAAGAATTGGAGTCTTGGAGCATCTCTCAAGTCGAGTTTTCTCTCGTCCTTTATTTTATCTCTTGAAATTTATATTTTATAATATTGTTTTAGACTATATTTATATTTATAAATTTCTTGATGATAATTGTTATGGATTTTTTAATGTTAGGCTTAATTTTATATTTTAGGAATTTGATGTAGCTTATTTTAACTATGTTTTAATCAATTGGCATTTCGTTAATGTTAGTACGATTTTATTCCTCCTCTATGCTTAATACCTCTAATTTTTTAATTGATAAATTAATGATTCATGATGAATAAATTGATGCTTGGGAGAAAATTTGTTTATTAGATTAATAAAACATAATTTAGGTAGTTATGAGATTGAGAGGAGATCAACACCTAGATAATCAAATTGACACTTAGAATATTGTAAGTCTGGGAGGTGATCAAATTCTTGATAGTTAAATATGAACATGGCATAGCGAATGTGTAAACCGAGTTAGGTAGGTATTTTAATGTGGCTAGTTATATAGATGACTTTGTTCAGTATTCGGCAGAGGGAATGAAGTCATTTTATGACCCATGACTAGTGAATTGAATCAAAACGCATTAATAAATACTAATTAAAATAAATTTAGGGCTAAGCAAGTGAGTTCAAGACCTTAGAATTATTATCGTAGAGATTTTCATTTTATTTAATTTACTTTGTTATTTGATTATGTTTTTATTTTTGAATTTGTTCTTGAATTTAGTTTTCCTAGATAAAATTAGGTTTCCATAGATATAGACTTAGTTGTAATTCGAATATTTAATTTTCGTGGGTTCGACACTCTTACTTATTATTTTATTACTTTTCGTGACCCTTGCGCTTGCAATTAAATGCACACATGTTAGCATTGTCACAAGTAATATAGTTCATCTACTATTCCTAATATTTGAGAGGCTAGGTGGTTTGTTTCTTTTCTTGATGATATTAGGGTGATTTGGATATTCTTGCTTAAATCGAAATCTAATGTGAGTCATGTTGTCTCAAATTTTCATAACATGATAAAAAATTAGTTTGGTGTTCATATTAGATGGTTTAGGTCAAACAATGTAAGAGATTATTTTAATCAAATTTTATCATCGTACTTTTAATAGGAAAGGGTCATTTATTAGTCATTTTGTGTCACCACTCAATAGTAGAATAGATTGGAAGAAAGGACAATGGTCACTTATTTGCCACAACTTGAGCATTCATGTTTTAAAAAGCTATGCTAGAACATTATTGGAAGGAACATCTTATAAATGTATTACCGTCAAAGGTTTAGCGATCTAAAAGTCTTATGAAGGTACTTTCTAAATTTTGCCCTAACATTAGTACCACAAATCATCTTGTGCCTAATATATTTGGTTGTGTGTCATTTGTTCATATTTATACTCAAAATAGATGGAAATTGAATCGAAGAGCAATAAAATGTGTTTTTCTATGTTATTCTTCAACTTAAAAAGGATATAAATACTATCATCTGCTTATTAGAAACTTTTAATTATAACTATCACTTTTGCTGAAAATGTGTCCTACTTCTTTAAACCTTATCTTCAAGAGGGGTGGGGGTGGGTGAGGGGGGGGCCTATATTTGTAGAAGATAACAATAAATATTTTCTTCTTCTTTAATTACCTTTGCTTTCTCAATCCTAGCTTCAGTCTATAACTTCTTGAAACTAGTCTTATCCATCTTTAGAATCCATGACTCCACCAAGCCATGTTCCTGAAATTGTGTCTTTACAAATTCATGATACTGTTCATGACACAAGTTTCTCTCAGGTGTTCTCCAGGAAGAAGAATCCAATAAGTCTAAGCATCAAATTAACTCTAAGAATGAGGTAAAAGTTTATAATTCTTTGTCAACTGACATTAATTTGCCTATTACTATCAAGAAAGAGACCAGGGAATGTACTAAACACCCGTTATGTCCATTCTCACTTTTTGTGTCTTTTGAAAAATGTTGACCATCTTATAGTAGTTTTCTTATAAGCCTAAATACTATGTTTATTCACACTAAACCATCTGAAGCTTTATCTTGTGAAAATTAAAAGTTGCTATGAATGTTAAGGCTTCAGAGAAAAATAAGACGTGGGAGGTAGTGGATCTACTTAAAGGAAAAAGGCCAGTGGGATATAATGGGTACTTAATTTAAAGTGTAAAGTAGATGGCACGCTAGAAAGGTAAACTTATCAGATATATTATCAAGAAACTTGTCTTTATTGCTAATATGAACTCAATAAGAGTTCTATTGTTCTTAGCCACTAACTATATTGACAGTTACAACAATTTGATGTAAAGAATGTCTTCTTGCATAGGAATCTTGAAGAGGAAATCTATATAGAAATCCTACCTGGGTTTGGGGGAAATTTGGCAACTATTAAAGATTGCAGGCCTTAAGAGGCGTAGTATAGACTAGAATAATTACTAGGAGTTTGGTTTGAAAAATTCACCAAACTAATGTTAGCTATGGGATATAAACAAAGTTAAAATGACCATATACTCTTTATTAAGCATTCAGATTCAAGGGGAGTTACAACTATTCTAGTGTATGCTAATGATATAATAGTGACAAGAAATAATGAAAAGGAAAAAAGACTTTAAAACAATGTTTGGCTAAAAAATTTGAAATAAAAGAGTTGAGAATATTGAAACATTCCCAAGAAATTGAAGTAGCACACTCGAACCAGAGAATATTTATATCTCAAAAGAAGTACATTGTTGAATTCTTGAAAGATATAGGAAAGTTAGCATGCAAATTGGAAAACACACCAATAGATCCTAATCATAAAGTCAGGAAAGACAGAGAAGGATGTTGCTGTTAATAAGCATACGTATTAGAGATTGATTGGGAATATTATTTATTTGTCTTATACAAGGCCTTACATTGCCTACGCTGTAAGTGTAATAAGTTAGTTTATGTAAAATCCTAAAGTTCATCTATAGGCTACCTACAAGGTGCTACATTATCCTAAAGAAACCACGGGGAAAGGCATTTTGTTTAACAAAAGTGCTTGACTTATACTCAAAGCATACATGGATGTTGAATATGCTTGGTTAGTACCAAAGATTTACTATTAGGTATTATACTTGGTGGAAATCTTGTTATATTGAGGAGCAATAAATATAAAGTAGTGGCCAAGTTACGTGTTGAATCAGAATTTTGAGCAATGACATAAGAGTTGGAGAGCTCCTATGGTTAAAGATTATATTGGAAGGTTTGAAGATTAAGTGGAATGATCCTATAAGAGTTTACTTTAACAACAACACTACAATTAATATTGCACACAATTCAACGCAATATGCCATAACAAAACATATCAAAATGGGTAGACACTTCATTAAAGAAAAGTTGAACAGTAGTTTTATCTACACACTTGATATGTCAACTAACTTTCGACTTGTAGATGTACTTAGCAAAGGTTTGAACAATCCTACGTTTAAAACAATTATCACCGAGTTGGCAATGAATAATGTCTATTCACAAGCTTAAAGGAGAGTGTTGGAAAATGCATTTGTTAGTAGCATAACTATTTTAGGAGAGACGTAAATAAAGGGAAGTTGTAAATTTGTATTTCCAAAATTAAGAGATAATAGTTTTTGAAATCTCTTTGATTGAAGAATTTTTTATAAGATAGTCAACTTTTCCTTTTAGACCTAGGGCAGTATATGTGCATATTAATGTGGCAGTACAAATTTCTAAATAATGAGAAAAGATTCTTTATTCTTGATTTGCCTAAAAAAAATGCTTAAGTTTCAGGAAGTTAATGACATTTTTAAGTGCAAAAATCATAATATTATCTCTTGATAAATATATATTTTTATGCATTTATCACCTCTTGCGGTGCATGCACAACCTGTGTAAGCCCAAAGAAAAGTAGGAAGAAGAGGCCTAATAAAGTAATTAAAGGGAGAAGGAGATTTACTTCTAGATGTGACCTATTAATATATTAGGACAAAACAAAAAGCTTTTCCAAAGAATTATGTTTATGTTTTTATTGGTGTTATTTTGCAGGCTATAACACCAATAGCAATCCTAAGCCAAGTCTATGGGCAAGGCTAGTCTAACAGGTTATGTTATATCTATGAATTTAATTTTTATTTTTTTTCTAGTTTGTTTGGTTGCTTATTAATGCTTTCTTCATATGTAGATTTATAAGTCAATCCAGTAGGTTTTGTATTATCACCTACTTGGCAAAATGAGAACAAGGAACTTATGATCAAAGGAATTAGTAGGTATAGGATGGCAACTAGAAACTTAAATCAATCTCAGCCCCCAAACCTTGACAGTTATAGTGCACAATGACAAATAGAAATATTCCTAATGCAACGTAAGAAATACCAACAGCATCAGATTACAAAAGCAAGCAATTATAGGAAATTTTAAAACAATAACTTAAAATAAGAAAATTTACCATTCTTAAACTTTGATACATATGAACCACTTTTGACAAAAACCTGCAGCAGTTATGCTTTACAAACTTTATAATAATTTATTAAAATAATAATATTAAAACTTAAAAAGCATTTTCACAACCACCTTACATGTTCCTTCTAATTTGACTAATTAATAGCAGTAACAAGTAAACACAAAACCTCCCAGCGGAAATCAGCAAAGCAAGCAGATTAAGCAATAAAAACCCAGCAGCCAACATCCTAAAATCATAAAATTTGGCCGATATATTAACATATATGCAACCGCAATTAACATAGAATAGCTATGGATTACTCACCAGAAGTACAAAAGCAAGTAATTGGCAAAGTTAATGAAACAACAAATCAAATAAAAAACACAAAAAAATACGCACAAAACAAAATGTTAATAGTACAAGTGTAATTCTAGTTGGTTGATATGGTAGAGATTTTGGTAATTCAAGTGGAGCTGCATCTTCTCAAATTTATCGTTATAGGTCCCAATAGTTATTGTTGAATTCACTGAGATTCAAATTTGCGAAACTGGATCAATTGGTTTCAATCGATGAAGCTCGCTCAAACAACGTATAGCATGGATTGAAGCTGGAGATTCGACAACGACGATGAAGAATCGACGGCATAGACTTTAGGTCATAGCAAATTAGTTTGGGCACTTTGAAGAATTTTTGGAGATGAAAAGTTTTGGATTTTATTTGAGGTCTACAAAACCATGTCATTTTCATTAAAAGAAAACCAATAAAAATGACGTCATTTTAATCTTTTGACCAAATAAAAATAATATGAAACAACATCGTTTTACTTATGTGCATTAACGTACCAAGTACAACATGTTTTTACTCCATAGAACCTGAAATTATTAATTAAATGATACTGTTTGCTTGGTAAATATATTTTTTCATTTAGTCACGAACTATATGTTATAGTCTTTTGATAATCTTTTATCATGAAATTTTCTAAAATGGACTCCAGTTTCAACAGAGAAGTTCTTGATAGAATTATATCAGCGTCTTGTGACAGAAGTCATTTTTATCAGAAATCCTTCTGTCAAGAAAGGCCATTTTTATAGTAGTGAATATTTTGTTCTATATGGCACACACGGTTATTAAAACAATGCAACACACTTAAAGTTATTAGCTTTATATAGTGCCACTAAAATCCTAACCCATAAGAAATGTATAATTTCCTAATTCTTTTAGGAAAGCCACAAACTCTTAATAGGAAAAAATCTTTACTTGCAAATTTCTTTGTCTTTTTATAGTTTTTCAGGACTTTTACTTCAAGATGCCATATAATACCAATAAAAATCTTAACAAATTCAAATCAATAAGAAAACGTGAATTTTCTTGATAATATTGAAGGTAATGAACCTAGTGGACTATTACAAATTTCGAAAATAATGGATACCTTCAATTTAAATAATCTCAATCAGCAAAATGCCACATCAAATTAAATTTGAAAGACCAAAGTCCACAAACAAGAGCGTCAACATCTTTTACAAGATATTTAAGATAAATATGCACAAAGTAGACATCACATTGTCACTTAGCTTGTATGAAACTAAACCCTTATATGATCTTAAATAACAACAAAGGGTTTGGTTTGATCATTTATCACAATTCTTGCTTCATAGTGAACTAATGAACTAGCAGCAAAGCTCACTCTTCTTTATTTATATATATTACGTAACAATAATCTTTTTGTAATGTTAGTTTATTGATGACATTATTGTTACAGGTAGTAATAAAGATTTTATCAAAGATTTTGTAAAACGGCTAAGCTTGGAATTTGCTTTAAAGGAATGTCCCTTCTACACTATTTTCTATGCATGTCAAACATTCTCATGAACAAGGATTGGTTCAAGGGTGGGAAATGATAATAAACATACGATATATTTCGTTAAGTTAAATATATATGGTAAATATTCATCAGTTATTATTATTTATATAGACATGAATGATATATATGTTTGGTATTGTTGTACTTCAGTTTAATTTTAAAAACAAATTTGTTGATATGCTAATATGATAAAAACCAAGATTAATTCTCAAAGTATAAAATAAAACACAAAAGAACTATCCTTGAAATTTAGATTTTTCTTTGTGATTCATCTTCGTGGTACAGCAAATTAACCATGAAAAGGCAACAACATATTGCGAACTTAATAATTCACTTAATTTTCTTTACTAATTGGAATTCCTTCTTTCAATTACAATTTAGACTGCGTCCTTCCTTGGTAGCTCTATCTCTCCATTCCCATTATCATCATTCAATCTCTTACATGAGATTCCACCACTTTCAACTTCTTTCTGATCATCTTCTTCCCTAATCTCATTTTCAGAAACTTCTTCCAATGGCTTGTAGGTATAAAACCAAGCACATAGGACATAATACACAAAATTTATAACTTGAATTCCGCTAACAAGCCAGTAGTAATGTTCCAATCTCCCTCTGTTGAGATTCCTGTCAGGCAGCCAATTGTTCTCCGGGCCTGTGTATTTGTGAACAAGTGTTACCAGCAATGTACCAATGTAATTTCCGATTGATATTGAAACCCAGTAAAGTGCTGCAGCTGTGCTTCTCATGCTTTCTGGTGACTGATCATAGAGAAATTCCAAGTGTCCGACAGACATGAAAACTTCTGCCACTCCATGGAGGCAAAACTGTGGAACTAACCAGAAAACACTTATGGCAATAGTGGCGGTGGGAGCATCTAACAAGTTGTGTCTTGCTGCCACAGTTTTGCGTTTGATTTCAACAAATGATGAAACGACAGTAGCCAAAATGTTAACCGCGAAGCCTACACCCATTCTTTGCAGACAAGTGATGCCTGAAGGGTTTCCTGTGAATCTTCGAGCAATGGGAACAAAAATGCGTTCGTATAGAACAAGTCCAGAGAGCATTGTTAGAATGCCAAAAATGGACAAGCTGGCTGGTGGAATTTGGAATGAATGAGTTATGCTACGGTCCATTGATCGAGCTTGTTGTATGGTGAAGCTATGTTGATGCGATGATGCTGTGACCTGTAAAATTCCTGCAGCCCAAATGGGCAACATTCTGATGATACATTTTAGCTCTTCAACTCGGTGAACGGTGGATAGTTTCCACAGACTTGGTGGGTTTAAATTTGTAGCTTCACCTTCTGTGACTATTGCTGCTTTATCAAACCACCTGTAAACTTAGATATCAATGAAACTGACTTTGCTACTTGAATTGATCTGTGCACACAAGTGTTAATGAGTTCGGGTAGTTGCTTACTTGAATTGATCAGTGTGTACAAGCGTTCCATGCCCAGTAATTGCAGCATCGAGCTCCCTATTTCGGTACAAGAGCTTCGGATCTTCTGGTGCTACAGATTTTCTCTTCTTCACAGCAGCAGCAATCACTTGAGCCAATCTAGTCAATGGACTTCCTCCTGGTTTCAATTTCACATAAAGAGATGAACCAAAAACGAAAGCTAGAATAGACAAAACCATAGCTATGGCTGGAATTCCGAAACCCCAGCCCCAACCCACGTTGTCTTGTATATAAACAACAGTAGTCAAAGCAGTTAACGTGGCCATTCCCATGCTGAAATAATACCAGTTGAAGAAGTTCCATTTTCGATTGGAAACCCTAGATTTAGACATGTCAAATTGGTCTGCAGCAAAGGTGACAACACAAGGTCTAATGCCCCCAGAGCCAAGAGATGTGAGGAGGAGCGAAATGTAAAGAACCCATAACTGTAAACCTGAGGCTTCCTTGCAGTTCTCTTGCGTCGGACAAGGCGGTGGCCGAAGCCCTGGTAGGACTGCTGATAAAGTAACAGCAATTAATCCCTGTCATAATTGACGATACCAATAAAGTCTTAGCAGTGTGATCTCGAAGGATAATAGTTTTAGGCTTTAGAGATATAGAGAGAGAGAGAGAGAGACCAGTTCATAGAGGATGGAACCGACAGTGATAGTCCAGAACCTGCCGGCGAAGGAGTCGGCGATGAGAGCGCCGATGAGGGTGGTCAAGCTGGAGGTTCCACCGAAGTTAGTGAGAGTGTTGGAGGCTTGTACCAACGGCAAGTTTAGCACTTGTGTTAGGTACGTTATCAGGTTGGCATGAGAACCACTCGTTGCAAATCTGTCACATATTTCATTTGCTGGAAGAATAACGAATGAAAATTAAAATAGCTCAATTATTGCTTCCATACATCAATTGAACAAGATTGCTAAAGTTCATATTCTGAACTAGTATGGATCAGATTAAGTTTTGTTGTAAGAATGTGCACAGTACGATATTTCAAATATATATATATTTGAAATGGTATTGTACATTCATAAGGGAAAAAAAAAAAAAAAAAACCTCTATAACACAATTTATGGATCCTTCGTTTTAAGTTAACCGTCAGATTGCATTTTAAATTATCCAGCGATCCAAAAGCAGCGTGTATTAAACAACTATATATTTAAAAGTCAAAGCTTGGGAAAACGTAAATCAAGATACCTAGTTGGTTTACATGATGTACTGAACAATCTTTGCAAGTACAAAACTCCTCGATTAAAGAGGCCAACCGTTCTTTTCTTAATATAAATTCAATATAATGATAAATGAAGGTTAAATTATGGGACTATTCCTTTACGTCTCATTGATTCATTTCTTTGTAGATCTTGAGAACTCTACTTTTTAAAATAAAGTCAATTGATTCCTAAGGCTAAGATTAAATATAAAAATGAACACTTTCCCAAAATCGTTAATTTACTGTTTATTGTAAATTACATAGAATTACTCGCACTTATTTCACTCATTAAAGTAGCTAATCACTTTAATTAATTAAATTAACTTGTGGGATTAAGTAAATAATTGAGGGCATTATTGATTTATAAAGTAACTTCTAGAAATTAATCAAGAAAATTAAAATCTTTGGTGTCTTTTCATTTAGGTAGGGTGTTATTTATATATGTTCATGTTTAGAGATGCACTTCATTGAATTTAAATTCTTAAATTTTTATTTAGTATAATTTATCTAGTGAACATCTCAACTAATGATAATAAATAATTAAAATACACGTAGCAAGAGTTTGGTGAAAAGGGGAACTGCCCTATGTTGACACATAATTAGCATAAAACACCAATAAATAATTAAAAATAATTTAAAAATTAAAAAAGTCAGTAATATTTATATTTATAATTTTCTAAAAACTAAATTAAAAAGTATTTCAATAGTTTTAATTAATAAAAACTTTTATAAAAAATTAAAAGCACAAAATTGAAACACATTAAGACATAACAAATTTAATAGACTCATATAGACTGTACTGAATCAATCATTAAAAATAGACCTAAAATTTTTATAGAAGTGGCACGAAACAAATACTATTTACACCCCTAATCATGTCACATACTACATTGTTATTAACATCAAAACAAAAAATTTTAAAACAAGAAGTCAATTAAAATTGAAAAAGTTGGCAACATTTTCTAGGGAAACCCTTGGATTGTGTTTTCCGAGAAAGAAAAAAAGAAAAAGAAAAGGTTATGAGCACGTGAGCACATAGAGCATTAGCAAGATTAATAGATTTAAGTAATAGTGCAGACTTACCAAGAATGAATGGCATTGTCTTGATCCCTCCAAGCTTCTTCTTCTTGCTCTTGCTTTCATCTTGGCTACTGAGCTTCTGATCATCTTCTTCTTCCCCCAGCTTCTTCTCCTCATCATCAGAAGCAGTACTACTCCTGTGAACTTTCCCCAACTCCATTTCTGATTTACCAAGGTCACAGGCAATTTCAGGATTGGAATTAATAGATGGATATTTATAAATTAATATGGGGTGACGAAGATAAATCAGATTCAGAGCTTAAAATGTGATGAGATGAGATGAGAGGCCAATTATAAGGGAGAGGAGGGACCAAAACTTGACTTCATTGCCATGTGATGCGGTATCTTATGTCATATTTTTTGACTTTTATTGTGTATTGATTATTAAATTTGTATGTATAGCAATCAACTAGGTGTTTTGGAGCTTCCTAGGGGAAATATAGAATAACATAAATTGAATCAGAATATTCACATGCATTGCTTTGATTGCAAACCCCTTCTTCTGTTAATTTTCTATGCAATAATGTTATGTACTACAATGATTGAGCAATATTTTTCCAATTAATTAACTATAACTAGTTGTGTCCATTCAATATTTTTCCAATGGCCAAAAATCCCCCCTAAATGCCGGTTTGATGAGATCAACAAAAAAAGATGTGATGAGAACGAGATAAAAAATGAAAAAAATTAATCTTCGTATTATTAATGTGATGAAAAATAGTTTAATATTCTTTTTATACTATATATATAAAATATTATTTTTAAAATTAAATTTTTTGAATAATATTTAATTAAAAAAATTATTATTCATAATATTTTTATCCTATCAAATAATTAAATTTATATTTTTAATATACTTATTACATATAAATAGTGTTATGGTATATTAATAATATTTTTAATTAGTATTTAATATACATAAATAAAAAATATGAAAAATAAGTAGAGATGGAAAATTCATTCCTCATACGAGATTCTTCATTCACGTCTCATTAAATTTATTAGAGAATAAGAATCAAAATAAAAATAAAGTGGAGAATAATAACACCTCCCAATCCCTACCCTACCTCATTGTCATTATCATCCCTATTTTAAAATAATTATATAGAGGTGTTAAATGAGTTAGGTCTATATAACATAAAATAAATATGATAATAAAAAAGTAATAGGTCACTATGATACAAGAATTTTATTGAGTTTATTTTGAACTTACATTTTAATTATAAAAATTCAATTAATTGGTATACAAATTAACATTGAAGTACAAATAGTATTAAAATATTTAAAAATAATTTGAAATGAGAAAAATACTAAATAAGAATTTTAATTAATAAATTTGTCAAAAAATAGAGAGAAAAGCCATAGTCTAAGGAGTTAAGATTTAGCGTTGACCTAAATTCACTCATATCTTTTAAAGGTATACGTCTATTTATATAAAGTAAAGCGCATTTTTATTTAAATAAAATTTAGGTTAATATTATAAATAGGATGGTAATTGAGTAAAATTTGAAGTTAAATTCAGAAGTAAGCGTACCCATCACCCTAATTGAAGGGTAATTAAGGTGAGTAATTAATTTAATCTAGAGGAAATTAAAGAGAAGGGATAATATTTTGAAAGTAGGTAATGGATAAAATATCAAAGGAATATATATTGGGAAAATAATAAGAGTTAAACGACAAATAAAAATAGTCAATTATTTCGTCAAAGAAATCTAGAATTCTTTATGATGGAGAACAGGTTGAAATACGGTCCGTTCATTTTCTGCTGTTACTTGCGTTTATGTCGTCACGGTAGGACTCAGAAGCTTAGAGATGGGTGTGACTTTGACTGTGAACGTGATCTGCCAACACTAACAGCCACACCATTCAATTCGTTGCTTCAGAAAAAAAAATGGACCATTACAAACATACGCGCGTCTCTTCTTCTCTGGTTTGGTTACAGTGTGTGTTATCACTTTTGTTAGTTCTAATCTGTGCGCCCGTGCAAATGCAATCCCATGCGTATGTCACTTTTTCTTTCTCTATTTTCAGCTCCACTATCACTTACAAGATTGTAATAAAGTGATAAGACCCCACCTTACTTTTCAAGTGCGCAATATTCAATTATTCATGTTTTTTAAATAAGAAAAATTTCTTAAGGAGTTTAGTTTTTTACATTAGTTTTAAATAAAGTTTTTTAAACTAGTTTTACATTTTAACAAGTTCTTTTTTTTTTACTTTTTTTTTATTTTTACATTTTTTGTAATTTGTGTGATATATGCACACTCGGAGTCAATTTTACACAATTCATAAATTTCTATGTGTATGTTAAATTTTGTAAAATTATTGTTGATTGTGGTTGTTGGATACCCATTTTGATGTGTTTACTTTTGCGGGTTGTAATATTTTAATTGTATTTAATTTATATAGAGAAACTGTGTCTAATTTTTGTTTTTTTTTTTTGGGTTTCCTTTCACCCGCCATGCAAAGAAGTTGGAGCACTCAACTATTGGTGATAACGTTCACATTATACCAAAGCCACATGCCACCGACGCTTAAAGACAGTTCGCACGAAGGTATAGACCATGTCCTTACATTCGAAGCTCATTGACAAATCCATTAAGATGATAGTACTCAGAGCCACAGTATAAACCTCGCTCGTCTATGATACAACCCTCACATGTCACTGACCTAATGGCGCCATACTCTGAACATTCATACATAGAGTTTTTATAGTGAATGAAGCATCCCGATGCATGCATTGAGTCGAAGACAAGGACCAATACATTGTGGTGGCTCTTTACCATTTGAGACCCAAACGCGTGGCTAAAGGATTCAGTAAATGATTCAAGCGATGGTTATTTTCTTTTATTTTTCACCCTAAGATTGCATTTTTCCTACTTGAGTATATTTATTAATATTCTATTAAATATATAAATATCATAATCACAATTATAAATATAAATTATAACAAAAGTAATTAAAATAAATAAATAAAAAATAAAAGTACAAAAAAGTAAAAAAAATTTGGCCTGAGTATAATGAGGCACACTAAAAAATATTATCCTAAAACCAAAGAGTCCTCCCGTCGTGTAGGTAGTGACAGTTCTCTATGGTTCCAAGATTCAACCCAATGCTTACAGCTAATCTCCTCAATGAACACGACCACTGAAAGATAAATGTCAAGTCGTTGATGTTACGATTGCTAATATAACTATTGTTAAAACATATAAACATATAGTTTTGTCTTTTTTTTTTGTTTTTGTTTAGTACATCAAAATGCATATGAAATACTCTTTATATACTAATAAAATATTTTAAAATTTAAAGAAAATATTAAAACACATTAATATCTTTTTGTAACTCATATATTAAATCTAAATAATTGATAAGATTAACGATGTAAATTAAATATTGTAACCACCATATAATAATAACAATTTATAAATTATAACTCACAAAATTAAATAATAGTTTTAAAACATTTTTCTCCAACAATCCCCCACAAAATGTTTTAAAGCCTTTGGAAATGAAAATTTAGTTATATATTAAGAAAAAAAAATGATAATAAAATATATATTAGCAATCTTCTATTATGCAATAGGTATAGGTGTCTTTTGGACTTGAACTTACACTTAGTGTAAAGTATTCATTTGAGGAACCTGAGTGAACTAAGTCTTGAACTCGGATCCTTTGATCAAACTTTAACTATAACACACATAATAGTGACAAAGACTTGGATATAAGGATTAGCACTTTTAAAGACCATATGCTCTATCTTGATTCTAGTGAGAGCTTTTAGAGAATAACTCAATTCTTATGGTCGCGGTCCTACGACGACTCTCACTTAGGTGAATTCTCCAAAGGTATATGTGACCTATACCTCGCAAGAATTTACTTGCTTTGAACTCATTCAAGGTAAAGTCCCTTCCTAATATCACAAATTATAGCACTATGTCATAGGGATGAGCGGAAGCATACCTCATCTAGGATATGTCCATAAAATTATAGTGCTAAACAAGTTGTGCAGTATGAATTGTTTCTGCCATTGAACCTCTTTCATAGAGTCTCCAATCACAGAGGTTGGGTTACTTCCATAGGTGACTTATTTGTGGGTTTAAGCACACCCCCCTTGACATTTATATATGACTTTTTGCAAAAGCCTCTTATTAAATTGATCAATTTTATTTATTCAAAAGTCTTATATTGACAAAGCTCTACACCAACTCCAATTTGTAACTTACATTGATCTTCAATACTTTACTCATCAACTTCTCGTACCTAACATGGTTGAATTTCTCAAGTAACAATTGTTAGAGTGAATATATATATATATATATATATATATTATATGTGCAAACACATTAAATTTTATTATTATATATATTTTTATTATTTAATTATTATTATCCTAAGAAAATATTATGACAAACCCCCACAGTTGAGAAATATTTTGATACTACTATTGCTCATATATATTTTTTATTAAATTATTATTATTCATAGAATAATAATTTCCAAAGAAAATATTATGATAAATCCCACATTTGAGAAATATTTTAAGATTTCTATCTTAAATGATTTTAGATATTGTAAATGAAAAATATAAATTTTCTGTTAGTATCTCTTTCTTCTTGAAAAAAAAAATTATATATATATGTACGTATGTATGTATGTACGTATGTATGCATGTATGTATTACTCACATGTACAAAATCTATATAGCTAATACTCTACAAAGAATATATAACCTCATAAAGTAATGTATAACACTTCATACTTTATAACTTCAAACACAAAGCACTATAATTTTTAACTATAGTGAATAAGGTGAAAACTAAATAAATAGATATACTTTATATTAATATGCCTATAATCATTGGCTTTACCCGATAAAACTCGTTTCCTGGCTCTAGCTATCCTGAGGGAAACTTCCAGGGAACCAGCTACTAGACGGTTCGATTAGTGTTTTGCCCCTACACCTAAGTTAGACGAATGATTTGTACATCAGTATCGCTGCGAGCCTTCATCAGAGTTTCCTATGGCTTCGCCCCACTCAGGCATAGTGTTATAATTTATGATATTAGGAAGAGACTTTACCCTGAATGAGTTCAAAGCAAGTAAATTCTTGCAAGGTATAGGTCACATATACCTTTGGAGAATTCACCTAAGTGAGAGTCGTCGTAGGACCGCGACCATAAGAATTGAGTTATTCTCTAAAAGCTCTCACTAGAATCAAGATAGAGCATATGGTCTTTAAAAGTGCTAACCCGTATATCCAAGTCTTTGTCACTATTATGTATGTTATAGTTAAAGTTTGATCAAAGGATCCGAGTTCAAGACTTAGTTCACTCAGGTTCCTCAAATGAATACTTTAACACTAAGTGTAGGTTCAAGTCCAAAAGATACCTATACTTATTGCATAATAAAATATTGTTAATATATATTTTATTATCATTTTTTTTCTTTTAATATATAACTAAATTTTACCCTTTGATTTTAGGACAACGCTTTTTAACATGTCTCACTATGCTCAGGCCAGAAATGTTTACCTTTTTTTTACTTTATTTATTATTTATATATTTTAATTACTTTTGTTACAATTTATATTTATAATTGTGATTGTGATAATTTATATGTTTAATAGAATATTAACAAATATACCCAGCATTCTAAAATCAAAGGCTCTTGAATAGCTTATTAGTAAATTATGTTTGTGATCTAAAATTAATGTTTTGCATTGTTTGTCTATGCGTTTGTTGTAAATTTTGTGTTTAACACAAATTATATTCTAATTGGATATATATAAATTGTATGGTTTGCGTTGCACAAGTTTATATAATTTTATTATTCTAATTTTGCTATGATGGTTCGGTGCATACTTATCACTTGCCACAATGCTCGGGTTCGAGCATTTTGAGAAAATGACATTGTAGTTCCTGAGGTTTGGTGAAATTATATATACTGCATGCATAGGGTTCAAATCTCATAAATAGTTATATATATATATATATATAATTATTCTGAACTATGGTTATGTTCATATTATATTAATCTTTTAGTTTTGTAAGTTTTGTGAATATATTATTATTCTTTGGTTTTAGAATGTTGGGTATATTTGTTAATATTCTAGTAAATATATAAATATTACAATCACAATTATAAATATAAATTGTAACAAAAGTAATTAAAATAAATAAATAATAAATTAAAGTAAAATAGGGTAAAAAAATTCTAGTATGAGTATAGTGAGACACATTAAAAGCGTTGTCCTAAAACCAAAAGGTCCTCCCCTCGTGTGGGTAGTGACGGTTCTCTATATTTTCAAGATTCAACTCAATGTTTGCAGCCAATCTCTTCAATGAGTATGACCACCGAAAGATAAACATCAAGTCTTTTGATGTTACGATTGCTAATATAACTATTGTTAAAACATATAAACATATAGTTTTGTCTTCTCTTTTTTCTTTTTGTTTAGTACATCAAAATGCATACAAAATACTCTTTATATACTAATAAAATATTTTAAGATTTAAAGAAAATATTAAAACACATGAATATCTTTTTGTAACTCATATATTAAATCTAAATAATTGATAGGATTAATGATGTAAATTAAATATTGCAACCACCATCTTTATATGGCAAAAAGAGAAAACAACCCTAAAATACATTTTGTAGTTTTGCTTACACTAATCCAAGAATCTAATATTATCATCACCACAGAAAACACATCTTAAATCGTTCTTTTCATCGTGTCCTTCATCATTGTTGAAGTTGGTTCTACACAGGTACAATGCACTCGTCTTTTTGTCTTTTACTGTAGATTGCATAATATTGATTCTTGCTTCCTTTTAGGCTAAGACTTGGGCTTAACTTACAGGCCTAAAAGCTTTCATAAAGTCAATGTTTTCAACAAGCATAACCATGTTCACGTTTACGCAGCCGACAACATGGGTATCATATTAGGAGCCCAAGAACGATGATTGTGGGTTGTTGGTGTGTAAAATCATTAAATACCATAAATTGGTCGCCAATTTTATTTTGGTCTTGTGCACAACACCTTTTTCAGGCGAAAGATTGCATTATACTTGGTACTCCGGCTAATTGCTATAATTCCATTTCATTAAGTGCATAGATGCATGATTTTTGTATATATCATGTTCATGAGCTTGGTATATGTATATATATATGTGTTGTTTATATTGTATATAACGTGTTTATATTGTTGAATGATGTATGGACATTATTGTTGTTTTTCATGTATTTCATGCTCAACGTTATGGATACTAGGGCGAATTCGTTTAATCCGAAATACCAGATGAATAACATCAAGGTAAGATCATTGAGAAAAATTTGTTAATACAAAACATCGAACGAATAAAATTATGGTTAGATCATTAGTACAAATCTGTTGACAAATAACAATAGAGTTAGATCATAAGGATGAATCCATTTTATGCAAAGCACCAGACAAATAGTATTAGAATTAAATCATTATTACGAATATGCAAGATATGCATCAAGAGAGGTGAAATTGAGGGTGCTCGAAAATGGGCTCAAACTTTAGGGAAAACTCAAACTTTTAGCTCTTGGCCTATTCTTGGGTTTTCTTTTGAGCGTTATTGATTTTAGGCACTAGAAAGTGAGGCCACTTTAAACTTGTTTTATGCATATGCCTGCTCAACATGTTTAAATATATACAACATGTTTGAACTTCTTTTTAAACCCAATTTTCTAGAATATAACATAGTTTGGCATACAAAAATATCGTGATAACCATACAATCATTAAAAGTATGGATGTAAATTATCATGCAAAATACTATTATAATCATTCAACAAAATTAAATTATCATATGGAAGAAATAAAAAAGTTACATTATCATATAGAAGAAAATATCATTATTATACACATCATGTTACAAATTAAATTAATTTTGAAATTAACATGTTATAAAATCAGGTCACAATCAAATAACCAGTTGACATAACTTATTCATTCTAACTATTGAAGATAGATGAGATTCATGCACATTGTACAATTATGGATAATGTCCTTGCAGTAAGAACATATTTTCTTGAACATCTTTCTTATAGACGGAATACGATGTCACTTAAGGCAATTGGTTGGGACTTGGCCTCTTAACGGCTTTACAAGGACATCTTGAATGTTGTTGGGAACAATCTAATCACTTACATTATTCACATGATGAATCAATTCTACATACACCGTTAAAAGTATACTATCATGTAATAGTAAGGCCAAAGGAATTATACTGTCCTCTAACAATTGAGTTACTATAAGTGCATCTAAGCAATATAATTATTATAGATCAAACTGCCTATACATACAACTCTTTACGCATAAATTTACAACAATATTTTGTTCCACACCGTTAACTTGAAACTCAAAATTGGAAACATGATACGTGGTTAGATAGGGGACAAAATTTCCTACTCACTAATTATTTTTTAGGGCCACTATGGAAAGGTTATTCAATTCAGTTTTTGCTGCTGCCTCCTCCCTCTCAAATCTATTATTGTATCACTGATCAAATCCATTCTAATAATGCTATAATTAAGAGTGTATGTGCATCCCTCAATGGAGCATTTATACTCTTGATTATTATAATGGTTAACATGTCATATTATAATGGGATCTCCCCACTAATGAAATTCCATGTCGTTCTCCAGATAATTTATTGCTTTTGGGGATATACCCTTCAACTTGTCTATACGATTGTTAAAGTTGACAAAGAATATGCCTTTACAACAATGAAATGCCCAACAAGAAATATGTTTATCTTACGTTGTCTGATCATCTTATATTTTGCCTTCACGTTTTCTTGAATATACTAAATACAAAAGTTATGGTATGCTTATGGGAATACTGTATTTATGTCTTTCTTAATTTTTTATGTCGATTTGACACAGAAAATAAATCCATTATTGTGTTAATTGCATCACAAAGTTTTTTTAAAAATCATAACCAAATATAGACTATACTTACGTTCTTAGAATCTCTAATCCTAAATGCTACAAGATATATTTAGTCATTTTTGTCTATACCAATTGCCACAAACATATCCCTCGATATATTCCTTTAAAAAAATGTCTAAATTAATTACTGGATATACTATAAAAAAGTACAATAAATAGTCATCATTGTTTGCTTCAATATGTGTGACTATTCTTGAGTTCTTTCCTTCAACATATGAGAAAATTGTGAGAGTACTTTAAATCACTTTGTTGGATCTCTATTTGCTAGTCGACGTGCTTTTTCCTTACTAACAATGCTAAAATAATAACACCTCAATATTCCCTATATATGTTGTCTCAGATGTTTCTAGGATATTAAATTTGCTGGGGTTTCGAAATGTATTCGTGACATATTCATGAATTAGCCGACTGTTAGCCTGACAATGACCACCTTGTATCTAATCACTTCAGCATGTGTGCACCATCTTAATGTTTATCATATGGAAGTATCTATTATTTTCGTCAATTCGTATAACCCACATTTGCCATTTACATCTATTTGCAACACATTTGGCTCTAACATATTAAGTTGTTGACTAATGAATGATGAACTCAAAATATTTTCTTAACATCATGATACTTAAATTGATATCTTTATTTTAGTACATGATTATATTTGATTTATCTATCATTAAGTAAAACATTTAGTATTATTTAGTTTTTTTTGCGTGTTTATTTTTTAAAATGTTTTATTTTTATTTCATAAGTATTAGGTGTTTCGAAAAGAAAACATGAAAACAGAGAACAAGTATAGGTCTGCAAGCTTCTCCATTAATCTTGGGCTAAAGCAGTAGAAATCTTGGTTCCAAGTATGATTCACTAAATTAATACCTTATCTACACAACTCGAAATGACAATTGTTTATGGCATTAACACCTATTCGTCTAGAGCTTCAAATTGATATCATAGGTAGTAGTTAAGGTGCGATAGCTCCATCAAGGCACGCTCCCATGCCATTCCCTCTAAAAACACAACATGAGGAAGTAGTAGTTGAGGTACTTCCTGTAAGAGCTCCGCAAGCTCGTGCCATCTTGGTTGCTAAATGATGTCCAAATTGGTTTTTGGCCCTTGGATCTTCAATGAATAGCCTGATTTTGATGGTTTTTAGCTTTTCATATTTTTCTAGGTATAGCCACCATTCCATACTTTAAAAAGATATATTTTGGAGAGAAATTAGAGATAATCTAGTGAGAGAAAGTAATTTAGCAATTCTTAGTGGATTTCAGTAGAAATTACAAAGATTACCAGATTAATCATGGTATGAGACTAGTTTTATCTCTCTAACTCTTTAATTTTATTTTGAATTTTAGTTGTCTTTGGTTTATTGTAATTACAATGATAATTATGATTTATTTTGTGGAATTGGCGATTAATTGTGTTAATAGGCTAATTTCATTATCTTAGTGTCTTGATTAATTTATTCGAATCTTGTTCTGATATATTTTAATGTTATTAATGTTTATGGTTTGTTCATTTGTGTTTATCTTTATTTGTAATGCTTTCAATTTTTTTGCTTACATGAGTTGATTAATTTGTGTGAATAGGTTATTACTTATGAGAGTTTAATTTATTGACTAAAATAGAAAAAAGACAATTTAAATTTTTGTGAGTTCGAGAGAATCTCAAGACCTAGATAATCATATTAAATTTTAAAATTATAACATATCAAGAGGCAATTAGATTTTAAATAGTTAATAATATGTTTAACTGAATGAGTTTGATAGGAATATTAACTCAGGTAGATTAGACGTGGGATTGTGCTTGACACTCCAGAGAGATAGCAAGATCAATTATGAGCCTATAATTAGTGAATTAAACTTGAAAATATTAATAACATCTTATTAGAACAACATGATAGATGAAGTCAAGACCCTAAAACCTTTTTACTGCATAATTCATATTAGTCTCTTTATCTATCTTCTAATTTGGCTTAATTTAGTTATTTCTTTATTTTTAATTCATTTTCATTATTTTTTACCATATAAAAGTTTAGTTAGCTTAGATAAAGTCAAATTTTCATAAATGTAGTACTTAGTTAAAATTATAAAAAGGTTAGTTCCTGTGGGTTTGACAACCTGAATCTGTTCACATTGCTACTTGTATGACTCCGCATACTTGGGATTGTTAAGTCACGTGACACAAATCATGATAACATTCTTTCTTTGTTTTGAAAATCTTCCTTATACATACTACATCATTGTTTGAAATTGATAATGCATCTATGAGTATGGTAAATGTCGTTGGGATAGAAGGAAAACAATGGATAGAAGCTAAACTCTCCTCGACACATTATCATTACATGTCACTGATGAAGTACTTCTTTAGCTTGATCCAACAACAGCATCTTCTCTTGCGGTGGTTTTGTCATTGCAATAATTGCTTCAACTACCTTTGCCAAAAAGTATGTTTTTATATGACCAATTAACTGTCGAATTGGTAGTCATATGTAGGGTCATCATTGTATAACAAAGTGAGCATTGATGTTAATCAGTTAGCTTAGCATTATAGGGAGGTAAGGAGTAAGGTGGGTCTTAAAAGTAAGGCGGGTCTTAAGTGTGGTCTTCATTGTGAAAAGAAGGAAAGTATTGTCCATTATCTTTTGGTGTGCTCTGCTTGAATGGCTTATAAGTTGGTAGAGGTTTATCACCTCTAGAAGAGACCAATGGATATGTATGTACTTTTGGAATGGTAGGCTGAAAATTATATGTGGAATTCTAGGTTCTGTATGTTTCATGACAGTTTCTACTCCAATAATGCAATTCAAAGTGATATACAACAGAATTTGTTAGGACTTTTATTGGCATTATGTGGCAATTCAATATATTTAAAAAAATTTAATTTTGAAAATTATTATTATTTTAATTAAACTTCATATATTTATTTTTCTAGTTATTTTAGGATTAGTTGATTGTCAAAGTCTAAGTAGAAAATGAGATTCGCAACTCTATAACTAAAAGAAAAAACAAGAGTTTTGGGGAAATAATAAGCGTAGGAAGGTAAGAATTCACCTTAATTTAGGAGATTTATTTCTTTAAGTAATAAGAAAACCAAAATCCTCTTTGGACTAGGGTTTATAGTTTTCATATAAATAAACACTTATTTTTCATAATTTGGAAGAGCTTCCATTACGTAAAAAACTAGTCCAAAGAGAGCTCCTTCATAAGCATGATTTTTCTGTTCTAAGTTCATGTTTTCTTATGCTTTGACTGAGAACAACTTAGTGAGAATTATTTGTCTGTAATTCCTATTTTGATCAACTTAAGGAGTTCGGCACGATTTCGCGAGATCCCCTCACTTTTGATGTCGTTAAACTCCCTTCAACGAACATGGCTTCTTTTCCCGAAGAAATTCAAGTTCCTCTCCTAAAGAACACAACCAAATTGTCTTCACAATAACTTAAGAGATCTTACACAGCGACGACAACAAAGAATGAGTCTTTGGTTTGTATAAATCCATTGGTGTTTGTATCATCATATTTTTTAGTGAATTATTTTTCTCTAAGCATAGCCTCGTGGATGTAGGATTAAGAAATCCGAACAACTTTAAAATTATGTGTCTTCATTATTTTATTTGCAGCTTATTTGTTTAGATATATTGTGGAATTAATTAATTAAAATTGGCAACATACCTATTGACGAATCTTTCAGAATCAAATACCCCAAGAGTTAATATGCATCCTAACTTTTCAAATGCACAAAGTTAAAACATCATTGTCATTTATGATATCTGTTAAAACAAGGGCAATGGATGATATACCAAACTCTATAGTTAGCTCTGATATAATTGTTAAAATTTGTAAGACTACCCAAAGATGCATGTATATCATGTTTGATAATTGTTGGTAATCGATATTTCTTGATATAGTTAATATTTAAACCCTTCCATTGATGTAATTCGCAATGCCATTAAAGGATGTTACCAATGATCCACTGTAATGAATAGAAAATATTACAAAATCGGCCATACTTGTATATAAATAATACATAACTATTGGATTATGAAAAAATATAGGATGAGAAGTATGGTCTAATGTGATCTTCAAGTGTCGATTTGTTTACTTAAAAGTAACTTTCAAGCAAAGCCAAAGATTGGTCTAAATTAAAAGTTTTATACCTTACTCGAAAGTCATTTTTTATGTAAAAACCCATGCTTGAATCACATCTCCAACCATTTTCGACCTCCTGACAACTTTTCAAACTCTCAAATCATTCATATTTTTGCATTTAAAAATGCATTTAATAACCTAATCAACATTTTCTACTCATAAATTAATGACGCTTTCAAATCATAATGCCATAAATTGCATAAATCATTAATTATTCATTATTCAAACACTTTATTCATCAATATAACTCATACTTTTTATAAAAATAAATTGCAATGTCTATGTCTACCTCTTACCGTTCACCTTTTTAAGTCACACAAAATTTTGAGACATGCGAGCAAATGTTGGCTTTTGTTATTTTAAGACAATGAGAGTAAAAAATAAATAAAAAACATGAGAAAAAAAGTTAAACAATGGTAAAACATGAGGAAAAAAGTAAAAGGGCGTTATTAAGGACAAAATTGTTTGAAAATAGTTGTTTGACTAGTTTGGTAAAAAAAATGAATATGGATATTTACGTAAATTAGATCCAAAGCAGGACTGTTTTAAAAAAGTTTCCTAAATTTTCTTTTGCAAGCTGCTGTAAGCAGCGGTAGATTGGTGCTAATCTCAGACTCCCAATTCTTAATACATTTCTTACGTAAAGTCAATAATTGTACTACTATCACTTTTTCAAATTAATAAGTTAATTTAATAAATCATCATTAACGATCAAAAATTTTTAAGATATTAATTGGATCTCAAATATTTTGTTCTAGAATGATAAGTTTCAACGGTTTTATAAATACTTTAAAATGTATGCAATAAATAATCATTGAAAGACCGTATAATAATATTTTATAAAAACTTTAAACTTAAACAATTATATTTGATTAAAAACTTAAATGTTAATTAGTAAAATTTACAATATATTAGAGTGTAATTTGATTATTTAATTGTTGTGTTAACAAAGTTGAATTTTTAAATTATTGATTATCTTGATTCATGGAGGAGGAAGAATTATCTCTATTTGGGGTTGAATTTTTGTGGTTTTGATTAGAAGAAAATAGATAAATTTTTAATTTTAATCAATAAAGAAAATGAAAAGTTAGAGAAATATAGAGGTGAAAATTGAGGTTTTTTTATAAAAAAAAAATTAGTTAGTTGATTAAATAAATATATAAATAAAATTAGTTATTTTATTTTATTTCATTAACCTCACATATAAGATAATCACCCTTGGCAAGGGTGGCTAGCAATTTAGCATCCTTGCCCTCTATTGGATGGGATAGATTCAATTTCTCCCACCTACTTAATGGAGGTCAATTTCCTTCTAAAAATTAGTAATTAAAGGTCAATTTTACCTAAATATTGTGTAAATTTAATATATTAAATAAATCAAGACTTCTAATTTTCGATAAATTTTTAATATAATATCAATAGATTGTAAATATAATTTTAATTAAAGAATATCATACATAAAATATTTAAAAACAAAAATATGAAATCTAAATTCTTAAAATTTCTTTCAAATAAAATTATTTATCACATGAATATTAATTATAATGTTAATTATCTTATCCATAGACAAGGGAAATGCCCCCACCACTAATTAATTCTCCATGAATTTTGTACTCTAATTATCTACATTAATTAATTAAGACCAATAATCTCGTAAACTAATGAATCACGATCTTGCAGTTGAATGTGAATATTAGTTTATTTTTTAAGTATATTAAAAACAAAGAGTAGTCAAATTAAATATATCCTTACCCTACTTTGCCTTCCATTATTATCTATCTTAAATCAATTAATCCAAAGAATAATTAAAACATGCATATTAAACTTAATTCTTAACAATTCTATTTTATATTCTCAAACGAAAAAGTTCATATTTTATTAAAATTTAAATCAATGTTTTATTTAAAACATTTTTAGAAAAATGAAAATCAATTTAGCAAAAGCTTTTAGAAACATCTACAAAATGCATTTTTGAAAAATAGAAATCAATGCAATGATTGCAAATTGAAAGCAATGGATCGTATAATATGAACCCAAAAGTAAAAAGAAAATTTTTCTAGTTGGGCGGTGGGTGATAGAAGATAAACTTTTTTTTTTGTTGAAAGAATATTGTAAATATAATATGCAAATATTAGAAGGAATGACGCATTCTCTTACGTATAAAGTAAACAAAGCTGCCTAGAAATCAAACAAAATCAATATAATTGATAGATAGAAAGGTAGATATAGATCACTACTCACTAGAAACAAACAGTAAAAAACAAACAAAATCAAATCAAATTTAATTTTGTAATGTTGTAATTTTGTAGAAGAAGAAAATGACATTTTCTTAGTGAAGTCCGTGACAAAATGATGCATCAAAGCCACCCACATTCATAGATTGATATTGCTAAAAATGTTAATGTCTATGACTCACTTTCTGACTTGTTGAATTTGTGTCTCCAATTTGTCTAATTAATTAATTATTTTTTTTATTTTTATCTTATAGTTAAATAGTATTTTTAGACAAGAGCCAGAGACACATCCGAGTAATTATAATTATTAATTCTATGACTAGGGTGGTCTTCGAGCTTATCGTAAGGTCAGTCAAATATTTGATCTAATGATTAGTTAATAGATTATATATTTTTAAAGGAATAGTCCCATTAGGATTGCCTAATTGATTGAACGTATATTTGATATTGATTTGTTTTTAATTAGAATTAGAAAGCAAAACTGTTGAAGTGTTTGATTAATATTTATTTATTTTTAACAAGTATGATTCGAATTAAAGGGTAATCATCGAGATCTTGAATACATCATAATCAATTAACTATTTTATAAACAGTATAACTCTTAGTTATAACTTTTAGAACTATGTTGTGGGAAAATTTTGCTCGAAGTACATGTCAGATTTTAATTGGTTTTGTGCCTAGAAATAGTCTTGAGGTATATTTGATGGACTTGATACAGTTGAGGTTAAAATTGGAATTGAACTTTTGGATCCTTAATTTCAATTGCAAAGAATAAGACCCATCACGTTCCTTGGATCTTATTTAGTAGGCGAAAGTCGTAATATTGTAATTTTAAGATTTGTCAAATAGACTTGTTCGTATTCTTTTTTTACTTTCCTAAAATACTAATGTGGCAACTCAAGAAAAGGGTGAATTGAACTTTTAAACATTCTAGAAATAAATGTGTAACCAATTTCAATTTCAAGCCATTTAAATTTGTAAAGTATAAAATAATAAATTTAACACGCAATATCGTGTGTGTGAATAAATATATGAAATAATAATAAAATATAAATTAAATGAGTTAAAAGATAGAGAATTGAAAGCGTGATTTTTACGTGGTTCGGCAAACTCTGATCCACGTCCACACCTCTAAGCCAACTTGTATGAGAATTTCACTAATTATGCCTTCAAACTCAAGATAAATAATTATAATTTCAAGTATATTTCACGGGTGTTACTCAAACCTTACATAAGAGATCTTCACGAGTGTCTCCTCAACTTTTATAATCAAATGATTTTCATTTATCACTTAAACCTTAAATCAAGTGTGTTTCTCTCACACTCACAAATAAGAATTACAAGAAAAACATTCTTGATAAAATAATTTTATCAAGAAAGAATACAAACACTATTTCAAAAAATAATACAAATGAAAAATTAGAGTATATATAAATTTAATATTTGATTTGCAATTGTAAGTTCAAAGTATTCAAGTCTTTTAATTCAAAACGAATTTTGGTTAGTATTTATAGTAGAAAATAAAATATGACTGTTTATAATTGTTAGTAGTCGTTAATAGCCCCTAGAACCAAACTTTGAAAAACTTGCATTTTAATCTATTTTCTAAGTTTTGACAACGTTGCATTTTAGTCTAGTAATTATTACTGACCATTTGAAATCAAATTCAAAAACATGATTGTCAGTACTATTTTGCAGTTCACCGTGCATTGGTTTTCTTGAACTATTATACTATTTACCAATTCGATCAAGTTTGATTAAACTAAATAGTAAACTATATTATGTTTGACTTTTCATAAGATTTTAAAACTTTGTAATTAGATCCATATTTAACTTTAAAAGCTTTTCAAATAGGCTCTTTGCAAAATGGTCCTTATCCTTTGAAAATAATTTTTTTCATAAAAACATAAATTTATTTCCAACATAAAATTGTTTTGTAAAGATATTTTTTCTAAAAATATTATTGAAAAATATATTTTAAAAAAAATATAATTTTAATACAATTTAAAGAAAACAACTTATTAGTGTAAATTAGTAATCAATTTAAAGACACATTGTAACAAATCACCTAATATGCTTGTGCCTTCAATTTTTCAAGCCTTCCTTTAAATTTGCTCTTTAGGCTTCCAATTTTTTTCTTTGCAAAAGCCTTAATTTCATATATCCTTTTCATTTTCAAGTTGTATTCCAAATCTTCATTATAAAAATATTATAAATAATATTATAAGAAGAATTTGGTTTGTCAAGGATATCAATATTTGTTATCATCTAAACATTGGATCATGAGCCTTAATATTAACATTTCTTACATTTAATTAACTTTTGTAGGTATATAATGCAAAGATAGACAGACCATTTTACCTAATTTTTCTTTTAACAAGTAGCTTTAAGTGAGTTATTACAATAGTTGGTGGTATATTTTGCAGTGTTGCTTGCTTATTTGCTATTTCATAATCTTGCACAGTTTTTTTAGCATTATATTAGAGTAAAGAAAGAAGGAAATTTTATGATACCTATACTTTGTTCTTTAGGTGTTTTCTTCCTTCCATTCTTGCTACAAGTTATCCTTCTTGTGCATCTTGTTATATGTTTGTATTAGTAATAAATTCACAAAGTGATTGTACCTTTTGAGGTCCTCAAAACTGGTGGCTTTTTTAGCTTTTCATGTACAAATTATGCTTAAATGGGCATCCCATGAGAATCGCAGACATCATCTACAAGGTTTTCAGCCATGTATTATTTCTATTGCCGAGCTTCTTACATCCTTAAGTTTAATACAAGCATCATATAAGGTATTTCATAGGTCATCTACTCTTTCTAGATGATCCATACGAGATAGGCATTCTCTAAAGGCATTCTTATGGCTCTCAGTGCCACTCTGAAGCTCACAGGATTTCTTTCTTGGTTCTAAGCACCATTTGAAAACTCATAGGGAATCTCTATAGAGCGTCCATGGCTTAATTGTGGGCATTTTACATGTGATGTGATCAACACGGTGGCATTTGCTACAATGCAGGAATTTTGGTAACCTTTGTCATATTTTACGAGAGTTGTAGATCGTACCTAAATGAACTTCTTTTGTATTAGGTATATGATGAGTAAGTATTCTACTAATCATTGACCTTCGGACTTAAATATGTGAAAAAATCCTCAACCCATGTTATTTGATGAAATTTTGTGTTCATATACAAGAAGGCAAGAAAATAGCGATTCGAGGCGAATTAAGCTTATATAGGAGCAGAAATTATCGTATTGGGTATCATTTCATTTACACAACTCAGAATCACATTCCATTTGTTGCATTAGAAATTAGATGTTCAGAGCTCATTTGTTGCTTTAGAAATTACATAATCTTTAGACTCTTTTCTGATTATGTCATGGAATGTCACTATCATGACGTGTTTATAGGTGACTTTTGCGTCTTTAAGGCCAAAGGGCATAGCAGTAGAAATTTTCTGCCAGTATTCTAAATGTAGTTTTCTCACCATTTTCAATGTATTTTGATATAGTTATAGCCTCTGAAGTTATCTATATACAAGAGCATGCATTGCCCACAATTTGAATCTATAAAAATGTCTATGTCTAAGAGAGGGAATTCATCTTTCAAGCAAGCCTTATCGAGGCCACTGCTATAACAAAAATGACTTTTGGTAGCACTTTATACTATCCGTTTTTTTATAAATGCTATTAAATATTAATTTATTATAGAATTTTCTTAAAAAAGTTACAATTGAATGTTAAAAAGTAATATTTTTTATTTTATTGCATCTTAATTTTCATTAGTAGCATTTTTATTAATATTATATACAACATTAACTAACATGGCATTATAAAAATACTAACAAATAAGTTTTATTTAGTAGCATTGAAAAAAAGGCTACAAAATAGACAAATTTTTAGTGGAAAAAATTTATGAGATTGCCAAAACTAAAAATACCCAATCAACTTGTGGTATTAATTTAAAATAATTCAATTTATATGGAAAAAGGAAGTAAAATGTTTACGTGTATTCCTATAGTTGGATGCTATATATGCATATATTATGTTTCTAAAATACTCGCAATGTGTTTGTTGAATAAATTAGTTCTTATTTCGAAGGGACACTATATGGAAGAAATATTATGAATATGTTTTTAATTAATTGATTTTTTTATTGTATTTGATTCGATTTTTTATTGTTATAGCAATTTCTTTTTAATTCAAAATAATATATTAATGAAATAAGTGAAAAAGAGTACAAGAGCAACATCTTTAATTCTGATTTGCATATATTGGAGCTAGTTCGGGTTGTTATCTATTGATTTTTCAATACCAGCTTATTCTGTTGTTTTTTAATTGCATTCTCTAATTTGCTTGGCTTGCTGCTCCTTTGTTACTGTTGTTTGTTTTGCAGCTTATGACCAATAAAGAAAACATCTTATTTATTTATTTTTTTTGCTGCTGACCTACTTGAGTTGCAATTATTCTTATGTTGTTGCTTATTGTTTTCATTGTTGTTGAACCACTTCTTTGTTGCTATTACACCTTATTACCAACAATAAAAATCAGCTTCTTTGCTGATATCATTTTCCTACCAGTAAAGAAACCCGCAACCAGCATCTTATTGCCAAGTTTTCTACTACTTCCTCCTGATGCTAAAATATGCTGAAATTTGTATTATATCTGCTTCTTTATTATGAATTATGCCTTTAAACTCTGAATTTTATTTGTAATCTAAGCCTTCAGGCCGCTCTTGAATTTCTGTTTTCACATTTTTTGTAGGATATGGTAATTGTTATTTATGGGAGCAAAATAAATATCTAAACTTTTTGTTGGATTTGGTTCTTATAGGTTTTATGAGTTGCTGCCACTTGCATTTTGCTGTAGGTCTCTGTCGCAAAATTGTTGTAGCTTTGTTGTTGAAATGTATTTGTTGTTATTGCATGTATTTGTTGCAAAAGTGGTGTATTACAAATTAAGCCCTCAATATTATCATGATGCTAGTTTGTTTTATGTGGTTGGAGATTTTTAGTTTAATGAAGTTTTTAGGATTTTTATGAAGACTTTTGCTATGGTTTTGTTATGAGAGCTATTATCTTGGGAGGCATTTTTCTTTTTGTGTTGTTTGATATTGTCAATTATTTATTATTGATGATTGTAGTGCCTTTGATTATAGGCATTTTTGAAAATCTTGTATTATACACATTTATATTCTTTTATTATAATAATGGATTATTTCTCTCACATATTCATTTCATTTGAGATTTACAATTAGATACATATTATTGAAGAACATTGGAAATTAACAAAATAGTATATAAATATGAATAGCTATTGAATATGCTATATATTTTATAAGGGACGATAACATTAGTAAAATGCTGCAATGCTATCTTGTTTGGCTACTTAAATTGTAATAATAGCATTTTCTTTACGCTATAACTTGTATTTGGTAGCATTTCATAAATGCTATATATAATACAATGATAGCATTGACAAGTTATTTAACAACTTTTTCTTAATGCTATTTATTTTTTTTTTTGTAGCATCAATAAATGCTATCAAATTATAAAACTTTTAGTTGCGTTGGCTAGCAAAGTATAGACCAAAATGCTACCACTCACATATGGTAGCATTTTTTAGATGCTACAATATATAACTTTTCTTATAGTGCATGCATGCACGAATTTCAATATATATTCGAATCTTATCGTTATTCTTTTGACAAGTATAATGCTAGTTAGGCAAATAAAATGCTTAATGAAACTTGCACTTCTACTTTGATGAAAATAAATGCGCAATTCTCCAATCGCATGAGCAGACACCAACACTCCATTGCCTAGCCTCAAGCTTAACTCCTCTTACTTAGTTGCCTAATTACTTGGAGTGTTGGTGTTTATATATAGCAAACATGATTAATGGTTCCAAAATCTATAAATTAAGTATTTATAAAATCTTCTACAAAAAATGTTCAAGAAAGAGTATATTACTCTTCTTGCCCTTCTTTTCACTAAGTAGGTAGGAAAATTCCTCTTTCAATATCCATCGATGTCGTAGTAAAAACACTTTCCTTTCAAGTTCTTTTCACTTTTGGCTATTGTTTTCTTAGGAGCAAGAGTAGTTTCCTTCTTCTTTTTTGGTTCTTCTTTCCTTTTTCAAAGGATTTCTTTAAAGCTAGAGAAGTGGAAGGTTCAGCCATGTTGACCTCTTTCCCCTTACCAAAGAGAATTTTCTCAATCTTTTCCAAGTCTTTCATTGGCCTTTCCAAAGTATACACCTTATGGTTTAACTCATAATCAATGTTAAATTGATTGAAAGTATTGTTTAGAGACCCTAAGATCATACATATTGAGGACTTTACATCTATCTTTACTCTTAAAACCTAAGCCTGGTTGAGGGTATCGGTGACTTTCAACCCTTGTTTAAGGCTAATGAACCTTTGAAGAGCCTCTCTTTTGGCCTTCCTTCCCTAATCACCAGACATCTCATGAAGGTGATACGTGATGTCACATGCATTGTCCATGTCAAGTACATCATTGATAGAGGCTAGTACGTAACACTTGGTAGTTTCACTTGCAATCCTCCAAGTGTTGTAATATTACCTCTCCTCAGTAGTAGGAACATCAAGAATTGGATTAGTTAGCAACCATTTGATTATCAAATGAGAGCACAATATTCAGTTCAAGTTTTCATTTAGCATAGTTTTTCCCATTTAGCACATGATCTTCAAATATAGATGCGATTGGATTCATTTTTGAAATTAAACATACACCCATATTAATAACTATATTATACGTTTCAAATATTACTACATAATGCGTGAGATATAAAATGTAGATGCAACTACTCAATCTAATCCGCAATATATTCTATGGTGCCCTAATCAAATAATTACCACTCCTCTTTAGGAGAATGTGATAACTTTAATTAATTAAGCTAAAACTCTTTTTAATTATTATTGTTACCAAAATAATTCATATTTTAACAATAATAATCACCACATTTTTAGCCCTTAATTAATGACAAAAAATTTCTTTAAGGAATCTTTTTTCAGAAATTAAGTTGAGTGTATAACCATTATTTTAATCAACTCAAGGATTGCCTTAAAACGATATCTCTTTAAGGGAAAGCACTAACGGCTTCTAGGAATAGTTTTATGTATAGAGGAGATCCATGCTTGGAAGACAACTACCATAAGCTCTCTTTTAGGGAACACGATTCTATCCGTAATGGAGCAAGTGTTAAGACGAGACTTATAAATAATACATCCAAATGGACTAATAATGGAAACTTTAGGTTTTTTTAAATCCAACATCAAACCAACACGCTTTAGACAACTCCTAGGAAAGATCGAAGAGGTCATAGCCAGGTCCCACTTAAAGCCTAATCTTCTTAGACAGAATTTCTTAAAGAAATTCAGCTAGAGGGATCACAAATCAATCTCATTTAAAATCCAATCTCCTATAAAATCAGTCTAATTTTTTATTATTTAAATATAGATTAATTTAATAAACTTTCTCCCACTCAATCATTTTAATCTTTTTAGGATTTTACTTACTTTAATTAATCTCAATAGTTAAATTTTATAATTTATATTTATTTATTAAACAATTTAATAAATATATAAATTATTTATTCTAATTAACCTCATTAATTAAAATCTAAGCATGAATGCATGTACATGTCATAATGCACGATGTGTCATTGCTTATTTTCTATATGACATTTCACATGTATCTTTATTTTCATTTAACAATTAAATACAATAAAATATTATATCATAGATATAATAAGATATTTGATTATTTTCCTAATATATTATAATAATATATGGGGGCTTGATCCTTCTTGATATCTTCCATGTTCTTGAATATGTCCATGGGGTCCAAGACATTTTCCAAAATTCATAATCTTGAAAAATGAGTATAAACAGTGAACTAGTGCATAATTGTCCCGAAACTTTAAAGTATTTCACAAACACTCCTATAAATTTATATATTTTAATTATACTCCTAAAGAGCTAAAAATTATTGTTTGACCATAATATTTTTTAGAATTTTAATTTCACCCTAGTGCTTTAAACATTATATTTTAACCTTAGACGTCCCTCTTAGGGTTTGCACACATCTCATGTGTGCTCTCCTTTTAGTTGCTACCCTCTATTGTCCAGATCTATATGCGTTCTTCATCCTTTATACTTAGTCTCTATATTTACATATTATTAAAAATTTAAACATACAAATAAGGTAATTTAATGGGGCTTTTAGGCTACTCCTTAAATTACATATAAAATAATAAAAAAACAAATTATCGAAGATATAAGGTCAAATATCTGCTATAAAAACATACCCATCCGTTGCAATTATCATATAATTATATACAATAAGATTTGATAGAAAATAAATACCACATCTAATCATCCCATGATATAATTATAACATGTAAAGCATAAAGAATAAAATAAAGCAATTCCATGTCGAAGTCGTGAATGCCTCCATAAAGAGATACCTTATGAGTTTTTAGTGGCACCTGGAACTATAAAGATGACCCCTCGAGAATGCTTACCTCTTATAGATTGTCTATGTCAAATAGATAATCCATAGGATATTCTTATAAGATGTTGGTGTTACATTTAGGGATGCATGATGCCTAGCAATAGAGATAATATATGACCAAAAGCTAATGGTCAATGTTCAAGATGCCCACAAGATCCTGTTGAGACACAGCGGCTCCGGAAAAGTACAAATGTCATTTGCTTTGGGACCTCTAACAGTACATACAACTTGGGGATGAAATTGTTTTTCAAGTTATGGCTTATACAACTAGGACAATTAACACAAACATATAGGAAAGAAGGAATATGTACGAGACATCAATGGTATAACCAATATATGAGCGATACTATTAATTATGCTGCAAATTACTGTAAGGATATACCTAGAACTTTCCTTAAAGAGATGAGAATATAATGAAATTATTTATTTTTTATGTTTTACACAAATCTGACATAATGCAAGAAAAGTAAAAGTGTAAGTACACCAAAATAGTATGATTACATGCATTCTTGCAAGAATAACTAAGAGGAAAACAATCTCCTAAAATATTGCCATTAAGGCGTAACCAAGTATGATTTCATAATTTATATGTATTGTTTTGTACACAACATTTTAAGAGTACAGAATAAAAAGAAAAAGTCATAAAGAAGACTAAATATCACTTAGAGAGACAACATTGTTATAAGAGAAAATATGCAATACTGTTAAAAGTCTTCGCTTTATTAATCCTATGCATTGTTCACCTATGAGGACTACATAGCTCATATGATCAAGGAGGTTAATGTTGATTCTTGAAAATTAACTTTGGGATTCAGCCCAAGCCTAAGCCGAAACCGCATTGGTTTGATTAGGTAATATAAAAAGGTACAAGTGACAAACTATTTTTTTAAGTTCAAATTATGCGTTATGATATGAAAAGTAAAAGTAGCCCAAATTTGGCCTAAAGTAATATAAATAACCTTAGTCTAATTTAATTTGGGAGAAAGTTAGGCCTTAAGGATTTATTATGTAGTTAGGTTAATATATAAGAAACAAAAAAATTTAAAATAATTAGAGTCCATTTTTAGGGTAAAACCTTATTCTAATTAACTTATGTTTATTAAAAGGACAAATTTCTTTTTGCCCCTTAAAGTTTTTATAAATACCTCATTCTCCTCCCAAGGTTTAAAAATTTACCCGTTAAGTCCATCCGTCAACTGAGATAATAAAAAATGTCCTTTCTTGGGTGTTTTGACAATAATATTCCTGCCCATTAATTTAATTTTTGATACTTTAATCCAAATCATATTAAATAATGGGTCCCGCCACTAATATTTTAAATAGTATTTAAATAAATTATATTTTTTGCACTTAATGCAATATTAAATAAACTACATTTAATGCAATTTCTTAATATTGAAAAATCTTAAAATTATATAATTATTTTTTCTAACCCTAATTTTAGAACACACCTATTACAATAGCCATGTCCCTCCACCTTCATCACTTTGGCATCCTTCATATAAAAACCTAATCACACCTTCTCCTCCCTCGTAGTGGTTGTTGTTCTGCCTTTGAGCCTATCCATTTTCGGAGACGGCTTAGAGTTTGCTGGTGATGCAGAGTTGAGGAGTAAAAGGATGCGGTAGTTATTGGAGCATGGGTTTGATTTTTTATTTTTAAAATCCAGTAATTGACTTTTGGTAAAAATTCAATTGGAATTTTTTTTCTTGTTTGGAATTTTTCTTTTCTACGATGATTTTGGTTGCAGATGATAGATTGGTATGATAGATTGAAATTATTCAAATTGAAGCAAAGAAGAATTTGAAGAAGGAGATTTGGAATTTTTCAAATTGAAGCAAATAGAAGAATTTTTGCTCATCCCCATATGGCAGAAAATTTATTTTTTTTATTATGCATTAGAATTTCATTTAAGTTTACTATTTAATGTGAAAATATTATGTATTTTACCTTAATAAATAAAAATATATGATTTTTTACTGTGCATTATTATTTATTTTTTATTTTATATAAAAATATGATTTTATCCTCAAAAAGTTAATTTTATCGTTAATTGAATTGAATGATGGATATAACGAATAAATTTTTAAACTTTAGAGAATAATGGGATATTTACAAAAATTTTAAGGAGAAAAAGGAATTTGCTCTTATGACAATATATATTTTATTATAAATATGTCTGTTAGCATCTCTTTTAATTCAGATAAATTATAAATAATTTTATTTTTAAACAAAAACTTGTTTTAGAAAAATAACTTGCATTAAAATATAATAACATGATTAAATTATATTCCACTACAATTACACATCATACACTATATAAGATATGAGAATCCTTGAATCAAAATCTTCAGACAGCATCTTGGTGGCATTATTTTTCTCCTTGACATCCAATTAAGCATCAACTTAGTTACCTTTAAGCTCTGAAAACACTTTTCCTGCGAAGCATAGATCTATCAGGTTGCAAACAAAAAGTATAAAATACTGTCACAAACAAGTCTATTTGATATTAATCTAACCTTAAAGTGATTGTGACCTTTGTTCATTGTTTGTGTTCTTTTATATTAATACTAGAGTTATCTATGAAATACTGCCACAAACAAGTCTATTTGATATTAATCTAACCTTAAAGTGATTGTGACCTATGTTCATTGTTTGTGCTCTTTTATATTAATACTAGAGTTATCTTGTTCCCCACACTCTTTAACTCATAGTTTGAATAACATATTTTATTAAATATCATGAAAATTAGTCGCAAATTCTCTAGTAAGCCCAACCTCCTAAGGTTACAGTATCATGATTCTTGAACTACTAAACAAAATTCAAAGGATGTGATAGACCTTACTCGCAATTCAGATTAGGTGAGGAAGCTCAACCAATATTTAAAGGCCCAGCAATATGAAAGCCTAGCGTAAACACTTCAAGGCCCAACTTAAATATATAACCAATCAAAACCAAACACGTGCTCGTGTAAATTTTGTCCGCCACATCAACCAAATACTTTAAACAATATTATAAACATATAAACTATAAACAAATATTTAATTTTTATAGACTTGTCGCTTTCTTTTGAAGATATAAAATATGAAATTACTATTAACCATGATGTTATAGTAAAAAGGCATTTCATAACTTTACCCTGATTTAGTAAATTACGCAATGTTATTTGTCTTTTGTAGTTGTTGATAATTGAATTTTTGTTTCTAATTACTCGTTTTTTTATTTTATCTAATTTTATTTTCCGGTGAGATTATTTGAAATTTAATTCAAGTATACTTAAGGGGCCGAGTTATAGTGTACTGCACAAAATAATTTAGTTCAATAAAATAAATAATTTTATATTTCACCTCAACTACAAAAGTTGAATATTTAACCTCTTAATTTATAATTTTAATTTAACTCCAAATAAATTTATTTTTCTAATATTTTGACCCTCCCAATATAGTTTTTAATATTTTAACTATCAAAATTTTAAGTATAACTTCAAGTTTGTTTAAAATAACTTTTCACATAAAATTTTTAGAATAAACTATAAATTATAATTATATAATTAAAACTTTTAATAAAAATTGACTAATTATTTAGTTGACACAAATAAATTTCACAAAAATTATATAATTAATTAATTTTTAACATTATATAAAAAAAACATAAAATCTTAAAATAATATAAAAATATAAAAATATTTTTAACAATTTAAGTTTTTGAAAAAGTTTAAAAAATTCAAACTACTAAAAATTTGAGTTTTTTCCTATATAAAGAAAATCAACAAAATAAAATAAAATAAATTGAAAAAAAATTAAACATTAAAAAAAAACCCTTCAACCGATTAAAAAAACCAAATTAAATGAGCACTTGGCCCTTTTTGTACAGGCATTATTAAAATTAAAAAAAAAACAAATTTGATAAATTAAGGTCTATTTCGAAGTGTTTATTACAACCATATAAGTACTTTCAGTTACTTATAAATATTTGTACAAGTATTTGGCTTCAACAAACAAGCAGGCTATGGTACACCGAATGTTTTGTGCATCCTTCTTACTTTGTCAAATTCTTTCATTTTCATTCTTCATCTCTCGTAAAACATAGAAGCTGAAAATTACAACACTATGTTTGATCATTTTTAAAATAAACAGCATTAAATTTGTACTAAATAAATGCATCCTAGTAACTTAATTATTTCAAAAGATTTAAGACTATTATTCTAGAGAAGGCTGTTAAATTACCAAAATTCCACCCTTTTTTTTTTATATATTTTGGAAATTTGATCAAATCTAGTTTCACACATCAAGAAATTTTGCATCCAATTCTGATAAAATCTACCATCTTTTGGAAGAAAAATTGACCTCCAGTTTGCACTTGAACCAAATTGAACCCCTACCCTCCCTTTAGAGGCAAGGTACCGACCACCCTAGCTAAAGGATAATTAATAAATTTCACTATTTTTTAAACTTGCTTAATAATGAAACTTATTTAATATAACTCACAAACTTATAGTACCATCTGCATTTGATCAAACAACAAGAATGTGAGTTCAGATCCATACTGTTGTAGCATAGTCCAAATTAACACCTTGTTATGAACTTCAAAACAAGATATTAATGTCATCCATTCATCCAAGGGAGAGCAGTTGCTCGTACGATAATTGCAAGATCAGATTTCCTATAAGGTTTGGTTAATTCCAGGATTATGCAATTGTTTATTAATATAAAGACATCAACTATTCTCCATTCAGCAAAGCATACAAGCAATGAAGATTTACTTGCATTGAAAAGAGGCTGAAGTTGTATGATTCATTTGTGTTGAAGTCCACGGCTTTCCTGGTGGATCATCTTATGGCCATTACATGTAACACTAATCCAATAAATGTACTGAACTATGCAGGAAAAAGGGTCTGTGACCATTATGTGGTATAGGGGTTGCATCTTGTATAAAACTTAAAAAAGTACACCACTTCTATCCACAAGATCAGCAAACAATGAGGAGAAACACACTATCTGGAAGTGAAGACAAAAGACAGACTCTACACAGTGAATCAATATTGTTCTCTCTTTTTTTTCTCAAAAATATGATTATTCTTTCTTGCCAAATCACTCATAGGAGAGAAGAAACAATTCATTTCCAAAGGGCTTTTGGCCGTGTTTTCTTTCCTAAAATAATAAGCATTCTAGCTGGAGAATTGCTGTTGCATCCCAAAAAGCACAACCTATAGTGAACTGGCAACATTTCAAAAATGACATAATTGACTTCTACAAAATGGCAAATAGACCCTTTCTTGAAATATCTGTTCCTCAGTAACTAATGGATAACGTGGATTCCCAGCAACAAATAATGCATCCTTAGATATCCTACATCTTAGGTAAAATATGTAGCAAGCAACTCAATTGAGAAAGAGAGGAGTGTGTTACCTGCTCTACAAGATGAACATATTCCACTCATCCTGAGGCCACAAGGCATAGATAGGCTCAGCCAGTTGCCTCCTTACTGTGGGAAATTTAGAAAATAATGTAATTAGAATAGTCCAAAACAGACTGGGGACCAGATAGCTGGTATGAATCACCCTTCTTATTGACGGCATCAAAGACACATCTTCAGAAAGTTTTCGTCATGTATCTCAAACTATCCAAATGTATAGTGCTTATTTTATGTTATTCTGATAAGAAAAAAAGAAGAAACTTATAAATGAAAAATAAAAGAAATATAACTATCCCTTTAGGAAAGTATCATTTAAACATTTATAGGAAAAATGCCAAAGAATTTCCACACTTTCCTTTATAAGAACTAATAATAAGTACAATAAACAATACCTTCCATTGCACTTGAAAACAGCACTTAATATTTGAATAAGGGCAAGTTGAAGCATAAAATACAAATCAACTTTAAGCACCTACCACACCAGTGCAAGAGGTATCTCACAGCAGATATGATGAACTGCCACCAGCAGGCAAGATCCTAGTACAGGTAGATTTCACCATGTTTGATGTTCATGAACAGGTAAAGGATCTGAAAATTAACTCCAGGACTACTTCACCAATATATGGGGTAACGAAAAGAAACTGAAGAAAAGGGAACGTAGAGAGGATAAAAATGCAATAAACAATACATATAAATTATCACGAATTTACATAAACCTCAATAAGTAACCATTTTTCTTTTTGTTGATGAAAGTAAACAACAAACTGCAGCGAACCAACCCAAACTATTGATATTGCGAATGCATCACAGCATCAGGACACAAAGCTCTCACAAGGGCTTTCACAAACAATGATAGACTTGATTATTTAAAGAGAAAGAATACCATGAAGCAATGTAAAGAGAATAAGATACAAATTTAATTGCTCAGGGCAAAGGAACTTATATAGAAACTTCATTAGCAGAATTTACTTGACATCAAAATTAATGAATCAGTTTCATTCTAAACATAAAATAGAAAAAAAAATATAAAAAAGGAATTTATGTAAAAAGAAAACTACTAATGCAGACTTTTCAACCTTGCTCAACTGAAGTCCTTCAATCTTCTCTTCAACATGTCCATTGATTTCTTTCGAGAACTTTGCTTTGTATTTCTGCTTGATAGACTTCCAAAGATCCCGTCTGGGGAATCCTTGAATTTTTCGCAAATGCTCGCCACTTTCTTATAGTCCAGAGCATTGTAGTTCTTCTCCCTTATCACGGGATTCATGAAGTTCTCTGGCTGACTGCTCAACAAAAGATTTATCAATTGTCGTGATTCTATCAAACACCTTCTGAAACTACCTTCTTTGTATATTTCACTCAAACCAGTACTGTGAAACCTCTCATCAGAAAAATTCTCTAGCATCTTCAAATCATTGTTGATAGCCATGACAGCATTAGCATTAAACCTCTTGACACTATCACTAAGAAATGCAGTCACTATAGAATTGGAAATATGTTCAAGTGCCCCACTCCCCACCTTGTACAAAGCATCCAAAGGTAAAATTTGCTGTGCTGTCGACATAAGAGTGTCTAGGTAAATAATTACTTCATTCATATACTCATTCCCATTCTGGGATACCTCCTCCGAAGTCCAATTGATGTTTTCTGTAACTACCATAAACTCATCTATCTTGTTGTTCACCAAAGTAAGAAGAGCAATATAAGCTGCATCTCTTGATGTTTTTAGGACCACCTTGGCCATCAAAGTAGCTTGAGGCTTCTCAACTGATCGCACTGGGATCCCACATAGCTGGGCTGCATGTCGAAGGAAAAAATCACAAGCTCTTTCGAGGAAAGTAATGTTTGCAGCAATCTGCATGGCTTGAGATACACCAATGGAGCCACCATTAATTGTATTCAGCATAACTTCGTTTAACACATCAATCAAGAGCTTGTCCAAATACTTTCTCAACACATCAAAGTAATTAGTGTGCACCCCATACGACAAGTAATCAACAGATCCTTTGATGAATGACCTAACAATACGGCAAGCATCAGGTACCATGGAAGAGAATGGTGCAATGTACGGAAAGGCTGGCATTATATCTGAAGTCTGGAGATGAAACAGCAGAACATTATTCTCATAATCTGTATCCTTTTTCATTACCATCTGCTCATATGTATCATTGGAAAGAACATTAGTAATTTGTTGCCGACACTCTTCCAAAAGAAGTTTATGATATTTGTCTCGGCTTTTGTCCAGCACCTCAAAAACAGGGATCACTTCATAACCATACTGTCTAAGGGTCGCCCCAAGAAGGGTGACATAATCCTTCACCAGCAGAAGATGTGTTGCAGAATCCATATGAGAAAATTGTTCTTCCAACACAGATGTTATTTTAGACACAGCTGTTTCCCACATTGTCTCAAGCTGATCAGGTGATAGGAGCTCTCCAGCAGTCCTCAGGACCCGATCCTCCACTATAAAGTATCCAGCAATCTGAGCCAAAAAAGTCTGATATGATTCAACGAATGGCTGAGCTGAAGAGATCTGTAAGTCCGAAGTAAGCTGTAATAAACGATTCTTGTAATAATATTCACGAAACTGCTGTTGGATCCCAAGGCAAGTGTGAATGTGATACGCCCGATAAAGCGGTGTGAGATCAAACTTCAAAACTGAATCTTCATCAATCTCCTCAACTTCTAAAGTAAATGAGAAATCTCCAAAACCTGAAAGATTCTGTTCCTCAGCTTTCCTCTGACGATCCAGCATTTCCTCATCCCTCTGACGAGCTGATGCGGCACGACCTATGGCTGTTTGTCCAATATCCTTTGCAGAACTCCTAACATGAACTAGCCATTCATTAAATTGACTAGTAACTTTCTTCTCAATATGTGTCTTTATTGCTGGAATTGTCTTCTCTATTACTATTCTGAGAGCCCTAACAGGAATATTCTGTAAGTAATTCTTCTCAATCAGATCAACAGTTTTCAAAGCGGGGTAAAAATGGCCTTCGGAAATGTGATTGTTACACTTAACACAAAGATCCAACACTTGCACACAAGTCTTCGACATCTTGATAGCTTCCGTCACATTCTTTTTAATTGAATAAGACTCGAGAAGCTCCTCAATTTTGATTAGTAGCGCACTCCCAACTTCTTGCAACCTGTAATTATCACTTGAGAGATCACTTTTTAGCTCTTCAGCATCAACCAACACACCCCGAAGCTCATCAACCGCAAGAATAAATTCCTCATAGTGGGTCTTACAGAGCTCCTCAATTTCAACTTCTTTCTTCCTAACAACACTTTTGAGCTGTTGAAGCAATACTTCAGGCCGTCCCGTTTCAAATGCATGCCTGACGATAGGTCCCATATCATCTCCATTCCCAATCAAAGTTGCAAGGACTGAGTCCTCCCCTCCATCTCCATTCTCTGTAACAGTTCTCCTCCTGGTTTTCACGTCCATTCTCTCAATCAAACCCTTCAATGCCCAATTGAAACAGAATTACTCAACTACACTCACCCAGCTCCACACTGTCTATTTTGACAAACACAGAAAAGAAAATATCATCAACAACAAAATCTCATCTTTACATCAAAATTAGCACTTCATTAACCATTTATACACAAACAGAAAGTGGGTTATTGGGTTAAATATGTTCATTCCCAGCAAATACCTAAACTGGATTATTAATTCATCAAAAACAAACTCATTGAGATGAAAAAATTAAATTGTAAATGGGCATTTTCTGATGGGTTTCATCAAATGAATACATCAATCACAAAAAATATTACAAACATAACGAGATATGAGATATGAATCACCATTTTACTATCAACCAAGGCGACAAATCAAATACACCCATATGAAAACAATAAATAAACAGATATCAGCATATAAATCTAAATAATAAACAAGAAAGCCCAGAAACAAAAGCTATCGAAAGCTAAGTTTTAATTGAGATTTGAGACTTACACAGGCAGAGCGCAAGAGCGAGGCTGTTAGTTTTCTCCGAAGATACTATACAACACGGAAGAAAATGATTAGTTTCTTTGAGATTATCATTCCATCTCTTACAAAATTCTTCGGCTTTTCTATCAAATCGATCACTTTTTATTATTATTATTATTGTGATTATTGTTATTATTATTTGTGTGTTTGTTTTCTGTTGGTTTGCTTTCTACTTCGCCTGGTTAATGCTAACATTAATTAACATAAACAAAGGGAAGAAAATTACTATCTCCACCTTTTGCTTTTTCCACGTCATATAGATATTATAAGTTATTTGTATTCATACCCTCAATCTTAATATATTTACGGTAATATCAAAATTAAGTGCTAATTTATTTTTTCGTCACAATTTTATTGATTTAAATATTTTTTAAAGGTGCTTTAATTTTATTGATTTAAATAATTTTAAGAGCGCTTTTTTTAATTTAATAACAAAAAAATAATAATTGTGTTAGAATAAAAATAAGTTAAAATATTCTGCTCAATACTGAATTCTAAAATCCAAATAATTTTTTTTTAATTATAATTTTAAAAATATATTTATAAGTTTTATTATTTACTTATGTGCAATCACTAATTTATATTCAAACTTCAAACAAAAAATAAATACTACCCAATACTAAAATATATGCATTAGATTTGAAAATTAAATTTTAAAAAAATATGGATTTATGATATTTAACTATAAAATATATTTGATAACTGCTGAATTATATGAATATAAAATGATTGATGTGTTTTTAGATATTAAAAATGTTTATATATGTACATATATCACACTAAAATATATTTTTTATTATGACAACTAAGAATAATTTTTTAAAGTTATAAAGACTTTTCTATTATATATATGTCAAAATTTTCAATCATATTTGTACTGTCTTTTAAAATTTTTTACAATAATTATCTTTTTAAACATGTGATTTTATTTCAAACATTGTAATATTAACGCCAACATTTTATTTTTTTAATAAGAGCTATCAACACTCTTTAATTTACTAATTTATAAAAATTATATCATTATTAGTTATTAATATAAAATTTTATATTGTTTAATAAAGATACATATATAATTTTAACGTGATATCTTGTGATTTATAAATATAGTATTATTGATAATAAAATTATCAAATTTAGGATTTTTTTCATTATGAAGTTCAAATTGTCTTATTGTTAGACATTCACGTCAAATAAATTATTTATTTTTTAATTTTTAGAAATTCAATATGGGATTTCATCTTGTAAAAAGTAAAATTTCTTAACTTTTTTAAAATGATAGAATATCTCAATGTTTTTTTACTTTGATCTTCAAAAACATTCAAACCTTTTAATATTTAGTAAATATTTTAATTTTTATAATAAATTTTTTAAACTTTTAATAACATAGCTTATTTCTAATCTATTTACTTTTATTCAAATGAGTTACTAATTTTAGATTAGTTTGCAAGATTAAACAAAAAAAATAATATATAGTGCAAACAAATAACTTTATCTAAATTCATTAAGTAAAATAAAATAATTTTTTAAATAAATAATAACTTTTGATGTACTAGTACACATTTTAGATGTTATAACTATAAAATTTTAACAACGTTAGATAAATTTAAATAACATAAGTGTACATCATTATTTTATAAGCATAAATAAATAATTACTCAACTCAAACTTAGAAAAAATTTAACCATAACCAACAGGAGATGGGAAATTTGTAATACCTTTTGGAACTTCTATTTATTAATATTTCTACTTTTTCTATATATGCGACTACATTATAGTCATTGAACAAATATTCTTTGACAGCATGAAATCATGCTTAGTTAAACTACAGCCAAATGGTACTTTTTACACAATTTAGTACTTTTATGATACAATCTTAAATATATAGTCGTGAGTTGATATTAGATAAACCTTAGGGGGTTAGATAATATTTAACATATTTATACAATAAAATTTTAAATTTGCAAAATAAAAAATTATATTATTTTGTATATATTTAAATAATTATATATTTATCTTGTCTAGTGTTTAACTTATATATATATATATATTAATGTGTAAATATAAACATATTAACATTTAAGAGAGTATTGATGACATATATACTTTAAGTTTGTAAAATAAATAAGTTAATACTTATAGTTAGATTACAAAAAATTAAATAAATATGTCATCTAAACATATATATTGAGATATAATTCTAAATTTTATTTATATTATTATCATTTAAAACAAGTAATATAAAAAGTTGTAGTAGTAAGAAAAAATTTTAATTCAACAAATTTGAGAGTATTCAAAATTAAAGATAACAATATTTTTATCTCTAAATTTTTATAAAATATTAAAATGTGATTTGCTTAATTTTAATAATTTAGCATTATCCTTTACTTTTTAACATTGTCTTTAAGAAGCAACCCACTAATAACTTAGAGATAAAGTGTTTTACTCTTTTCATAAAAAAAAAGTTAAAATCTCTATAATTGTGTTAAGAGTACATTATTTTTAAAATTATAGATAAATTTTGTTTAAATTAGATGTAGATTTTTGCATAAATTATAGTTATCTCAACTCTAAACCTTTGATAAATTTCTAATATAATATTAATAGATTATACGTGTAATTGTGTAATATTAAAAAGGAAAATAGTTATCACTAGGACTAAAATGTTAAATTTTAGGAAACCATGCGATGATTTGTTATTCACCAAAGTTGAGGGAAGAAAAGTTTATTACTCCCTCCAATTCTTTTAATTATTTTTAACCTCTTTTGGGTTTACATTTTTTATTATCTTTAATTAGTATTACTTTGTAACAAAGCGATTTAAACAAGGAAGTTTGGTTGTGTCGAGAGAGAGAGAGAGAGAGAGGGGTTGGTGTAAAAGCCAATCAAAGAAAGTATTTAATTGGCCAAACATTGCTTTAATTTAAAGCTCAACAATGTTTGTGTTGTGTGTTGACTACGACAGTTTAATTAATGCTACCTTCTATTTTTATGCTTGTTTTCTTTTATAGTTTGGCTTATTCATGGCTATTTTTTTCTTCTCAAGTTCTGCTATTCAGATCCTGGAGATCATTGGCTTTAATCATTAATCAATAATTATAGGACTGCTTGGTAGTATTATTTTACTAAAATTAATTTAGAATAATCTAACATTTAAGATGTCTCTCAAGGTTCCTTTGGCACACAACACTAGATTAGATTAAATTTGATAAAATGATGTAAAATATATATATATAATAGATGTTAGTAAAATAATTAAAAATGATTAATTAATTATTTGTTAATTTAATTAAAAATTAACTCAAGTACAAAATACTTAAATATTTTAGTAATAATTCAAATTTGAATGTTACATATTTAAAAAATATACTTAAAGTATAAGATTTTAATAATATAAATATATTTTATATTATCAAATAGAATTTTATATTAGTAATTGTTTAAATCAATACGAGTAAAAATGATTTATAATTATTCATAATATAAAGGTTTTCTTTGAAATTTATTTCAAATGATCTTATCACTTTTTTAAACTTTACAAAATATTTGTTTGAGTGTTAAAAGCTTTGGAATGAAGTATATCTTTACTGAATTTGAGGTGAACATCAATCATTACCTTATTTAACAGATAAGTAAACTTAACACTTATTTTTAAATTTAAAAAAATAATAAGATTTTTTTTTTTCTAAAATGAATTGTTGTTGATCTCATAAGAGAACAAAACAAAAAAAATAAAATAAAATAATTCTTTGTTATTCATAAAAATTTACACCTAATTTTGGACTAAATGATAAGTACTTTACTATTAGGTTATTAATATGTGGCTTTATAGGAATTTTATTTAGTTTAATAAAAGTTACATCTTATTTTTAATAGATATATGTCTAAATGGGAGTCATAAATAAACTTATAAATAAAAAAAAAATTATTAATTAAGTAAACCCAAGCGAAACTTAACTGGACTATAACATTTATCTTTTTGAATTATTTTTTAGGTTTATATATAATTTGGTATCTACAACTTTTCAAAGCTATTGATTTATATCTTAATTTTTTAATTTTTTTTAAAAATATTATCTTATAAACTTTAATTTTTAAACATTTTGATTCCCTATTTATCTATTTTTAGCTCTACCCCTGGACTGTAGTACAAAAGATATAATTTTTTTTTAATGAAGAATATATAGTTTAATTATATAATTACTATATATAATATGATGATAAATGATCTAATTTATACTAGTTAATTCACTAAGAAATATTTCATTTTTTAGTTATTATTTGGTCTTGTAATTTGAAATATAGGTTAAACTATTTGATTTAACTTTAAAACATTTTGACTCTCTAGTTATGTATTTTTAATTCTGCTCCCTGACTATAGTAAAAAAGATATAATTTTTTGTTTAGTGAAAAATATATAGTAATTATATAATTAAATTGTATATAAGATGATGATATATGATCTAATTTATACTACCTAGTTCACTAATTTCAATTTTTTTCGTTATTATTTGGACTTGTAGTTTGAAATATAGGTTACACTATTCAATTTATTTTTATAATTAATTTTAACGTTAGAATTATTGATTGGATTGAGATATACATCACACAAAGCTATTAACAGATGTGATTTCTTAAAATCATATATGATTTCATTACATAATAAAATATTAAAAAGAAAATTTAAGAAAAATCTAAAATCAATGGTTCATGTAAATGGGTGCATAATTTTTTTGAGTTCAGGTCGAATTTATAAAAACTCTCACTTATAGATAAATTAATTTAAACTCAATCTCAGTTCACACTTGAGTTATATGCTATCTCAATAGGCTAGATTTTTAATTCAAGCTTTAAAGACCAAATTTAAGGGTTGAAAATTTTCAAATTTGGGTCGAGCTTTATGAATTCAGCTTAGATTTATCTAAATTTATTAACCACTTTTGTCAAATTTTATATTTTTGGAATTAGGCTTCGGTCCGGCCTAACTTGAGGTTTTAAAATTTATTATTTGGATACTTGGCTTTGCCAAAATCCAACCCTGCTTGTTTCCCTTTTTGAATACTTCCAATAGACATGTATTTCATTTATCAAAAACAGAGTCGAGTTATCCAAATTTTTTTTATGAAATCACCACCACACATATCTATAAAAGATTTTTCAGAAACTACAACTTGTTTATTAGAGCTGAATCTGTGTAAAGGAAAGCATTCAGCAAAAATGAGCATTACCAGTACTCCACATATTGTGGTAATACCTTATCCAGCGCAAGGCCACGTAATTCCTTTACTGGAATTTTCACAATGTTTGGCCGAGCAAGGTTTCAGAGTCACATTTGTCAACTCCGCGTATTATCACAGGAGGGTCTTGATAGCCGTAGAAGGAAAGAATTATATCGGGGATAAAATTCATCTGGTCTCAATCCCGGATGGACTGGAGCCTTGGGAAGACAGAAATGACTTCGGAAATTTAACTCAAAAGCTTTTGCAGGTTATGCCTGGAAAGCTGCAGGAGCTCATTGATCAGATCAATGGAAGAGAAGGTAAAAGTATAGATTGTGTAATTGCAGACGGGACTATGGGGTGGGCTATTGAAGTAGCAGAAAAGATGAATATCAAGCGAGCTGCTGTTTGGCCTGCGTCGGCTGCATCACTTGCCTTGTCGGTAAATATCCCAAAGCTGATTGACGATGGAATCATTGACAGTAATGGTGAGATTTTGTCTTAATTTTTCTGTGTACTTCAACAGATTTTACGCATGGGGAACTCACGTAATCAGACAGATATAATCTGAATGACTTTTTCAATCATGTAATTATCAAAGTGATGCAAGAGAGTAACTGTATACTTTTGTTTTAGTGCATAATGTTACCTAATCATAGTTTGAGCAGTCCGATCATTCCACTTGTTTGTATCACGCGGAAAATATATTTTACAAAATTCTCTCTTTCAGGAACCATAATCAAGAAACAGATGATTCAGTTGGCACCAGATATGCCTGAATTGAGCACTGCAAACTTCTTATGGGCTACCATCGGCGACTTAAGAACCCAAAAAATCATGTTTGATTTATTATTTCACGGCGTACAAGCTATGAAAGCGGCAGAATATCTGTTTTGCAACTCAACCTATGATCTTGAGTCTGCACCATTCTCATTAGTTCCAGAACTTCTTCCAATAGGACCACTTTTGGCTAGCAACCGCCTGGGAGATTCAGCAGGATACTTCTGGCCAGAAGACTCACACTGTCTGAAATGGCTTGACCAACAGAAATCAAACTCTGTCATTTATGTTGCTTTTGGTAGCATCGCACTTTTTGACAAGATTCAATTTGAAGAATTAGCACTCGGACTTGAACTCTGCAACAGGCCATTTTTATGGGTTGTGAGGCAAGATATTACCAAGGATGAAAATGATGCCTACCCAGAAGGATTTCATGATCGAGTAGCCACTCGCGGCAGGATGGTCAACTGGGCACCGCAGCAAAAGGTTTTGAGTCATCCTTCAATTGCCTGTTTCTTGAGCCATTGCGGCTGGAATTCCACCGTAGAAGGTGTGAGCAATGGGGTTACTTTCTTGTGCTGGCCTTACTTTGCTGACCAGTTCATGAATGAAAGCTACATTTGTGATGTTTGGAATGTGGGATTAAAGTTTAACAGAAACGAAAGTGGGATCATCACGAGAGAAGAAATTAAGAACAAGGTGGCTCAAGTGCTTGGTGATGGAAATTTTAAAGCAAGAGCTTTGGAACTCAAGGAAAAAACCATGAGTAGTGTCCGAGAAGGAGGTTCCTCTATAAAGGCCATTCAGAATTTCATTGAATGGATAAAGGCATAGGGGCTGCCACAGAATACCTTTTCAAAGAAAATTTGTGGTGCATTAATTGGCCAATATAACCAATATTTTCCAAGTGTAATGCATATTTATCGTCAATTCCGAGTTATTTTCCATTGATTTGATGTGTGATGTAGCAAATTATAAAATTAAGGTCAATCATATTGTAGTTATGGACATTGCTTTCTTCAGTTGAATTTCTTAACGAATAAAATTTTAAATCTTAGAGAATAATAAGAAATTTCCAAAAACCTTGGGGTAATTGGGGATTTGTCCAATATAAATCATCATTGATAAGTACTCATCATTAACAAGCTTAAAACTAACTAGCCTTGAATTCCCTAAATTCGCATTTGCTATTAGCCATTCAGCTCAAACCATGCTTCATGAAAGTTTAGTACTTTAAGCAATGGACTCGCGAAACATATAAGATTTCGTTTGTTGTTGTAAGAGATAAAAATAATTTTAAATAGTAAAAAAAATTACTAGAAAATAATGTACTACCATAGTACTGACATCTTATTATGGTAGTAAAAAAAAAAACTGAAACCCCTCAGACCTCTAAAAAATAAAGGTAATCAAAACTTAAGTCTCCTAGAATTACCAGACAATAAAGCACATTGATGATATCGACAAAACCGCCATTAATTGTGATCAAAGAAAATTGTAACTACATAAAGCAAGCGGAGTTTGATAATTTGCAAGTTAATAAGCAAACAAGTGGCAAGTTTAGAAAAACAAAAGGAAGAAGCCAAGTTTAATTTGGCTTTGGTTTTCTTTTCTTAAGGCGGTGCATGTATGTATATATAGTAGTTGCATTTAGTAATTAATTCTTTAGAAGCAAATTGGAAAACTATATTTTTAGATGATTAATTTTGGATTTAAAGTTTAGTAAATTATGTTACATAATACAGTTGTATAAATTTAAAATTTTGATATATAGATATATATTTAAGTATATATATGTTTTTAAATAAATAGGTGTGGGGAATTTTTTTTATTATTCGATCATTATTTATTAGTATTATTGAGAGAAAGAGAAGTCAACAATAGAGGAATAAAATTGTTACATGTTTATCATGTAGGTATTTAAATATGAAAAGTGGAGTGTTTTATTACTTTTAAATTTTGATAAATATTTATGAAATTCTTGAATTGTCACTTGTTAATCCAATTAATTATTTTTTTAATCAGATTTAAATAATAATCTTCATACGAAAAAACTTGTAGGCTATTATGTACAATATCAGTATTCACTATGTACAATGATTTTAGACAACCATATGCGTTGCTTTCTGACAGGTCGAGTCGATATAGTATGCACAGTATATCGTATTGTGGGCTGGGTTGGATTTATACATTTTTTTGTGCATACCGTATCGGTCTAGCCTAAAAGCCCACGTGGGCTCAATTTTTATTGGTTGTTTCGGATTCAAAAGCCCAAATTCCACAAAAGAAGTTGTTGTGCTTTGAAAAGCAAAGAGAAAAAAAAGAAAATGAATGTGTGGTTGTGACATATATTTGCAAGCAAAGAGGGAAATTTCATGATAGGTACACGTATTGTTGAAATCTTATCTTTGTCTTTTCATTTTTTCCACTACTTCTATAAACACCTCATCCATTAGTTGCAATACAACATTAAGAAAAAGACCCCATTGATTTTGGGCGATTATATGATTCACTTGCATTCATTGACATGAAAATCAAATTGTTGGCATTCCATTCATTCTCTTGCTTTGTTTTTCCATAAAAAATCTAACTTCGATGCTTGTCTCGCATACACTAGAGCGTAAACCCAAATTTCAAGTATGTTTACTTGACAGTGGCCATCTTAGTGAGATTTGGAGTTTTGGATTTCTATCCATACTATACTCTGATAATGTGAAGGATGATATGATAGACAGTGATCAATTTATGACTATTATACACTACATATGAGTATATCAAATGGAATCTTGTTAATACTTGGATACTTAAATGATTGAGTTTATATTTTGTTGCATTTTTATTGACCATAAATCCTTTTAAGTAAGGAAGTTAATTTGTATTACTGAGCCTTTTAATTTTACTTTTTCTTGAGGATGAACAAACATTAGATTTTGGGGTATTTGATATCTTAATTTTTGCTACATGATTATACTTAAATTATCTATCAATAAGTAGTATACTTAGCGTTACTTAGTTTATTTGTTTAGTTATTTTTCTTTATAGTTTAGTTTTATTTTACAAGTGTTGACGTATTTTAACATGAAAGATATCAAAACGAAGTATAAAAGCACGTTTGCTAGCCATCCTTGGAAACTACAAAGTTTTATTCTTGAGGACCAAAATGCAAGCAAATGAGAACTAAAATGTAGAGACATCAAAATATAGACCTAAATTAAAAAATATCAATAGTATAGAGAACTAATTGAAATTTGTAACATAATTTGCTTTTCCAAACATAATGAATAACTCGCCCGCACCAAATCATAGCGCGCCTATGCAATGCATTTTGCTTCTTGATAGCAACCATGGCGTGGCCTCGCCACTAGAGCATGCAGCCACACCATCCATTCTATCTATCTTGCGCTCCCACGCTACTCTAGTGCTCCAGCACCATCTGGACTTGAAAATGATACTTTGTGGCTCATTTATAGCCCTGAGATCAAGATGGATGGCTAGATTTAGTGGTACCTTAAGTTTTCATGTTTTTGGAATGATAAGCCATCATTGGCCACTTGGAGAAAGGTGAGTTTGAGAGAGATGAAAGGGAAGAAAGTTGCTAGCGAGAGAAGGGAATATCAACAAAAAAAAGGAGATTTCATCAAGAGATTAGGAGAGTCTCATCAAGAGATTGGAAGAGTCTCATCAAGTTTTGTAGATTCAAGCTCTCCTCATCTAATTTTCTTTTTCTACTAAAATTATGTATTTGATTGCTAAAGTTTTTATAATTAATCTTGAACTTTATTTTATGTGACTAAATTTATTTTTTACGATAATTATTTAATCTATTAGAAGCATCTATTTTCTGATATTATATTATTTATAATTTAATACATAATATTGAGCATTTATCATGATGTTTAATACTTTTAAATGTTTAGCCAATATTTAAATAAACTATGTTTATATGAATTGAGAGGTAATTATCATATCTAGACCGTGTAGTAAATATCACAAATTTCATGTTAGACAGAGATGTACTAATATAGTTTATACAGTTCAAATTGAAATTCTCAACGCTCTCATTTAATTAAATTTACATGGAAATGTAATAAATTTTTAAATGTAGAGTAGTTTCAATCTGAAAGAGAATATCAAATAGGAGAGGATAATTAACTAATAATACTAGTATTAAATTATAATAATGTCAATTGAAGAATTGAATGTGATTAATTAAGATAAAATCATTCACTCTAGTTTTTGCTATTTATTGAATCTTTTAATTAATTTGTTAAGTAATTAATTTTTGTTTATATTTATTTCTTACTCAAATTGACAATCAATTTCTTGAAAAAAATTTAGAATTAATCACCTTTTGTATTTAATTGATTAATATTTCTCATAGGATCGACATCCTCTTATCACTATATTACTTGTTACGATCTCATGCACTTGAGAGTATCGTGCACACACTGCACGAATCAAATAATACAATTCTATTGCACCTGATAGATAAATTATAAGAAAACATGTATGAAAGTCGAGGGATATAATATTCTTTTTAAATTTTCTTTTAATGTTGCTCTTTAGAAATTAAGCTAATTTAATACTATGTTTAAGACTTACATCTTGTTTGATGCCACACAAAGAGCAGTTGATTGAGAATCTAAAGGATACAATTAGAGAACATAAAAGAAAGAAAAATACATAATAATAAAAAATACCCATGAAAACGATATCCAATAGTCAAGATCAACTAATCTTGGTCATCAAATACTGTCCACTAACATTCAATTGTCTAATTCATTTACGTGATATTGATGTGAATGATAGCAAAATACAAAGGACAATTTGAATTCTACAATGACAATTCAACTCGATCAAAGTTTCTTACTTTTTGAATTAGGAGATGCAGTTAAAAAAAATATTGTAGTTGTTGTACTAACTTTTGAAATGTTAACATTAAACTAAACATTAAATGCTTGGATGATAACAACTATTTAACAAACATATATACTTAAGCTTTAGTATCACAATTTCAATCAAGATAAATTGAGTATTTGAAGTAGCCACCCTCAAGCTATAGTTGGTTTCGATAAAAAGGATTTTATAGATGGATAAAATAGAATTCATAAAAAAATGATATAAAATTAAATTTACAAGTATAAGAGAGAAACTAACTTGAACATGGTGGGGGTTGATTTGTCAAATCAAAAAATCTATTTGCATATAAAATTATAAGGCATTAAAATTAATTCTAGGAAAAGGTTTAAGGTAAGGTCTCAAATGTGTCAGGATCAAAGCAAAGATGAAGGCAACGAGAGACAACATGAATACATTAGAGAGGGAACCCTAAACAATAATATCCATCTTCAGTTAAGCATAAACCAAATTTTGCACCGAGACAAATCACTATAAATTTCTCTGATCAAATCTATACATTTTAAAGCAAAAAGAATTTTGCCTAAGATATTTCCATTATTAGAATATATATTATATCCACATTTTCTTGTATTGTGTCATCAATGACAGCTTCTAAATAAGTTGCTAGCTAGCTACTTGATTAACAATCAAGATATAGCATAATAACCCAGCTAACTACAAGTATGTTATAATTTACTGCAACAAAAATTATTATTTGTAGGATAATTAAAATTTATTTTGGAAAGGAATAATTTCTATAATTAATGTTGTCTAACATTATATCCTTTTCTAATATAATATATATTTTTTTAAACAAACTCCAAGCAACAAAAGAGAGGAAAAAAATACCGGCAGACAGAATCCAGTAGTAGCAGTAAACAAGCAAGCTAAAAATGCAACCAGTAAAACATATACCAACAATTCATCTTGCAATGCATGCAAAACCCAGTAATAACAGTAAGAACATGGCAGAAAACCAACAATTCAATAATGAAAACCAGCACCACCAACTAACAACATCCCAAACATGCAAGCATGCCAACAGGAATGCTGAAGGCCAAATGTGTAGAGCTTTAGTACAAAGAAACTTTAACTAACTGAATCATGATTCATCCATTTCATTTCGTTTTTTTTCTTTAACACGATTAAATTAATGTACACTTGATCGATTGAATGATTCTATTTTTTTTCATTAAAAAAAGAAGATAAATATAATAATTAATAGGAAATTTTCAATTTTAATCATTGTTTTATTGACAATTTTCACAAATAATCTTAATTTTTTAATAATACTCAACAATACTTTTCATTTTTTGACAAGTCATCAACAATACTCAAAACAAAATAAAATGACTTATTTACTTTTATTGTTATTAATATTATATACATAAAGATAAAAATGACCCTGTTAAAAATAAATTTTAATTTATATATAATTAATAATTTATATTTTATTGAAAAAAATGAGTTGCTTATATGTTAAAATTAAGGTAAAATTTTCACTTAAATAATAAATAAATAAACTTAAATTAAATTATATATCAAAATAAATTACATATATATTAATCATTAATTAATTAAAAATAATAAATAAATTAATATTTATAAAGATATTAATTAATAATTTGATATTTTATATATGAAAAAAATAGTAAAAAATTTAAATATACATAATTATAATAGTAATATCAATTAATTAATTTTAATTAATTAATTAATAATTAAAATGAAGGGCACTGCTGAATATTGTTAAAAAATTAAGGTTATTTGTGAAGATTATCAATAAAATAATAGTTAAAATTGAAAATTATCCTAATTAATATAAACTGATAATTTAATTAATTTATTATTATATTGTTATGATACATATAATATCTTATGTAATGAATAATATTTTATTATACCCTTTATAATATTAATATATAGTCTAATATTCATGAAATTTTTTATTAATTTAATTAGTTTATTAACATATTTAATTAATTTATAATATATTATCTGCTCTTTTTGGGATATATAATCACGAGTATATATTACGTGTTTTTACATTTTTCTCTAAACTTCTATTTAAAAATTATATATTAAAAAAATATTTATGATATGTTAATTGTAAAATAATTTATTTATATATCTTTTATTTGAAATAATTTGTATATTTGTAACCTAATTAGATGAATATTTTTGTGAAAATTTAAATTTAGGTAAAAGAATGAATGACTTAATTTAAGTAATTGATCAATTACATTATAATGTAGGTGAAAAATGTAGATATTTTAATTATGTTGCATAATTTAGATTTAATTTAAATTTCTAATTTCTATTTCGATTTTTTTATTCTTTGTTAGTTAATCAAAGTTAGGTGAAATTTTCAAATTATACATGGATGAATCAGCTTTTAATTTCTTGTTTTTCAAGTAGTTAAAGAGAAGAAAAAAGTTGTTTTTGTTATTCTCTAGTATGATTGTTTGATTGTAATTTCATAAAAACAAAAATGTATACTCAAACTAAAATTGATACGTTGTTTGAAGTTATCAATGCTTTGTTGTTGTTTTTAGATAAATTATTTTAGTATATTTTTTGTTATTTTGATTAATTTAATTATAATTAGAGAGATGATAACGATTGTTATAGTATTTTTATTATAAAATAAAATAATTGCAAGTATAAACTAGATAATAAGATTATTTTTATTTTTATATAATTTATTAATATGGTATATTAATTTATAAAATATTAGAATTAATTTTTTTTAGAATTTACTTTTTATTATTAGAATATGGATATATCTTGCGAATATTAATTAAGATATGAATATTAATAAATATCCATTTAGGAGGAATGAATATTAAATAAAATTTTTGCGGAGGATATAGATAAAATATGAATATAAAATTTTTTGTAAGATGTGGATACGGATACGGATATTGAAGTATCCATACCGTATTCTATCCGTTGCTATCCTTAATTAAAATATGTTTTTACTGAATTTGAAGTGGACATCAATCATTACCTTATTGAAAAAATAAGTGAATTTAACAATTATTTTTAAATTCTAAAAAATAAAAAACAAAATAAGATTTTTTTGTCTAAAAAACACGTTTTGATCTTATAAGAGAGAAGAAAACATAAAAAATGTCTCTTTTATATCCATGGAAGTTTATGCCTAATTTTAGGTAAAATAATAAGCACTTTATCACTAAGCTACACGGTCTTATAGGTTTCTATTACATATTCTTTTGAATAGATAGATATATGTCTAATGGCGAGTCATAAATAAACCTATAAAGAAAAGAAATAAAATTATTAATTAAATAGACCCAAGTCACTCTCATAAAACTTAACTGGATTGTAATAAAAAAAATACAAATTTTTTTTAGTGAAGCAAATAAAATAATTATAGCTAAACTGTATATAACATGATGATAAATGATCTAATTTATACTAGCTAGTTCACTATGAAGTATTCAAGCTATTTTTAAATTATTCTTGGACTTGTAATTTGAAATATAGGTTACACTATTCGATTTCTTTTTTATAATTAACTTTGATGTTAGAATTATTGTTTGGACAATTTTGAATAATATTATTAAACTATTTTCATTTATAGAGAATATTGGGTTAAAAAATTTGTGGTTCTATATGAATACTAAATTTGGAGTCTTGAATTACACTTTTTCAAGAGTATGGCACATTATTATCATAATCAAAGTAGTCATTTTTTATTAATTGGATTAAGATAGATGTGATTTCTTGAAATCATGTATGATTTTATCTTATAATAAAATATTAAAAAGAAAATTAAAAAAATTTGAAATATGGGGAATTAACACGTACCTCCCTTGAGGTTTGAGAAATCTACACTTAGATGAAAGGTTTGAAAAAACCCATACTTAGCTCCCCTGAACCGTTAGTTGACCGTTAGAAAACCGTTAGAATTAAAGATATTTTTGGACATTATTATTTTTAACTTATTGCATAATTAATTCCTATAAAATATTGCATTATTGTTCATATAATAATACCATTTTACATAATATGAATTAATCTTATTTTTTATAATTTTAAAAAAAATTCTAAATTTAGAATTAATATTTAGAATTTTTATAAAATAAATATAGTATATCCATGTACTCATTTAATTAAATTATATTTTATATTATTTTTTGTTAACTTATTATACATACACATGAAATAAGTATAATTTTAAAATTGTTATTAACTTAAAAAAATTTATGATTGTGATAAATAATAATATTAAACATGTAAATTCTACTTATAAATTAATATAATAGTATTATTTTATTTATATATATTTTATATGATTTTTCATATAATTTATTTTAAAATTTCATCCTTATAACTTGAAATCTTGAATAATTAATAAACAATAATACAATATTTTGTAGGAACTAATTATCTAGTAAGTTGCAAAATAATTAAATTGATAAAATATCTAAAATACTCTTAATCTTAACGGTCAACTAATGGTCAACTAACGGTCCATGGGAGGTAAGTGTGAGTTTCTTCAAACCTTCCATCTAAGTGTAAGTTTCTCAAACCTTAAGAGAGGTATGTGTTAATTCCCTTTTGAAATATATGGTTCATATAAAATCATTGTATTTTTTTTTATGTAACTTTTCACCTTTTCACTTGTGTGGAAATTTTTTTCGAATTTGACTTAGGTCTATAAAAACTCGACTTTAGAATAAAATAAATTAATTCAAACCTAGCTCGAGTTTGGGCTTGAGTTATATGTTGTTTCGGGTTAGGCCGAATATTTCATCTGAGTTTTATAAATCGAATTTAAGGGTTGAAATTTTCGGGTTTGGATTGAATTTTATAAACCCGGTCCAGAACCGGCTAAAATTTAAGCACTCTGACTAAATTTCGTATTTTTGAAGTTATGGTTACGTCCGGCCCGACTTGAGGTTTTAAATTTATTATTTGGGTATTCGAACTTTGCTTGAATCCAGTCCAACTCGATTTGGATGCTACTAAATTTTTTAAAAAAAATTGAGTGTGATCCAAAATATATTTAGGATCAGGTTTGATGTGGGCCTATAACCCGAACTTTATTTAGGCCGGGTCGGACTCAGATTTTTTTTTGCTGACGCTAGCTGTCAGGGTAGCTGGTAACATATCGAATTTAATTTGTTTCCCTTCTTGAAAACATCTAATAGACACATGCATTTCCTTTATCAAAAAAGTGGGTGGAGTTATCCACAACTGAAACACCACCACACACGCAATGTCCCACCTGCGGCCAACAATTAATTATTACAAAACGACAAATTCCAAAAACAGAAAATTTATAGCGACATGTCAGATCTCAAGCTGAGGTTCAAAAATTAACATCCCCAAGCTAAGAGACCAAGCATTGAAATATTTATAAAATATTATTCAGAAACTATAAATTTTTTATTATATTGGACCTGAATCTGAGTCTAGATCTGTGTGAAGTAACAGCAAAAATGAGTATTACCAGTACACGTATTGTGGTAATACCTTATCCAGCACAAGGACATGTAATTCCTTTACTGGAATTTTCACAATGTTTGGCGGAGTATGGTTTCAGAGTCACATTTGTCAACTCCGAGTATTATCACAGGAGGGTCTTGAAATCACTGGAAGGAAAGAATTACATTGGGGAGAATATTGATCTGGTCTCAATCCCGGATGGACTGGAGCCTTTGGAAAACAGAACTGACTTGGGAAATTTAACTCAAAAACTTTTGCAGGTTATGCCTGGAAAGCTGGGAGAGCTCATTGATAAGATCAATGGAAGGGAAGGTAAAGGTGTAGATTGTATAATTGCAGACGGGACGATGGGTTGGGCTATTGAAGTAGCAGAGAAGATGAATATCAAGCGGGCTGCTGTTTGGACTGCATCAGCTGCATCACTTGCCTTGTCGTTAAATATCCCAAAGCTGATTGACGATGGAATCATCGACAGTAATGGTGAGATTTTCTGTCTTGGTTTTTCTGTGTTCTTCAACAGATTTGATTCATGGAAGACTCACTGTGATCAGATAGATAGACTCTTAATGTTTCTCGTAATCATTTAACTATCGAAGTGACGCTACAAACTGTATACCCTTTTTTTAGTGTACAAATGTTATCTTATTATGAGCAATAATCCTATAATTCCACTTGTTTCTATCATTGTGAAAATATATTTTATAAACTTTTCTCTTTCAGGAGCCATAATGAAGAAACAGAAGATTGTTTTGGCACCAGACATGCCTGAATTGAGCACTGAAAACTTATATTGGGCTACCATTGGCGACGTAAGATGCCAAAAGATCATCTTTGATTTAATATTTCATGGCGTAAAAGCTATGAAAGCGACAGACTCTCTGTTTTGCAACTCAACATACGATCTTGAGTCTGCAGCATTCTCATTAGCCCCACAATTTCTTCCAATAGGACCACTTTTGGCTAGCAATCGGCTGGGAGATTCAGCAGGATACTTCTGGCCAGAAGACTCAAACTGTCTGAAATGGCTTGACCAGCAGCAATCAAACTCTGTCATTTATGTTGCTTTTGGTAGCACCACGGTTTTTGACAAGATTCAATTTGAAGAATTAGCACTAGGACTTGAACTCTGCGACAGGCCATTTTTATGGGTTGTTAGGCAAGATACTACCAAGGATGCAAATGATGCCTGCCCAGAAGGATTTAAAGATAGAGTAGCCTCTCGGGGCAGGATGGTCAGCTGGGCACCACAGCAAAAGGTTCTGAGTCACCCTTCAATCGCTTGTTTCTTGAGCCATTGTGGTTGGAATTCCACCATAGAAGGTGTGAGCAATGGGGTTACTTTCTTGTGCTGGCCTAACGTTGCTGATCAGTTAATGAATGCTAGCTGCATTTGTGACGTTTGGAATGTGGGATTAAAGTTTAACAGAAACGAAAGTGGAGTCATCACAAGAGAAGAAATTAAGAACAAGGTGGATCAAGTGCTTGGTGATGGAAATTTTAAAGCAAGAGCTTTGGAACTCAAGGAAAAAACCATGAGTAGTGTCCGAGAAGGAGGTTCCTCTAAAAAGTCAATTCAGAGTTTCATTGAATGGATCAAGGCATAGCGACTACCACAGAATACCCTTTCAAAGAAAATCTGTGGTGCAATGGCCAATATAACCAATATTCGAAGTGCGATGCGTACTTACTGTCATATTCCAAGTTATATAGTTTCCATTGATTGGAAGTGTGTTGTAACGAATTATAAAATTATTGGTATTGATCATTTCGTAGTTATGGACATCACCTTTTTCAGTTGAATTTCAGAGCGGCATGTGCAGCTGTGACTAGGTTCTATAATAAAAATATATACAATTTTATACAAAGTATTCATAATATGAATATAATCATCATTAATATGTACTCATCGATAACAAGCTCAAACTTAATATAGCCTTGTATTCAGTAGAATCGTACTTGCTATTAGCTATTCAGCACAAACCACGCTTATATTCACATGCTATTACGCATTTTTCCAACTGCTTTAGAAAGTAAACCCGATTTCAGTTTTGTCTAAATGTTTAGATCATTAATAATGAATAGCAGTTTCCTAGCTTTTAAATCAGAAATAACGCTGGAATATAACAAATAATTAAGTTTTCATACAAACAAAATCTCATTTCATTGCACCTTAGATGGAAAGCCTTCGTAAGCTAGCTTATAATTGCTATCTTCATGATCCTTAGGAACTGAGAGTTTCTATAGATGCTGTAAAAAAATAGGCTCTGCCTTTTGTTCATTACATCAAAGAATTTATAGAGTACAACTAATTAAGTCATTGACTTTACATCCAGAATTATGGACAACTAAAGGCAAGAAAATCAAATAATTATATCACAATCAAATCACAAATATTCAGCCTAGACTATAGCCTTAGATCTCTCTCTATCATGCCCTCACAAGATTGTGCTTCCATCATGAATGCCAATCTTGGACCGATGAAGAAGAAATTGTTTGCGGGACACAGTTTTGGTAAGTGAATCTGCCAGTTGATCATGAGTATGAACGTGAGATACACGCAAGCGCTTATTCAAAACCTGATCACGAACAAAGTAGAAGTCGATAGCAATATGTTTCATACGTGAGTGAAACACTGGATTCTTACATAAATATGTGGCACCAATGTTATCACAATAAATGGCAGGAATAAAGGGTATATGAACACATAACTCTTGCAACAAATTCATAATCCAGTTGAGTTCTACAGCAGTGGAAGCAACAGCTCGATGTTCAGCTTCTGTAGATGAACGGGCAACTGTGCGTTGCTTTTTGGAAGACCAGCTGATTGGAGTAACTCCAAGAAACACAATAAATGCATAAGTAAAGGTTCTGTCATCAGGATTACCTGCCCAATCAGAGTCTGTAAACGCATGAAGGCATGGCGAGAACTGCTTACGAATAAGGAGACCATGATGACTAGTTCCTTTGAGATAGCGCAAAAGCCTTTTAACTGCAGACCAATGGATAGAGGATGGACAATGCATAAATTGTGAAAGCTTGTTAACTGCAAAGGAAATATCAGGACGAGTTAAGGAGAGATATTGTAGAGGCCCAACAACGTGACGATATTGAGTCAAGTCAGTGTTGGGGCTGCCATCATTTAACTTGAGAGTCTCTGTTAGAGAGAGTGGAGTTGCCATCTCTTTAGATTCAAGCATGTTAGTCTTGGATAAAAGGTCTCGAATATATTTCTGTTGGGATAGAAATAAACCATATGCAGTAGAAGCGGCTTCAACACCAAGAAAGTAACTAAGGGTGCCAAGGTCTTTAAGAGAGAAATGGGTTGCCATAGTATTAACAAATAACTCGACAGAAGAAGAGCGGTTACCAGTGACAATAATATCATCCACATATACAAGGAGGTAGATGATTGTCTAGTTCTGACTAAGAATGAAAAGGGAGCTATCTGATTTTGAATTAATAAAATCGTGGCGAAGTAAAAAGGTGCGTAACTCAGTATACCAAGCACGTGGAGCCTGACGAAGACCATAGATAGCTTTCTGAAGCTTGCAGACATGATGTGGATATTGAGAATGGACAAACCTAGGTGGTTGTTGCATGAAAACATCATCAGACAGTGAGCCTTGCAAAAAAGCATTATTCACATCCAATTGTCGTAGTTGCCAGCCTTGAGAAATAGCAAGACTTATAATAAGTCGAACTGTCGTAGGCTTAACAACAGGACTAAAAGTGTTAGTAAAATCAATACCAGGATGTTAATGAAACCCTTTAGCAACTAGACGGGCTTTGTAACAAGCAACTGATCCATCAAGATTTTTCTTAGTCTTAAATATCCATTTACACCCAACGAAAGTTTGCGTGTGATGAGATGGTATGAGAGTCCAAGTGAAATTACTAAGTAAGGCGTCAAATTCTTCAGACATAGCCTGACGCCAGTGAAAAAATTTTTGAGCTTGGTGAAAAGTAGTAGGTTCGATAATATCAGAGGAGAGGGCAAGTGTTGTATGAAGATCAAATTTTTTTTTCAGTTTATAATATTATTACGCGATCTGGTAACAATGTGAGGTAGGGGTGGATGTCTTGAGATAGGAGAAGAAGAAGATATTAGGGAGAGGATGAGTTAACCTGTACCTGAGAAGAATTAGAAGGTGTAACATCCGTGGTTGTAAGGGAAGAATGCAACAACATATCTGAAGTGGTAATCATATCATCATGAGACTCTTCTGTACATGGAGAAGGTAATGGAGCATGTGTTCGACTTATAGTTTGAGAAGGTTGAGAATTGGATGTAGGAAGATTACTTAAAATATTGGTGGGGGTAGGTGAGGTAAAAGGATGGACGGGAGTTGAAATAGGGGATTCGATGGAATTTGAGATATTATAAGAGACGTGTTCGACAGTGAGGGAGGTATCCAAGTTGTTGGAAAGTAAAGTAGGTGGGGGAGGATTGGTAGGAACCCAAGAAGGCAAAGACTCGTTGGTAATATGTGGTTGTGTAGTAGTAAGATTTTGGAAAGGAAATTTCGACTCAATAAAAATTACGTGATGAGAAAGAAAGGATTTTGTGGTGGAAGGATCAAAACAAATATACGAGTTATGAGTTAAGGAGTAACCAAGAAAAACACATGGTCTTGATCGAGGTTAAAGTTTGTGAGATGTATACAGGCGAAGCCAAGGGTAGTAAGCAACCAAATACTCTGAGTTTGTGATAATTTGGATCCTTATGAAAAAGCTTTTCGAATGGAGATTGAAATTGCCGAATTGGAGTTAACATACGATTAATAAGATAGATAGCCGTTTGAAAAGCAACAGACCAGAATTTCAGTGGCATAGAAGCTTGGTGTAAAAGAGTAAGACCAGTTTCGACGAGATGCCTATGTTTATGCTCAGCAGACCTAACATGTTGAAGAGTGTAAGGAGGAGACTTTAGATGTTGAATACCAAAGTTGGATAAGGAATTTGCTAAGCTTTTATATTCACCCCTACCATCAGAGTAAACTATCTTTATGGTGGTTTGAAAGAAATTTTCAACTAATTTTTTGTACCGATCAAAGATTAGAGAGACTTCAGATTTTTTCTTCATTGGGTAAAACCATGTGTATTTGGTAAAATAGTAGACAAAAATAACATAATACCGAAAATTATCAAAGGAAGGAATGGGAGAAGGTCCCCAAACATCTGTATAAATAATTTCAAGTGGTGCATTGCATGATACAGATAACAGACCAAATGGAAGCTTGTGACTTTTATTACAAAGACATGAGTTGCAATAAGACTTGACTGAATTAGAAATAGGAAGAGAAAATTTAGACACTAATTTGTGTTGTATCAACATAGATGGATGGCCAAAGCGTCGATGTCATAGGTCAGAGAAGGCAACAGTGGTAGTGGTAAGGACTAAGGGATATGTGCTTTGAGTTGATGATGATGATGATGATGGCCACTCATAAATGTTGTTATTATTCCGACCTTGGACCAAGGATGCCCCCGTATTCAAACCCTTCACAAGAAAAGAGTTAGGAAAGAATTCAATGGATGTAGCATTTTGTTTACAGAATTGGGAGACAAATAATAGATTTTTTTTAATATGAGGTACACACAATACATTGTTAAGTGTAAATGAAATATTCGAAGAATTAAAATTGCTAAAGCCAATATGAGTTATAGGAATATCGTTACCATCCCCAACCGTAATGTCTTCATTGTCATTATATTTTGAATGCATAGATAGATTCTGAAGGTCTGAGGTTATATGATGTGATGCTCCTGAGTCTACAATCCAACTGCCATAAGTAGAAGATTGATTTGATGCCATGAAGTTAGCTTGAGGCCAACTGGAATTATATGTAGGCTTTGGGCGTGATTGACAAAATTTGGCTGTATGACCAATTGTATCACATAGTTGACATATTGGTTGTGGTTGTCCATATTTGTACCGTGGTCGCCAAGAATTCTTTAGATTGGAACTTCCACCATGATTATAGGAATTATTGTGGAAAGGAAAGTTGTTGGAAGGATAAGGAGGACGGAATCCTTGGTTACAACCGATATTTCCTTGAAACGGCTTGTTGTTAGAATTGTTATTCTGCCCTCTGTTGTTATTCAGGTTCTAATTGCCTCATTTGTTCTTGTTGTTGGTTCGTTGGGTAGATTGAGCAGTAATTAGAGAGTCAACTTCCTTTCCTTCTTCTCGTTTCAAAACAATTTCATGATCCAAGTGTTTGTCATGAAGTTCTTCAAAGGTCATGGCAGTTTCTCGAGCTCTAATTATAGTACATAACTCTTTATAGTCATTTTCAAGACCATTAAGAGTATGAGCAACAATTTCAGCATCATGGAGAGGATGACCAATCAAGGCTAAATCATCAACAATGCTTTTAATATTCTGCATGTATTCAGTAATGGTAATGCCTTTCTTTGACATTTTCATGAGAGTGGAGAGTAAAGTCAGCATTATGGTGTGAGATCGATTTGCAAAGGTGCTTTCTAATTTTGACCATGCCTCGGCTGAGGTTTTGCAGGTAGAGATAAGAAGAGCAATATTACCAGCTAGAGAGGCTTGGATGGGTTGTAGTATAAATCGATCTTGGCGTAGCCAAAGTTTGTGATCTGGATTAGTTGTAAGTGCTTCTTCTCCTGTTTTTATGATAGTTTCTAATGGACAAGGTTGTGACCCATCAACATATCCTAACAAATCATATCCAAACAGTAAGTTGGTGAATTAAGACCTCCAAGAGGCATAGTTCCCACCTATAGAAAGTTTGAAAGGAATTTGGGAGGCAACATTGATAGAGATGAGACTAGTGGAGGACGAGGTGTTGTTGCCAATTGATATTAAAACTGTGGTTTCAGAGGCTGAAGATGAAGATGACGTGGTGGACATTTTGAATGTGAAATAAAAGAAAAATGAAGGTTGCGGATCGATTATGCTTGATAGCAATATGGCTCTGATACCATGAGAGTTTCTATAGATGCTGTAAAAAAATAGGCTCTGCCTTTTGTTCATTACATCAAAGAATTTATAGAGTACAACTAATTAAGTCATTGACTTTACATCCAGAATTATGGACAACTAAAGGCAAGAAAATCAAATAATTATATCACAATCAAATCACAAATATTCAGCCTAAACTGTAGCCTTAGATCTCTCTCTATCAGGAATAACTCTCTCATGGACCCAAAAAACATGCCATTTCTCTCACCTAATCAAATCAATACGGTGGTTCCACTAATTTCTTGAGATTCCACAAATCAAAAAGTCATTAAAACATTCTTGAACCAAAGATTTGCTAATATATTTCTTATACCATAAAAATTAAGACATTAGCATCAGATAAAATAAGAAAGTGTTTTTAAGAGGACCGTACTCTTCATAGAGTTGTTTTCTTTCAATAAATTTATCATAAAATATATTACATCCAAATACTCACTTAAATACAATTCTAAATAAACTCAAATACAATGCGTAATTCAATTCGGTCAACACAACTCACCCAACTAACTCACTATAAATAATAACAAAACCATGTAATGTAGGACAATTTTATAATTTAATTAATTTATAAAATCTTTTATTCTTACCAAATTTATTACTTAATTCTTAATTTTCTTATTTAGGTAGGAGTTATTTTTTCTTATTTGAGTTGACTTATAACACTAGATTTCCTCTATTACATATAGAGAGCCTATGTTATTATTTTAAAATAATATTTAATTCAATAAAATATTCTCCTTTGATTTAGTCCCCATAAGATTATTATTTTAACACTCGTATTTCGAGCCGTTAAAATTAAAACGACATCTAATCTCGTCCGTTATAACGTTTATTTAACTCACAGCGACAAAGAACCGAACGAAATTCAGTATTTGACAAGGTGTTTTTATCCTCCCCGCTATCCTATGTATGTCACCATGCAACCACTTCCTACGGAAGCCATACAACCACTACTTACAGGATACATGAAAATCATGTATATAGTGCAGACTTAAAACACGCCCTTCAAATGATCATTGTCCTCAAGGATAAAATTTGGGTAACTTCAACTAAACCTCCTGTTAAAAATTAATCTAGAAATATCTAAAGAAAAAATCTAGGATATTAGTAAAGAATATAGAAAAATCTAAAGAAAAATTTAAGATATTAATGAAGAAAAATTTAGATAAATTAATAGAATAATCTTTAGTCAAAATATCATAAAATAAAATATTGCAAAATCAAAGAAGTATCTAAATATTTAGATATTTATAATAAATATCATCAAGGATAGTTTGAGAAGAAGTTTTATAACCTTAGATTAAAATGTAATCCTAGCCATTGATTTAGGAGGTAAGATGGCTATAAATAGCCATGCATGTTTAAAAGTTTGTATGTAAGAACAATAATATTAATAAAAATTTCATCAATTAAAACCTTCATTTTCTCTCTCCTACTTACATTTCATCTTTCTTTTTCTTCTATAAACCTCAAAATACCAATAGTGATATTAGAGCACATTCAATCCATCCACCCACCGTACATTCAATCCAGAATCATCATTATGGCCTCTACTTCTCCTATTCCAACAATTACTTATGCCCAAACTTCCATTCCAATATTCAAAGGAGATGTTTAGGATTTTTAAAACATTCAAATGAGAACACTATTAATCTCACAAGATTTGTGGGAATTAGTTAAAAAAGGATATCAAATTCTAGCAGATCAAGAGGAACTATCTCAATGGTCGGCTCCAAAATAAAATGAGTATAAGCAAAACCAAAAGGATGCAAAGGTTTCATACTTCTTATAGCAAGAAGTCAAGTTAGCAATCTTTCCAAATATTATGCTAGCAAAGACATCAAAGGAGGCATGTAAGAGCTTGGAGAGTACATTCAAGGGCTCACAAGGTAATTTCTATTAAACTTCAATCTTTATGGAGAAATTTTGATGCTTTAACAATGAAGGAAGGAGAATTAATTGATGCATTCTTCTCTCGTATCTTTATTATCACAAATCAAATTAAAAGTTATGGAGATACAATAGAAGACAAGAAGATTATACAAAAAATCTTAAGAAGCCTTCCTTCCAAATTTGATTTTGTAGTGATTGCTATAGAAATATCTAAAGATTCATCAAAACTTACTCTAGAGAAACTAATGGAAACACTCATAACATATGAAGAAAGAATGCAAAAATATGATAAACCTCTAGAGCAAGCTTTTCAATAAAAAATAAATATCTCCAATAATGATGGAGATAAGGAAAATAGACATAGTTAAAATCCTCAAAATAGAGGAACGCTCGCTAACCAAGGTAGGGGAAAAGAAATTACAAAAATCAAGGAAGCAGTAAAGAAAATTCTAGCTTTTATTGCAATTTATGCAAGAAAAATAATCATGGTATTAAAGATTGTCGGTATAAATGCAAAAGGTGAAAAAAACATAATCATTTTGAAAAAGATTGTTGGTACCAGAAGAAAGAAGAAGCTCATTTTATTTAAAAAAATGAATCCTTTGATCAATTATTTTATCCTGTTTATTTTGTTCATAAAAAATCAAATGATGTATGATATTTAGATAGTGGTTGTTTAAATTACATGACAAGCAACAAAAGTTGCTTTGTCTCCTTGAATGAAAATATAAAATCCCAAGTTATACTTGGTGATGAAAAATTCAAAATGTTGAAGGAAAAAGCATTATTGTCGTCAAAACTAAATATGGCAATGAAAAACATATACATGATGTTTTTTTTGTTCTGGGCCTTACACAAAATTTATGAAGTGTGGGACAATTAATTCAAAGAGTCTATAAGCTTAATTTTGTTGATGATAAATACCTCGTGATTGATGAAAAGAAGGGGCAACTTATAATTATTGTCAAAGTGGCCTCTAATAAAGTTTTTCTTTTAATGATGCCACTTGAGCAAAAGTATGTTTTAAAATGTCAAAATGTGGATGATTCCACATTATGGCATTTAAGACATGGCCATTTAAAATTTTAAGGTCTTAAATTATTGAAATTAAAGGAAATGGCGCTAGGCTACCATATATTTCGCTTGAAAAGAAAATATATGAAGGATACATTTATCGAAAAATGAATGGATTGTCATTTCCAAAGGCATCCTAGAGAGCTAAAGCTCCACTAGAATTGGTGCATGTTATACTTGGGGTCCTTCATGAAACCCCAAACCTTAAAGTAAATAAGCAAGATAAAATAATCGAGAAAAATTGGATGAGAAAGGAGAAAAATGCATCTTTATTGGATATATCGATGAATCTAAGGGCTATCATCTCTACAATCCAGAATTAAAGAAGTTGATCATTTCGAGAGATGTCATCTTTGATAAAGAAGCAGCATGGTGATGGAATGACAAATTAACCAAGGCCGCCTGATCCTTTGAACAAATTGAAGAAGCATGAATTGATCAAAATCCAAGCACATATTCTTCAAGTTCAAGCCAAAGTCCGAGACAAGAAGATTCACCCCTAAATTCAACTCCTCTAATTCTACATGTGATCATTACTCATGAGTGAGCCTAACAAAGCCATTTCTTGGCTGTGAAAAGGATTTTAAAATATGTCAAGGAATGCTCTGAGAGACAAGATGATACCCAAGGTGATGATGGTCAGAGAAAGAAACTAAAGACCCATGGTTGAGTTTTTTCCATGACTAAGCAAGATGCTGACATTAGCAAAATAGTACTAAGTATTTTATTTCTAAGAAATGTTAAAGGCCACATGTTTTTTTTTCATCTTATATGCATGATTAGGTATAGCAAATTTCGAGGATGAAATTTCTTTAAATGGAGGAGAATTTGTGATATCACCTATTTATAGATGTTAAAGGATTAGAAATCGTTAAGATATGGACGTTAAATTTGAGATTTTAAATTTGATTTTATAGAATAAGATTGAAAGATTAATTTTAAAAAATAAAGATTAAGGGATTAGGATTTTATTTACTTGATTTTAAATTTTGATTTTTGAATGTAAACTTTTGGCTATAAATAGAAGCTAGTACTTCCAGTCCCTCCATGGTGTTTGCTTCCTTTAACTTTTACTAGACTCTACAAAATCTCTTAGTATTATTAGTGAATTTTTAGGATTCTTGGTTGCTGTTTGTTCTTGAAGCATCGGTGAGACCTTTATTAAGCGTAGAATTATATAATGTTTTAAGTAAATATATGTATAACATATTTTTGTTCTTTTTAAATGATTATGAAGACTTGTTATGTAAGCATATAAATGATTTCATGAAATATGCTCTTAACGAAATTATATTATCTAAACTTCTAAATTGTTTACAAATAATTTATTAATTATTTAAAATCTTGAAATGTTCTATATAAAACATAAATTTTTTTTTACCAGATACTGTACATAGAAATATGCTTGTGTTAGATATTTTGATCATTGTTCATAGATACAATTACGTTACTATTCTGTTACGATTATTATGATCATTCCGTTACAATTTTATATCGTTCTGTTCCGATTATTACTATTATGCTACTTATTGATTGTTGAACTTCAAAATGCTTCTTATAGTTTTAGTTGTACTTTATGTGACATGAGCTTATATAATTGATTTAAATAGATGAATATATTTATACTTACATATTTTTGAAATAATGAATTATATACAAATGTCAATGTTTATCATTTATGCACAAATTTATTTACTAAGTTGACGACTCACCTCTCGTCATTAATTTTTTGCAGCTGATTGAAGTATTGAATAGTTGAATTGTGAGAGATTTTCGATATAGCCTAGGCTATTAGAAAGATTGAAGTTAGTATCAAGTATTGTATCTAATTTTAAGACATATTATTTTGAATATTTAAGCAATATAATTGCATGTTAAGGTTTATTTATTCTTTTGATGAGTTAATTTTATATTGAAAATTTTGGAGTTTTGGATTTCATTTCAAAATTTTCATATGTTTTGTATGGTAAATTTGGTGTGTTACATCTTATACAAGTCTGAAAGTGATTCCAATTTAATTGGCTACACTGACAATGACTGGGCAGGTAGTGTCAATGATCATAACAACACAAATGGATACGTATTTTTTTTTTTGGGATTGAAAGTCATTTCATGGGCATCAAAGAAACAAAAATCACTTAATTTGAGATAACTTAATTTTTAATTTTTTAATTTATACAATTTAAAATCAAATAAATTGAAAACAAAATAAACTCTAGATCCAAAATAGTAGCAACTGCCTCCACCATCAACCTCTCACCCTTTTCTCACCTACCTCCACCATAAGCTACCACAACCATTAGCCTATCGTTCTCTTGTCAACTTCTCACCTTTCTCTCATTAGCCTTTACCGTGCCTATCTCTTCTCCATATGGCTAATTTGTGCTTTCCTTTTCTAACATTCTCATTTGAATACAATAACACTAATTCTTTCCCATGCTCGTGATAGAGGTAGGTAAGGTCTGCTTTGGATTGAATTTTGTCAAAATTAGACTGACAAAAAAAATTTGCATTTTTTTAGAACTAAAACCATATCGAACTGAAATAGAAACTGTACTAAAATTGAACCGAACGTACTTTAGATAGAACCAAACCAATCAATTTTGGTTTGTTATTGTTCAATTTTTTGAGTTTATTATTTAAAAAAAATCGCAAAACAACATCGTTTTAATGCTCAATATATATAATGATGTCATGTAGGTAATAAAACATATTAAAAATATTTTTAGTACAATCTAAATTTTTTAGGACAATACCAACTAGAACCAGATCGGACCAAATAAATACTAAAACTGGACTGAACTTGTTGATTTCTGTCTCATTTTCATATTTTTCTATTTTTTTCACCCACCCCTAGTTCGTAGCATGATTTGTCTAGCATTCTTTATGTCTAGACAAAGGCAACTAACGGTTGATGAAGATAGTAGGTAGGCTTTTTGTAGTGCTACTCCTAATAATCTTTGGTTTGATCTACTAATATTATCTATAATTTGTGTACTTGTTGCTCTTGTTGCAACAATCAAAACTTGAACTGGATCTAGGGATTTAGGGTTTCACATGAAACTTACTATGGGCATGGTGGCAATTTTTTCGAATATTTTTAATTAATTTTCTTTGTTGATATAAATTTTTTTAAAGTAGAATTTGTTTAATTGGATAAGAATGAGATCGTGGTTGTGTAAGACCAGAAAAATGAGAAGAAATTTCATATTAAATATTAGTGACAAAAGCGTCCCGATCAGCGAAATGAAAGTCCAAACAGGCTCACGTGCCTGGCTGACCCGAGCTTGCTCCAAAATAATTGAGCCCGACACGGCCCATAATATGTAATTATATTGCCATTTGACCAAAATTTGACTCTGTGAAAAAATTTGAAAATTTTTCCTTCTCATGATTTGAATATAAGACTTGAAAGATAAATATGTAATTATATTGCCATTACACCACTCTTTTCCATTTGTAAGTTTATATAAAAAAATAATGTTTATTATAAGTACATATTTGGTTTATATTATTAACAATATTATTTAAAATCATTATATTGATAAAAAAATTATAATATAAGACAATTTAAATTTAATAATTCTAACTATTATGTTCTTTTAACAATTATTTAAAAATAATTTTAAATTATTATAATGAAATAAAATAATTTTATAATCTAAATTATTTTAAATCATAAAAATTATTTTATATAATATAAACTTCTCTAAAATAGAGTGGTGTAGGCAACTCATGTCCTTTTCAGACTAAAGAATAGAGATTTAAAAATTCATATAATAATTTATTTAAATTTAATATAATTTTAAAAAATATTAAATTTATTGATTTGAACATATATTTAAGATATTTAACAAAACTAGTTTCTACAATTACAATGTTGATTTATTACTAAAAAACTTATCATCAATTTTTAATTTTCATCGAATCCCATAATATAAATCAAATTTATACCTTTTCAACAATAATAAATTAATTTTTCATAAGTAAAATCATCATTTTACATATTATTAAAAATAAATATTTAACTTTTTCATAAAATAATTGATAAGAATCATCAATTTAATAATCAGCAATTATTATTCATTAATCCTAAATAAAATATAGTGATTTAATACTATATCTAAAAAAATTAAATAAAAATAATAACTAATTACAATTAAATTATAATTTAACCAAAAGTTATAAATATTCATACTGACAAATAGAATGGAAAATATATAGTATGATGTACATTATATTTGGTAATTTGTATAAATATTACTTCTATTAATAATTACAATTAAAATTTAGTAATTAATATTATAATAATCAGTAATCATTAAAATCATATCAATACATAAATTATATAGGTTAATAGAGAAATAATTGTAAATATATCAATTAAATTTGATATTTTATTCTAACAAATTTTTTATTACTCATAATATTTTATATAAATTATTTAATTATCTCAATCAAATTGATAATTGTTGTTAATTATTTTTTTAACAATTAATTTATAAAAAATAAATATTTATTAAAAGTTTAAAATTATGATATTAAAATATAATTATTGTTCTTTTAAACTATTAAAAAAAATTGTAATAAAATTATATTTAAATAATTGTTAAAGATAAAATTATGATTAGATTAGACAACTATTTTTTATCAATATATAATAAGAATTGAAAAATAATATATTTAATAAACTTATCGAATATTTATTTGTTATGAAATATATTTTATTTAAACATATTAATCAATTATTGAAGTTGGGTGTTTGTGACCTCACAGTCACATGTTCGATAATAGAAGAATTTTTTTTTTTAAATTGAAAGTCAATGAAGTAAAACTCGTTGGGCCTGCTGGCGGGCGTGTTTGGCCAGCCTGACACAGCTCCAGCCCGTGGGCCAGCACAGCCTGTCACGTGTGATTGCAAAGTCCGATCTACGAATTTGGAACACTTCGACCCAATTCGATCAAATCATCGTGTCTGGCACTGTTTATGGGTCGGGCTTGTGTCGAACGAGCCGGCGCGGCCCAATTATCACCTTTATTAGAAATAAAAATTTTATTTTGTTGTAGAATATTTTTTTTATAAAATTTTGGTAGAGAGAATTGCTAAAATTTCTATCACATATTTTAAGTATCAATTTGTTAATTTGTCATTTTTTATAGTCATACAAGTATATTGATGTATACAATTACTTATAAAAAATAATATATCATAATAACATAAATGACAACAAAGAAATAATAGGATATATACTTAAAATTTAAGAAAATAATAAAATATTAAACCTAAAAGTAGAAGATATCGAGCATTTTCTCTTTTGAAATTGATGGCATCAGCCTAATGTATAAAAGGGATGAAATTAATGAATGTTTTATATTCATTAATGAAGTTTAAGCTTTTGATCATACAATTAACTTCGAACCAATTTCCTATCTTGGAGTAATCACAAGCATGATCTTTCACTAGCTGTTGAGTGGTGAATGAATCAGCCAAATTGACACGTTCAAGTCAAGCCACCTTAGACAAATTCTGGGACTTCTATCTTAAATATCGATGACCAAGGTAGTGGATACATTAGATCAGCAATTTTTAAATGACATATTTCAATTTCGTGATAATACCAATATCAAAATGTTTACTAAAAGTGTTTTTAATTGACAAAATTTTCATTCATTAATTATTTAAAGGTAAACACGCACGCCTTCTAGAAAGAGAGAGTTTAGAATATATGAATAACTAATGATTTATTAAAAGTCATTTATATATTATTTCAAATAAAAATTTTAAAATAAATATTTATAAGTAGAATTTTTAATAAAAATTTTATTAAATATTTAAATATTATAAATATTTTTTTTAAAATTTATAATTATTTTAATTGATAAAGTTTTTAAATTTATATTATAAAAATAACTTACAATATTTAAAATAAAATAAGAGTAATTTAGACAATTTAATCTCTTAAAAAGTTTAAAAAACTCAAATTTTCAATTTCTTCTCATAAAAAGAATTAAATATTTTTTTTAATTATCAAAATTATTCTTTAATATTAACTAAACGATAAAAAAAATTGTAAAGAATTTTTAACATTAAAAATGTTTGTTTATTAACTAACCAAAAAATCAAATCAAACAGGCACTACATCAAATAATAAGAAGTTTAGAACAAATTAATAACATATTAGAATTTGGATAATGCACGGAAAATCTTATTCATTCATTAAATTATTCATTCAATGTTCATATTTTCTTGCAACTCTTATCAATAACACTACACTTTTTCTTTGAACAATTTGTTAAGTCCATGAAAAAAAATTCAATATTGACTGTGGAATTACAAATTAATTCAAACAAGAAAGCCCCAAAGGATAAGAATAAATGAAGCACACAAGTTTGGTTATATATAGGTGACAAAATCCTCCACACCCAAAAATCAAGTCAAGAGTAATTGGATAATTCCCATGACTTTTCTTCCATATCTTCTCGGACTGTATCAGATTGAAAGCTGCAAGAACTTTCTTGTACTAATTAAAATGAAATAAATATTTATTAATATATACTGCTACAGATTTGTTAACTATCTATGTTGATGTGAAATTGTTGACCTGCAAACAAAGCAATGGAGCCGGCGTCAGTACCTCATTCTTCCATGTACGTCTCTTAGTTTATCTCTTCTCTATAAATGGAAATATAAGTTGAGCTGTTAGAAATACACTTATCTTTATCCGTTTTCTTGCTTCAATTTCCATGGGAAATTTTCCTTTGGCCACAGCTACATTGCTTCTGCTAGGTCTGCTCTTCAGTAACATACGAATCACAGGTCTCTCTTCTCTCTCATTTTACAACATTGAAATAATGATTCCAATTCGTAAACCCTAATACTGATCTTATTTAATTTGATTGCAGATGCTCAGACAGGAGTGTGCTACGGGAGAGACGGCAATAACTTGCCGTCCCCGCAGGAAGTTGTAGCCCTTTACCAGCAGAGAAACATTCGGAGAATGCGACTGTATGCTCCAAACCAGGCAACTCTCCAGGCTCTCAGAGGCTCAAACATTGAACTGATTCTCGGCGTTCCGAACTCCGACCTTCAAAACGTTGCCGCAAGCCAAGCCAACGCAAATTCTTGGGTCCAAAACAACGTTAGAAACTATGCCAACAACGTCAGATTTCGTTACATCGCCGTTGGGAACGAAGTCAGTCCCTTGAATGATGCTCAGTACGTGCGGTTTCTTCTCCCTGCCTTGCAAAATATTCAGAATGCAATTTCAACGTCAGGGCTTGGTAATCAGATCAAAGTTTCCACCGCAATCGACACTCGGATTCTCGGCGACTCCTTCCCTCCATCCAAAGGAGCTTTCAGGCCCGACGTTCGATCATTTCTCGATCCCATTATCCGATTCCTGGTTAACAACAAGGCTCCATTGTTATTAAACTTGTATCCTTACTTCAGTTACATCGGCAACACCAGAGACATTCGTCTTGATTACGCTCTCTTCACGTCTTCTGTTGTGAGAGTACAAGACGGTCAATTTGCTTACCGGAATCTATTTGATGCCATTTTGGATGCTGTGTATGCGGCGCTGGAGAAGGCCGGAGGGAGCTCGGTTCAAATTGTGGTGTCAGAGAGTGGTTGGCCGACGGCTGGAGGGACCGCGGCAACTGTAGAAAATGCAAGAACATATAACTCGAATTTGATCCAGCATGTTAAGGGAGGAACGCCTAGAAGACCTGGAAGGGCTATTGAGACCTATGTGTTTGCAATGTTCGATGAGAATCTGAAATCAGGACCAGAATATGAGAAACACTGGGGACTCTTTCTTCCGAATAGACAACCGAAGTATCCGATTAACTTCAGTTAAGAATTGCAACAATGTGTTTTAATCCTCTTGAAAAATAACTTTCAATAATAATCTATTTTCTCGTGAAGAGAAAAATAAATAAACTTATATATATACCGCATAAACCTTAACACTCTTTTTATTTATGCACAATAAAAACACTTTCCTAACTTGGGATATATTAGTTGTTACATATTATTGTGGAAATCATAAAATGCAAGTGGCTAATAAGGGGTAATCCCGAAATAAAATGTTCGTAATCATTCTAGGTGGGAGAAGCAGATAATTTTGTCCTAGCACCTCTTATTTTGTCGTGGGATACTTTTAAAAGGACAAAAAGAATCAATGTTGTTCTAGGTGTGCCTCATTTTGTTCTAGGACATCTTTAAACTAAAAATAATCCAATTTTTTCTATGACACATCACTTCATCCTAGGCCATCTTTAAAAGGAAGAAAGTTAGTTTTATTCTAGGACACCTCACTTTGTCCAAGGACATCCTTGAAAGAAAAAAGAGCTAGTCTTATCATAGAATTTACTTCATTCTATCTTAGAAATTTTTTTTTTTAAGTGGAGATCACCTCCTTGTAAACAATAAAGTCATCTTCTAGCACACCACACCATATTCAAGAAAGTCACCTCTTAGTATACTATACGTAAGAAAAAGACAACAAGTTTGTAAGTAAACAATACCACAAATAAGTGAACAGTACGAGCATAAACAGTGACTTTGTCCAAATTGCATATTTAGCCTCCAAATTTGAGAGTTGACCAAACAAGCCCAATCCAAGCTGAATCTAGCAAGTCCAACCTAAACCTAGTAGGCCCAGTTAACGTTCAAAGTTTTTCCCTATATAAAATATTAACTAAGATAAGTTTAAGAGATAGACGATATCTTTAAGTTTTAAGAATTTTAGGTAAACTAAGAGAAAGCTAAGCAATTTCTATTTAACTGAAAATCTACAAAGTAACTTTTGTAAAGGGGATGGTTGAGAGATAGAGAAGAGATGAAAAAAAAAAAAGAGAACAACACAGAGAGTGAGAAAAAAAAGAGCCGATAGAGAAGAGGGAATTCTTTCTTTTCTATTGTGGCAGTTACATATCATTAATTGATAAAAAAGTCTTTCAACTATTCTACTTGTGGATGTAGGCAATACGTTGAACCACGTTAAATTTATGGTTTATGTGTTTTTTTGTTCTTGTATATATTCTGTCTCAAATTATCAATTTACACCGTACATTAACCAAAATTTAACATGGTTCAGCTCAATCCGACCTCAGTCTAACAAGTCCAACCTAAGCCTAGTAAGCCTAATTAACATTCAAAGTTTTCCCCTGTATAAAATACTAACCAAGATAAGTTTAAGAGATAGAAGATATTTTTAGGGTAATCTTCAATTTACCCCCAACCATTATTGACAAACATTAATTCACCTCCAAATTTATCAAAAGTCCTCATTCCACCTCCAAACATTAAGTTTAACATAACCATTAAATATTACTATTGACCATAACTTATTTATAAAAATACGATTATATCCCTGTCAAATTCAAAAATATTTTTTCTTATTTAAAAATATTTTTAATATAAGTATCAAATTCAATAATGGTATTTTTAAATGAGAAAAAATATTTTTGAATTTGATAGGGATATAATCGTATTTTTATAAATAAACTATGGTTAATGGTAATATTTAATGGTTATGTTAAACTTAACGTTTGGGGGTGGAATGAGGACTTTTGATAAATTTGGAGGTGAATTGATGTTTGTCAATAATGGTTGGGGGTAAATTGAAAATTACCCATATTTTTAAGATTTCAGAATTTTAGGTAAGATAATTAATTTCTATTTAACTAAAACTCTACAAAGTAACTTTTACAAAGGGGATGGTTCAGAGATGAAAAAAATAAGAGAACAACACGGAGAGTGAGAGAAAAAAGAATCCATAGAGAAGAGAGAATGTTTTCTTTTGTATTGTGGCAGTTACATATCATTAATTAATAAAAAAAATCCTCAACTATTTTATTTGTGGATGTAGGCAATACGCTGAACTACATTAAATTCTAGTCTCTATATTTTTTTGTTCTTATATATATTCTGTCTCAAATTATCAATTTACCCTGTACGTTAACCAAGGTTTTGCATCATATATATATATATATATATATATATATATATAAGTTATATAAAAGAAGAGGGTACCTATATAATAGGAAGAATTAATTAAGAAAGAAAAGGTGGAGTTTATATTATTTTTTAAACTTTTTAATATAAAAATAAATCGATTCAAAGACATCTTTACTTCATAGAAATTTTTAGGAATTGCTCTATAAACATAATTAAACAATTTTTAGTTTTGTAGAGATGTTGTGTATCGAACAAATATAAATTAGTTGGCCTAGAGTTACCTATATATTATTAAATTTATGAATAATTAAAATTTAAATTAACTTTATATCATATATATATACACACAGAGAGCAGGAGTGTGATAAGAATGATCAATGGCAAAGAGAGAAGTAGGAAGGAAATCAATTTGACTATCCCTGAGATTCAACACATCTTAAGTTCTAGAAGTATCAGTTCTCTTGTTTGTCATGTCCTAAGAGCATGTAATATAGTAATGAGTATGTTTATTTTGCAGTATAGAGGGACAACATCCCTTAATCTATTATGTATTTTTGCGAATAGATTTACAGTGCAAACAATTTCTTTAAAAAGAAAAAAAGTGACGATATATATTACAGGTCGGCTAAATAAGGAAAATTTAAAAAATTGGACTAGATTGAAAAGGTATTGCCCAGTTCGATTCGATGCTCTACATCATTCAATCTAGTTTCATTTCTATTTTTTAATGACTGAATCATTTGGTTTGGTCCCGGTATTGGTACCAAAAAATAGACTGGATTGATATTAAGGAAAAAAATTCTCATTTTTCTTTTTAGCACTATTGTCACAACAATGTTTTTGTATAAAGTAAAAATATGGAAAAGTCAAAAACTCAAATTGAAAAAACTAGACTACTTCTAATTTCAATTGAAATTGATTAATGGTTCACTTCTATTTCTCTAAGATTTAGATTCAGTTTTTAGTCTTTTATATCTTAAACATTCAAAGATCTATTGACATATGACATGACTTAAAATAAAAGTTGAGATAGTCTTTCAAAAAATTTACCAATTAATTTTAAAATTCCTTTTTACCTCTTAATAAAATAAATTGTGGTAGTTAATTGGTAAAAAATTTTAAAATGCAATCTAAGCCTTTTATCTAATCATACCATATATTAATGAATCCTTAAAAGGCCAGAATACAAATATAAAAATATGTCCGGATACAAATATAAAGCCATGACAAGGACCCAAATCCATTTCTCTAATACTATCTAGTTTCAATTTTTTATTCAGTTTGGTGTAGGACAATAATTTAAGAACCAATTATTCCTTTTTATAAAAATATGCTTTGTATTCCTTGATTGAATAATGGACATGACCATCCTTTATATAGGCTTACAAAAATAACGTAAATATAAACAAAATATTATACTAATTATATACATAAAAAAAAGAAATAAGTCAAGGTACAAAGTAGGAAATGAAATCATAATAAAACAAAAAATATACAATGATAATATTATAGCAAAATCAAGATAATATCATGCTTAATTTTGCTAGATCAAATACTATTAATAGCCCCTCTCAAAATGACTAGGAGAATGACATTTCGTGAACATATCTACTAGTTGATTAGAGGA